>JAWZYU010000009.1:80870400-81587900 GCA_038380435.1 Ryuthela nishihirai | reverse complement strand
CAAACCTACTCTACTACCAGTCTCATCAACGGCTCGAATGAAAGAGTTCATCTCATCAACATCATTTGCCAGAAGGGCTAAATCATCAGCATAATCTAAATCAGAAATTTTCCTATCTCCAGCCCATTTAAGGCCAAAATCTTTCCCTTGAAGTGAATTTCGCATAACATAATCAATAACCAAGCTAAAGAGAAAAGGAGACAAAATACACCCTTGTCGAACACCAGAAGTAATGCTAAACCAATTGCTACAAGCCTTACCAACTCTCACACACGACTCAGTGTTATTATAGAGAGCTTTCATAATGTTAACTAACTTGTCTGGTATACCATATGATCTCACAATCAACCACAAATTATGACGATCAACAGAGTCGAAAGCCTTTTTGAAATCAACAAAGCTAGCAACCAAAGGTTTCTGAAACTCTAAACATTTCTCAAGAATCTGCCTAAGTGAAAATATCTGATCTACACATCCCCTACCACTTCTGAATCCACATTGCTCATCACGCAATTGCCTGTCAACCAGATTCTTAATTCTATTAAACACAATCATGGAAAGAACTTTACCTGGAACAGAGAGTAGGCTGATACCCCTATAGTTATCACAAGAACTGCGATCACCTTTTTTGAAAATAGGGATAACAATAGCTCTGGTAAAATCCTTAGGAACCATGCCTTTATCATAAAAGAGATTCAGAATTTCAGTCATCCAAGTGGTAACCGAAACATTCCCAGCTCTAAGCATTTCCGTAGTAATTTCATCTACCCCTGGGGATTTATGAAGTTTAAGTTTAGAAACAGCCAAACTAACTTCAGATTGTGTTATAGGGCCAACATTAAAGCCACCAATGCATCTATCATCATTGCAAACAATGGGAATAGAACTAACTACATTGTTTAGAACATCACTGAAATGCTCAGCCCACCTAGCCATGACAGAATCCTCCCCTTCTATAACCTTACCTTGTTTATCCTTCAATCCTTGTATGCCTGTCCGTTTTCTACCACACAAAACATTAACTATCTGGTACAGCTCTCTGCTGTTGTGCTGTCTAACTGCTTCCTCGGCTTTGTCAGCCAAACCATCAAGCCAAAAATTTTTATCAGCAGCTAACTGATCCTTTACAAGTTTATTAAGGTCTCTGTAATGCTTTCTATTAGGACTAGTAGGGTATTGATTAAGGGCATTCCTGCAGTTCTTTCTTTTCGAAATAAGCTCAAGTGCCTTATCACTCAGATAATTTTGCCTCTTCTGCTCCTTTTTTCCTAAAAGAGTACTGTTAGTGTCCAAAAAAGCCTGTTTAAAATGATCCCATTCTTCCTCAACTTCAGTAGTAAGCAAACCATGACTGTCATAATGACTAAGTAACCTATCATGGTAAGCTTTGACTATAACCGGATCTTTCAGAGCTTCAGTATTAAAAGTAAATTTTTTAACCCTAGCACAACACTTTTTAAGTTTAAGTTGCAACATACTTTTAACAAGGTAATGGTCAGATCCAATTTCAGCTCCCCTATATGCCCTGGTATTCCTAACAGAACTAGTCCATTTGCTGTTAATTAATATGTAATCAATCATATTCTTATGCAGCCCATCAGGTGAAACCCATGTGTACTTATGTATGTCGCGGTGCTTGTAATAAGTGTTAGTTATTCTGAATCCATTGAGTTTACTTACCTGTAGGAGACGTTGCCCATTGCTATTGCAGCTACCAATACCAAAAGGGCCTATTACTCCTCCCCAAAGGTCAGAGTCAGTACCAACTTTGGCATTGAAGTCACCAAGAACAAGGGTAATATCTCCTTTCTTGACAGAATTCAAAATATCCTGAAGTTGTTCATAAAACCTATCCTTCTCATCCTCATCGGCATCCTCAGTGGGGGCATAACAGCAGATAACATTCAAGTCTTTAACGCTTGTCTGAAATTTTGCTGTAAGAAACCTTTCACTAATGCACTCATATCCTAGAAGAGCATCACTAGCGTGTCTGCTGAGAAGCAGACCCACGCCTTGGTGATGCTTATTGTCGTCCCTCCCTGAAAAGAGAAATTTAAGATTATTTTTAAGAATCTGACCTTTATCTGTCCATCTGGTCTCTTGCAAGCCGAGAATATCTAAATTATAACGGTGGAATTCTTGTGTGAGGACATCAAGAGAAAAAGCTCTGTGCAGAGTCCTCACATTCCAACTACCTATGGAGAGAAAATGGTTAGTGGGATGTTTAAAGAAACTATGTTTATTGAGAGAGGGAATGCCGACAATATCAAACAGCCCCCTAATCGCAGACATGGGGCAAAGACCCGTTCCCCCACTACTAAAGGCTGAAGCCATCTACACTGGAAGACTTCCTCCAATGTAGAATTTGACGATGCCAATAGAAGCAAAGAGTTCAGGTGCCTGCGATGACTTCTGCTCAGGATTATCCACCAGCTGATAAACATATCCTGTGGATCTATTCACTTGGGGCTGTCAACCCACAAACAAAAAGAAAACACAGCGGAAGATTTTCCCTCCACAGAAGCCCACCAGTGCAGCAAAATCAGGATCCATAATCAAGCTCAGAGCCATATATCTGTCCAGTCCAGTAGGTTTACATGGTCAGCACCAGGACCCTGTGTGGTTGACCACTCCTCAGCAGGGTAGAAAAAAAAGAAAAGTAGCCATAGTTGTCCAGATCAGTAGGCCACACTAATCTGGCAGCCCTCCCCTTCCGTTCACTTCCACAAGAGAGTATCTCTTTTAAATGTTACTAACGGTCCGCACCACGAGAAGGCGGGGTTGGACATTAGGTGCTAGGCCTGGCCGGTTCTATGCATCATCACAGGGGATTGGTGCATAGCTCTCCTTCCAGTGACTACCTAGCTACCATTTACAGACCATCCGGCATTACATGAGAAATATTTTTATAGAAACCAAATGCAGTAGATAGAATCTTGTATTCAAACCTTACTTAAAATAAAAATGCAGTGGCAAGCAGCTGCTTGAGGGGGTATTTATTTATTATTTTTTTAATACAAACGTAAATATCTATAATATATATTAAACGTCATAGAGTGAATGTAACAATGCGTGAAAGACACCAGGGGTATCCGGGAGAACTACAACGTGCATTGAAATTTGCCGGACGAAGTTCAAATGTTCAACTTTAAATTTATGCCGGTTGCATGAGAATTCTGGATGTTTGAGTACCAGATAACCAGGAGTTTACTGTATCCGTCGACTGCCCATTACCATTATCATACACCCTAATAATCAGCTGCGTAATAAATTGTAGAAAAAAAAAGTACAGACACAATATGAACGCTGCCGGTATATCGAACAATCATGCATCGACTTGTACTCATGTGCATTAGATCGTCCAATAGCCGGGTTTACTGATTGTGCTACCGCTTGTTTATTTTAGATATTTATTATTGTGTAATTTAACACATTGATTTCAAACTTATTGAAGTGTTTCGTTGTCCTCCGTCGCAAAGCTGGGCAAAGAATAAATTGATTGATTTACACTTTCCAACTTCAAACAAAATTTGGGTTATCGAAATTAAAATACCAATCCCAAAAATTGCGATTTATCTTCAATCCTTGAAGATATATGAGCAAGAGTTAGGTGATGTTGGGTAAATAATCAATAAAGACATTGAGATTTAAAAATTTAAAATCATTTATTATATTTTATGAAACGCTTTGCCATAAAAACTCACAAAGGTAGAATACGGCAAAAATTAATATGCTTAATTAAGGTATTTGTCCTCCTAACTACTGAAATTTCAATCTGACAACGTTTATTAATGTGATAAATCTTTAGGTCTTAAAGCTTAGGAAGCCGGCTACTGGTCTACTGGCCATACTCTTGCCGATAGTCCATGAAGAAGTAGAATGATGGATATGTATATCCGTGAAGCTTTTATAAATATGCACCACAGTTTTTAGATCTGCATTTTACGGGAGGGGTTCATATGCCTACTCTATGTCATCACCTTGCTTTATGTGGTTTGCATTTATCGTCTATTAGTAGGAAGTCTTCAATTGTACTTGCATAGAGGCTTTCATGTACAATATCTATATATTTGGATTAAATAATGTCTCAGTATATTGTAGCATTTACAGATTTTTGTCGAAAAACAGAATTCGGTTCGTCCGCTTAAGGCTGGAGACTAATACTTTTCCATCACCATGATTGTGATTTTCTTCTAAGTTAAACCTCACTTGGTATATCTTCTCTTTTCTGCGTATCAGAAATGGTTCTAAATTCAATTGCAGCGAGAATCGGGACCCTACTGGCAACAGGCGACCCGCATTCAATAGCATTCCAACTGACATGTTGTCGACGCTAATTTAGTCATGTGTCTCTGTTCTTAAGTCTGAGAGATAAGATAAAAAGAACATATTCTTGAATATGCCTAATTGTCATAAAATGTTTTGCACACAGCAATCTCAGAAAACATTCCCTCCTATTTCTGCTTTAAGATCAACTTCAAGTCTTCTATAAAATGAAAACCTTATTCATTGAGTCACTAGGCATCCCAAGGTCACCTCCTCCAAGGTCCCCCCCCCCTCCAACAAGTCAAGACGACGCTTATCTGGAAGGATAAACATCTCTTCAGATGTTTATCCTCCCAGATAAGCGTCTCCTTAGCTTCTGTACATTTCGGACAGTCTTCAGATTTTCGAACAATCATTGCAGCGTTTTAAAAGTAATTTCATGTTCGAAAACTAAGTTATTTTTTATTGGGCAAAATCTTTTGATCTCGTCACAGATTCATATAGCAGTTTCACTTTATATATTACTCATTATCTTTCAGAATCAGATGATCCATATTTATGAGGCATCGTTAAAATTTTGACTACTCGCGAAATGCTCCATTAGTACCCAATCAGAATTACAGCCATGACAGTCTGTTTTGCATACATAAATAATCTTACATCGAAATAGTTTCAAATTATTTTACTTTTAATGCCATTGGCTTGATTTCAGTCCCCTATCAGGTTGCTGTTCTATAACTTCCCCATCGCTTCTAACTTCTTATTTCAAATGCACGGTGTCATAAAGCATCTTTTAAAGTTTTACTCTCCTGCCTTGATACGTACAAATAGTCTCTTTTACAACTCTGCGTTGAATCACTAGAGGAATCAGTTCTCATATGTATGTACTTGTATTCACAACTCAACATCTCATTAGTAAATGGGAACTACTAGAATGCTATCTCTCCATCATCTGTAGGCCTTATTCATTCATACATCTCAGCTTTGCAGATTAATGCAATATATTAATATTAAGTGATATCCCAGTGCATGTACTCAATATTTCATTGCATCTTTCTCTTCAGATGTTTACGTCTTTCCGAGGCAGATTGCAGACTGCAGTTCAAAGACACTTCGCACCTGAATTCACTCCCAAAATGATCTCCGAGTCTCAGAATTCACTTGCCCAGTATATGAAATTCATTGGGATGTAAATCTCCCTTCCCCTATGATCACCATCCATACCATCCGACCAATGGGTAGACTCTTTGCTGCGCCATAGCTCTTTTCCAGAATTATCACACATCAGCGGTTATAGTAAAAGCTAGGGGAGTTGAGGTTGGTTCAGTCGGTAGCGCGCCAAGCTCCTAATCTGAAGTTCCCTAATTAGAGTACGCCTGGGACAAAGTTGAAATTTATCTCCGCTATATCTCCATCCTGTTTACAGTTAGAATGTATGAATCGAAAACGGAAACCGGCATAATAAAGCCAGCCGTCCATAGGATGGGAAGTTAAGCTCTGGCTCAGTGTGCAGAAGAGCCAAACCCTGTGCATGTTGAAGAACACTCTGGATGTCCTTGAAAAGATGTTTCCATCTGCCTTCTGACCGATCCAGTGGGTTCCCATCTCCAACCTTGTCTGAGTTCCGGGCTCCTTGTTAACTAGCCATTTAGCCTATTATGTACAAAAATGTAGCACTGAGTTAAAATATCCCAATCAACCAATGAGAGTTAACCCAGCACCTCACCTGCTAGTACGCTCACTGAGTAGTGTATTGATCTCTATGTTGCGATCTTGTGCAACCACGGCAATTCCCGGTTCCGCCTGACAGCACTACCTGGTTAAAGAAAAGCCATGACTATCTAGAGCCGGGGGCAAGGAATACGCCCTATAGGCGCACCTCAACCCCGGCCTCACATGGCAGCAGTCCTATAGAAGGAAAGCTAACCACCGGAAGAAACCTAAATTTAATCTATTCCCCGGTTTGCAAATGTGCAAGGATATAAAGATCCAAGCTCGATCGGCACCCGGGGTGGAGACTCTTAGTAGGACCCAGACTTTTTGGACGGCTCGTGCCTACTAGGCAGGAGGGACCTTTCGACCGAGCCGTCGAACTGACCACCCAAGGTCCCTGAGGTGAGGTCTCCGACGCCGTCACCACCCGACCGGCAATCAAGCCGGCCAGCAGCGTCTTCGACCTCGGTTGGCCTTGGCCATGTCCAACCGGCGCCCAACCCGGTCGGCACAGCCTTCAGCCGGGTTGCTGGGCCCTAGGCCCCCCCACCACGACAAGGTGGTCCCCTATTGGGGGGGTGAGTAGTGTATTATAATTCCAAACAGAAATTTTAAATTAATCTCAACGCTGGTATATTTGAGAATAACCTAGGAAATACAGATTACGAAAATGGAGCGCTACAACTGTCTGACGCTGGTGTATTATATAGAACTGGTCATCAACACTAAACTGAATCATCAACACTAAATCAGTGACAAGTATGTGTGTGAACGTTATATATGTTGTGTGGATTCCAGACAACCTCGCAGGGAAACATCCAACGTTGAACAATGTGAGGTACGCTGATGTTTTAATTTGACTCTTAGGGTCCCTCTTTTGATCGAGTTTCTGGATCGTATAACACCGTCAACTTGTAACGATACTGAGAACTTACTAATGGCAAGTATTTAAGGGGAAGCGGCTAGGACTTTTGAGTAAGGTTTTTTTTTTTTGGGAACATAATAACGTCCGCTCCCATATTACCCAAGTAACAGTAACAAAGTTGAAAAATATGGTTGGGAATGCCTGGAACAAACTCCTGTAGTACTGATATTCCCTATTAGAATTTTACTTTTCTACACCCCTAAAAAACGTTGAAGTCGTTGAAGTCGGACCACGAGATGCATTGTATCATCACAGACTTCCTTATGCAATAGCCAAAGTCGCTCTAGGAATGAAAATATTATGTTGCTAATTTCGTGCTGGGACAAATGTCTCAATATACATGGAGAATTTGAACATATCAAAAAACGATTTACAATTCCTTATCGATTTGCCTACTTCTCATTTAAACGACACTTATGAACTTAAATTCAAACTTTGAAATGAGCAATTAAATAACAAAATCCTATGATATAGCTGAATTTAATAAATATTTGCTCAAGCCATAAGTTATGTAGATCATATTTGTATAGATTATGAAGTGTTTACGATTTTTTTCCGTCAGATTTCTACAATAATAGATGGTAATAGAAAGCTAAATGATTAACTTAATCGAATCATTATAGCCTGAAACAACTATATGAGGTACTGTAAAGCAGTTGCACCTGGCTTGTGCATACTCATACTCTATAAGTTCACAGTTCGTTAGGACAGCTTTGCAATCCCTTTGGCATGCTATCAATGAGCATATCCAATTTATCCCGGAGAATACTAACCAGATCCTTAGAAAGCACGTAAACAATTAAGTTTTACGAGTGTATAGAGGTTTGTGGCTTGTCAGGCGTTCTTGCATGATGCCTCAGGCCTCGAGAATAGAATTTAGGTCTAGTGACTCGCAGGCTATTTGAATAGAAATCCATGACAATTCAAATGCATTCAAGGCAATCTCTCTGTTATGGTGCAGTAGATTAACATTTCCAAACAGAAAGACTGAACCTATGGCCCCACCAAACAGACAGAGGGAGCAAATTGTTGTTGTCCCTGTAATTAACAATACCGTTCAATGTTCCCTCGAGTAGAATGAAATCAGATCGAAACTTTACATCACTCGCATTTTGCATTTATAAACATTGTGGAAAACGATGAACAAGTTCCAGAAATGGTTTTCCAACTATGGGCTATCTTCCTCTAATAGTTGGGTGTGATTGTTTTATCTCTGAGCAGCATTTCTTTGCACAAAATGGTCTCAATACCTAGGTCAAAAGGATTCCGAGAGCTACGAGAACGTTGAGGAGAGGGGGCCCACTGGATAGCTGTTAGGAGACCGATGAAAGCCTATCGTTAAGGCTATTCAAGGTGTTCTTTAACATGCACAGGGTATGGCTGGAACCTGTAAACTGCAGATTACGAACCTGGCGTCCTACCGACTGAGCCACCCCCGCTCATAGAGATTGGGGGAACAGCCGGTTGACAAGGGCGCACATCTTCGCTAATAAGCAATTATTTTTAATCATGGCTTTGAGTTTCGCTTCAACATAATAAGTAACGTTATGATTTGAACTAGGCTTCATTTCTAATGAAACTAATTAATGCAAATTAGAGTGAATTCTAAGAATGACAGAATGTTTACATAGTTGGAAAGAATGAAAATGCTATTGCTATCTTGAAATTATGAAGAAACATCTGTTTCAAGATTGAGAGGTTGCACGGATACTTCGAAATTCAGAAGTTGGAGGTTCTGTTGAATGCCGTAAACTCAAGAGATGGGGAGTATATGAAGATGTCGAGGTAAGCACGATGCATTTCTTATCAGTGTCCTTGAGCATGTATATATTTTATTTCTTTTGGATACTTCGAAGTTTCGATTAATATATAGAAAAAACTGAATTACAAAATTTAAAACCATAACATTGTATTAATATTTTCCTTATAGGTAATGTTCAATTTTTTTACATATTATCTGCTTGTATAATTAATATTATTTAACAACAGTTTGAACGCTAAATTAAAGAATCTTCCTCACACGCTTACTTCCACATAGAGAATTGCAAAATAATTCCTGTTTCTTAGACGGTTCGAGCAAGAATCTATTGTATATGCTCAAACGAAAAATGCAGAATCCCTGATTTCCATGGGATCTGTAAAAGGCTACTGCACACATTTCATATGGTTTAAATGTTGGCTGTATCATTATGCCCTGCTACAAATATCTCCCTTTCTTTCGTCAGTTAACCACTTTCCGTAATTCATTCGAAACACCACTAGTGTCTTTTAACTGCTAGCATAGCCTACTGCGGATTTTTAAGACATGCTGATTGCACGTGAAACGTTCACCAGATATATTATACCATATAAATTTATTTTGGGATTAAGTCCAGCGGTTAAGACGCCCAGCATGTTTATGGGAGACCTGGGTTAGAATACCAGGCAGGAAAACCAATTTTTTTTCAACTAATTATTTCAAGTGTAATAACGTTTTTGAACACGAATTATTAAACTTTCAAACAATGACCATAATTCAGATTAGAGGCACTCAATATTTTTAATGACATCTTGCAAATATAAATTTGCATTTTCATATAATATTCGTATGAAAACCGAATGGCACTTTAGTAATTCAGAATGCTACAAACTCACTTATGCATTGTATTTCTAGTTCTTCTTACAATCTCTAGTTCCTTATTCATTTGCATTTTCTAGTTCTCTCTAACATCTTTATTCTTTTATACATTACATTCTATAGTTCTTCCTAACATCTCTAGTTTTCTTATTCATTTTATTTTCTAGTTCTCTTTAACATCTTTAGTTTTTATGCATTATATTTTCTAGTCCTTCCTAACATTTCTACTTTTTATGCATTATATTCTTTTAGTTCTCCCTAACATCTCTAGACTTTTTTATGATGAACATTCATGATCCGCTTTGATGTTTCGCCTACTAAATTACGTAAACGACACTGCCTCATTGCATTCAGTTCAACCAGATATTGTACCTTGTTTTCCCATCAATTTCAGTTTCGTTTTGAAAAGGAAAACTTGAGATCAAAACAACCCTGCACATATCAACATCTTCCTCATAATTCTCATTTCTACGGAATCAAAATTATTATCAGTTATGAACTGTCATGTAAGTGGATTTTTGTTTTAGTTTCATTTCCTAATCGCCCTATGAATAAAAAGTGATGTTTCTCGGCATGTGAGTGGTTCCAGATCATTCGAACTGGTCGTCCTGCGCTACTTTTTCTTTTTGAGGGAAGGGGAAAAAATCAGCGCCTTTTGTAGCGCGTAATGGATTTGGCTCTCGTTGCAGAAAACCGTGACAGCTTCTCATGGCCTGAAGTTATCCAACCTCTACATTCTTCATGCCGAGCAGAGGCTACGGGATGCTTCAGATAAAAATGGGGAAGGGCGTTTTGATAAAACCACCCAATCTGGAGAAAAATTACCTGCCAATCATAAGGCAGTTTCTACCATTTTTTTTTCTCTCTCTCGTACACACATGCTCCATTTTCCTCCAAGTTTTCATTTTTTCTTCACTTGTCGTTTTAAAGCGTATTTAGAAGCTCAAGATCTGAAGAACGCGTAGCTATCGCTATGGTCAGATTCTTCTTTCGAAGGTGTGGAAAGGGCCATATTTCAAGGAAAAGTTGTTTATCTCTACTTTCGGTGGAATGATAAGGCTCGGTTTCACACATTTTGAGAGAGGCTGCAAAAAGGAGTTGGTGGTGTGGAATCTGTATATCTTTATAAAGTAAACCAAAATTATAAGATAATTTTCTAGTACAGGATAAAGAAAATTACCCTATCAAATATTAATTTCTTATTCTAGCACAGAATAGAGACTAAAACTTTTAAATAATATTCGCAAACAAGGCTATTATAATATATAAATAGTGTCCTTATTGAGTAAAATTTTACTTTGTTCCTTACATTAAGAGTAATAACTAAGAATTTATTTTTCATTAAAAGATTCTGAAAAAAATTCATCGCCGATACGGGGGGAATCAAACCCGCATCTCTCCAGATTCAAGCCAGAGCGCGCTACCATTGCACCACGCATCGGACAAGAAAATTTTTCAGAATAAGACCTTATAATTCTTCACTGAGACGTGGTTGACACAGCGTCATCTATACTACAGGTCTAGAGTCTATCTCTACAGGTAATCTGTGTATTTACTATGGATCGAATTTTAATCATATATACGCTTGAGCGTTATCGACCTTCTCATTAACATCTAAAAATTAATAGCAACGAACGTAAAAAAGTTGCACCTCCTTGAGTATAGATGGCGCTGTGTCAGTCACGTATCAGTGAAGAATTATAAGGTCTTATTCTGAAAAGTTTCCTTGTCCGATGTGTGGTGCAATGGTAGCGCGATCTGGCATGAATCTGCAGAGATGCGGGTTTGATTTCCGCCCTGTCGGCGATGAATTTTTTTCAGAATCTTTTAACTAATGTTTGAAGTCTATCTCTACAGGTAATCTGTGTATTTACTATGGATCGATTTATTTTTGATGTTTAAAAAAAAAACAGCTATTTCTTCCACTTTGCCCTAAGACCGTCTATGCACATTCAACCTTTTTCTTATGTTTCAATAGATAAAAGAAATTTTCTTTTCGAGTTGGATAGGTAATAATGAGATATTATAATTCGAATATTCGAAATCTTTCAATAGTTTGAATTTCTATTGTAAAAAGGATCTAAATTTGGAAATTGGATAAATTGGAAACGGAAATTTTAAATAGTTTATCCATGGTAGAATTTGCAGTTTAGTTGTATAGTTTGATAATCAAGGGGATTTCAATGACAGCAGCTACCCGGGAAGTGAATTCGGATGTTTTACATCTGAGCGGCTCTTTTGTGCATAGACTGGCCTAAATAGACATGTCATAAAGATCCAAGGATTCAGAGAAAGTCGGGAAAAGAGACTTACTGAGAAGCTAAGATTCAGATGGCAAACTTCCATCAAGGCCATCCAGTGTGTTCCTTAACGTACAGAGGGTGTGAATCTCTCGCACAAGAGATCATGGCTTAATATCCCACCCAACAAATGGCGAGCTTTTCAAGCCGAAAGGTTTCTCTCTTTCAGTGAGACATTAATTTGTGATGCTGTGTATCTTGTGCAATATATCATATCTTGTGCAATATAAAAAAGCATTTCGAACACCCTAATAAGATACCTCTTCCTGATTATAACTGTTATCTAAAGCAGGAGTATGCAACTCGTCGCTTGCAAGGTCACGTTGTTCGCGGAGGATGTGAAAGGTCCTGCCGATGCGTTCTTTATTACTGCCCTTCAGCATGTCTGTATTACATTTCTTTTGTATTTTTCGATACTTCTATTAAAAAAACCGAATTACAAAATTTAAAACCACAGGATTGTATTACTATTTTCCTTATAAGTAATATTTTTTTTCTTATTATTTGCATTGTATAATTAATTTATTTAAGAACCTCTTAATTTCTGAAAATAACTAGACTTTCCAAACTTTGGACTAGCATTGCTTTAGCTTGAAGCCTCCGTGCGACGCCTTAAATGCTTTAAGGACATCACTACAAGCAGGCACGTATTCAGGATTTAATTACGGGGGGAAAGGAGATTTCGAGAATTTAGTTTCAGGAAAGTTTCGAAAATTTCGTTATTGGGGAAGCCTTAGGAAATAAGACTGGGTAGGGTTTTCCTTATTACTGAAACATTCCACCGGAGAAGAAATGTTAAAATGATATTCTATATGGAATAAAATTTTATAGTTATTTATTTTTATGTCTACTTTTAGTATCGGAAATAAGATTTAAAAGCATACTTATTTCATATCTCTGTTCGAAATGTTATATTCATTCATTAAAAAATAATTATTCGTGTTTTATACCTATTTACTGGCTAATAGTTTTTTTATTGAATAGTACTCATCATCATCATCATCATCATCATCATCATCATCATCATCATCATCATCATCATCATCATCATCATCATCCAGTCATGGGCTACGGAGGTCCTACCGGATTATGCAATTTAGTCTCCAAGCACATCTCTCCTGTGCTACATATGTTGTATCTCGCCACTGTAGACCAATTCTAAAGAGGGCCTTTTGACATTAACTGCCCACCGCATCCTAGGTCTCCACCTCTTTCTCAGACCTTTTTGCACACTGTTCACTAATTTATAGTCATCATCATCATCACTATCCTCAAACAGCCATGGGCTATGGAGGTCCGACCAGATTATGCAATTTAGTTCTCCAAACACATCTCTTCTGAGCTACATCTGTTGCATATCGCCGCTGTACATCCTGTTTGACATTGTCTGCCCACTGCATCATAGGTCTCCTCTTTCTGAGGCCTTAAGGCACATTGTTCATAACCCTATTCAGTAATCTATAGTTATGCATATTGGCAACATGGTCAAACCAACGGAGTCTCTCTCTGCAGAATATACTGCTCAAAGCAGGTTACTAAAATAAAATTATACAAAGACAACTGTTTTGGTTTTCAAATCAGGTAGACAAGTTTGAGATTTCGTATTAGACGACTGATTATTATTATTATTATTATTTTTTGGAGGGAGGGGGAGAGACGTCCTGACAGTCCTTCCGGTACGGTCGCTCAAAAAAGTATCCGAACACTATGGTTGATTACAGAATTCAGAAAAATATATGGCAAAGTTTTTTTTTATAAATTAGTGATCTAGCAACCTTCATGTACGTACACGAAGGTTGCCAGATCACTGATTTCTAAAAAAATCGTTGCCAAATATTTTTTCTGAATTCTGTAATCAACCATACTGTTCGGATACTTTTTTGAGCAACTGTATATCCTTGACTACTACGATCACAAGTAGTCAGGGATGTACTAGGTCAACAAGCACAAGTGCCTATCGAAGGCTAAATATCTTTATGCAAAAGTCTATGCTTTTTTTTTTTTTTTTTTTTGGGGGGGGGGGAGGTTAAATCTAGAGAGAGAAACACTCATTCACTTTATTTCAACTTTCAAGGGGCAGGGGCACTTGTTTAGTTGATGGTTACTCCGGTACATCAAATGACTAGTTATTCTGCTTAATAACAAAATAACTACATTTGGAAAATAAAAAAAAGCAACAATATTTTATTACATATCAAAGCATCGTAGTTTACAATCTTTAATTTATATAACGGTGTTTAAAAATTATTTCGAATACATTTTTCCTAAATTTAAAAGATAGCGGCTTATTGTTTAATGGCCACTGGGGAGTTCATTATCTTGTGTCGGAGTAGCGGTAATGTTTGCATCATCGAATGAAGTGTTTGTAACGCACGGATGACTTTTATATCTAACACTACGTCACTGCTCAGCGGAATCATTAGGAACGATAACATTTACATGCCTATTAATACCTCATTTGTCACGGAAACAGGATTCATACAGGTAGAAAAAAATCTCAAAAACGTCTGGATTAAGTATCTAACCTCAGATTACCAGTCTCTGATGCTAACAATCGAACTTTAGGTACCCATACAGTTGCTGAGAATTTAGCTTTGCGAAGGAAATACATTGAAGTTTTGAGAATTGATACTGATGAATCTGTTTTTGTGATCGGTCGTTAAAGAAATTCGTTATGCGAAGAATTATGTAGCAAATGTTGTAGTATATTCACTGCTCTCACATATCGTTAACAAATCGAGCCATAGCATCTCCTATGTGATAGCAATATAAAATTTCCTATCAATATTTGCTGCTGTAATGTCATCATCCGTCGCTGTGAGAGGTAATAAAACATTTAGCTGAAGAAAAAAAGTTGGGTTGTTTTATTTTTTACAGCACTTTGTGCCCACAGTGAACATAATTGTTACGTCGCAAGGGCCTAAATAGTTCAAAGTCACGTAGAAGAGGGGATCCACTGCATATCTGTTAAGAAACAAATGGAAGACTTCCATGGAGGTCATCTAAAGGGTTCTTTAACGTGCACAGGATATGATTCTCTTTAAGCCTTTCGGCCTAAGTGAAATATTTTGCTTTTGAAACATTGTTTTTAGTAATTCTATTGCATACAACGAATTCTTAAGTAGTCTGTAACCGCAAAGCGGTAATGTAACATCTGGTTCGCTTGTACTCCTTAGAGTTTTGTATTTTGCAGGCATTTGACAGTTTTCAGTGTCTTGAAAAGCTGTGTTCCTTCCTTATAAGCTTCGTGCCTCTCTTTGAAACACTTCAGGCATTGTACTTTAATCTTATCTCCTCGCATTTATTGTTAAGATCATGGCGCTTAAAAATAAGATGCAACCTCGCTAAAGAATGCAGCTCTCGCTAGCAAAGCATCAAGCTCGCCAGTGAGTAGCAGCAGCCCTCTAAGCGCACCCCCTGCCCCTAGCGGTGGCTTGTCGCTTTCGGACGACGATCTGTTGATGTCAGTCTCTAAAGTGTTGAAACTGTCTTCAAATCCCAAGACCGTTCAAACGACTGTCGCATTATTCGTAGAAGCAGTTACTTCTGCTGTTCTGCAAGAAATAAAAAGAACTGTTGAATTTTCTACTGAGGCTATACATGAGCGAAGAGATCAGCTTAAAGAGAAAGATGTAGTAATAAATCAACTACGTTCTGAAATTTCTTTGAAGTGCAATGAACTTGAACAGTATCAACGCAGAAATCTATCAGGATTTTTGGAGTGGAAGAAGTAGATACGCGTACTGATAACCTTGCCATTAAAATTTTCAATGAAAAATTAAACTTTGACATTTCCGTAAATGACATAGACAGCAGTCATCAAATGAGGATTGGTCGTAACGGCAAGCCCCGACCGATCATTGTAAAATTCTGTTCATCTCGGAAAAGAAATGCTGTATCCCGTGCTAAAAATAAACTTAAAGGCAGTGGAATTACTATTCATGAAGATATAACGTCAGAAATACTTAAAGTGCTTCGTTCGGCTATTGAGAAATTTGGTCAGGGCAATGTTTCGACTCAAGATGGATTAATAGTGGTAAAAATGAAAAAGGGTAACAAGCGCTTTATTAAATCAAAGAATGAGTTAAATGAACTTTGAAATTAGTTTAAAAATTTTTCTTTGTGTACCTGTATATTTAAATATATTTTTACCCATATTAATATATATATATATTGTGATCTGTAACGCACTTTACACAACCCTGCGTCTCTTAACTTCTATTGTTGCTAAACTGCACATAGTTGGTCGTTTTTAGTAAGAACTCTCCTACTACGAGTACTTTTACGACTTTCTTAAACCCATTAGTCCTCTTATTTATCTATTTTTATTATTCTGTATTCGTTTTTCATTTGTACATATTTATAACTTCATGTCCCTATCTACCACTAACAAAAATTTCCTTCCTAACTTATATCTAACTCTCTCAGATATATCTCTTCCCGATTAGAGGAGTACCTTTGGAAAAACTCAGGAAGGGTAAAAAATAAGGTACTCAAGTATATACAACCCAATAAGACTTACGCACAAGCTACCAGAGATCCTGAAGAGATTCCAGGAAAATCTAACATTGCTCCACCAGTTATTAAGCCTTCAGAAAAAGAGAAGGCCACAGTGAATGTACCAACTAAAAAGATCAAAGCAAATATGGAGGAAACGTTTGACTTTGCTAAGGAATTTAAAAATATCCTGGAATTCTTCAGGAAATTGAATTTCGGTATATATTGTTCAAAGTTAAAATATTTTGTCTTAAATTTAAGATGGCTAAGGATTGGACTAAGAGAATCTCAGTATGCGTCCAAGCTTTTGATTTTGTTGCATCTCTCTTGGATAGATAAGTGATTGGACTAAAGATTCTTGATCTATTACGATCACTTGGTTTTTTACCAGTTCAAGCGTCCAAAGATATTGGTGTTTGACTCTCGCTTGTTTCACTTTTAGCTGTGCTTTTTTAGAAACTTAGTTTTGCCCTTGTTACCCCTTTGAGGTTTATGTATTTTAACTTTTGTTATTGCCAATCAGGCGCTATTTTAGACTTCGAGATATAAGCCATAGGCTTGGAGCTCATAATATTAATCAAATATATTAAATATCAGATATCTCTACCCCACGATCACTGTTGTCATCTCAATATCGAACCTTTGTCATCTCAATATTCGTTCTCTTAAGTCTAAACACTCCTATCTAATGAGTTCTAACATTTTGAAATTTGATATAATTGCTCTTACAGAGACATGGTTCAATATCTCCCTTCCAGATGATCTTTTTGAGCTCGAAGGATATAAACAATTCCGCATCGCGGGACAGGAGGAGGACTTGCATCATATGTGAGGGAAACATTTAATGTCGAAGTAATGCCTTTTCCTTCTTACTCTTGTTTCAAACGCCTCTGGGTCAAAATCTCCCCTTTCAATAAAACAAAACCCTACTCTTATTATCGGCACACTTTATCGTCCTCCGAACAGCAATATTGAAGATTTTATTAATTCATTGTACACAATTCGTGAAAGCTTTTCCTGCAACATTACTTCCATTCTTACGGGAGATTTTATCATCATCATCCTCAAGCAGCCATGGGCTACGGAGGTTCAACCAGACCGTGCTGTTTAATTCTCCAAGCATATCTGTCCTGAGCTACATCTGCGGCATCCGACCACTACACACCAATTCTAACAAGATCTTGTTTGACATTGTCTGCCCACCGCATCCTAGTTCTCCCCCTCCTTCCGAGAACTCTTGGCATACTGTTCATAACCCTATTCGCCAATCTATAATTATCCATACGGGCAACATGGCCAAACCAGCGGAGTCTCTCTCTGCACAATATGCTGCTTAAAGGAGGTTGCAGACTCCTTTGCCTAATCTCATCATTAGTTACAAAGTTAAATCACCTAATACCCAAGATACTACGTAAGCATCTAGAATCAAAAGCATCTAGTTTCCTGTATCTTGTTTACACAGCATCCAAGTTTCACTACCATAACTAACCCTAGAAAGAACCAAACTATTATACAGTCTAATTTTAGTGTTTAGGTGTATACGCCTATTTCTCCACAATCTGTTCTTTTAATATACATGATCTAAAACATAATTTGCGTATTCCAAACTTGAAATCTGCCTAAAAACATTCAGACATATACGTATATAAACAAACTATCCACTCGCATTATTGATCACAGTGAATTTCTCCTTAATATTATTTTCTCCAATAGACCTTCACTTCAGAAGCCTACACTTACTCTCTTCGAAGACATTAGTGATCATTTTATTATTAGCACATCTGTATTGTATTATTCACCCCGTGAACCTAAAGTTTTAATTTAAAAAAATCCTTTAAAAATTTCAACAACAACGATGAGTTGTTGTTTTTTTTGAGTTTGCAAAATATCTCCCTTTCCCACAAGAGTATTTCCGAATGCACAACTCCTACTTCAAAAGCACAACATTTGTCCTGTTTAATCAAATTTACACTTGACACCTATGCTCCATATAAAATTTTCAGAGTTCGCCCTTCTCGAAAGCGTTGGATTACAAAAGAGTTTCTGAAAATGATCACTTTAAAAAACAAACACTTTAAGAATTGTATTAACCCAAATCACCCATACACATGGAAGAACTATAAAACTTTCCGTAATCTGGTCAACAGTAGTATTAAAAATGCCAAGCGTTTATAAATTCTGAATCGGCGTTCCGTTATTAATACAAATGGTAATGAAATATTTCGAATTTTTGATTCTATTACTGATAACTTAAGAACCAAACCAAAATTAATAAGATCGTTTACAATGATAACTCCTTCTGTGATCCTCAAGACATTGTTAATGTTTTAAATAATATATTCTTTAAATCCTGCACTTTTAAAGAAAATTATGCAAACGCAAATGAGTCATTATCCTATTCCAATAAATCGTTTAATAATATGAAAACCTTTAAGCTAAAAAATGTTACTGAAATCGAAGTTCTTAACCTTATAAATTAGCTAAAAAAAAACTCGCAGTCTCGGACCAGATGGAATCCCTGTCATTATTCTAAAAGTTATTTCTCCATTAATTTCTGCACCCTTTAGCGATCTAATTAATTGTTCATTGAACTCTAATAAATTCCAATTCCATGGAAAGAAGCCATCATCTCACCTATACCAAAAATTCCAAATCCTTCTAACCCTCTGGACTATCGACCTATTTCAGTTACATGTGCTTTGAACAAAATTTTAGAAAAAGCCGTCGAGAGACAATTATCGACTTTTGTTGAAACATTTAATTTATTTTCGTGCAGACAATCCGGAATTAGGAAAAATCGGTCAACTGAAACTCTCATGACACTTCTTGTTAATCAATGGAGATTGACTTTAGATAGCAAAGTGAAAACGGTTGTGGGACTGGTTTCCATTGTCATGTCAAAAGCATTTGATTCAGTTGAACACAAACTTATCTTGCAAAAACTTCCCTATAATCTTAATCTATCGCCCTCAGCTCTTTCCTGGTTTAAATATTATCTCAACAACCGTGTTATCCGAACTAAATTAAGAACTAATGAGATTTCTACACCTCTTAAAATCAATAGGGGAGTACCTCAAGGAATCATTCTTAGCCCACTTCCTTCAACCTTTTTGTTAATGATCTTCTAGAATCCTCCACCAACTACAATATTTTATGTATGCAGACGATTGTCTTCATTCTTTTTCCTCAAGTTCTTTCACTTCTCTAAAACAAGAAATAGAAAATAATATTAATGATGAGCTTTATTCGTATACTAAAAAAGGATTCACTGTTAATATCAAGAAAACCAATATTGTTTTTCTTTCAACTTCAAATTCTCCCCCACCTGACACAAACATTAAAATTAATAACACCCACATTACAGTTTCCCCTTTCATGAAGTACTTAGGTATGACGATAGATAATAATCTTTTCTTTGGAATACACATTGATAAAACCGTCGCTTCAGCTTCTAAAAGAACTTATACATTGAGGTACATTTGAATCTATATATCCTCCTACGCCCCATTGTTCTACAAAATTTACATCCGACCGAAACTCGAATACTGTGCTTGCACTCTTTTTTGGTATTAATAAAAGGAACTCTTATAAATTAGAAAAAGTTCAAAATGAAGCTCTCAAAATCATCATCAAAATCTATTGTAACAAACGAGAATCTCTAACACTTACTGACATTCGTTCCAACTACCAAATTCCCACTCTTGAATCTAGAAGAAAGCTGCGGTTTATTACCCTAGTTCACTATTTATTACAAGTCTCATCCCCTTCATCGATTCTTACACCCTATATTCGATTACGACATCGCCATATCCTTTGCTCTGATAATAAAATGTTTTCTACTCTCAAGATTTTCAAAGCTAAGTATGGTGGAATTTCTTTTGCCTTTCAAGCAACCTCAACTTGGAACTCTCTACCGAGCGATGTCACTTCCTCAAATTCTAAAACAAAATTCAAAAACTATATTACTCCACACCAATTAAAACATTGAAACGTTTGAACAATATCTCCTCATCCCTATTCCCACTCCCCATCTTTGCCCTTTGTCTGGATTATCCGCAATCCTTTTTTACCTCTGTTCATTCATTTAATATTACTCTCTGTTGTCTTAAACCTTCTTTTTCCATCCCCCTAAGTTTACTTTTTTTTAATATTTCACATTATATGCTTGTCTTCGTCTGTGCAATTTGTCATTTTGTTTATATGTATCAAACAATTATGCAATTGCTGTAAATATGTTTGTATTTTTGTACTATTGTCAATATTTCTTTTTAATTTCCTAAATGCACTGAGGAATCAAGACACTTGAACATTTAAATTAATATCCAAAATTATCTGTACTTTTACTTTACTGTAACCCCCTGCATGAAAAATATTATTATTATTATTATTAAAAAATTTGCTAACGATGGTAGAACCGATTTCAGGTATGAGGTCGAGGGCTTCTTTAACGTAAGATGATAAATCTGTGGGAAAGAGCAATGCCCGAGCTGGGAAATTGTTGCTGCAGAAAAAGTATCAGAAGATTAACAGTTATTTGACAAAATAAATATATATTTCCTTTCCTGAATTACGGATGTTTTACAGCAGTGGTAATGGCCATATGGCATCAGAAGCCAATAATAGCACATAATGTCGTTTCTCTGCAATTATCGCTATTCCTGAAATGTATGCGGAACTTGAATTAAAAGTAAACTTGTGCACGTTTTGCGTTCTTTCGATAGAAATTAAGCTCTTACGTTAAAAAAATCAGGTACGAAATTTAGCCTTTGAAGTTAACTAATAGGTTAAAAATATCTTGACCTAAAATTGTCTTTAAAATGCAAATTTCTCATTCTCCACGTATGTAAACACTCGACTTCTTTTCGTTACGGATATCGAAGGATTCTTATGTTACAAGTTATTGGAAGATAATCTGTTCATTAAAAAACAAATATTACTAACAAAATGTTTGTGATCGAATGCTTAAGTGTTTCTCCAGCTAGATTCAAACCAAAAAAAAATAGAAATTTGCTTTACGATATTTAGCCTTTGATTGGCACTTGTTCTTGTTGACCTTATTTCAACTTTCAAGGGTCACTTGCTGTGTTTCCGTTTTTCATTTGGCAAATTTTGATGCCGTTGTTCTTCGCACTCATGGTATCCTCTCCTGCTTGATTAAGCGCCGAAGAGCTACTTAACGCTATTAATCGGCGAGATGAATAGGAAAACTCTGATTAGTTATTTCCCTTTATATTAAAAGGCAGAGCACGATTAATTTGTAGCACGATCAACATCAGTTAATTTGAAAATTTATGTTTTTTCCCTCTTATGCTGCAGTACTAATTTTTTTCCCTTCAGAATATGTCAGAGTCTAAATATTACTAAACATTAGTATCTAGCATTCTTGTGCAGAAAATTTTATTAATAATACTCTTTCGACAACCTAAAATGAGTTTGCATAATAAAATATAACTTTCACCTTTTTCAATTTTTCTTTCTGATATCAATGATAACTGGATACAGAACTATTCAGGCCTAAAATTCTACCCCGCGTTTTCGTGGAGGAGGCCGTTAGTAGCTTTCAAAGTTAATATTCTCTCCTCTGAATAGGGACCGGAGAGGAAGGACACCATATCAATTTGGCCTACTGACTGAATTTCTGTGGTTATTCTGATTTTTCTACTTACTGGAGAAAGGCCATTTCACAGAGTGTTAATACTGACCATTTTTATTGGAGGGGGGAGGAGTTGTAGTTGGAAGGCCATTTTACGAGGATAACATTCTTGCGCTATATCACAAGCCTAGGTAAGGTTTGTAAACTACATCTCGAACTTTCATAAATTTCATGAGTTGCATCTCTCATTTTAGTCGTAGATGTAAATGTAAATGTAATGTAGTCGTAAATGTAAATGTAATGTAGTCGTAAATGTAAATATAATGTAGTCACAGATGTAAATGTAAACGAAACGTAATCGTAGATGTAAATGTTTAATGATACTCAAAATAAAATCATGCCTTTGTATATGCAGAAAATATAATGAACAGTTATATTAGGTATAACTAGAAGAACGCATATCGCCTCTGGCGCATATGGAAATCTCGTTTTCAAGGAGACCTACTTTTTCACAACTGAAAAGTTTTAATTTTAGCTAATGGATGATGGGGGAAGTGCAAATAGTAGTATTTTATTTGATTATTAAACTTGCAGTATGATATGCTTGCTTTCATGGAGCCCCGAAGAGCACATCAGTGCCTAGATTAATAATTTATAAATCACCGAACTCGAACTTCGAGTATCAAAATATAAATATGTTTTTTAAATATTACAAAATGTGGAGAAAAATTATTCTGACTTTCAGTGGTATTTTACAAGTGCTTGAAAATAACAGGTCAGAGTCAGTGAGGATTACTTTTCTGCGATTAAATTATATTTTGCGCTAAGTGTTTATTTATGGGGATATTTGAAATACGTTATCTACATGCACTTGCAGAATAATGTCGTATCTCAAAAAGTATATAAAGAAATGACCAGGGCCGAATTTAGGTACTCTGGGATTCTGGGTCACAGATTTTTAGAAGCCGTATTTTATGTTTCATATGATTTTTTCAATTGAAACGGCGGTGGTGTGGTGCTCCTAAGCACATGGTGAACTGGACTACTACGCCTCGGTAACGCCAGCCCTAGAAATTGCATGGATTGCAATGTGCATATAATTTTTATAAATCGAAAAATGTGCACAATTAATCGTTGCGACCAGGAATATGCAAATGAGGGTTGCTATAAAAGAGCGTTGGCTGCTGTCACTATTATTTTTTTCCAGCCAGTCTATCATTAACTTGGGTAGCAATTTCTCTTGAAGATGACGTGCAAATAATTGTTCGTGCAGTGGAGAGTTCACAGTTAGGATGCAAATGGGCCAATGCCAAACCGTGTTATGAAAGACCTTAAATATACCAAAACTATCCCCTCGAGACTTTGGAGACTACCCCAAGTAGCTGAAGAGGCTAGTCGTAGATCAGAACAAAGCCGCTTCAGGCTCGCAAGTGGTTAGTACGACCACTATCTGCCTTTAACACCAAGAAGATAAAGGGAAGTGAAATCTAGTCAACCAACTCGAGTATCGAGTTATGAGATGTCACACAGCTGTCAGTTTCAAGATAGACTAATAATTTATGTCCTCACTGTCTTAAACAGAAAATATCACTTAACATGATGCAGGCAACATCATCTTCGGAGCCCATGAGACTGGAAAAATGTGATTTTCTTAGATGAGTTCCAAAATTCAATTTGAATCCCGATTCTCGACGGGTACCCATCTGGAGAAAACAATGAACTTACCATAACTGCTTTAATATCAACGAAATTGAATAATTTGGTGGCGTTCTGCTTAAGTCTGGATTACCATCAAGTTGACTCCTGCACAGAGCTTCCGGGAGACACTCGAACTTCTCACTTATGAAGAGATGAGATTATTGTACCTTATATAAGGTTCTTCAGGAGTGCTCTCGACCCTGATTGCACCTTTATGGACGAAACTGTCCGTCTCCAAAGAGTTAAATGTGGTTGAAAATTTGCTTGAAAGTGAACATATTCATAAGATGTAGCGGCTAGTCAGATCCCTGGACAGAAATCCAACTGAGCCTGCGAGGCCGAGGGTGAAATTGTACAATACCACAGCTCAGTCGCCGAACCTTCCGTGAGCTCAGTTTGCTGAGTGGACTTTTATTGATCTGAAACCTCATCAACAATATGATAACGAGCTGTATTAGATATCGTTCTGTCAGGGGTGATCAAACGCCTTATTTACATCTCCTGTCTTCTAATTCGAGCACCTTCATTATGGTAATACGCATGCAACACTCATGAATAGTACACGATATCATCGTTATCCCAGATGATGTTATTCTGTAAAGTTACATACGTTTCTACACTACATTTAATTGTTTTACTGAAAATCATTTTGTAATATGTGCATTTTTGTTCGTTATTATTCTATTTTAGAGATTGTAATATTAGAGCATCAACGTATTTAAATGAAGAGTTGTGTCCTTTTAACGCCTCCCAGTAGCTTCGTTTGGGAAACAATCGATCTGTTATCCAATCATGTTTGTCTTGTGTCTGCAATATTGCGAAAGAAATAATTATGCATCATTTAAGCTTTATGTAACGATGTAACCTTTCATAATATTTATGTAATACTACGTAATAATAAACAGATGAATCGCAAAGTTTCTTGCACAATGCCAGCAATATAAATCTAAATTCTCTTGAAGTCGTTTCACGTGAAATTTAAATAATTGTGAAATAGACGAATTTTGGGCAATTGTAGCTGAGAGATGATAAAACATCCGTCCTTATCTGCGAGTTAAGCTTAATCATTGATGACTGTTCATTTCGGGCTTAAAAATGACGGAAAAATCCGTTTTAACGGATAAAATTCTTAATGGAACGCACATCATATAATATTCAGTAAGGATAGATTATAGCAATGCGGTAATAAACTCGGAGAGCTATTTACGATTAAATGAAATATCTTTTCCCGAAAGATGTAGGAATAACTTAATAGAGCTGAATCTACGAAAAGGAAAAAAAAGACTGCTTTTCCAAAGATGTAAACAAATTAAGCGTGAAACAGAATGTGAAACAGAATACAAGATCTTTTCTAACAACGTTCAGCTGTGGACGTTTCTCCTGGGTATAATGGAAGACTTATTTGTTATACAAAGGTGGAAGTAAAAGACCTAAATAGAATGGAAAGTGCTGTAATTTTTCCGCTTGTCTTCTTGTAATTACTTTAGCAATTAAGTATTTATAGATTATGTAAGGTATGAAATACAAATCCAACGCTCTTTTGGAGAAATATTTAATTTTCTGACCTAATATTATTTTTAATCTATTAATTGAAATTTAAAAGTATTAAATGAAACATATGGAAAGATATTGTGAAAGAAATCACAGGGACAACTGTTTGCAAAAAAGTATTTAACTTTAAGTATAAAATAAATTATTCTCTAAAGATAGATATATTGTTTAAAGCAATTTACAAGTGAGCAAAGCACTCACTAATTATCCCCCTAAGCGCGGTGAAGAATTTTGTTAATCATGGCAAGATTTATTGTGCATTATCTGCAGTTATGGAGGTAGCGCCATTCTTTAATTTGGTAACACGAAGCCGCACACGTTTCGTGAACAGAAGGACAGAAAGGAAAAAGGATGATGCCCGAAATTAAAATATGGTTGCGAGGGTCTTTAGATGGCTACAGCACATTTTAATTACAGCATTGTTGTGCTACCACATGGTGAGAGGCACGTGACAGAGATATAAAATTTATTCCCTCTGAGCCACTGTTAAATCGTTGGCAAATAATCCGCAGAGTTTGAGTTAGTTTTTCTTCGGTACCATAAGATTCTTTAGCTTTACCTCTGTGACCAAGACCTGGCAGAAAAAAGCCCAAAGTAGAAACAGGTTAAGCCGGCTTAACGTTTTATTTACTTCTCGCTTCATTTGCCGTAAATGATATACGTTTCAAAATCGAATCCATAAAAATTTAAGCATAAGTTTTTCAGCCTTGAGTCAGTATTATTAAAGTCGACGCAATGTAAGGAACTATTGCGTTTCTCAAGGCATTACATTCGTGATAAACTGAATACTTCAATGGCATACGACGTTCAACATTCAACAGTTCTGTAAACCTGGCATCCTTTTTGAGATGAAGCGGCAAACTCACACAGTTCTTAAAAATAGATTTCTTAGAGAGTTATTTCTATCTATGGCAGCATATATTGTCGATAAATATAGATTTAATCATTTGATGGATACAAAAAAAAAGGAATAATGTTCACTGCAGTCTCATTTTTTGATCTTTAAATGATCGACGCCTCTTGCAGAACGAAATGCACTGTGCAGTATTTTTCCTACGCATGGTTCGGTATAGATTTCTCACACTCAGCTTTACAGAAAAATATTTACTTATTTTTGAAGGTATTACAAACTAAGAAATGTATATTTCTTTGAATGTCATCAAGATAGGGCATTTATATAGAGACAGCTGATGAAAAAAGAGTTAAAAGAATTTGCAAACTTAACTGGTTTGTTTTGTTAAGAGATTATTTGCATCGGAAAACGGCCACAGAAATTTACAAGCTGATGAGAAATATTTCATAAAATATCTTTCTTTTCATTGTCATATTTTTCTGCCATTCATTACGTGTACCTTAGATCGATCAACATCTTTTTTTTAGGAGTGGCTCTGTTTTTTTTACCACCCACTTTCTCATCGCCAATTAACAAAAAAAAATTTCTTCCATACTTTCAATTAAAAAAACTACATCGATGTATTTGCTCCAAATATTTCATTTATTTAATTATATTTATTATCCAATAAGAAAATTTTTTAAACAAAAATCTCTTTTTTTATAGTAGCAAACGTTTTCAACTAATTAAATGCTATTATGAGAAGAGGAAATAAAATGTTCAACAGTATTTAAAAGACTATTAAATGACAAGCTATTAATATTAAACGTTTCGAATTTATTTATAATGCACAAAAATAACACATTACAGTAATAAAAGAGTTCAATTTTAATTTATATTGAAGATTGAACTCATTTGAAACAGGACACTGAATATATATATATAGGCTATCATTTTAATTTAATTTAAAATATCATAACACGAATTTTATTTGTAACCTGGTAAACTAGATGGGCTAATGTTTGGCTCCCAGTTACAAACATTAATATATATATATACATATATAGTCTGTTAGTTATATATTTGTACATATATTATTATAGTATATTGTTGTTGTTAATTATATTTGCTAATCTTTAAATACTCAAGATTGATGATTGTATTACGTAAAAGCAACTAATTTTTATTTGCTAGTCCCTTTAATCTTAAATGCTCATGGGCTGCTAAGAATTAGATTGCGTTATAAAATTGATATGTAGCTATTTTATATATTATATAATATGCTAAGTAAACGAAGAAAAAATGAGTTTTTTTCCCCATTTATTGTCTTAACTTACTTTTCTTACCCATTTTTTTTCCATAAAATACGGGTTTATAATGATAGCGATATTTCATAACTTCCTTTCTCTCGCTTACTTTAAGCAAAAGGAACCTGTTTTTTAACTTTTATACAATCAAGAGTGAAACATTATACACTGGCGTTTCCAGAAGGTGTACTAGTTTCGGAAATGTTTTTCCCAAAAATATCAGTGTATACTGTGTCAGAATTGAGGAGTCAAAATAAAAGCAACCAACACACTCATACATAAAATCCCACATTGCGTTGGGTAGTATCACCACAATAGTATGATCCATTTTACAGCTGATTAACAAAATAAAATGTACACTTTCGTAATATGTTTGTAGAAAATCAAGGAAAAAGCTATCTAATCTAAAGTAAAAAAATGTATTTGTAAACAAAGCTCTAAATATCTAGAAAAAATTCGTCTAAATCTCATATTCAGTAAAATTTTAATATTCTATGATTACTGAGAAAAGTTATGAAAATGTAAAAATTTGACGGCAATATTTCGTACATTAAAGAAGAAAGTTAAAACTCACCCTTTTACAAAAGTGGTAAAATGCATTTTTGAAGTGAACGGTTTATTATATGATTTATTTTAGATGTGTTTATTTGGTTCATAACGTTTTCTCGGAAAATGTTTCGTTCCAAGTATCCCATCTTCATACGTCTGATTAACTTTATAATTTGAAAATTTTATGTCGGCAACTAAGGGAATATGCAATTTCCTTAACAAAACAGTCGCCTATTAAGGAAATATTTAATTTCCTTAATAGGATTATAATAATAGGAAATATTTAATTTCCTTAATATGCGACTTTCAAGGAAGTATGCAACATCGGTCATTTTTGGATTTCCACTTTAGAGGAATGGAAGGTTAACCAGAAGAATACGTAACGCCACTGGAGAATATCAAAAGCTCGTTTTCAAATAGAGGGAACATCTTCACTTTTCATTTCTGCGTTGCATAATAATAGAAATTAGAAATAATTGATAATGGGGAAATAAAAAAAGGTAATTTTTTTGTCAACTATGAAACATAAAAATCGTTTTCAAATTATATTTTAAAATAAAAAAGAAATCCTTTACCCGCTCTCAAGGGTTAAAGAGGGCAAATCGTTGCTTATTATATTAAGTAAAGGAAACTAATTTTTATTTGTTAGTCCCCATTGATGTTAAATGCTCATTGCTGCTGAGAATTATATATTGTTATAAAATTGTTGTGTACCTATTTTATATGTTACGTAAAGGTTAAACAAACGAATAAATAAATAAATAATAAATATGTTCATACTCTAACGCCATAATTTAAACATTCTGCTTTTATATGGATCTTTTTTCAATATTCTATTGTATGCAGATCTTTCGAAATATATTTTTTAAATTTTTGTATCATTTTCAATTTTTTCACCGCTAGCAGTCGTTATTGTCAGACTCGCAATGTGTAAATCCTCTCTAAAAAGAAAAAAATACTATCTACAGATGAAGTGAAAACAATAACTCGTTTAAAACGAGCTAAAATATTCGGTTTAGCATTTATAACTGAAGAAAAAATCGAAAAATATTATGAAATGTTAAACTAATGAAAAAAAGGATTTTGATATTTGCAGTAGAAATTTTGCGAAATATTCCTTAGTAATATTAGCAGAAAACTTTATTTAAATAAATTTCGTTAATATCTATAAAGCTCTTTCTAGCTTCATTTTGATCGTAATACCTCTGAAGTCGAAAATTTCCATATTTGAAGCTTAGTCTCGATCACAAATTTCGCTAAGAAACAGGTTTGAAACCTCTTAAATTGGAAGTATAATAACTCTACATGTAATTAAGTTACATATTCCATTACATGTTTCATTGATTTTGTAGACGAAATTTCACATTTCAATGGAACTGTGTCAAGAGCTATTTCGCTCAAAGATGTAAAAGCTGATTTCAGTGCACACAGTAACGCATTCCATATGGACTATGGAAATATTTTATTTTCCCGTCTACTAAGTGTTAGTAACGTTGGAAAAAGTAAAATATATAAATTTAAATGAAAAGAAAAACCTTAGCATACTATGTGTGCCTTCAAAACTAAAAGAAAATGAAAAAAACAAAAAAAAAAATGGAAATAAAATCACTTATTGTTGTATGATGTAGAGACGAAATGTCGTAGGCTCTGCTAATTATTATTCTAAGAAAACTCTTAGAATGAGTGAGACTGTTGCTAAATATTTCAGATTCAATTATTCTAAATACCTAAAAAATATTCGCAAAAATAGGAATTTAGATGTTTTTGGTCTAGATCTATAAAGTCTTTCCAAATGAATTTTGTTCGTAATATGTTTTAAAGTCCCAGATATACGGTTTTGTTTTTTACCTACAGCATAATTATCTATACATTATCAGTTACCATTAGTAACATTTTATATCACAGCCCTTCTTAGTTACAAAGTGCTTAACACTATTTTATGCTGTATGTTGACGTGGGTATAGAGGAAAAATCATCTTAGCCGGGTGGGATCCGAACCCATGACCTTCTGATGACATAGCTCAGCATGATGAGGTCGTGGGTTCAGATTGCACCCTGCTCAGGACAATTTTTCCTCATACCAAGGTCGATGTACAGCATAATAATGTTCAAAAATTTCTAACTAACATAGTTTAACTTCGTCTAAACGTCCTGCACATGCCTCATCTTATGAAACACAATTTATCATACGTTCCTATATTCAACGTAATTATCACAAAGCTCTGGCTTTCTATACCTTCAAATCAATCATGTTTAGGTTAATGGCACCAACAATCAAATAATTTTAATATATTCACCTCATTCCGTTCAGACAACAAGATCGTGTACTCGAAAACCCTGCTAGGCAAATATATATAAATGCACTTGTCACAAGATTCCAACATGCCTCACGTGCAAGCTTGATGTAATATTAACGATGATAATGTATATTTCACTAAAATAATTACATTTGCATGAATTGATCATTTCAGTAGACATTAAGTAATTGGAGAAATGGGAAGCACAGTGAGCCAAGTTCGTTTAGATTGTGCTCCCAGAGGTGATTCTATTAAGTGTTATTAAGAGACAAGTTATAAAACTTTTCAAATATTAATATAAAATTAATATTCCAGAAACTTTCAAAAATATGTCAATTAAAAATATGGAACATATATACATATACTTATGTATATATATATAATAGCAACAATAATTTCTTTAGTTCTATTTAAAGGAAGTCAAATGATCTTTCTTATGCTATGACGTCAGATGGACCATTCTACGATGTTCGACATAAATATTTCGAAAATTTTTAATATTTATATTTTGTTACAATGGTACATTATATAAATTTTATTATTCAGTGGATAATCAAACACGCGATAATTTTTTTCAAAGAATAAATAAATGCCCTGCATAATTTAAATTGTGAATAAAATTCCATTGGAAGAAATGCACTACTTATTAATATTCATAATATTACATTCTGGAATAAAAGAGATATGTGACCAGGGCCGACTCTAGTGAGGTAATCAACACTTCGGAGCACGGTAATCAAGAGATATTCAAATTTTAATAATACTTTAATATTTTCCCTCAATGAACAGTTTAATTAATATACTACTGAATTATATACTTTTATACTTTATGTTGGGTAAATTTAATTATATTTGAAGTAAATAATATATTTGCTTTTTTGGGGACACAGCATATTTTTATTGAAGAGCTTCCAATGGACTTTGCTGGGGGCGTTTTCATAAATTATTGTACGAGGGCGTTCAAAAAGTTCTTGACACGTGTCTGTAGATTTTCACTCATTCCTCCCAAGTTAATGAGGTACAATTTGCTTCAAAGCTTGTCTAAATTTGCCATTGCGTGTTAAAAACAAAGGCGGTATCATCATTTCTCTCTTTACTGGGTGTGCGTAAAGTTCGGTATACGAAATTTGTCCGTTTTTGCTACGGAGCCTACTAAAGACGGAGAAAGACTATACATTTTAATAAGGATGCACCTTGGGGATGACAAGAAAAAAATTCATGCTGATATATCATAAATATATGGGGATCATGCCTGTTCATATGGCACTGTTGCGGGATGGATGCACAAATTCAGAAAGGACGGCAGAGCTTCGAAGACTAACTAGTACAAGGAGATGCTGGCAATGTTGACCTAGTAGTCCCAAACGATTAATAAGCATTGATACAAATGATGAGACATGATTTTATTACTATAAAACACCCAGAAAGATCGACAACTCTGTTTGGATTGCGGAAGATGAACTTTGTCCCCAAATCCCCCACAAGAATTTTGCTCAAGAAACAGGATGTTCTCATTTTTTTTACAAATTCCTTGGAGTAGTAACCGTGGACATCTTACCCGAAAAAATGATTATAAATGGCAAATACTACACTAACATAACTTAACATTGTTTTTCCCAAAATGGTTAAGGCGATGAAAGAGAAGCATCAAAAACAACAGGAGAATCAAAGGTTCTCCTTCTTACTTCTCACAAAACCCGGCATCTGGAGCAGAAAAAAATCACATTGCTGCCCCATCCTGTATATTCACCCGATCTTGAACCATGTTATTTATAGATGTTTCCAAAAATTAAAAAATAACTTGCTGGGAAGCCTTTTTAAAGGGTGCAATACCTTGCAAAATGCATTCATTTAAAGATACTGAGTATTCCCCAACAGGAGTACCACCAAGACTTCCAGAATTGGCGTAGAAGTCTACAATTTTGCATAGATGTTGTAAGAGAGTGTTTGAAGGATAGTAAAAGTTTTGTTTAGGTTAGTGCAATGGTTTTTGTTCTGCAGATGCATGTCAGGAACTTTTTGAACGCCCCTCATAATATTGACATAAAATAATTCTTACCTCTGTCTTTCGAATGTTTAGGCTAAGTGGAATTAAGAGTGATTAAATTATTAAGAATTAAGATTAATTGAACTAGTAAAGTAAAGCACAGGTAAATTATACTTTTTCAAATTTATTATTAGAACAACTGGCAATTTCTCTACGAAAGATATATTTAAATCGTAAAACACTGCACGAAATTGCATGCAAAAATACAATCGTAAAGTATATATATATACCTCTATCTTTTTATTTCTTTGCATAAAGCAAGAACTAATATTCTCTTTAAAGACTTCTCAGTCAAAATTAAAATAATTACAATCATGTAATGCAGGTAATTTAACCCTTTCTATTCAAGCACCGGTTTTACATTTCATTCAAGTTTCGAATTATTCATTCTTTGAAAGATAGAGTATGCGCGGATTGAAAGAAAAGGATTGTAGTCTTTGGTAATTCCAATTTGTCCAAATTAATGCTTTAGTCTTTTTAACAGCAGCTTTTAACATACAGTACTGAAAAGATTAATGCAAATTCAAAACTCCACTGGTTCTCCTTGAGCTTCGTAACATTATAGAAGAAAAACAAATGAATGTAGCAGAGAAGTAATTCTGTTTCTATTCATGAGAAAATAAAATAAATACATATTTACACAATAAGTGATATTGGGTAGTTGCTTTCTGTTCTAACACAGTTCGGTATTAGGGGCAGAAATATGGGAATTCAGTGTTATTTGACTTTTATACGTAGCACTAGCAATGCAACACTATTCACAGTATAAGAATCACAGATCTTATTCTAAAATTACTAAATGCATTATGAATACATTATGAGTTACCGTGGTCGAGTGGTTAGCACGCTTGGCTACTGATCTAAGGGACCTGAGTTCGAGCCCCGGGTTAAGGCATGGATGTTTATGTTGTTTTTCTGCTGAGTTCGTGCCATCCTCACAGATCTTCTACTAAGGCATATAAACTGACAGGCTCCTGTCAAACCTCTGTGGCAAGCTGCTGATTAAGGGGATATTTATTTATTATTATTTTATGAATACAAGCTGAAAAAACGGCGAAATTAATTCTGCATCACACTGTGTTGATAGAAACTAATATATTGCATGCATAAATACAATCGTAAAGTATATATATATATCTATCAAATAACCCAGAAAATATTTTCTCTTAGTAGCACAAATTAGAATTCCTAGTCGGCATACATAGTTTTCATCTCTGTAGGGAAACATCAGGTCTGATGAGTCTCCTGCAACATTGTAAGTTCCGGATATCATTATCTCTGGAACACGTGCCCAACTCATCTGGAAATGCTACCGTTTATTCCCCGCAACAAGGCTGATCTATAAATCTGTTAAACGTATTTCCGGAAATAGAGCTGGCAACTGGACACTAATTATGTCAGAGCTGATGAGAACACTCTACCATTTAATTATGTCAGAGCAGCCACGACAGATTACAAAGCTAGCAAGCATATTGTGGAACGTTTTGGAAATCCCTTCGGTAGCTATGACTGATCGCTTTACTAATGTAAATTCATCATCGTATTTCCAAATTTGTATTATGTGTCTTATATAATTCGGTATCTCATTATTTTTATATACTTTTTGAAGTGATGAATATATTATCCTTTCTTCTTTCGTTGTCAAATGAATTATAACTATTTCCTTCTCTAAAGGTGCTTTATATTTTGCGCTTGAAAAAGAGTATTTAAACTGCCTTGTAATTTTTCAGTTTAAAATTTGATCATTAGTCATTTTCAAACTAATATGCATACTTCCCTATATATATAGATAGATATATCTTTACAATTTATCCGATGTGTTATAGTCTTCACAAACCCAAGTCTATGTTGGTTAAGTGCAAATTATGTGAAATTAACCAATATCATACAGAACTGGAATGCGCACAGATATGATATTACAGTTTAAACGAACATTCTGTTTCATATGCTTTGAAGGTAGTATACCTACATTACACTATGTAGATACTGTTTATTAACTTTTTGAGATAGTACAAGTTTGGCAAATTTGATATCATTACTTTGTGTCTAATGCTAATATTTCTTCAAAGTCCTTTTCTACAAAACACGTAAATTTTTCCTGCAATATAAAACGGAGCACAACCATTTATCGTAATAATCACGTGATATGATTTTCTAAAATGAATGTGCATTTGACCACGTCTACATATTAATTAGTGTGCTTTAATCATTTCTCCTACTATGCTAAGTACCAAAACAATAATTAGAGAAGTGTTCTACAGCCTATTGACAGCCAGAGGTAATTAGTACATAATAATAAATATTAATATAGTTATAGTAATAATGGAAACTTAGTGCACATCGTTAATGCATAACAATGATTATCAATATTTTTAATTATTTCGTTGAACGAAAAATTCATTTGCTTCAACCTTTTTTTTTTCACTTTTAACATCGTATGTCATATTTCACATATGTATATTGGCCCAATGAGTAAAAATAAACGTTGAAAGCATAAATTTGTTCCGGTCCCCATAACTAACCAAAAATTGCATTAAGCCTGCTTCGTTGTTTTTAACGCATCAAGGATGCACATCAGGAGCAATGTGATTAAATATTTAAATTTATAACTGTCTTATAATAGTCTTGCAAATAACTTGCACTTAAATGTGATGAATTGCAAAACAAAAGTTTTACACTTTTAATCTTTTCTCTTGATGTTTAAGTGAAACGAATTATGAAGAACAAAATTCATGTCATCTTTTTGTGAGTTGAACGAGAAATCTGATTTAACGGCGCATTTTGATAGAAATCTAGACTAATATTATTCTAAGTACCATTTAAGTACCTATTTTGAGGTTGGCCGTCAGTTGCATTGTATGACTGCGACGACTCTTCTAAGCTAAAGACATAAGCAGCTAGGAAGAAGGAATGGTTTAAGTGTAGTTTATATTCATGTATTCACTCGGCAAAAAAATTTCAGTATTTTACAACAATGCTTCATTTTTTGTAAACCTGCATCCACTGAAATACATATGTTTAATTTTACAGCTTATAAAGCAGAAACTTATTTCCGTGAGAAAATATGAAAATATTTTGCAATCAGGTCGTTATTTTGCATATCACTAACTTAGTTGTTATATTGGAATGTTGTTTCCTTTTAATTCGAAATTAAAAATGACGTGTAAATTATCATATGTGTTCAATACAGGCATATATATATATATGTGTATATCTTACTATAAATTAGCTAATATTTTTTATATTTAAAGCTTCAAAGGGATTAAAATAAGGAAAATAATGTTGTTACGTTCAGTGTCCTCGTGAATTAATATTAAAGTATGATTGTATATTCACTGCATAGTTACAACGCATTGGCAAAATACAATTTTTTAAAAATGTGATAGAATACAAAGGCATGGGAATAACTTTTAAACTATGGAAAATAGACTGCATATGGATTAATGCTTCATTTACGTTCGCTTGAACGAAATGAATCTTACCTTCCGTGTTGCTGAATTATGTAATATTAATATTAAATGTTTAATGCAGAAGTGATGCTCTCGAAATACAAAAGGACGAGAAAACCGTTATGCCTGTGTAACTTGACATATAATAAAGCTTTTTGCAACTGACCACAGATCAAAACTTTCACTGCAAAATCCATAGTAACACTGAACAAAAGCGAAAATTGATCATAGTATTTGGTTTATTGTAGGTTTAAGAGAAATCGTTCTTGGAGATTTCCATATTTACCTACAGCTGACACAGACAGGACGCCGTTTCATACCTCGACACACGTCACTGCTCCTCAGGAAAATTAATAAATACGTAGGAGAGCAAAGGATCCAAAGGTTTCACAGTACAATGTTTCGGAAACCATTATTGATTTTCTGAGGAACAGAACATTAATTGCCACCATTGATTTAGTGTCTCATGCAGGTGGTGGGAAGCATGTTTTATTGAGAGACGCACTTAATTAACATTTAACGTTCATTATCACGACAATATCTCATTTACATTAATTCCAACCAACAAAGGCATGCACCCCGAGAATGAGATGTATTGAAAAATATTTATAAAAAAACCCCAGCAAAACCTACCTGAATCTCAGATTTTGAAGCAACGCTTGAAAGAATGCAATTTCGACTAACTGGCCTTATTCTATGCGAATAAGATGGTCCAGGTAAATTTGGAATTACGAATAAAGATTTTGTCGTCATTTCTTAATTCCTATTATTTCGCATTCAATTGTTGTTTCGTTACTCTACTACTGGAGCTGACTAATAGATCTCATGAAACGTTTTCAGGCTGTTAATTATGCTTCGTACGCGATACTTCGGAATGAAAGAAGCATGCAGATTGTTATGGATCAGCAAATTGATGCAAAGTGTAAAAACGTGTAAACAACATCGGCCGTTCCAAATAACGGTTTTTAATTATCGCCACCTTCTAATGCCTCCGTAATGCAAAAGAGAATTCAATTAACATAAGCTAAAGAGGGGAGCAAGAAAAATAATGAAAGAAAGTCGGTTGAAACTTTGCCCTTAGACATTTTGAACCTCCCTCGATGCAAAGGTCGTTCATTGCTTTTATAAGATTTGCGGAGAAAGAAAAAAAATAACATTGTAGCTTGCTTTTAAAACAGAAGCATAATAGAGCAAAAATGTGTAAAATTAATTTGCCTTTATATATAGATATCTATATATATTCCATATTAATAGATATATAATAAATCCGATTATGCTGCTACCATGAAAACATTTACAAGTGTCAAAATGAAAGCAACTTACTAATTAGGCTTGTGCACTTGTTATTATTACCTTAATTACCCATGAGAATCCATATTTGATATTTTGCTTAATTCTTACATGGTTCTTTTTACGAAATCCATAATTTGAGGTAAACATAGTGTTCTAACATTAGATAAACATTACTTATTTCATCTTTTCGACAACTAAAATAAAAATCCCTTAGGCACATTACTTTTTATCGGAGCATCTTAAATCAAGCAAAATTTGGAATGCTATTATCCTCCAGAAAATGAAAATTTAATTATTATTCGAAAACACAATTGCACAGAAAAAAATTACGCATCCCTTAAAATTAAAAATTATAACCTTTGTAAAATGGTACCGGGACTATTTTTGGACTGAAAAACAAAATGTTTTTATTTATAATTTTCAAATATATTTTGCAACACTAAGTGTTATAATCAGAAAGTAATTATATACCTGAAAGATCCGCTGGTTGTAATGAAGAACAAACTTACACAGAAAGGAGATCAAGAGTAATAAATAAAAAATATAAATAAATACCCCCTCAAGCAGCTGCCTGCCACAGAGGTCTGATAGGAGCCTGTCAGTTTATATGCCATAGTAGAAGGTCTGTGAGGATGGCGGAACCTCAGCAGAAAACAACACTAACCTTATCCGGGGCTCGAACCCAGGTCCCTTACACCAGTAGCCAAGTTCGCTAACCATTCGGCCAAGAGATGACGGATAGCTAAAAAAAATAATTTAATCTGATAAAAATCTTTCTACTTCTTTTATTTTATTTTTTTTTAAATTCAAATGTTCATATTAATAAATAAATAAATTAAAAATAATATAAATTTAGATAAAAAAATTTTGTGCAACATTAAACAGAAAATGTCATTTTAAATCTATAATTTTGAAATTGCAATCCATGCTAATTTATTTATTTATTTTTGAAAGTTTAAAATTTGAAAAGTGTAAAATAAAAAAAGAAAAATAATTTATGAACGGATTCTACTTATATAATTTTAAAGAGTAAAGAAATTAAATTAATTTTAGAAATTTTTCGCTGACGAGAAAATGACCCAAAAACTTTTTTCCCCCCCAAATATATGATAAAGTTTAGCTATCTTTTGTTTAAGTTTTATTTCCTTTCGGACACTTTTCCCCATTAAATAACGTCATTTTGGACATTTGAAATGTCTTTGTTCATTTCCCGTCATAAATTGCACTCAAAATGCAAATGTCTATCCTGAGTAACAGTTGCTGCATTTGTCTACCGCAGGAAATATTAATCTTTAGCTGATATCACAGAGTCCTATCTGACCCTAGTGGCTAGTGTGTGCTGGTGTCGCATACCAGATGTGTGCTAATTTCGCATACCAGATGTGTTCTAATTTCGCATACCAGATGTGTTCTAATTTCGCATACCAGATTTCCTATACTCCCCTTTGTAGTCTAGCTCTCGAAAGAAATGAACGTAAGACAGTTTATGGGCTATAGATTTACTGAAGTTTCAATTTTTTTTTCGGCGATTGGGGTCTTCAGTGACTTCAATCGCCAAAATGAAAAAATAGCGATGCCCAACATTCAATGAAATTTCTGGTAAGTAAATAACAATGATTAGGATGATTTGGACAATACAGATGCAGAGGATGAGAATGAACTGCAATGTCATGAAATTTGTCATGAAATAATTGCCAACTAATTAAAATGCAGCCATATTTTTATTACAGCTATATTCCACTCCGAATATCCCCTATCAGAATATTTTTATACGTTAGAGAAAAAAGGTTGTTTTTATTTCCAGGAAAATCAGCTAAATGGAAGAAGAAGTCAGAACAAGAACATGGATCTCTGTATTACTCATGAGAACTGCGTCCAAGGCCTATTGTTTTCAAAATTTTCAATATAACTATTAAACAATCTGTAGTTGTTAAAAGTGCCTTTAATCGAATTATTTGAGCTCGAAAAACATGATTTGTTATGTTTATGAAATCCTTAAACTTATATTAATCCTTAAACGAAAATAACATAAGTTATTTTCGTTTAAGGATAATATAAATAAAAGCAAATTTTATGTATATATCGTTAAGGATAATATACATAAAAGCAAATATTCACATTACTTAATTTGGTGTTGACTCGATAAGTTCACATTTTACCTTTAAAACACAGACATGGAAGCATCATTAATTTTTATCCATTTTGAAAAACAGTCACAATGTCTAAAGCATCTTCTTGGAACGATCAAAAATGTTCTTTCATGCTTTAAAAGAACTCACTTTTAAAGCGTGAAAGAAACATTTTTGATCCTTTGTGTATTCCTATTGGCCAGTCGTTTATACTCTTCTAAGTATTCATTTTGATGAATCATGGAAACCTTCACAATGAGACATTGATGTGCATTATTATCAATTTTGCCACAATCGCTCGTTATCTGCGATCATTAACATCAATTCTGTATACTAATGAAGCATCGAATTATTGAAAGGGTAAAATCTCTTCAGACATCACGAGTTCAAGTGCGGTTGATCATCGATTTGCAGAACAATCAATATTTTGCTTTATTTCCACTGCGCTTCAGTGATGATGTTATCAAAGAGAAACGGAGAGTTTGAATAATGAAAACCAAATGTCATAACTGCGCAAAAATATTTTCAAACTCCAATTTGCAATAAAATATGGCAAAACAAATGGAATAAAATGGATAAAGAGAGAGTGTAAAGAATATAAAGAATGTAGATGGTAGAAGTATAATTTAAACCTTAATACGAATAATCTATTGGCAATTCCTCTATTGGTATTACAATAATCTTGGTTGTTTTACCAATGTTCATCAGCTTTAGTTTAAGGATTTTAAATTTTTTATCATTATTTTTATTTAAAAATATCTTGCAACCTATATGCTTTCGCCACGAAACAATAATAGATTCACACTTTCAAGGGACGAAATTTTGAAGGTTTTAGCTTTGTATTTATAGCAATTCTATCACACAACAAACTTCATTTTCTGTAAAATAATACTGGATTACGAAGGTTTCCGACTGAGAGACAATAATGCGATTATAAAGTGACAGCAGTCATTCGTAAAGCAAAAAAAAAAGGTAGTTCAGAAACATGAACGCAAACATATAAAACAACCCAAAAACCCATAGTTTATTTGATATGATATATATTTAAAAGTTCTGTTTAATATAAAGTGCATATTTCATATTTGGCACGAAGTTTGATATTTAAAACAGTATTGGCTACAGTTCACACTGCGGGTGTTAAAATTGACCAATGTAGTGTTAAAAGTAAGATTTCAAGAAAGGATCTTATTTACTTATTATAAGTAAACCTATGATTCTTCTATATGAAACATACTCACACACAAGAAATTCTCTTCTTTTTAACCACCACATTTTATTTTCTATCTATCAAAATTAACAGAAATTTGATTAAAAATCACATAGTAATTTCAATACTAATATCTTACAAACATTGCTTTATGAATAAAGAGAATGGAAATGTTAGTGACAGAAAATAAAGCAACTCTGTCATAATCTCTCATGCAAAGTTTACTTTCAGTGTAATATTTAATCGTTAAGTATTTATATTTTTGGTCTTTTGAAAGCGTTATAAAGGTTTTACTTTAATACGTTGCTTTCAGTATTAATTTAACTTTAACTTTGCATTTGGTGAGAAGTGCACACCTATGTGATTGGAAATGCATCCATCAATCTGACAAGACATTGAGAATTGTCACTGCGTGCAAGAGCATCATATTCATACCTGGATGACCTTGAAGGAAGGTTTCCATTTGACTCCTAACAATTTTTCAAAGCATCCCCTACATCGAACCACACTCATTTCTTGGGTCATTGTGGAACGGGTAGGGGTTAAAAATGATATTCAATATCACTGGGGAACACACAAAAAGACTTTGAAATGAAAATAATCAATATTTTCTAATTTCGAGGTGCTGAACACGAAAATGACAATAAAATTTGTCGATTGGATCTTGTTTAGGAGAGACAGAGATGGTGATGTATAAACGATTCACTCCGCATTGAGTACATATGTAACCATTTTGTAACGCTGAATTTTAAACTCCGGACTGCAACATATTGCGTTGTATTGCATCAGTTCGCCATACACACAACCCCCAGAGGTATTGCATCATTGTCTGATGCAATGTAGTTGATTCCTGACATCGTGGCTTTACGATCGCGGACAAAAGATGATGCAATCGTTGGTTGTAAGCGACGTCTCGTAGGGGAGCAAGTCTTTTGAGCGACTCCTATTTACCCCTGAGTCAAAAGTACAACACAAGTGACCCTTGCAGTTTTAATACAGCAGTAGTAATATCTCGTAACTGTGTAAATAGTGCAGATACATTTTCTTGCATTTGCCGGGAAGTGACGTTTGCAAGTCAGAAAAGGGCCATCACTCCAATAGTGAAAGTGGCGCATGAGTTTTATTTTGGATGCAAAATCGGGGACCAGGACAAGACCTTGGCCCCACACATATGCTGCAGTCTTCCGAAGTGGCTGAAAGGCAAAAAAGTAGCGATGCCGTTTGCTGTTCCTATAGTTTGGAGAGAGCCAAGCAATCACGCAAATGACTGCTACTTCTGCATGATTCCACCTGTTTCTGGACGCATCACAAGGAAAAAGAAGTGGATAATATCGTACCTGAATATACAATCTGTTCTCCGATCAGTTCCACATGGCGAAGGCTTTCCAGTTCCCGAACTTCCAAAAGAATATTTCATCAATTCAGATGATGAGGAGGGAGGCGAACCAACGTCGGGTTTTTGCAGCCTTCGGTTCTAATGATGTTCCATACGTCTGCCACGGTGCGTCATTTGCCCCACACATTCTCAACGATCTTGTTCACGTTATGGAGCTCTCCAGGGCCAAAGCAGAGTTACTTGGACAAGACTTAAACAATGGAATCTTCTCAAGGAAAGTGTCCGAGTGACTACGTTTTGAACTCGTCATGAGCAGTTTGCCCTTCAGAAAGAAATATGACCTTGTGTTCTACTCTGTTGTAGATGTAGATGGCCTGATGAATGACTTTGTGTTCTGCTCCAATATAGATGTAGATGGCACCTGTGTTCTGCTGTAATGTAGATGGCCCTTGTGTTCTGCTGTAATATAGATGGCCTGTTGAATGTCCTCGGAATCAAACATGACCCTCAGAATGGCGACGATTCATAGACTCCTCGAAATTGAGTCTCAAGGTGGTGTTGCTGCATAATGGAAATCGACTTCCATCCATTAAAGTTGGACACGCTATCTATATGAAAGAAACCTACTAAAACAGGTGTTGAACTGTCTTCGATACAGCAAGTATGGCTGGCATCTCTGTTGTGATTGAAGGTTGTGGCTCTGTTGATGGGTTTGCAGCTGGGATATACGAAGTACTGCTGTTTCTTATGTGAATGGGACAGCCGAACAAAGACTTTGCATTATGTGATGAGAAACTGGCCTCAGAGGAAATCTCTGAAGGTCGCAGAGAAGAATGTGGAACGCCCAGCACTGGCAGAAACGCACAAAATCCTGCTACCATTCCTACACATCAAACTCGGTGAAAAACTTCCTAAAAGCCATGGACCGGACTGCATCAGCTTTCAAGTACTTGGCTGACAAATTCCCTTGACTCAGCAAAACGAAAATTAAAGAGTGAAATTTTGTGGGTCCTCAGATCCGTGAGCTGTGCAGAGATCAGGTATTCGACAACCTGCTTCAGGGCGACGAGAAAAAGGCTTTGGACGCGTTTCGTCTGGTATCAACTAAATTCCTCGGGAATGTCAGGGCAGACAATTACAAGAAACTGCTTAAGTACATTCTCTATATCACAAAAATGCGGTATGGTTAGTGATGAGCACAATGAACGTTTTCACCAGGACATTGTAATGATGGAGAAAATATACCAGGGAAAGTGGTCCACTTCAATGATGGCTGACTACTGTTGGACGCTCGCCAGAGATGATCCTGGGCAGCTGCACGAGCGACGGGGAAAGCGACGTCAGATGTAGAAGCCGAGTTTTACCGATACATATCACATGTACGTATTACTCTATTACAGGCATATCAAACACGCGGCCCACCGGGAACTGTTCTGTGGCCCGCCAAGATTGATAACCAATACGTTTATTTAACTTTTGACAACACTGGATGAAAATTTACAACTGGAACTAATCGAAATTCAGTGCGATTCCGTATTGAAACAAAAATATATGAATGTTGGGATTCTACATTTCTATAATTATTTATCACCGGACCGATTTCCCAATGTGTTATTAGCAATTAAACGTATTTTATCTATGTTTGGTAGCACATATTTGTGCGAACAACTATTTTCCACTTTAAAACTAATAAAACTACGGAAAGATCAAGATTAACAGACAAGCATGTGCAAGCAATTTTAAAAATAACTACAGCTCAACAAAATCAACCAAATTTTGAAGATTTGGTTAATGAAAAACGTTGCCAAGTTTCTTCAAAAAAAAAGATGATATTATTTTATTTAAATAATGTTAAATTGAAAAAAGAAACTTTCCTACATACATATGTATTTTTTAATATGTTTATATTCTGCGTATTATTATTTTGTATGTATTGATTTGTTTATAATAAAAGCTATGCTTCATCTTTATTTCCATTTGTTTTTTTTTTTGTTTTGCGACCCGCGATTTAATATATAATACTTAATATGGCCCTCGGTGGTTAACGAGTTTGACATGCCTGCTCTATTATATAAGAAACTATTGCGGATTTCTCAGAAATCGTAGCAAATTTTGCATTTTCATTGTCATATTCGTGTTCAGCAATCATGAAATCTTTATGAAATGGGAACTTTTATCTCAGAGGCATGACTTTTTTATGAAAATTTGTTGCCCAATTTATTTATTATATAAATGATATTAACGGTTATAGATAGGAAATCACTTTTAATATCGACGTAAAATTTAGGGGAAAATTTGTCTTGAGGATGGTTGGGACATGAACCCACGACGTTAGTATACTCATAGCATATATTGTCATCTACTTCAGGATGCTATTTGTAAGCAGAGAAGATATTGGAAATGTACAGCAACATGAAGTAGAGAGCTCATGTGATTAAATAGAGGAGATCTTGATTTGCTGCCGATAATTCAGTGGTCAGAGCCTTGACATGTTATCAGGAGGTCATGGGTTCGTATCCCAGCCGGCTAAAGATAAATTTTCCTCTATTTTGACATCGATGTTAAGATTATTTTGATACATTTCAACTGAAGAGAAAAGAAGAAATATGCTAAGTAATTAATGATTATATTTATCAATAATAGAAATAAAATATTTTAAAATATGTGTAATGATAAAAAAAATCAATGTTTTAAGAATTGTTATGCTCTGATTTTACATCAGGCATAACGATTCATTTTTTAATATCTCACTTAATTGAGATTTTTTCCAACACAGAGGGAACACACGAACTGATGCCACGGTACTTACATTGCAGGAGGGGACGGAATTCGCAGCTGCAGCGAAATCCCACACACACATTACGCCCAGTGCCCATGTTTCACATCCTTCCGATAAACAATATGACACTCCGACTAGGGCCCCCGTGGGTAGACGACAGGCAGAACCCCTATTTATTCCCTTACAGTGTAAGTCAGACACGGAATTGTCTGGGCGTGCGCACGAAGGTCGACAACTGAAGCGTGCCCTCTCACAGGAAGCTGTATTCGGAAAATCGTCCACATAACAACTGCAGATTTAGAACTAGACAACATCGTCCAATGTTTATATTCACCAACGAGAAAACTCCTTCTCCCAGGAGGAGATGTCACCCTCTAGCGCATAGACAGACCACCTGGGTGCAATTTATGATTCGTAAGTTCATCTGCAGATGCTCAAGATGGTCGATTGAACATACCACATATTCCTGAAAAACAAGGGGGAAGGAACATGGGAGATAGTGGCGAAGTGGAGCAGGAGTTCAGTGAGATCCGAGATTTTGGATAGAGAGGTTACTAGCAGAGAAGCACGGGCCGGCCAGAGCTCTGCTCTGCCCCTGGCAGACCGAGTATCGGAAATGAAGTCTCGAAAAATAGGAATCGTCGGGAAGTGTAGGAAATGTATTAAAAAGGTTTTAATAAACAATTGGAACGATAGTGAATGTGACCAATTGAAGACTGCTTTCAAATCGAATTCGAGAATAACTTAATGCATTAACGCAAGGGTATCTCTGTCAATGAGTGGTTCCCTAAAATTCGATGTAGATCAACTGAGTTGCGATTCCTCACCTCCTGATCGCTCTGAAAAACGAATTCTCACTTGCGGCTGAACGACCATCCTACCCATAAGGAGATGACCCCAGCGAATTTCCACGTGCTGCTGAGGGACCGTCCCCACTTCGACGTAGAGGTTCGACGTCCTCTGCAAAAAGGTATGGTAAAAAGATAAAAAGGTAACCTAGAGGTTCGACGTCCTCGGCAAAACGGTATGGTAAAAAGACTAAAAGGTAACCTAGAGGTTCGACGTCCTCGGCAAAATCCCCTACCCAGCCCCAACCTAATGACACAGCGGTCGGAAGAACCAAGGAGGATATATAAACATGGTACGCTTATCCTTCCTTTGATTGTAAAGTTACTATCTTTAATTTTAGATTGAAATCTAAAAGGGTTCCATAATTCATTTAGTGTTTTAAGTTCTTCCTTAAGTTTCAAGTTAAGATAATTAATTGATTTGATTTTAATTGATTAATTGTTTTCTGTCTGTATCTTTCGATTGTTCTTCTCATTAAATGTTGTTATTAATGTGTTTCATAAACCTGAGTTGTGATCGTCATTGGATTTCATCACAAAACGTCTTTCTCTAAAGTGACGGCCTGGGATTTTTGCTGCCTGCATTGTTCAATTAAGGGAATAAACCATAATTGGGCCATGGGGAAAAAGAACGCCACACAACACCTATGTAAAGCGGTATACTTCTCCATTAAAATTAGAATAGTGCTTGCAACCACGAGGTGCACACAACAGAATAACTAATATCATAAATTATGCTTGACATATAAAAATAAATTGTTAATATAAATTTATATAACAAGTTCTTAATAATGAAATTTTCCCCAAATATTTTAAAAATCCCTTCCCACACTTTGGTTACACCACTTACTAAAACTAACTTTATAGTATAATATCATTTATAATATTTAGATTGTTTTTGTCGTTTAATTAGGGTTACCATTTTGGTTGCCTAATTGTCTGAGTAGTCAGGTAAACAGACCCAATTAACAGAGCAGAATTGAGGAAAATAGGCGACTGTACAGGTTTTAAGGGCGGATGAAAACCACTAAATGATGAGTATACTACACAGAGACTTCTTGTACATGGCCAGGATTTGATTTTCTTACACAGAAAATCTCTTTTAAAGTCTCATCAGCAAGACAATGGAATTGCTTGTTCCAATATCGTCATTTTTCTCATTAATCATAATGAGTAGAGAAAGCTCATCGACAAGTAAGGTGGAACTAGATTAAGAAAACTACACTTTTATTTGCAAATAGTTGATATGTCACAAGTGTATGCTTAGAAACAGATACAAGATAATAACCAAACAATATTTTATTCCACTTAAATTCATTTAGTTTTCGTTTATTTCTTCAATTTATGAGTTGATACGAAAATCTTAATTATTCTTTATAAATACACTGGCGGAAATTGGAAAAACAACACTCAGAAAAAATTCCTTTTGGAACATCATATTATACGTTAATAGTTAAGGGCAGCAGAAACCGTGATCCAAGATTGGCAGTCATTGGATGAAATAACGACGTCACGGAGGACGACAACATGCAAACGTACGCAGCGCGTATTTAAGAACTAGGGTGTGAAGAAAGGATCTATTCGTCTTGTGTCGTATTGTTCAATGCCCTTTGAAGAAGCTGCCATGCCTGGATGATGCAGGTGCGCAACATTTGTTCAGTTAGCGTAGTTTGAGTGAGGTCGTATAGTGGGTCTTCGAGAAGCAGGTTGGATTTTCGTCAAATTGCACATTGTGTTGGACGAGAGATATCAGCAGTGATACGATGGTGGTGTCGATGGTCAGAAGAGCATTCGCACACTCGCAGACGTGGTTCTGGGTTCCGGGCATCACAGAGTTATGGACGCACGAGAAGATCGGCCTATCAGGAGGGGGTGGTGGCAGAGCGGACGGCTACGACGTCACAAATTCGATCCTTTGTAGTACCAAGGTTAACTACATGAACGATACACAATCGTCTTTTGGAAGCAGGATTACTGGCATGGTTACCATTGTCACTTCTTCACTATCAAGCACGTTTGTAGTGGTGTGAAGAACGAGTTCATTGGAGGGAAGAATGGCAGTCCGTACTCTTCTGTGATGAAAGCCAGTTCTGCTTAGGAGCGTCTGATGATTGTTTACGCATCCGAAGGCGACAAGGTGAGCGACTTCTTCCATCGTGCATCCGCCAGCGACACACAGGGACCACATCAGGCATCATGGTAGGGAGAGCAATTAGCTATCATTCTCGTACGTGTCTGGTGTTTGTACAGGGTACACTGAACAACAATACGGACATCAGCGACATCATACAACCAGTCATCCTACCATATTTGAGTGCAATCCCAAATTCGATATTCCAGTAGGAAAACGCCTGCCCACACTCCGCCCGGACAATTCAACATGCTATTCAGGCTGTGCACCAACTCCCTTGGCCAGTACGCTCTGCGGACTTGTCTCCAATCGAGCATGTCTGGGACTGGATCGAACAAGACTCTTCTGCGGACCGCGGCTGGAAACGACCATTGCTGAATTATGTGTCCAAGTTGAAAGCGCATGTAATGGTATCCCCCAGCGTGATATTCAGCATTTGTACGACCGACTGCATGCCAGATTGGAAGCTTGTATTGCTGCTCGAGGAACAACAATAAGTGTTGAACACCTTATTAAAATGTGCTTTTGTAAAATGTAATACTCATTAAAAGGTAAAATAAACAGTGAATCACTTTATACGTGCAATTGCTATCCTTTCTCAAGAAGTTATTTCTACTAAATAAATCTCATAGATTACGCTTCAATTGTTAATGGTGTTCTTTTTTCAATTTCCGCCAGTGTATATGGATTTAAGATTCTGTCTGTGTAACTCTTGATCTATGCTCATTCATTACGAAATAGTACTTGTTATCATAAAATCTAACCTTGGGAAAAATACAGCAGTCGATAATAAAATGGACACTTCCACTGTCACAGAAAACGCCACTGTAGCTTGCAGGGAAAAAAAAATGCTGTTCTATGGTATTTTTAGTAATCAGTGATGTGTGCTTAAAAGTCATTTCAAGGAAACCTCACCAACATTGCTTTCCTTCGTTAAATGCTTAATTAAATTGCGCTTGTGGCAGTAACAAAGGACCATGAACATGATTTCTTTCGCAGAGAACTGCAAAGCGAATTCTCTGGAGACGCTGACAGCAGTCTTGTGGAAAGAAGTGGCAATAAGAAGAGGTTCAAAAGAATAATGCAAATAACGTTTTATTAATAAGTACTGAACGGAGTGTGACGGAACGCTAATGGGGAAAACAGTACTTCGGTTTGATAATGTCTCTTCGAAACTTTAAAACTATGTCAGAAGAGTGTGAAAAAATTATCAGTGAAAAGAAGTAACATTTTATTGAAAGGGAATATTTCTGCATAAAGCGGAGAGTTTTATCGGGAAAATGAGATACATCCAGAAGAGAGAAGTAAACCTTTTTTGTAAGGAAATCGTATAATACTTATTATAATTGCACTTATATAAATGGTAGTTTAGTTTTTCAATATTTCCCACACGACACAAAAAGCGAAATTTTTGTTTTTGTCTCTCTGATTGTCAATAAAAGATACTTGTATCAAGAGATGTGAATTTATATTTGCACAAAATTTCAAACGCATTGCGAGAAGACCTGTATTTCGAGCCTTTAAAGAATGTCATTCATTTCTGGTTTGATTTCACCACATTTTGCCATGTTTCTATAAATTTAATGTAAGGGAAATATACCATTGTTTATTATAGAGGATTTTATCTTCCCAGATTTACACAAATACATATCTGTGCATTACTTGTTTATCTTTTTCATATTATGAAAAATTCTGTAATGCTATTTCCGAAAATTTTGATACTGTATAATAGGAATCAATTTTTTTCTAATCGATCACTAGATAAATAAATATTAATATCGCAATAATTAAAAGAGTATTATTTATCAAGAAGCATAAATTTTTCAGGATTAAACTTAAAGAATAAGTTTGATTTTTTTAATAAGACGTATTGCTTCGTTGCAACACTTTTCAAGACATTCCATAGATCGCATGCTTCTCTAGATAAAACTTAGAACTTACTACACAATGAATTTTTAAAAATAGCATGACACCGCATACTATATAATACAAATTCCCGTTAGAGTGACGGATATAGAGTATCTGAGTAGTGAGTTTCGCTTTCTAGGTTGGATCATGTATCTTTGCCACATATGTTATCTTTAGTTCGTATTCAGAAAAAGAATTCATGTAATGTCAAACAATTTTAATACAATACCGATGATCCAATGCAAATTTGTCTAATGGAGAAGATTCGTCCAAGGGGCAATTTGTTCAAGGAGATGAATCGTCCAATGGACAAGTAGTTCAAAGACGATTCGTCCAGGAAAAAAATCCAATTCGTCCAATGAGACAATTCGTATAGCCAATGACGATAAAATCCGGATTTGCGGTGAACTCCTGAGAATTCTAAAAATGATAAGAGAGACGAAAAATCGATAAACTTAAATATATATATTACACATTTATCAAAAAAGTTTTTAAAGACTTCTCAAACAGAAAGAAAAATATTTTACTGCAATGGAAATACAGTCTCTTACCTCCACTCCTCACCCCCTTTACTATTTTTTTCTAGATATGCACCTCAGTGTTATATTTCATGGATTATATTGTGACTCAAGATTTCTTTTAAATTTGTTTTTAACCCATTTTCTTGAAACAAAAACTTGCTTATGTTATTGCCAGATCCGTCTATCCGTCCATCTGTCTATGCACGCAATATTTCTGCAACTAATCAACCGATTTCTGGGAAAGCCTGAATAAGGACTCCCAGTTTGTGGTCAAGTTTACATACGTACATCAACCAATTTTAATATACTCTTTACTTTCAATATAAGAAAGGATATAGTTTTGCACGCTTTTGCTTTTAGTCCCTGATTAGGAGAAGGTCACCTAAAAAAGCTGTTGCATCTTTAGTTTAGTTTATGAAATATATCAAGGAAACGCCCCTTTCATCCGCCTGGGCGAGTGATAATTTCACTTTTTTGTGTAAATTCTTTTCTTTTTACTCAAAATCGTAACTGTTTTTGTTTTTTAAATGTACCTAAAACTTTGAAATATTTATTGCAAATATGCTAATCTAATGAATTAAAAACACACTGCGGAATGGAAAAATCTCACACAGTTTGTTTTTAATGTGCTTCACAATATTGCTATTTGTTTTCTTGATAGGAAACCAGAGGACGTTATGATTACTATGGTTTTCGAATGTATTTATAGTTCCTTGATTGTGTGATTCCTTTCTCCTTTTTTTTCTTCTTTACATTCATGTAGGGTTAAAATAAGGTTGTGCAGTTCGCTATTAAAAAGGTATATGTTACATCACCATACTTATATTATGAGCAGTACTAACAGTTTTATTTCAGAATAATCCTACCGCGGTACTCCATTGCGATGCTTTTTAGTTGTCTTCCAATTACTTTTGGCTTTGACATTTGCCTGTTTGTTAGTTTGTCGGTTTGACGGCGAATTTGTTCTTTGATATGCAAGAAGTTTGTTCTTTCAACAAAGAAAGAAACTGTGAAAACGCTTTCAATAGGTTCATTTCTCAATTCATTTCTTGCCTTTCACTTGGGACACTGCATTGCTTCGAAGTAGATTACTGAGATTTAAAAGAAAACGGAAAAACGAATAACAGCAATGAAGTTTTTGTCTCCACTTTTGCCGTAGTCTTCAGAGTTTTGCGCAATGAACCAAACTTCTTCGAAGCGGATTGAGATAAACACAGAGAAAAACAAAGGAAGAAAAATAAACTCGACAATGATTCCATAAACTGCTTCTGCAAATTTTAATTATTACTATTATTCATATCCATCATATCTTAATCTCTTAAGTACAGCGGAAAAAACTGAAATTTGTATTCTATAAGGTACAATAATAAATACCCCCTCAAGCAGCTGCTTGCCACAGAGGTCTGACAGGAGCCTGTCAGTTTACATGCCACAGTAGGAGATCTGAGAGGATGGCAGGACCTCAGCAGAAAAACGACACACATATCCATGCCTATCCGGGGCTCGAACCCAGGTCCCTTAGATCAGTAGCCAAGCGTGCTAACCACTCGGCCACGGGACGGCTATATAAGGTATTCATGATGACAATATAATGCAATGGCTTAAACTTCTACTAGGACGTAAATTATGACTAATGATGGGTAATATGTGCATGATACATATATAAGAAAAAATTAGATAAATTATCCTAAGCGATATTTCACTAAATTAACGGTGAATCGTTCAAAATGGATCCTTATGTAAACATAGGTAACCAGGCCAGGCTGTAAAATATAAATTCAGAATTGTGGTGGGTGGGGGTGGGGAATAACGCAATCATGCCAGAAAAAATGAAAAGACGAGGAAGGCAAGAGACTGGATTGTCGTTGAATATAACGTTTTACTCTCCATTTTAGGTCTTTAAAATTACCTTAAAAATATATGAAATATATACAAATTAATCTTGGTCTGTAAAGGGTAGCTAGGCATAAACTGGAAGGAGAGCTGTGTGCCAATCCTCTGTGATGATGCACAGAATCCGGCAGGTCTAGCACCTAATGTCCGACCCCGCCTTCTCGTGGTGCAGGCAGTTAGTACCTTTCAAAACGGATATCCTCTTTTAGAAGGGAATGGAAGAGGAGGACTGCCAGTTCAATATGGCCTACTGTTCTGGTCATCTATGGACATTTTTTTCTTTTTTTTCAACCCTGCTGAGGAGTGGTCAACTTCACAGGGTCCTGGTGCTGATCATTTATACCTACTAGATTGGACTTGTTTATGGATTTGAGCTTGATTATGGATCCTGGACTTGCTGCATTGCTGAGCCTCTGTTAAGGGAGAATCTGCCGCTTGTTTTCTGTTTGCTTCTGGGTTGCCAGCCCTAAGTGAGCAGAAGCATGGTATATCTTATATCAACTGGAGGATAATCCTTATCAGAGGCAGTGGCAAGTGCCTGAACCTCACTTAGCTAGTTGGGCATCGTCAATCCTAAATTGGAGCAATGTATCTCAGGCAGGCCATGTGGCTCTTGAAAAAGTACACTTGAAAAGGTGGTGCCTGAAGTTCCTAACAGCATCGGTCATTTCAGCGTTTAGCGGAGGAGGAACAGGTCTTTGCCCCCATGTCTGCGATCAGGGGCTGTTTGACATTGTTGGCTCTACCTATCTCAATAAACCTAGCATCTTTAAAAATACTACCAATCATTTTCTCTCTGCAAGAACGTGAAACGTGAGGACATTACATAGAGATTATTCTCTTGATGTCCTCACTCAGGAGTTTCAGAGCTATAACCTAGATATTCTAGGCTTGCAAGAGACCAGACGGACAGGTTAAGGTGAAATATTTAAAAATAACTTTAAATTTCTCTTTACAGGGAGAGAGGATGGAAAGCATCACCAAGGCATGGGTCTGCTTCTCAGATGACATGCTAGTGATGCTCTTCAAGGATATGAGTGCATTACTGGAAAGTTTCATACAGCAAAATTTCAAACAAGCATTAAATACTAGAAAGTTATCTGCTGTTATGCCCTCACTGAGGATACTGATGAGGATGAGAAGGATAGGTTTTACAGACAACTTCGGGATATTTTGAATTCTGTCAAGAAAGGAAATATTACCCTTATTCTAGGTGACTTCAAGGCCAAAGTTGGTACTGACTCTGACCTTTGGAGAGGGGTGATAAGCCTTTTGTTCTTGATAGCTGCAATGGCAATGGGCAACGTCTCCTACAGGTAAGTAAACTCAATGGTTTCAGAATAACTAACACTTATTACAAACACCGCGATATACATAAGTACACATGACTTTCACCTGATGGGCTGCATAACAATATTATTGATTATATATTAATTAACATCAAATGCGCTAGTTCTGTTAGGAATACCAGGTCATATAGGGGAGCTGAAATTGGATCTGACCATTACCTTGTTAAAAGTGTCTTGCAACTTAAACTTAAAAAATATTGTGCTAGGGTTAAAAAATTTGCTTTTAATACTGAAGCTCTGAAAGAGTTATAGCCAAAGCTTACCATGATAGGTTACTTAGTCATTATGACAGTCATGGCATGCTTACTACTGAAGTTGAGGAAGAATGGGATCGTTTTAAACAGGCTTTTTTGGACACTAACAGTACAGTCGCTCAAAAAAGTATCCGAACACTAAGGTTGATTACAGAATGCAGAAAAAATATCTGCAACGATTTTTTTAGAAATTAGTGATCTGGCAACCTTCGTGTCACGTGACACGAAGGTTGCCAGATCACTAATTTCTAGAAGAAAATCGTTGCCAGATATTTTTTATGCATTCTGTAATCAGCCGTAGTGTTCGGATACTTTTTTGAGCGACTGTACTCTTTCAGGAAAAAAAGGAGCAGAAGAGACAGAATTATCTGAGTGATAAGGCACTTGAGCTTATTTCGGAAATAAAGAACTGCAGGAATGTCCTTAATCAATACCCTACTAGTCCTAATAGAAAACATTACACAGAACGTAATAAACGGGTAAAAGATCAGTTAGCTGCTGATAAGAATCTTTGGCTTGATGGTTTGGCTGACAAAGCCCACGAAGCAGTTAGACAGCAAAACAGCAGAGAGCTGTACCAGATAGTTAATGTTTTGTGTGGTTGAAAACCGACAGGTATACAGGGATTGAAGGATAAACAAGGTAAGGCTATAGAAAGGGAGGATTCTGTCATGGCTAGGTGGGCTGAGCATTTCAGTGATATTCTAAACAATGTGGTTAGTTCTACTCCCATTGTTTGCAATGATGATTGGTGGCTTTGATGTTGGCCCTATAACACAATCTGAAGTTATTTTGGCTGTTTCTAAACTTAAACTTCATAAATCCCCAGGGAAAGATGAAATTACTACGGAAATGCTTAGAGCTGGGAATGTTTCGGTTACCACTTGGATGACTGAAATTCTGAATATCTTTTATGATAAAGGCATGGTTCCTAAGGATTTTACCAGAGCTATTATTATCCCTATTTTCAAAAAAGGTGATCGCAGTTCTTGTGATAACTATAGGGGTATCAGCCTACTCTCTGTTCCAGGTAAAGTTCTTTCCATGATTGTACTTAATAGAATTAAGAATCTAGTTGACAGTCAATTGTGTGATGAGCAATGTGGATTCAGAAGTGGTAGGGGATGTGTGGATCAGATATTTTCACTTAGAAAGATTTTTGAGCAATGTTTAGAGTTTCAGAAACCTTTGGTTGCTAGCTTTGTTGATTTCAAAAAGGCCTTCGACTTTGTTGATCGTCATAATTTGTGGTTGATTGTGAAATCTTATTGTATACCAGAGAAGTTAGTTAACATAATGAAAGCTCTCTATAATAACACTGAGTCGTGCGTAAGAGTTGGTAATGCTTGTAGCAATTGCTTTAGCATTTCTTCTGATGTTCGACAAGGGTGCATTTTGTCTCCTTTTCTCTTTAGCTTGGTTATTGATTATGTTATGCGAATTCATTTCAAGGGAAAGATTTTGGCCTTAAATGGACTGGGGATACGAAAATTTCTGATTTAGATTATGCTGATGATGTGAGACTATTCTAAATCCGAAAAATATTCTGATGTGTGATCTATTCTGATGATGTGAGACTATTCTAAATTTCTGATTTAGATTATGCTGATGATGTGAGAGTTTCTGATTTAGATTATGCTGATGATGTGAGACTGGTAGTAGAGTAGGTTTGGTTATAAACAGAGAGAAAACTAAAGTGATGAAAATTGGTCAGGCAGATTGTGATTCAGTTAATGGTTGCAGTCTTGAGCAGGTGTCACAGTTTAACTACCTTGGGAGCTATAACAGACACTAGTAATTTGCGGCATGAGATTAACAGATGTATAATGATTGCTTCCTGGACTTTTAAGAATCTATGGAGAGTGTGGAGAAATAGGCGTATACACCTGAAGACTAAAATTAGACTGTATAACAGTTTGGTTCTCTCTAGGGTTTGCTATAGTAGTGAAACCTGGACACTGTGTAAAGAAAATAACACGGAACTAGATGATTTTGTTTGTAGATGCTTACGCAGTATCTTGGGCATTAGGTGGCCTAACTCTGTAACTAATGATGAGGTTAGGCAAAGGAGTCAGCAGCCTCCTTTACGCAGTATATTGTGCAGAGAGAGACTCCGCTAGTTTGTCCATGTTGCCCGTATGGATAATTATAGATTGGCGAATTGGGTTATGAACAGTGTTCCTAAAGGCCTCAAAAAGAGGGGAGACCTGGGATGCGGTGGGCAGACACTGTCAAACTGGACTTTTGTAGAATTGGTGTGCAGTGGCCAGATGCAGCAGATATAGGCGCAGGACAGATATGCTTGGAGAATTAAACTGCACTGTCTGGTTGGAACTTTGTAGTCCATGGCTGCTTGAGGATGATGATGATGATGATAAATAATTTTTGCCATCCTTACCTCTACTAGCATTCTCAAATGGCGGGAAGCCCCCTACCCCCCGATATCTCCCAGATTTATCTTCAGGAGGGAAATCAAGGAGAAATTGTGGCTCAAAAACACTCTATATACAATGCTTTGAAAAACTATTCAGAGTTTTTCAAAATAAAGGAAATTCGTACTATTTATGGAAAACATTTCATAAATAAGCTATAGGCTCACCTTGGGCGTTCAGAATTTACGCAATTCGAAGTGGAATAGACTTATACAAGTGATGCACATACGGTAATGAAATGTGGCCCAACTCTGCCAGTGATGCTGAAGATGGAAAGTGTGAACTGACTTTGCGCTCCAACAAAATGTTCAATAATATTGAAGTTTAGAGATTGAAGTCGCCAGGGTAGGTGCTGTACCTCATCCTCATGCTCTGCAAACCACAATTTGACACGTTTCGCACAATTCACGGGTGCATTATCCGCTTGAAACCAGGGATGGTCATTAGGAAACAATACCCGCATCTTTGGGTGCAGGTGGTCCCCGCGAATGTATTCGTACGTTACGAATGTGACACGACCCTGCAGAATAATCAATGATTTTAAGGAATGACATGATATGGCACCCCATAGCATCAGGGATCCACCTCCATGCTTCACAATTGGAACCAAATAGTCGGGGTGGTACGCTCCTGCAGGTTTTCGCCAGACGTACCCTCTACCAGTGGTGGGAAACAATGTGTAGCACAATTCATCAGATCAGATGACACTTTGCCAGTCTTTAACATCCCAGGTGTTATGTGCTTTGCGCACCTTACACGTTTTGTTGCATTGATGTTGGTAATCAGAGGTTTGTGGATTGTAACACGGATATAAATACCGGCATGATGAAGTTCCCAACGAACTGTTATGACGGAAATGGGATCATTCCCAATGGTGTTCAACTCTGTTGCTATTTGAGGTGCCGTGGTCTTGTGCTTCCGTTGTACAATCCGTGCCAACGCCTATACCTATCTGACAGCTTCGTATGACGTCCACAATTTGCACGTTTGGAAGTAACGCCCTCTCCTTTATGATAGGTAGTCATAATCCTCGATACAGTTCCTCGTGTTACACCTACTATTTCCAACGTTCTGGTTGCAAGATGCGCATCAACGATCATGCCATTTTGGAGGTCACTGAGATCTGACATTGTCGACAATTACACCACAACAGCTGTTTCACCTGCGTCTGTGGCACTACTACTCGAAAATCGTAAAACACCTCTTAAAACCCTCCCCTAGCCAAAATTCTACTTACGTTACTGCTTATATTTTTGATAAGATATATAATACAATGAATGATTTACACCCTTTGGTATTAGACGACACTTTAACATGAATGTCTCCTTTTGGCAATCGGTTGTAGACGAATGATCTAATTTAACCAATCGTGCCATTTTATGAATGAGTATTGAATGAATCGGTTTGAACGAATCGCACCATTGGGCGAATTGGTATTGGACGAATCATACCAATGGATGAATCTGTATTGGACGAAGTGTACCATTGAACGAATAGTCCATTGGACCAATCGGGATTAGAGGAATTGTCCCCTTTGGACTAATCGGCATGGAGGAATCATCCGAGACGGGAGAAAATAAATAGCCGAAGTTTTCATTGTCGTCCGTTTTGTCCACGACTGTAGGCATTCAAATTTTTGTTGTTGCAGACAAATTAATTTTTTGGGAGGTTGGATAGGTATTAATGAAATATTATGATTTGCGCTTTTGGATTATCCCAATAACTATAGCGGCGCCCTCTAACGGTGAACAATGTTGAAAAATCACAAAATTTCAAGCATATGTGCAAGTGATGTAATTAAGTCATAAATTTGTTTGTGAAATGTAAATTCCATGAAGTTTGCAATGACAACAATAATTTTCACCTTTACTCCATAATAATAATACAGTTATTTTTAAAAAGACAAAAATTAAATTTTCCCTACGGAGGGAAAATACAATTTTTGTGTTTTTAAAAATAATTGTTCGTTTTTAGAGATAAATAAAAAATTGTTTTGGGTTGGATAGATATTGATAAACTATTATGATTCACACTTTTTGAATCTCCCAAAAGTTTTAGTTCCCCTCTGTAATGGTGGAAAAATGAAAAAAAAATATCAAAATTTTAATATTTTTCCACCATCAGAGGTTTTTTATTTTTAGGATTTTAGGTTTTAGAGGCAGTGCGGTGATCAAAGGGTTTGTATTGGCATCAAAAATTTATTCCTTTAACCCAGGGGTGGGTGTGAAAGCGAGGCTTTTTGTTTTTATAAATAATGAAAAATTTCTTTTGATTGAATAGGTACTAAGATATACGATAAATCATAGTTTTCAGATCCTCCAAAAAGTCTAAATTTACATCGTTAAAGAACAATAAATGCTAAATGTAGAACATGTAAAACTTGAAGTAATATTGCAAACGATATTAAAATATAATAGATAATTAGAAATTATGTTGATAGAATGTGTTGATGAAGAACTGATATCCAGAAAACTTACAGAAATATATTTGATATTCATATGTGTTTTAATTAAATTATAATTGTTTTCAATTCAAAAGGAAACTTTTTTTTAAAAGTTAGCCCTTAATTTTCAAATTTGTAATAATAATATAATACAGTGATATTAAATAAATAATTTTATTTTTATATACACACTGATCGATTTTCCCTTAACTTTAGGGGATATGAAAAGAAACTTTTTCATTTCAACGATAAATGAGATATTATTTTTTGCGTTGTAGAGACTAGTAATATATTACTATATGCATTTTTCCAATCGCCAATTACTACGAATTAGTGCTGTTAAAGGATGCAAAATTCGGAAAATGTATAAAGTTATTTTCTTTTGAAACGATCATTCCGTATTGGTCAAAGATGATAAAAACGAGCAAATGTTTTCAGTTTTTTTTATTACGATTCGCATTTTCAGAATTTCCTCTCTAAAGGTGGAAAAAGTTGGAAAATGCAAACCGTTTTAGGAATATTACCAACGATCCAACTGCGGGAAAATTTTGAAATTTTCACGGTAGAGTGTGAATGTCGAGAGGTTTATATTGGTAGCAATGATATGTCTTTTCACAAACATTAATTCAATATTATTATGTATTTTGCCAATCATCCATCATTTCATATCTCTCTTTTAGAGGGCATTAAAGATGAAAAATAGAAATTGTATGCTCTTTGAAAACGACCACCACATATTAGCTAGCCAAAGACGATAAGTTATTCCTCTAGATTTATCTTATTTTTTTTTCTAACGAACATATTTCAAAGTTACATTATGTACGAAAATGTCTGAATTTGAACTTCAAACACTGAATTTTTCACTCTTGTTAAAAACGATTGTATTTTCCTCTTCGACGTTTAAATTATTTCATTAGGATAGTTAACGTTCTGATTTTAAACTACATTTTTAACGGAATAAAGATTCAGTAGCGAAAAAGATTCATAGATATATGAAATTAAAGAGAAAGTCGGAAGCATTGTAGAGTGATATTCAGAGCTTGTGCACTTGCAATGTAGCTTTTAAAGTGATATTCAACACTTATATCATGCATCAGACTGCCAGTTTCCGACGCACATCGTCACGCTGGGAACAAATGGGGTTAACCGTAATCTGATCTCCATGGCGCCATCGTTATCCGTAGTCAAAAGCTTTAACCGAGTCCGTAATGAACTATTGAATAATTTAAATGGGAAGCTTCAGACACTGCGAAGAGAGATAGTGCAATCGGTAATCGGTGGCAAACTGAACATTCCCGAACAGAAAAGAGTTAATTAAACTTAGAATTGGGATGCTAATATCAGATGCCAGAAGGGAAGGAACTCCTCTTGAACGGATGACATTGGAACAGATATGCGCCGATATAAATAATTTTGCATTACGTTATTTGCATTTTGCTTTTAAAAATTGTCAATTAAAACAAAAAATAATTAATTCATTGCCCATTTACGAAGTTTAACAATCTTATGTAAAGTCGAGAGAAATGTTATGGCTGCTTCTATTTGACACGGTAGAAAACAAAAATAGTCGATAGCATTACACGGCATTACTCATCCGCAAAGAAACGATAACATCGATTAGGATATAGCATCTTCCCAAACGAGGTCGCGAGTCATTACTAATCGGGGCATGAAAAAACAATACGTATAGTTGTACATTGTAAAGTGCAGGGGCGAAATGCATTGGGGAGTACACAGTGATTCTGTTAAATGTCCCAACTATTACACATCTGCGAAGAATTCAATGAATGCATTATTATGGTAAAAGGGGAGAAATGAGTAAGGTGATATCTAGGAATGTGAAGTTTAGAAATACAAGATACAAAATGAATTAAAAATGAAGCAAATCGATGCATATTAAAGGGAATAAAAGAAATCACTAATCAAAAGAACTTAGAATTGACAGGAAAATGGCTCATTTTTAGGTTTTAGAGGCAGCGAAACAGTGAAAGGTATATAATTATCAAAATGATCCAGTCGATATCAGAGTGCCAATGATTAATAAGATCATAAAAATTTAACGCTTTTGGAAAGGTGTATTCTTTAGGCAATTTGTCAAGTAATTAACAATAAACAAAGCATTTTTGATAACTATAATTTTTATGTTCATAATTATAGTTTTTATTCTTTTAATATCTTTACCTCATCGTAATATTGCTAACGTCAGTCTAATACATTTATATTTACTGCATATTAACATTGGATAATATGGCAATGCCGTATTTCAAAATTAACTTGAATAACAATAATAAGCCAAATTAAGATAATCACACTTCGAGCGATTGCGTTGTCCAAAATTAAAGAGAATTTTAACAAATACGGAAATTATCTCCGTTGGCATGCTGGAACATATAAGCACGATGGGAACAATTAAGCCGACCCTAATCTGACTTTCATCACATCATTATCACTGTCATAAACTTTAACTGAATTCCCTAATGAAGCGTTTATTAATTGAAATGGGAGGCTCTACACATCAATAGCTTGAAATTCTGCAATACGTCATCAGTGACAAACTATACTCTCTGGAGATTCTTCCAGTATGAGTGATGATATTTTATTTGCTTAACTTCACTCAAGTATTTCCAGTCACCTCACATAATAAATAAATATTTGATTAGCGGGTCAAATGGAAAAAAGCAGTATTTCATCCAACTTGCTGCTAAAACAAATGATTGGATTAATTCCTGAAATAATGGCAAAAATTAAAAAGAATAATGAAAAATCGCACGAACATTATAGTAATGGCTTGCAGAAGTTTGAAATGGTTTGCAGAGGTGTAAACTAGTACACTATTGAGATTAAATGAAAGGCCTTTACCTGGTATCGTGGTTAGCACAGCTGACTACAAATCAGTGGACATGTCCCTCTTTATGTGTTTGTATGTTGTATAAGAAACCAGGACAAGCCCAACAGAGCTTCTAGATTATCTCCTTCGCGTAGGGAAGTATCTTCTTCCCTTTGTAAAATAAAAATCGTTATAAGAAAACAAAGTTTAAACGATATTAAGTAATTGAAGTTGATAATGCGTGTGCTTAGTACTCTATATAACATAAAATATATGTTCATGAGAAAAACTATAGGATAATACACTTGTATTTTAAAACAGTGACATCTGCATATGTTTTTTTTTTCTGCCGTTTCTTCAAAAACATGGTTTTTGTGATCCTGTTAGATTTCAGGGATCAATTTTAGCACAATACATAAACAAAAAAATGCAACATATTGACAAACGACATCGGTATTGAATGTACATCCAGAGCTAATTTCATTTTACATGAAAGATTTCATCTCATCTTCATATCGTTTCATCTTCTATTATATACCCTTTGAGAAAGGTTTATGACTCTTGTGGATTGTAACAAGGTAATTCATCTCTGTTTTTCTGTCCTTTTATTATGCCTAAGTGTAAATATTAAATCATATTGCTCTCTTTCCCTTACTGGTTAACTACAGGATTATTTGATACAAATTTCCTCAGGGCTTGTTAGGTAAACCTTCTACGGATATTATAGGTTAAATTTAAGAAAGTATAATCTTTTCACGATATCCCGCAATTGCATCAAGCACATTTTTGTCCATCTAGTAACTCGCTAATGAATGCTCTTATATCTATCATGCTTCTTCTATCAAAATGCTCTTCTATCTATTATCATCATAGAGGTTTTACCTAGGTAGACCAGTCATATATCATTGAAACCTTAGCTATCCGCTTATAGAGTGTTCTTCCAAAGAGAAATAATCAATACTTTATAATGTTCACATCTATATGCGATGCATCCGTTTCGACAGCAAGGTACAATCGCAGTCCGTATATGCATGGCTATAGGGGGATACATAATTTTCTCTCGCCTCAGTCTCTTTTGATCGTTCTCTTCTAATTACTACCTCGCTGTCATCAACGGATCTCGCATACAGACTCGACGAGATTCAGCGGAATGTTCGAGTGTAGTAAAGCGTGTTCCACAATAGGCCTGACGATAAATTAGTCCAATTAATGATGGCGGGCCGTGAAGGCAATGCTCGGCACATGTCATGGCTTAATAAACGACTTTCATCCGTCCAACACATGACTAATACAGAGATAGTGACTCCCGCCTGCAGATGAACAGAAGGACTCACGCCAAAATTACGTAATTAATGTTTTCAGAGTTGTTCCATCGTCCTTGTTTGTCCGGAGTTATAACTCACCTTCTGCGCGATGTCTATTTAAGAATGGCATGTATGCGCGGCGGTGAAACGGATGCAGAGCGGAGGGGAAAGGAAAGACGAGTCCACTAATAGAGTTTGCCCAAATGAGACAAGCAAATTGTTTCACCTATGTACAGGCTAATACGTAGCTCATCGAAGGCCTCTTATAGTTTGGAAGTCGCCCACTCAGCCTGCTAAACGGTATGCATAATGAACGAAGGTAAACTTTACGGTACAGTCATGTGAATTTGCTTACGATATTAAAGATCGCTCAGCGTCGATGGCGGCATACCACGACAATGGAGATACAATGTCGAGAACATGGAGTTAATCACATCAAACACGCCCTGTTCGCAGATGATATAGTGCTGCCCAAGGGACCTGCCACCGTATCGTTGGACAGTGCCGTAAGGTAAGTCCTTTATTAACAGCTTCTGATACGCTTAATAGGGCTTTCGCTTCCATCCGACTCTATAAAAATTCGTAAAATGTTCAAAACCTTTAAAAAAGAAGAGGGAAATTAATTCTATCCTTCTCTTTAATTTTCACTTTGAAGTAGTGGGAAATGAAGACATTTAGTGTAATAATCCGAAGGATATACCTGATTAATTCATGAAAATAAAACAAAATTAAGAAAAATGCTTTGAAGTCAGATCTTTTAAGAAGTAAAATCGAAAACGATTTATTTTTAATGTTTCAGTTTTTAGTTGCATACATAGGTTCCTTTTACAAATATATATCTCAGGAGTAAACTGTTTTTAGGCATCGTTCGACATAGTCTTGGTTGGGTGCGGTTTTGTTTCATTTGGACACACATGTTGATTAAAGTTCTTGCTTTTTTTTTCATCCTCTGCATTCCTTTAGTTAAATTAGCTTACTTTAATAACAATGCTTAAAATATGATGATGCAAGTGTTGTAGGATACCACGTTACAACATTGTTTATCGCCAGAAAAGATGGTTTGGAAGACAGCCAAATAAATGGCATAAGCTACACACACAAAGTGACCATTACAAAACACCAATGCTTCAACGATGATAGCATGAACCTTGTTGGCCAATGCTCTGGATGAATTATAGTAGCACTTATTTCGCGGATAGAGCGAAATAAATATCTTCCACATGCCTTGTTTTTGTCCTAGTGCAAGATAGTGACTGTTATGTTGAACATAGGATACAGTGTTCAACAAAACTGTGTTCTCCTGTTGTTTGTGTTTGGAAACATAAAACAGAAAAATCATCACCCAGGACTACTTACGGAATTTTAATGATCTTTTGAACAAGTAGTAGTCTGCTTTCAAAAACAATTTGCTTTTAAACACAGTAATATAAAGTTAAGGGAAATGTTTTTTAACTATCAAAAGAGATTTTTGTCATTACAAAAAAGCTTGTTTGAGGATTATAAACTGCTGTTATGAAAATCACAACTCAAAATAACGAGTATTATATTTTAATCGCGATATTCAACGTTTCTTAAAATAGTTTTTTTTTATCTTCTACTCTTTATTCTAATCCTAAATGCCAAGCTACACGTCTTTAATAAGATTTTAAGTATTATCCCAGATTCTGTGCTTGCTCATTAACTTATATATATATCTATATTGCTATAAATTTAATGAATGGAAACTGAGCGTGAGTTCAAAAGAATATGTAGTAACTGTTATTCTAAAATAAGGTAATTTATTACAAAAGTATGAATAAGAACATTTATATAAACTACATTCAACTAATACAAATCTTTATCTTCATCAGTATGAAAATAAACCATCAGAAAAATATATCACCTTATCACTATTCCAAAAATAGTTGTTCCTCTAGAAATTCTTACAGTTCCTACTCAAAGCATAGTATAAGATTTTTTACAATACTTAATAAGTGGCGCAATCATATTTGCGAATAAACCTGACCTGTAAACTACCAGAATAATGTTACCAATTCCTTAAACAAATTAAATATAACCTTACACCAAACGACACCTTTTTAGAATTTTAGTTATCAAGTACTCCAAAACTGCAGCAACGTATACTGGTCTCTCAGAACCAATTTTTTTCAGACGTTGATCACCACGCATCAGACGACGAGTTCTTCCTTTTCTTACCAGTTTACTAACAAGATCAACATTAATAAACTTTTTCACTTCCCACACACACACCAAATAATTTTTCATGGACTATCGCGCACAAAGTCAAAGACAATTTTACTTGTGCTTTACACAGATTCTTCCGAATATATATCGTTAGATTTCGAGTTCAACGGTTCTAATCCTCTGGTGACATAATTCTCATGCTGAAGAACACGTGAACATCAAAATCATACAGCACATCACGGTTTCATTGGTGCTCGTTCATCTGTCGTAACAATATATTAATGGAATTAGCAAAGAAGAAAAATATATTATATTTAGTTAAAATATAAAAGATGAAACACACTTAAGTAATCGCTGAGATTTATGTAGGAATGCACTAATTAGCACAATTTAGTTGTATCTTTTATCAATTAATTGGTATTATGGAGAAGCAAAATCATTGCGCTTTCGAAGCACACCGCTGTCCGCTTTCTCGACGAAACTCCTGACACTCTCAACACTATAGGGGTTTGCGATTGAATAAGCGAATCAGAGTTTATGATCATAGCACGCTAAGTCATCCAACTTCTATTGATGTCATAAGATTTTCACTATGCTTCTGATACCAAATATCCCCTCGCTATCAAACGCCAAAGTTTACGAAAAATAAACTCCTTTTCGTGCTCATCTTTGGACGCCTGACCTAAAATAATGTGAAACAGAGGCGACATTTATCCGTCGTCTACATCATAAAGAAAATTTGCTGGTGTTTCGTTCCGCACCGTATGCAACAACTCGAATGGATGAACACACCTGCCTCAGACGTACTAATAATTCTCTCTCTCTGTAACTTAGGCAACTGGTCATATTGTGCTGTAACACGAGCTCTGTGCATGTTCCTATCAAATTCTCGTCAGACATCGACAACTGACGCCGAGTGCTGAGCGGATAATGAGCCACCAACATCCTCGTTATTTACTAACATTCTACTGTGAGAGTTCACTTAGCTTTGATAACCTACAGAGCATACCTGCTAAAGCATTTCTGCAAATTCTAGTGAAACGTACCCGTAACTTTAAATGCAGATTTTGTCTATAAGAATACAATAGACAAAATCATAAAACAGAAAATGGGAATAATTTGCACACTCATGCAATGTGCAAGCTCTAATTATTTCAATTCTAAGCTTTTAATTTACTTGGTAACATTTCGAATATTTTGAATGATGAATTTGCAGTATTTTATATGCATTTAACGAATGAAATATCCATATTCTGAGATCGATATTACTTTTATTATTTATTATTAGTCGTATTTGAATAGTTTAGTTACATAACTTATCTCACTTTAGAAATTTGGTAGAGGAGTGTGTTTCTTAGATCCAAGGTATTTGTTGTTCATCTTTGGCAGATTAAATATAAAGAATAAAACTGACGTATATTAATATCTATTGATATATTTATTAGCATTACATACGGATTATTTTTTACTAAAAATATTCTAAAAATCACAAAAAATCTCTCGCCTATATGAATAAAAAGACCTACCTAAATAAATTTTCACATCACTACACGGCAATCCGTCTGAATCATTCGCATTTTGTAGGAATGTAAAGTAAGCAGATGTCGTCTTAAAGTTCTCTGAAATAGGAAATATAAGAAAAACTGTAATATAATGAATATATTCGCTTAACTCTATACGTATTTTATAGTTACATTTCACAGTTACATTTTCGTTTAAAAAAATGGCATTGATGCATTTATTCTAACATCCGATACTTCTTTTTTTTTTGATATATTGTTCAAACATTAACTGAACTTGTTATTTCTTTTAATTGATGCAGTTTCTCCTATGATATATAAATATCCTTCTACATTTTATATCTACTATCTACATTTTATATCTACTATCTACATTTTACTAGTCTGAAAATTCTGAACGTACGAAGTAATAAGAAAAATACTTCACAGAGAAACAAGAGAAATAAAAAAGATTTCCTAATTTGTTTACAGCCGTAATTTGTTCAGATCTCTTGGGGGTTTGAGCACACTACTTCATTTTCAAAAGGAATTTAGGACGGCAACGTTTAAAAATACATCGGACATAAAAATAATATATTCATTTTATGTGTTTTCGAATTTTCTGCACCCTCCTCTCATCAAGGCATAGTAATTTCTGTTTTTCTTAAATCCTCATCGTATTTGGTTATCTAGTGCAGTTTATAACCGAATTATTATTTTTCATTTTCTTACATATTTCCTAACTAACCTATTACCAATAAACTTTCAACTTGCTTTAAATTACTTTCTCATGAGAAAGTAGTTCATTCCGAAAAATTATTCATATTCAATAAATGAATTTATTAAATTTCGAACACAGGAAATTTGTTTGCAGAAACCTAATTATTTACTTATCAGAGAAATATAAAATAGACATTGACGTGTTATTTGATTTTGGATGATCAAAACGCCATTCGAAGAATTACTTGGATGCACATAAAAATTCAATAAGCTTATCCTTTATACCATTTTATTTCGTGTTAGTCTATTTCTATTGCGCTACTCGTGTTCTTAATGAAGTAGTGATACTCTTTATTCCCCTAGCAAATAGCTAGGATCGACCCGCATGAAATTGACTTCATTCTTTTCTTTGTGGGGAGGGATTAAAAAGAATATATATATTTATTTGACCGTGATTGCGACATCGGATCTGAAAATTCCTAACATTTCTGAGTTCTACTGCCTGAGATAGCTCTATTGACCAATTTTCAGCTCTCCAGCACAGGCATTCAAATTTTCAAAAACATACTGAGATCTACAACTCTAAATGCCCCCAGGCACTAATTTTTTAACCCACTAACACCAGTGGATCTATATTTGACCTTTGACCTCGAAGGACCTATCGTAAAAATTCTCGCAATATTCTGAGATCTACCACCCAAAATGCCCTAGGACTAATTTTAAGCTCTCTAGCACTGATAGATCTAAATTTGATCGTTGACCTCAAAGGACCCTCTGGATCAAATTTTCGTAACATTTTCGACATCTGCAACCCAAAACACCACCAGACACCAATTTTCACGTTTCTAGCCCTCGTAGATCAAGGTTTGGCCTCTATTTGACGGCGAAGAACGAGTCGGAGATCGAAAGTCGAATTTTTCTCGAGATCTACGACCCGAATTACCTCTGGGTGCAAATTCTCAAAGCTCTCTCCATCGTTTTTGCTTGATAGTTAGAATTAGAGTGATCCCCTGTCAGTAAGTCAATAAGTCAGTCAGTCAGCCAACAATCACTAACAATCGTCTATATACAGTATATTAGATACTGAAATAAATGCAAGAAACAACGACTGCTGCGCGGCCATTCACAAATCACTGCAGAGTTTCTGACTCTGCTGATGAAGTCTACACAAAGGGTTCACTTCTAAGAAGTCAGACGAACGGCAATCACCGCCGTACAGCTCCAAAGCTCTTTGCAGCAACTAAGATTAGTGGAGGCAGAGACTATCTCCGTTCTAACTCTTCCTTCGTTAAAACTCCCACCACGCGCGATCACGTGGTATCCACCGAGCATACAAGGGTGCTTTTGGCCAATGTTGCATATCCACATCTATGCGCACTACCGGAAAGCAGGAACATTTTTCACCCGTTCTTCGGAACTATCTGCGATGCTCTTGCTAGACGAAGAGATCTCCCACAATAGCGTTCTTAGTATTTCTTTAATTACTTTGTATACAGTAAAAATCTGGAGCAGGTTTTTTGCTTTTTTTTTTCCAGAACACTAGTTTTCTTTCCCTTAAGACAACACTAAGTGTCACCCATAAAGAATCAAAAACTAGGTTTCAAATCAAGAAAAAAATAAGAAGTGGTTGATTAGTTAATTTCTTACCGCTGTACCATTGTCTGAATGTTTGAATCACAACCCCAGAAGAAGCATGAACAAAGAGGTTCTGCTTGAAACCTGACAAGTGTTTGCGGCATATGAGTTCGCATATTCCGTCTTTTCTTTTTAACAAGGTATGGTATTTTTTCTCACAGGAGGACACCGTTTAATGACACTCTATATAATTTCTTTTACATTGACCTAGGCGCTGAAATGATGCCAAATATATAAAATTTTAGGAAATCGCACTCTAAACTCGAATTAAGACTACACATCCTGTTCTGTCTTCAGCCGTTTGACTCCCAGTAAACCATTGAATTGTGAAATAAATGACAAACTTTTAGCAGATATATATATATATATACCAAGTTATTAAATTCACATTTCATTTCTAATGTTATACTATCCAAATACATCTTTGAAAATTAATTAATTTGCATTTAAATTATTTACTGAAACCATACTAAAAAGATGTAACGAAGAAAAATAAAAACAACTACCAATGTCTAAAAAAATGTTTTTCGTGCATATGGGAATGGCAAAATACAAAATGAATTTTTCCTATTGACTTTCATACTGCTAATTTTTGTATTTACCAATGAAGTTACTTCTTATTTTATTTAGCAAATTTGTCGTTTTGTGGTTTTGCTTATCAGCTCATCCGTGTGACTCCAGAGACAAAAAACGTATAAATTTCCTTTCTCAATACTCAGAACCTCCCAGTTTATCATTTGATTTCAATATTTCATTTCATTTTGCCAGTTCGTCGATATCCCAATTTTTCCGTTAATAGTTCTTTCATGTGAATTGCCCTAGTTGAGAAATGTTCAATACTTATCGAAAGCCCGTTTCTCTTGTCAAACCATGAGAAGGAAAGTGCCTCGTGCGACCGCGAATCGTTCTCCTGACATTTCAGAAAGGAGGAAGAAGAGCAAATGAGAAATAATGACGAATCGATTCGCTTCCTTTTTTCCCACACAGTTTCATAAAACCGGAACATTTGTCATTGCCAAGTCGTGTGACGTCACTTTGGTAACTACTTTGAAGGAACAAAACTGAGCAGACTTCTCAAGAAAGGAATGAGAGGTAGAGTGAAAAAGAAAACGAAAAAATAAATGTTGCTACAGTTATGCTTTGCTGCTAAATCTAACGAAATAGGTTTATGAAGCTAATGGCCAGACACGATTCTAGGATTTAGTTCCCCCGGGGGGAAAGGTATTTAGTTTTCGGGTGGGATCTGAGAATTTAATTTCGTAGGTTTGGGGGAAGGGGGGAAGTCCGACAGACTTGAGAAATGTTTACCAATTGCTAAAATATTCCACCGGACAGGAAAAGTTAAAATGACATTCTACATGAAATAAAATTTTATAGTTATTTCTAAATCTATTTTTAGTGTCAGATATATTTTATGAAGCTAAAATTATACAGACACCTGATTTGGATTTCGCATAAGACATCCGGACGGATTTTTTGGGGTGGGGGGTCCGTATCCTCTGGTCCTCCCTGGGTGTGTCTTTCTAATGGATCGTTGTCTTTGTTGCATTAGGAACAATTCAGTTTCCATCTGACGAAAGAAATCCAAAGGATTACACAAATATTATAGTGTGTTCTCTCTTGACGTTCGATTGTAAATTATGGAGATATAATGTGCTAGAGATGATATGTGTGTATAGCTAAATTATTGTACGTATAAACAGTTTTTTTTTTCTTAAGGATTTAATTGGAATGTGCAGATCAACAAGAAAGATTGAGATACGGCGTGCATGACATATTCACGTTAATAGTCAAAAACAATGAAAACTTAAGTAAATTTACTAACCTGACGATCACAAAGTAGACTTTATTGCATAAAGCCTACTTTTATAAATATAAAATTGACATTCAGGTAAATCTATACTAATTAGTCTAGTAAGTTTTCGCCCTGTGATGTACTGTTTTCCACAATGGGTGCAAATTTTATACAGGTAAATAATAATATTTACAGATAATGTGATTTTTATTTTATTGATACTATTTGTAATACTTTGGATTTGCAAATATTACATTAAAATGCGGTCTGAGGTATACTCATATATAGGATGCTGTGGCACCTATAATCATATTGAAATCATTCCTAATAGGGAAATGATTATAATGAACAGAGATATGTGACCATTCTTCTGTTATGCATTTCTCAAGAATATCTCATATTCAATAGCATTTAGGTCTCGTGAATAACACGGCAATTCTTTAAGTTACATTGTTATATAGGTATTGTTGAATAATTCTGGCTCTACAAGGTTGAGAACGCAATGAATTGTAATTTTTCCAGAATATTGACCATAAGAAGTGATGTTCATGAAGATTATGCTTAAGTGTAGAGATAAAAACATACACTAAAGTGCCATTGAATTAGGGATAGGAGACGTTATCCAAATTCAGTCCCGCAAGTCCCACATTTGCGCGCTTGCGTGGCTGAAACTCTAGTCATATATAGCTTTGGCTTCCCCAAGCATTCGTCGTGAGAAGCGTAATGGGAAAGGCGCGGGATCAGATGCATTTGACAGAGGGCAGATCGTAGGTGCCCGAAGGATGGGACATTCGATCTCCGAAATTGTCAACAAACTTGGATTTTCTCGTACGATAGTTTCAAGTGTGTTCCGGTAATATGAAAATTCTGGCAAAAAAACAATTACTCTTACAAATTACAAAGGACAATCAGCCTTAAATAATCGTGGGGTTTACTGTCTGCCCCGCATTGTACGGACGCGATACGGGACAGACATTATCTAAAATCACCTCCCATCTGAACGTGGGTTCCAGCAAGGAAGTCAGTGCATGGATGGTACAATGCTCACTTCATCGTCTCAGGTTTGGGAGCCACCGGCGTATGAGAGTCCCACTTCTAACGGTACGACACATGGCTCAATGCTTTGCCTAGGCTAAAGAACATCGAAGCTGGACCATCGAAAATTGTCAACGGATAGCCTGTAGTGATGAATCCTGATTTAAACTTAATCACACCGATGGGAAACTGAGGATATCGTCCAACCCCATGAAGTTATGGATCCTACATGTCAGGTCAGAATAGTACAAGCTAGTGGGAGCTCAGTGATGGCCTAGGTGCCTTGAGTTGGACGTTTGTGGGATATTTGGTACGTGTACCTACGACTCTCAGTGCATTCCGTTACGTAGAACTCATGGCTGACCATTTACACCAATTTATGGCCATCATGCATCCCAATGGAGATGACATCTACCAGCAAGACAACTGTTCATCTCACAGGTTCATTGGCTATTGCGTGGTTGCGTGGATTGGCTATTGCGTGGTTGCAGGAGTATTCCGCTGACTTCAAAATAATGAATTGGCCACCTAGAAGACAATATTTAAATCCCATTGAAAATCTTTGGGATACCGTCGAGCAGAGTATTCTGGCCCGTGTCCCATCAGTGATGACCTTGAGAGAATTGTGGACAGCTCTGGAGGATACATGGGTCGCCATACTTGTGGAACATTTTCGCAAGCTTGTGGAGTCCTTGCCTCGTTGTGTGGCAGCCGTCATCAGGGCCAGAGGGAATCCAACACGTTACTAGGTTGTTATCCATAATTCAATGGCACTTCAGTGTATAACAATGTATATACTATCCTAAGCTATGAATCCACTACTACTAAATGCAAATCCGTCAATAACGTAAGTTTCCAGTAACATTACCCACGATTCCTCAGAGCCCTGATTTGCTGAGAATCATTCTCCAACCTGAACTTAATATCAGTGGCGAACGATATACCTATTTCTCCATTGGTTATTGTACAAACAAAGATGTTATTTGCCCAATTATTACTCTCTTCACTATTTAACAATGGTCAATGACAGATACCAAAATATTTGCGTGCAGACATTCTGATAAGGCCCATCACAGTTGGAGCCAGCGATGGACACAAGAACTTCTAGGTTTTACTCAGCTAAAAAATCTGTCAGTTGCCCTCTCTTCAAGACGAAAATTATGCAACTTGAAAACCAAACTTTTTCATTTCATCTTCTATAACTGCTGTTATAGAAGATGAAATTATATATATAATAACAATTATAGAAGATGAAAATCTGTGCTATCGTTTTCTTAAATATCTCCAATAGCGGAAATAGTATTGGAAAGCGGAGAGTAATTGGAGACTATGACGATGAGCAGTTGACACTAAGACAGTTCTCATAAATAATTGGTTAATGACAAGGGATTGATAAGTTATTTACCTATTTATTGATTGATTGACAGATGATTGATATGTCAACTGGTCTATTTGGTTGAATGACAAATTATTGATAGGTCAAATGATCTATTTGATTGGTTGAATGAAAGAGATTGGTATGTTCGAACATATGATCTATGAGAAATGTCCAAGCTTCAAATGCGCAGTCTGATAACATCACTTCATTTCCCCTTTTTTGATTCACCCTTGTTACTAAACATTCCCCATCCGCGAACTAATTATTCTATACACTACGATCAGTGAGATAGAGAATCAGATAGTAATCTGCTCCTTTCTGACTCTGGCCTTGGCCAATTTTTCATTGGCTCAACACGTTTTATTCAACTCTGTACATCTTCTTCCCTGCAATAATCGGCGGGAGAAACGTGCAGCCTAAAACGGAATATTTTAATTTGCGGAGACAAATATAAGTATCTGAAACCTACTGCTGACAGTTGACAACTTTCTTATAGAAGAACTTCGTAAATTTGGTATAGGTTATATTTAGTTCACCTGCGTTGATATTACCCATTTAGCACAACTTTAAACTGGCTTCACACTTTTAAGCTACAGCTATATTACTGGTCTGTAAATGGTAGCTAGGTAGTCACTGGAAGGAGAGCTATGCACCAATCCCCTGTGATGATGCATAGAACCGGCCAGGCCTAGCACCTAATGTCCGACCCCGCCTTCTCGTGGTGCGGACCGTTAGTAACTTTCAAAAGAGATACTTTCTTGTGGAAGTGAACGGAAGGGGAGGGCTGCCAGATTAGTGTGGCCTACTGATCTGGACAACTATGGCTACTTTTCTTTTTTTTTCTACCCTGCTGAGGAGTGGTCAACCACACAGGGTCCTGGTGCTGATCATATAAACCTACTGGACTGGACAGATATATGGCTCTGAGCTTGATTATGGATCCTGATTTTGCTGCACTGGTGAGCTTCTGTGGAGGGAAAATCTTCCGCTGTGTTTTCTGTTTGTTTGTGGGTTGACAGCCCCAATTGAATAGATTCACAGGATATGTTTATCAGCTGGTGGATAATCCTGAGCAGAAGTCATCGCAGGCACCTGAACTCTTTCCTTCTATTGGCATCGTCAAATTCTACGTTGGAGGAAATCTTCCAGTGTAGATGGCTTCATCCTTTAGTAGTGGGGGAACGGGTCTTTGCCCCATGTCTGCGATTAGGGGGCTGTTTGATATTGTCGGCATTCCCTCTCTCAATAAACATAGTTTCTTTAAACATCCCACTAACCATTTTCTCTCCATAGGTAGTTGGAATGTGAGGACTCTGCACAGAGCTTTTTCTCTTGATGTCCTCACACAAGAATTCCACATTATAATTTAGATATTCTTGGCTTGCAAGAGACCAGAAGGACAGATAAAGGTCAGATTCTTAAAAATAATCTTAAATTTCTCTTTTCAGGGAGGGACGATAATAAACATCACCAAGGCGTGGGTCTGCTTCTCAGCAGACACGCTAGTGATGCTCTTTTAGGATATGAGTGCATTAATGAAAGGTTTCTTACAGCAAAATTTCAGACAAGCGTTAAAGACTTGAGTGATATCTGCTGTTATGCCCCCACTGAGGATGCCGATGAGGATGAGAAGGATAGGTTTTATGAACAACTTCAGGATATTTTGACTTTTGTCAAGAAAGGAGATATTACCCTTGTTCTTGGTGACTTCAATGCCAAAGTTGGTACTGACTCTAACCTTTGGGGAGGAGTAATAGGCACTTTTGGTATAGGTAGCTGTAATGGCAATGGGCAACGTCTCCTACAGGTAAGTAAACTCAATGGATTCAGAATAACTAACACTTATTACATACACCGCGACATACATAAGTACACATGGGTTTCACCTGATGGGCTGCATAAGAATATGATTGATTACATATTAATTAACAGCAAATGGACTAGTTCTGTTAGGAATACCAGGGCATATAGGGGAGCTCAAATTGGATCTGACCATTACCTTGTTAAAATTGTGTTGCAACTTAAACTTAAAAAGTGTTGTGCTAGGGTTAAAAAATTTACTTTTAGTACTGAAGCTCTGAAAGATCCAGTTATAGCCAAAGCTTACCATGATAGGTTACTTAATCATTATGACAGTCATGGTATGCTTACTACTGAAGTTGAGGAAGAATGGGATCATTTTAAACAGGCTTTTTTGGACACTAACTGTACTCTTTTAGGAAAAAAGGAGCAGAAGAGACAGAATTATCTGAGTGATAAGGCACTTGAGCTTATTTCGGAAAGAAAGAACTGCAGGAATGTCTTTAATCAATACCCTACTAGTCCTAATATAAACATTACAGAGAACTTAATAAACGTGTAAAAGATCAGTTAGCTGCTGATAAGAATCTTTGGTTTGATGGTTTGGCTGACAAAGCCGAGGAAGCAGTTAGACAGCACAACAGCAGAGAGCTGTACCAGATAGTTAATATTTTATGTGGTAGAAAACGGACAGGCATACAAGGATTGAAGGATAAACAAGGTAAGGTTATAGAAGGGGAGGATTATGTCATGGCTAGGTGGGCTGAGCATTTCAGTGATGTTCGAAACAATGTGGTTGGTTCTGCTCCCATTGTGTGCAGTGATGATGGATGCATTGGTGGCTTTAATGTTGGCCCTATAACACAATCTGAAGTTATTTTGGCTGTTTCTAAACTTAAACTACATAAATCCCCAGGGGTAGACGAAATTACTACCGAAATGCTTAGAGCTGGGAATGTTTCGGTTACCACTTGGATGACTGAAATTCTGAATATCTTTTATGATAAAGGCATGGTTCCTAAGGATTTTACCAGAGCTATTGTTATCCCTATTTTCAAAAAAGGTGATCGCAGTTCTTGTGATAACTATAGGGGTATCAGCCTACTCTCTGTTCCAGGTAAGGTTCTTTCCATGATTGTGCTTAATAGAATTAAGAATCTGGTTGACAGTCAATTGTGTGATGAGCAATGTGGATTCAGAAGTATTAGGGGATGTGTGGATCAGATATTTTCACTTAGGCAGATTCTTGAGAAATGTTTATAGTTTCAGAAACCTTTGGTTGCTAGCTTTGTTGATTTCAAAAAGGCTTTCGACTCTGTTGATCGTCATAATTTGTGGTTGATTGTGAAATCATATGGTATACCTGACAAGTTAGTTAACATAATGAAAGCTCTCTGTAATAACACTGAGTCGTGTGTGAGAGTTGGTAAGGCTTGTAGCAATTGGTTTAGCATTGCTTCTGGTGTTCGACAAGGGTGCATTTTGTATCCTTTTCTCTTTAGCTTGGCTATTGATTATGTTATGAGAAATTCCCTTCAAGGGAAATATTTTGGCCTTAAATGGGCTGGAGATACGAAAAGTTCTTATTTTGATTATGCTGATGGTTTAGCCTTTTTGGCAAATGATGTTGATGAGATGAACTCTTTCATTCGAACTGTTGATGAAACTGGTTGTAGAGTAAAACCTACTCTACAACCAGTTTCATCAACAGCTCGAATGAAAGAGTTCATCTCATCAACATCATTTGCCAAAAGGGCAAAAGGGTTATAAACTGAGAGAAAACTAAAGTGATGAAAATTGGTCAGGCAGGCTGTGATTCAGTTAATCTGAATGGTTGCAGTATTGAGCAGGTGTCACAGTTTAATTATCTTGGGAGCTATGTAACAGATAATGGTGATGTGTGGCATGAGATTAACAGACGAATAGGGATTGCTGCCGGGACTTTTAAGAATCTATGGAGAGTGTGTAGAAATAGGCGTATACACCTAAAGACTAAAATTAGACTGTATAATAGTTTGGTTCTTTCTAGGGTTAGTTATGGTAGTGAAACTTGGACACTTTGTAAACAAGATAACAGGAAACTAGATGCTTTTGATTCCAGATGCTTACGCAGTATCTTGGGCATTAGGTGGTTCAACTTTGTAACTAATGATGAGGTTAGGCAAAGGAGTTTGCAACCTCCTTTAAGCAGCATATTGTGCAGAGAGAGACTCCGTTGGTTTGGCCATGTTGCCCGTATGAATAATTATAGATTGGCGAATAGGGTTATGAACAGTGTGCCTATAGGCCTCAGAAAGAGGGAGAGACCTAGGATGCGGTGGGCCGACAATGTCAAAGAGGACCTTGTTAGAATTGGTGTGCAGTGGCCAGATGCAGTAGATGTAGCTCAGGATAGACTTGCTTGGAGAACTAAATTGCACGGTCTGGCTGGACCTCCGTAGCCCATGGCTGCTTGATGATGATGATGATGATGATGATGATGATGATGATGATGATGATGATGATGATGATGATGATATACACTATATTACCATAAAAGTTCGGACAGTTCCATGTTATATGAATGAAACGTCGCATAGAAATCTGCTAAAAGTTGGAAATAAGCTTTATATGGGATGTTGTAACGGTAGATATATTGAATATTGATGATCTCATTGAACTCTTTCTGTATATTTCAATTTTTAACAATATGATATAATTACTTAAACAATTGCTGAAGCTGGAATATTTCACAGCAAATGTCATTGCTTATCATGAATATTTTTATTTTAAATTAAAATAAACTGAAAGAATTATTGCAGAAATTTTTAAAATTACATTTATTTTAGAGAAAGATTTGTTATCACAGTTATAATTTTGTGCTTTAACTTTTGAGGTGAAATCTTATGATTAGTAGTGTCTGCTGAAATCTTATGATTAGTATCTCCCAACTTCATGAACATGGCTTATATAAATAGGTAACACATGGTATATTATAATATAGTACCATTTACTAAAAATTGAGATATAGAAAGATTTGGGTGATATCTTTAATATATTTAGAGTGATATTTTCCGGAAGAAAACTTATTTCAAAGTTAGGGGGCTTGAACTTGATTTTCTATTGACATAACATGGAATTATTCGGATACTTTTCGTAATGCAATGTAGATATGCATAGTGATATGCATCAGCGTTTCCTATATCTTTAATATATTCATAGTGATATTTTCGGGAAGAAAATTTATTTAAAAGTTAGCGGTATATGAAGTATATGAACATGATTTTCTATTGACATAGCATGGAAGTACTCGGACGCTTTTCGTAATGCAATGTAGATATTCATAGGGATATGCATCAGCGTTTCCTATATTCCTTACAGCGATGAAAATATTATTTATGCTTCATTTAATATAACAAATAAATACATCAAGCAAAATAACATAAAAGACCGATTTCGAAACGGGATAGTTGGAACGCATAAATCCCTTGTCATGTCTGTAGCATCAAAATCGTTTTAATAATTTATGATATAGTTCTTTGTAGACACTTATAGCTTATAAATGCAAAATGCGATTTGCTATAAAGAAAATTTCTTATTTTTACAGAGATGTGCATTTGGCATTAATCTAATTGATTAGAAGTTGCAAATCTATATTAATAGTACAAAACACTTTTGACTATTTAATTTTTCCCCGTCATGATATGCTTTAAAACAAATACCCTTTCATCATTTGTTTCCTAACAATGTCAACGGACACAAATACATTGCATAAAAGAAACACAAGGAGCATTGACGAATCGATTTCTTGTAGTTTTTGTCAACAAAGAAAGTCTTCACAATCCGTTCCATTTATCATTGCCAAGTTTTATGGCGTTACCTTGGTTACTCGGTTGGGGAACTTGTTGCAAAACAAATGGGAAACAAACAAAGAAGGAAGATTGGGTGCTCAGGAAGAATATTTTGCTGTTGTTGTTTGCTTGTACTTTTTTCTCGTGTCCTAGAGGACCAAACTGTCGATCTGCGCGGTCTCGCGGGGCTGTCTCGGCGCAGAAATGGTGCCATTTGGAAATGGTTCTACGGAATGGCGACCCTCTGGGAATCCAACGGACGTATGATGAAGTCAATATTTCAGGAAGGTTTACTCTTCTCTCAAGCGATTATTTGCCCGAGAGTATTTCTTGCCGAGGTAGTTGAGTTAGAGCATTAAGATGGAGATTACCAACTTGACCCCTATCTAAGTACAGACGTAAAACGAAAGAGTATTTCCTTCCAAGATGGAAACTACTATCACGACTGTTTTATGTTCTGATGGAATTATAATGGCCACGATTTCGTTACTTAACTTCACAGGACTTATATTTTGCAATATTCTCTCTATATACCAATTACGCACCATTCATATTCTTGGACAAAATGGCAACGGATTTCTCTGAACTTCTTCCCTGCGTTATTCTTTCTTTTGTGCAAACAAAATTGATTTTTGCCGCTCATCAGGTAGATCTAAAGTGCCTGGTCTTTTTATTTTTGTTGTAGCAGCTAAAGAGTTGCACCGATCGCTTCCGTTTCAAATGTCCATTTTCGTTTCAAAGCGTATTTTCAGATTTTGAATTTGTCTCAACACCAACAGTAGAAATTTGTTAAATGAAATAACTCACCCTTTTCTTCAATTGTTGCACGTTCAAACTTTGTATACAAATCATAATCATCGTAAAGAGGTTTGTCAACTTCTTCTCTTTTCAATTTTTCTCTTTTTGGAGTGCAATTTATTTTGAAAAAAAATATTTCCCAGATCTAGCGGTTCTCACAGAATTTTACCATGCCACATTGAAATATTGATGTGAAAATAATTTTCTAATAATTGAAGAAATCAAAATCTGAAACACAAAAACGTACTAAACACAGTTATTTAAATTTAATATCATTAGTAAAATTTTATTTACTACAATTAAAAACTGCATATTCAACAGCAGGAAAATAAAGTCTCAGGTATCAAACTAGATATCTCCATTTCAGAACAATGAAGACTATGAAAGAAATTTATAGTTTGTTCTGCGGCACGTATTTCTCGGTTAGGTGTACAGCATAAGGGAAGAGATTTAATTTGTATAATAATACATTTGCCTTAGAGTTTTATACATCCAAACATTCCCGTTAAAAGAAATATGAAAGATATATCGGATATCGCAATGTGAGTCATTTCAGTTTCGGATTTGTTAAATCCTTAATCTCACCTTAAACACTTAATTTTACAATAATAAACGTAATAAACCTCGGAATATTGAAGAATTTTTAAACTGTAAGAGTAAAACTGTAAAAAAAAAGAGTAAACTGTAAACAAACCTATAAAAAAGAAATTTTCATTTAATATTCCTCGTATTGCTCTATGTATTTAATGTTTTGTTATTGATAAATTATGTCCAGTCCTCTTTTATTTAGTTAATTTTATTATCCACTGCCTTGTGGTCTTTTGCTCTTATTGTAAGGGACTTCCTGTTTGTTCTATGTATACTGAAGAGCGAAAACCTTATGACCACCTGCCTAATATTATGTTGGTCCTCCACGGTCTCCAAAACAGCTCGTACCCGGCCAGGCATGGACGCTACAAGAATTTTAAACGTGTCGTGTGGTATTTGGTGCCAACACGTTACCAGAAGATCCTTTAACTCTTGTAAGTTACGCGGTTGAGCCGTCGCAGATCGGATATGCTGTTCCAACACAAACCACAGATTCTCGATTTGATTGATGTCTGGGGAATTTAGAGGTGAGGACAATATCTGGAAGTCTTCCTAATGCTCCGCGAACCATTCTTGAACAATCCGGGTAGTATGGCACTTCTAGAGTGAGATACCGTTGCCATGAATGGATGTACCTCGTCTGCAATGATATTTAGGTAGGTGGTAGACTTCATAGTTTCCTACACATGAACGACTAGATCCAGGGTTTCCCAGCCCAAAGCATTACATTTCCTCCACTGGCTGGTTTTTGAACCACGGTGCATTCTGGTGCCAACACTTCCCCAAGTAAATGATGCACACGTACCTAGCCGTCCACATGGTGCAACAGGAAACGAAATTCATCGGGCCAGATGACCTGATTCGAATTATTCAAGGTTCAGTTTTGGTGCTTGCGTGCCTATTGTAGGTGCTTTAGGCGGTAAACCGAGTTTAACATGGGCACTCGGAGCGGCCTGCAGCTACGCAGACCCGTTTTCAACAAGGTTCGATGTACTGTGTATTGTTACACATTACTCCTGTCATCAGCGTTGAAATTAGGAGTGAGATGCGCCACATTATCCCTTCTGTTGGCTCGTACCATACGGGATAGCCTTTACTCACCTCTTTTGAATTTTCTTCTTTTTGAAGGTATTAACCACAGCTGACTGTGATAACCCCACAAATATTGCCGTCTCAGAAATGCTCTTACCCAGTCGTCTGGCCATTACAATTTGGCCTTTGTCAAACTCACTTAAGTCCGTTGCCTTTCCCATCTGAAGAACAAGAATAATACTGATTAACAGAGCTCATTATCAGGTGTTATTTATACCGTTTCATGACCTTCACAAGCGCCATGTTTACCTGCAGTTGCTTCGATTTGCATGAAGTCGCGCTGGTCATAACGTTTTGGCTCTTCGGTGCATATAGTAGCTTACATCCACAAGCAGCATTCTATTCAGGGTGAATTGTTTTTTCTCCAGATCAGGGCCTGTATACATAAGTACCCAGGCTAGGATCCAGAAGAAGAAGTAAAGGTAGGGGCGATATAATAAGAAAACAAGCGATTGGTACGCCATTCCGATATAAGAACTTTCTTCCGTTTAAGTAATCTTCACATTATGTCCATTATATATTTGTTTAATGTTTTTGCCTCCGTGCCAGTTACTAACGTTCTAAAGAGAATATTGAGGCCCCTTTCCTCCCTTCTCGTCGTAGAACCGGTCCTGGTAGGTACATGTGTTACACCACGAATACTGATGTGAAAGCTGCAAGTTCTGTGAACAGAATATCTTTATTGACTGTTCGTAAAATATAATGTTTATATCATTAAAGTGATTAAATGCATTACGAACAAAAAAAGAAACTACCTAGAAATTCTACAGAAAGATAAATGAATACTGACAGTGTCCGACTGCACTTTTCTGAATTGCGCTGTAAGAATGCCAAGGACCACAGTCGACATTTCTTTAGACCGCTAAGAATGAAAAAAAAAGCTTAGTTTTAGAATTCCTTGAGTGGATTAGTTTTTCTTACATTCATTTACTTGCAAAATCAGTGTCATAGGATTTTCTACAAACTAGGCTTAAAAATCTATTTCGCTGCACGACAATATAAAGAGAACCTAAACGTTTTGTACGATTGCGTAAGGAACTCACAAAGGATGTCTACTGGAGAAAACGACAGAAAAGGAGAAATGAGAAATAATGGCCAAAAAATTGATTTATCACTATACGAGTTGCTACAAGCCAGAACATTTGTCATTGTCAACTCTCAAAACGTCACCTTGGAAACCAGCGGAGAAAACCACTACTTTGGTCCAGATGATTGTAAAAAAGAAAGATATTTGAGAGGGAGGGGAGCAGAACGAAAGGAAATGCAATTCGAAATTTAACTGCAATTACGTGTTCTTACCATCCAGCCCTATCTTTTTACGAGATACATAAATCATAATTCACGTTCCACTTGTTTAAGATAATCATGAGAAGAAATAATCTAGTAAAGAAACTTAAAAAACAACTCTCTGTTAAAGGTTCTGTTAAAACTTCATTAGAAGAGAAATATTGAGGAAAAAAAACATTTCAATTGATTTGAATCAGTACTTCTGACATCTATTTTCATGGAGAAAAAAAATGTAAAATTTATCTAATGAAATGCAACAAAGGTATTAAAGATACCTGCACGCATGTTATTATCAAATTAAAAGATGGAAATAATAAAGTTAAATGAATGTAAAATATCATGTCAAATTTTACTCGTCCAAGGAATTGCATTTGAAACACTGATCAAATGAAATATTCACGAGTATAATATTTTCATTCAGTTCAAATAATAATAATTATTACAACGATGTCACTTTTAACATTCGCAGGATAAATATTCATAATATAAACCTGAATATAACTTATGTACTTTCACTTCGTATTTATTAAAATTCATTACCTTACTTGAAATTGCAGGTTTGATTTACTTCTGCTGTTTCCCATTCCGCGGTATGCTTCGGATGCTATATACAGATGATATTATCATCAATTGAATTTAAGTCTGAATCAATTGATCTTGCAAACATTTGAAGGAAGTATTCTCAATACTTTCTTCTTATAAGAGCTACTGTAGAGAACATATCAATGTCTATGCTTTCACAGGCAAATTTTCAAACCACCGTCTCTATATTCGTGGGTAAGACCTTAATTTCAGCGAATATGATCTGCTTTCCCGTTCTTGCAAGACTAAGTTCGTGAAAATCTATTTGAAAACTGAACTGCGATTCATTTCTGAAGTGTTACCAGTTTGCACTGGTACAACTGGTACAACTTGCACAGTACCACTGGAAGGATTGTACCAGTGCAAACTGGTACAATCCTTCCAGTGGATGAATCACACTACGTAACGAGTTGACGTATTGAGGAGTATGTGTGGACTCGACTGTGAATCAACATTGTGATAATACTTATGTGTCGGCCTAGAATAGGTCGTCGAAAGATATTTTGGTGCTTTCAAATTGGTTCGTCGGTCTGCTTGAAACTCTGTAACTCTAATTCATTCTCATGGCTACTTACGCCTGACTTTTGACTCCCATATCCTATATTATTTCATCTTCAAAAAAATCAATCCAACTGTTGCTTTGTGACATTTTCAGAACAATGGCTACCTTTGAGTTCAGAGCTTAAGCACAAAACAAGAAACAAAATTCAGATTTTAAAATGTACTAATTTTATCTGAATGTCAGATTTACATGTTTGACATTGTTTTACGTCAATTTCTTTAGAGCATAAGACATAACTTGTTTTGTTTCACAGACGATGTAACTTTCGTTCCATAATTTTAATTTATTTAAATGTTATTAAGGTTTTTGTGTGTGATCATCAGTGTACATAAAATTTTGGCCATCAGTGTACATAAATATATAGGTAATTGTTAAAAATAACAAACGAACATAAACAACGAATGGTATTACGTACCAATGAGGGTTTTCTGATTAAAAAAATCAGCACATATATAAAATTTTACAGTTTGAGACATTATGGCCCTTAACCGATTTCTTCTCTACAACCGAGCATTCTTTTGTAATATATGAAGAGAGTGGCCGGAGTCAGCAGTCCTCGCCTCGAGCAGCCATCGACCTGGCGATTGGTGGACCAGGTAGATAAGCACCATCAATCTTCTCCGTCACGTGGAGCGCTGTTGCACTTTCGAGCTTGCTGAGTTGTCACGCGGCACCTCCCCCACGTAGCTGTCCACCCGTGCGGACGGTCGAAGCAACATCCAAACGCACTGCTACAGGAAACTGGGGATCATGAAACGACAGATGACGAGAATGATAGTGGAGGGAGGGTTAGGAAGCACTCAACGCGGTGAGTGTCGGTGCAGCCACTGCTAAGAGATAAATGCAGCGCTTTGCCGCAGAGTGCAGAACATTCTTGCTGAAACCTGTTCATTTATTTATGTGAAGTGCAAGGATTCGCTTGATTAGATGCTCCGTTAATAGTGGAAGGTTTCTAAATTTAGACTTCTATTACAATTATGAAAGCAATATTCATCATTTAGTCAATCGTTGCGAATTTTTATGAATCACACTGTCTGGTTTTGAAACTAATTTCTTAGATCCGGATATTCATACCATGTATTGCTAAAAATTATATTTTAAACTATGGGTGGAATAAATTACGAAATGCAAGTTAATTATTTTATTTCGATTTAGTCGTAAAAGGACTAATTCAAAGTTTCTTTCTAAGGGTTTTGCTCTTTTACCTCTGAGCGGCACTTTTTTGCACACCATGGGCTAAATGGCCAGGTCACATGGACCCCGAAGGCTCAGAGAAGGTTGGGGGAGGGGACCCACTGGAACAAGCTGTTGGGAGACAGATGGTAGACTCCCGTCAAGACCATCCAGCGTGTTCTTTAACAAGCACAGGGTATGACTCTCCCGCACACGGGGCCACGGCTTAACGTCCCATCCGACGGACGACGGCCTTTCCAAGCCCATCGGTGCCCCCTACTGAAAGTGGGCAGGGCGGGGAATTTTGCGGAGATAAATCTCAATGCTCACCCAGCTGGGACTCGAACCTGGGAACTACAGATTACGAGCCTGGGGCGCTACCGACTGAGCCACTCCCGCTCCTCTTTCTAAGGGAGCTGGGGTATGATTTTCAATAACGAAATAGCTTTCTCGCTTCAGGTATCCCATGAGCTAACCAGTACATACCAATTTGAAGATAAATACATATTTGTTAGCCAATCCCCCCCTCCTATCCTTTAGCAGTCGTCTAGATTAAAGTATTCTTATTCTTTTCAACACAAACACATAAATAGAATATCGTAGTTATCTCTGAATCAGTAATTGTTGGGTTGGGTTACCTCTGAGCGACACTATTTTGCACACAATGGACTAAATGGCCAGTTTACAACCCCTGGGGTTCAGAGAAGATTGGGAGTGAGGACCCACTAGACAGCTGTTAGGAGACAGATGGTAGTCACCGGTCAAGGCCATCCAGAGTGATCTTCAGCGTGCGCAGGGTGACGCTCCCACCCACCTAGACACGGGTAAACATCCCACCCGACGGATGGCGGCCGTTCCAACCCATCGGTTTATCCTACTTATCGAGGGCAGGGCGGGGAGTTTTGCTGTGATAAATCTCGACTTGGAAACTACAGATTACGAGCCTGGGGCACTACCTACAGAGCCACCCCACCCCTGAATCAGTAATATCAACCAATAAGATGCGTAAATGTACACATATCCGTCACGTGTATATGGACATTTCTAGAACGGCGATTGTAAACTATAATCACTTCGAGTAACTGTGCCCCTGATATAACATTGAGTGACGAGGAATTATCGCAATGATCAAGCTGATATCGCATTCTGACGTAGTTTAAAAAGTTAAGATTTTGAAATGATGTCTATGTTGCCGTTTTACTCAGGCATTTCCACATTAACAGGCATTTCCTGTTGCTATTTACAGTACTCGACTTTAATAATTGCCTCACCCAGAAACAGTAGACAGAATCTTCTGCTACTATTGACGAGTCTCGATACACCTACAACACGTCGAGACTTATAGATTTATGGTGATGCCCTGATGAATGTACCCATACAAAGTGAATATAATCTCACTGAGATGTATTTTGGTCCTACTGAGGGCAGGCTTGCATGTGACGTCTAATCACGTTCCAAACAGGCTCGATGTGAGATAGGTATGGATACATGGCTGGCCAAAGGAGTTGCTAAGCGCCTTGCAGACACGTCCTACCTTATCTTACCGGACTATTGTATTAATGATTCTCATAAGAAAAGGTAGTGAGACTTGCCGTATGATGTTACCGATCTATCTCTGGGCGTTCATATTACCGATTACACACTCCAGAAGAGACCTGCTATTGTAACCGATGATTTTACTAATGAGTGCACTCTGAGGACAAGTAGTATGGCGTTAGCGCAAGGTGGCTGGATTTCCCTCTGTCTACATTCGTCTCCAGTCGGTAGAGTGCCAGGCTCGTAGTCTGCAGTTCCCAAGTTCGAGTCCCATCTGGGACAGAGTTGAGATTTATCTCTCAATAACTCCTCAGCCTACTCGTGGTCAGTAGAGAAACTGATGGATTTGGAAGGTCACCATCCATCAGATGATATATAAAGCCCTGGCCATGAGTATAAGAGAGCAACACCCTGTGCACACTATAGAACATGATGGATAGCCTTGGTGGAGGCTACCATATATCTCCTAACAGCTGCCCATTGGCTCCCCTTCCCCAAACCTTTACTGAGTCCTCAGGATCTTTGTGACTGGCCATTTAGTCCATTGCGTACAAAAGTGCCGCTCAGAGGTTCAAAATCACCAGATGTTAATGCGACGATCGTCAGCACTCAGATAGAACCTGTACTCCTCGCTGAAGACAACGTATTGTGATTCCTCATTCTAGGTAGTTCGAATCCGAGATCAGTCAGTCGAGCCACAGCTCTGCGTCTGTCAATTTCTTGGCAATAATTCCTGGCCGTGATGGGAACTTCCACAGAGTTAGTTATAATTTGTCTGGATTGGTTGTTTTTCCACTGACCGGCACTTTTTTTGCACACCATGGGCTAAATGGCCAGGTCACATGGATCCCGAAGGCTCAGAGAAGGTTGGGGGAGGGGACCCACTGGAACAGCTGTTGGGAGACAGATGGTAGTCTCCCGTCAAAGCCATCCAGCGTGTTCTTTAACGTGAACAGGGTATGGCTCTCCCACACAAGGGGCTACGGCTTAACGTCCCATCCGACGGACGGCGGCCTTTCCAAGCCCATCGGTGTCCCCTACTGACCGTGGTCAGGGCGGGGAATTTTGCGGAGATAAATCTCAACGCTGACCCAGCTGGGACTCGAACCTGGGAACTACAAATTACGAGCCTGGAGCGCTACCATATAATTTGTCTGACATCCATTCGTTTTGATCTGTGTGCATCTGACAGCTCCTGATCCTGCGACGACCTTATTCAGACCATTGGCAACAACATCCAATTGTCTTGTATCGTGGCCAATATGTGAGGCGATACGATGGGTGGCTTCATACAACCGTACAATGCGACAACAGTCAAACTCGACTAACTGCTGACGTGGTTGGCGAAAGGATCCTTGTGGCATCTGCTACACTTCGTTCTCAATATCTGCTATCAGCACACTTCATAGCTTGTCGCACACAACTATAGCACCTTAAAATATTTTATTTAGCCGATCAGCTTCCGCCCTGTGATATCAGCTGATAACACGTATTTGTCGTCGAAACGTAATCATTACACACATCACTTCTTCTTACTCACATGGTGATTTGCATGCAAATCCGATTATTTTCTGGGGCGGGGGTGGTTCAGTGGTAGTGCATCAGGCTCGTAATCTGCAGTTCCCCAGTTCGAGTCCCAGCTCGGCCAGCATTGAGATTTATCTCTGAAATTCTTCCTGCCTGCAGTCAGTAGGGGACTCTGATGGACTTGAAAAGGCCGCCGTCCGTCGGATGGGACGTAAAGTCGTAGTTCCGTGTGCTGGAGAGTCATACCCTGTGCACGTCTGGATGGACAAAAATGAACAATCTGGATGGTCTTGACGGGGAACTACGATCTATCTCCTAACAGCTGTCCAGTTGGTCCCTTCCCTCAGCTTTCTCTAAATCTTCGGAGTCCTTGTGACCTGGCCATTTAGTCCATTGTGTGCAAAGACTCAGAAGTAAAACAACCCAACACGACTGTTTCGAACTGATGAGATAATTTCAGTGTCTTGCAGTGTACAATGACAGGTTCTTGGGGGCCATCCTTGCAGGTAATCTATCAAATATTAATCCGGTAATCTGTCAATATTAATCGGATGATCTGAATTGAAATGAACACCTTTAGTTTTCAACCATTCAGTCGAGGTAGCTTTTTTATTTAGTTTACATGTGTAACGTTGTTTCAAACACCATTTCTGTCTCGATTGCACTGCTATAAAAATCATTTGAACTTGACCATTTGGATTAATATTTCAGAGAATGTTTGAAGAGATGTTTTGTTGATATTAGTACATTTCCTCAACACATCCACATTCATATCCTAATTCCTTTTGATACACATTTGGAAAAATTCTACATAAATTGTGTATATTAATATGTAAATGTGATTAAAAGCTTGAGATTAGGCTAATTCCTCTCACACTTCTCAGTTCGCCTCTTTAGTTTTTCATCATCTAATATACGTATTCAAATGCCTCTATATTCATCAAGTTAAACAAAATGAGCAGCCAAATGTTCAACGATTGTGTTAGAAAATCTATTTAACCACACAAGCTCAAGTATAGTCGACGAAAAAGACAGCTCACTATCCTTCCCTCACCTATAAAAAAAGGAGCCAGCAAAGTTAGCATGTCTTCAGTTACCAAAATGAAGTGATCGTACATTGTTGGGATAGGTGTTCAGGTTAAAATCCCGAGAGGTATGCTGTGTTATTGGTGGCATGCTTGTTTGTGATTGTCAGCTAAATTCACTAATTCTTACACTGAGACGCCTATTACACTAGCCTAAATACCATCAATCGAATTACGAAAGGAAGTTACATTGTCCCCTATAAGCATCCGATTCTAATGCTTTCAATTTCCCAGGAAATCTCTCAAGAATTCGTGCTTTTTTTGTCTTAAGTGTCCTGAATTCTTGACATTTCATCGCGAAATTCAAACAGTTTACAAATACTTGGGGTAATTTTGTGTACACAATGAGATAAATTGACAAGTCACGCTAGACAGGGGAAAGGAACCCACTGGACGGTAGTAGACAGATGGAAGCATACCTTAAAGGGCCATCTAGTGTGTTCTTTAATGTACAAGGGCATAGATTTCTTCCACACGGTACCGGAGCCTAGTGACCATCAAACGGGAAGTAGTCTTCTCTAAGAGAGAGTTAGACCGATGGGAGTTAGAAGAGATAAATCTTAACACTATCACGGTTGGGACTCGAACCTGCGAATATCAAATGAATAGCGTGGTGCGCTACCGACTGAGCCACATCCACCGCGCTGAAACTCTCTCAGTTTGCCTACAATTTTTTTTTTTACTTTTCGCAATATGTCCTCCAAAAAAAACAGGTTTTCGAAAGAGATTATGAAATCTGGACAAGTGAAAGAAAATTTGATTAAAGAACCAAGGCAAGCAAGTTTTGAACAATTCAGTATACTAGAAGTTGACAATCATAACTTAAAAGAGAAAAGCGAGTTATTTCTCACCGAGTTTGGAAGGGAGCAGTAAACAAAGCCTGAAAGGTACACAAAAAATAAAAGCTTAGCTGTATCGCAGACAGAAATATGATGATCTTTAAATCGATCGCCATTTTCACTGTCTGGGCTTTTGGCCATTTCGCATTGTTTAGTTTAACAACGAATAATAAATCTTTCTGCCAGAGGAAATATATGAAGGTAAACATTTACCGTTATTTCAGACATTTGACCTGTAAAATTAGCGTTAAAACAACAAAAAATGCTTAACATGCACGGGTGCATGTATGCAATTTTAGAACAAAAGAGTATCTTAATCTCTTAAACCTTTTTTGGATGCAAAGATTTAGATTTTGTTTTTTATGTCTTCATTGGCATTCTTCAAAACTCTCTGAAGTTTTGAGATAAATCTCAAACCTATAAATGCGGAACATTTCTGTAATGATATTTAAAGAGTGTTTGAAAATTCGTGCTCCTTTTCAACTTTCCTTTTCAACTTCTTAAATGAATTGTGTACAAAAATAATAAATCTACACAATTCATTGAAGAAGGCGTATTCACTTGCAAGTCTTAGTGTCTCTAAGACCAAAAGAGTGTTTCGTATTTTAAAAAAAGAATTGAAATTTCTCATATTTAGAGGATTACATTGATCTCCTATTTTTATGGGGTTTTTTTTCGGACTTTACAACATGATAAATTAAGCCAAATGAAATTCTAGAAAATATGTCTCAAGACGGAATATGAATTCGTTGCAGTGATAAGTATCTTTTGATTTCGAAAGTATTCCTATGCTTTAAGTTTTCGAAAGAATATCTGTTATCTAATTTATAGGAGATATACAATACAAATAAAATATTTTGTTTCAGATCTTGGTGCCCCCACGTAATTCTGATGGGGTTGTCACTAGGGTGGCCAGAAGGTTCTCTTTAAAAATTACAAAAGAGAACGTAATCTCTTTTTTAATTCGATCCATTTTTCTCTTCTTTACAGAAGAAATTACTTCCTTGTTCCCATTTTGTCTTCAACTACTAAAAAGCAAAATAAAACATATAAAATATGTTAATATTTTGAAGAAAGTGAAAAATATATCAAAATTACTGAACAAACCTTTATAATTATACAAAATCCCTGAATCCTGAAGTTTATCGAAATTGTAATATCCAAATGACATTTACTTCCATTTGAGGTTTTGTTTCAAAATGGTTAAAACAAGTTCGAATTTGAATTCCAGCAGAAAGTTTTATATAAATCACGTTTCAGATAAATCATTGAAATGCAAAATATTTGCAATATTTGGTTTTATCCTCAACAAAATTTTTATTTTTCAAAGTATAGATCAGTATCCGGAAACCTATGACCCCCCCCCCCCCGGTCACGATTTTTGCTTATATTGAATAAAGGAAAATATATTAACATTTCTCGTCTAACGATACTTTTTTTAAAAAAATTATGGGCATATTATTGTTTACATTTTAAATATTTTAAAACTCACCGCTGAAGTATTTGTTGGACTAGTTAATAACAATTGCCTCAAGAACCTAAGGAAAAATCAACCCAATCACCTTGTACCATTTGTTTTCCTTTTTAAACATCACTTTCACTAAAATTGTATTGTTTTACGGAAATGGGATTAATTATTTTGTCAGCATTTGGTTAAGTTATTCATTCAAGAAATATTTTTGCAAATGAACTTTATATTGAGTACCTTGTGAAATAACAACGGAAAATTCATATTATTTTGTGTGAATAAAGTCCACTATGTCTTCCGAATTCATCAAGTGTTACAGTTATAACCAATAACGTTCGGCAACAATGGGGCCATTACAAATTAATGCAATGTTTAGAACGGTTTGAAGCTTGTCAAATTATTTTATACATATATACTACGTACGTGTATGTATACGTGATAGCATTGACTTTTTAGATTTTTGAAAATAACCATAACCCTCTATGAAGAAATGTTGAAGGTCACTGATGTAGATAGTTAAAAAAATTTCAAATCATTTTAATTGAGGTACCATTTTTCCATTCAATATTATGAACTCAATATTAGTTCATAATCTTTAGTGTAAATCAGGTTTTCAAAAGAAGATTATTTTAAGTTATTCTATTTAATAATGATCACAGTTAACATTAGTTTTTTAAAAGTTTCCTGAGAGGTTTTTGTATTTTCAAAAAGAAAAACAGTTATCCTTTTTGTTGTAAAACAAAGAGAACGTGATCTTTTTTTGTCTAAATTATATGATCGCCCTTCATTCATTCATCACGTTACAAAATAAGTGGGAGGTCCTTGCTCAGGCTTTCTCAATGGAAGTTTTGAACAAAAGTGAGCATAATCACTCAATAAAACAAGATAATAGATCCTTATATTATTTATTTTTTTCTTTTTTTTTTCAATTCTTCAGTTTTTTCAATTATATTTTTTTTAAATTTTCCAATTTTTTTTCAATTTTTTCATTTTTTTTTCAAGTTTCGTCTGTCTTTTTTTTAATTTTATTCCACAATGAAGTAGAAAAGAGGAAGTTGACAATTAATTTATAGATTGTAATTTTAGTACCAGAAATGGATAGTTTAAAAGGTTTTGAATATTAAAGTCTAAGATTCCTACTTTGTTTAATTCTGTGAATAAAATTTCTCTTTATTTAGTATATAAATTGCAGTTTAGAAGTATGTGATTAAAATGCAATCTTCCAGAAAATACCAGACAGTTTGGAGTATTTATAAGCCTCATTTGAAATTTTTGTTTATTTAAATTTATTGTGTCTGTTTTTAATCTATATATTATTCTGTTTTCTTTGCGTGAGAAAGGTAATTTTTCAATGTAATTAATTTTATTGGATAAATGAAATCTAAAGTTGTTTTTACATATTGCTTGTGCTTGAAAATATTTTTCTGTGAGGGATAATTCTAGTTTAGTAAGTTCTTGCTTGAAGGTGTAAAAGAAATTATGTGCTGGGGTGATGACCTCTAAGTTATGAGCAATTTTAGTTAGGGTGTCAATCAATTCATTTTCTTGGATCCCCCAGACTTGGGATCCATTGCAAGCTGATTTTATTATTTTTGAGAGTGATAGTTGACAAGTTTAATTGATAAATTTTGTAAATAAAGTAATTATAATTTGTGAAATAAATTTCTTGTTGAAGAACTTGGAGAGTACCGTTAGAATCAAAAAATAATACTATATTCTGATTGTCTAAATTATTTAATATCCATTTAAAAGATTCACAGATAGATCTTAATTCAGCTTGAATGACTGTTGCATTCTTTGGGAATTTAAAGGTTTTTTAAACGTATGATCAACCTAATAGTGACGGAATTATTTTAAACACCATTTCCTGTAAGAACATTCTGGTGCGTTTTATTTTAGAGTCGCGAACTAGATTAAGCAATATATATGTACACTGCTCACAAAAATTAGGTGGTATTTCAAAATGAATATGAAGCGATAAAAATATCCCCTAATTTTTGTGAGCAGTATATATATATATTCAGTAATATCGAGCAATGGACTAGATTAAATTACATAAATAAAACCTGGTTATATAGCAATTATACAATTCCCAAAATTTGAGAAGAACAGAAATACAAAATATAATTTCAGTAAGGGTATCATATTGCAATTATGTCCTGAAACTAAGAACTATTAAGGATTGACCATATTAGGGAAGGTTGTTGTTGTTTTACCTCTGAGCGGCACTTTTTTGCACACCATGGGTTAAATGTCCAGGTCACATGGACCCCGAAGGCTCAGAGAAGGTTGGGGAGGGGACCCACTGGAACAGCTGTTGGGAGACAGATGGTAGCCTCCCGTCAAGACCATCCAGCGTGTTCTTTAACGTGCACAGGGTATGGCTCCTCCTTTCCAAGCCCACAGGGTATGGCTCCTCTTTTCCAAGCCCATCGGTATCCCCTACTGACCGTGGGAAGGGCGGTATTAGGGAAGGAAAACGGTTTTACTAGTAACTGTTTATTACTATTTAAAATAGGCCTAGCCCTCGATTTACACGGTAAAAAGGCTTCAAAAATCACCGTTCAAATCGAAACCAACAACTAATGGAAAAAAGGGGAAAAGTTCTGAAACAATTCCTTGTTATGAATAAAACGTACATTGGAATTTTATTTCTACGTATTTATCTCAAATTTTGGTTTAGCAGTAATAATAAACGTTAACGTAACATTATTTTGTAGTTTATTTTCACTATTTCGGATAAGCTTAGAATAATTTCTCCTGCATTTCTTTTTGGCACGAAAAATATTCATCGTTAATGTAGACGTACACTATCGGATTTGAAAATGAAATTTGAAAGAAAGATATTTGTGAACTGAATATAAATCAGAAATTAAGCATTTATACCAACACTTAGTACTTTATTTTCTAAAATTGGTATTTATATGATATTTTATAAAACCCCGTACTTACGAATAAGCTGTATTTTTAGCCTATAAAATGCCCCTATTAAGAATGAGATTAACCACGATTTTTGCTTGCGTGAAATCTTCAGTCTGGTAAAGCAGATCTCGCTGCCGATTCGAAATAGGCTTCATTTCCTAAAGATGTAGCTAGGCAGATTGCATTACAATGGCAAGAATACAATTTTAGCGCAAGAATATAAATATAACTTGTTAGAGATGGCGATTTTATTAGCATAGGAATTTACTATTTTCCATTTATTTTTTAAAATAAGTGATAGCAATTAAACCCATTTTTGATTTTTACTTTGGAATAACAGATTAATCATCTGCATTGCAGGTAAACATTGCTATTTCATAATATGTATTATATCTCATTACATAGAAACAAAGATCTCAATCTGTACGGTGTAAAACCGAGTCTATCACCGTATAAATCGCATAAAACCCCAAACAACCAAACCGTATAAATCGAAACTGGATGTATTTTTTGACAGTGTAAAAAAATCGTGCCAGCTGAGTACCGTGTGTGAATCAAGTAATAGATATAACTAAAAAGTGAAAACTATCACGATGGAATGAATTAGCCTAATTTTCGTAAATACGTGGGGAAATTGCATCGGTTTAAGGTTATATGTTTTGTTAACCAGAAAAAAATTGGAAATTACTGGATTATATAATATGAGATGTTATTAAACAGATATCATCAAGTAGTTCTAGAAATAAGCCGCTCTTTTAATTTTTTTATTTAATATCGTAAGAAGGAATAATGATTGCTGCTCCCTTAAACTGCGAACGACGGTAACCTCCTTGGATCCGCCGTTTTTCGCATAAAGCTAAAATCCCTAATAAGCAAAACTAACTGAATGTGGAAAAACACTAAAAAGTGAAAACTATCACGATGGAATGAATTAGCCTAATTTTCGTAAATACGTGGGGAAATTGCATCGGTTTAAGGTTATATGTTTTGTTAACCAGAAAAAAATTGGAAATTACTGGATTATATAATATGAGATGTTATTAAACAGATATCATCAAGTAGTTCTAGAAATAAGCCGCTCTTTTAATTTTTTTATTTAATATCGTAAGAAGGAATAATGATTGCTGCTCCCTTAAACTGCGAACGACGGTAACCTCCTTGGATCCGCCGTTTTTCGCATAAAGCTAAAATCCCTAATAAGCAAAACTAACTGAATGTGGCATTATTTTCGGTATTTAGTTTATCTATTGCTTTCTCATCTATTTGTTGGATAGGAAAGATAACTTCATTATGTAAGGCGAAAATCTTGCAGGCTTTTACTTCTTCTGTAATAAGGGTCATCGATTGATTCATTCCATGTATTTCATTTTATGTATTAAGATATCGCATATCACTATGTCAAAACATTTTGCGAATAATCTAATTCTTGTCTCTAGTTCTGAGCAGTAGCAAGTAGAAATATCAGAAAGTCGAATTACTTGAGTATTTCTGCAATGACAAATGCACATCAGTTTTATGTCATGAATAGTGTCATGTGAACGAGGATTCGCTGTTCAGCTGCTTACTATTCGTTGTTCGACGCAATGTCCAGCGTCATTCTGAGTTCGTCTATCGCTCTCTGTTAGGCTAATAATTACGGCGACTCATGTAGACTGATACAAATTGCCCCGCTGCGACGCTCATGATTAATAGCGCGAGGCTGTGCGAATCTAGAATTCCTAATCTGCATCACTACACCAAAATGACAGCGCTGTGCCGTCTAGCTGTTATTGTAAATGCGCTGAAATACGAGGAGCAAAAGCCTGAATGAAATACTTCAGATACTGGATATTAATATAAAGCTGATAAAGGGTTTACAATTGAATATATTGTGTGTTTACGTTTCTGCAGTCTATTACGCAAATGTAGATTATTGTGGTCCATATTGCTGGTTTGTCTTCGTCTGTTTCATCCCCTTGATAGCAATTACGTCTTTAAAGTGAATCTCATCACTGACCAGGTTCTGCAGCATAGGAGAGATGGGAGCTTTAAGGCTAAGGATAACACGAACTGCAGTAACGTCATTTTCAATCATTAGTGTCTGATTTACGAGAAAGAAAGAAGTCCTCAGAAGAGAAATGAACCATTTCCGAGATCTGTTTGACATTCAAAATACTACAAAATCACATTTCACTTTAAATTAAAGAACGAACGAAAGGTGGGTGAATATATTGGGTGAATAGAAACATTTTTATGTTTACTGGTATGAAAATCTTAACGCATTTGATATCCATTTACTTTATCAAATGCATATACACTGAAAGTACAATTTCCATGCACACCTCACCCATCCGCAAACCTGCCGTACTCTGCCACAATAATGCGGCCAGCGTAAACACCTTGTGGGCAATAAATAGGTCAGATACCTGCCTACACTATAACATACCTGCGATCGTTATGATATGTAAACACGGATATTTGAGCGAGTTTGATCATGGGCAGATAGTGGTGCGAGTAATGTGGGGTGCTTTATATATCGGCAACTGCAGAACGTCTAGGATTTCTGTGTGATACCATCGCACATGCCTACCAGGACTACATCAAAGCAACCAAATCCTGCAGCCACCAGGATAAATGTAATAACTGGCTCATTTTTTGTTTGTTTGAAGTGAGTGCAGCCTCTCTCGTATTGTAACGACGGAATGGATGACCACAATGCAGATCATAGCATTGGCATTCAACGATGGGGAAGATACGAAGGTTTGTCCAAAGACCATTCAACGTATGATGTCACAACTGGGCTATGGCATCTGAAGCCCACATCGAGTACGCTTGTTAACAGCGTGTCACGAGGCTATGACCATGGAAAACTGGAAATGGGTAGCTTGGTCAGATGAATCGAGGTTTCAACTACAACGTACCAATGGAATGCCATGTGTGTGGTGTAGATCATGAGGCCATAGATTCCAACTGTTATGTTGGATTGTTATAGGCCTATGGACGCAGTGTAATGTTCTGAGACACTATTAAGTGAGCCACTTGGGAAAATTTGTACCTATAGAGAGTACGATCGCCACAAAAGGCTAAGCTGACGTACCTTCGGGCCACCCGATAATGGCTACCATTTCCTGCAGCAGTATGCCTTCTTCCAACATGACAATGCCCAGTTTCATCGCTCCCGTTTGGTAAAAGGAATGGTTGTAGGGACATTCCAGTTAGTTCATAATCCTCGAATGGCCCTCTTACTCTCTGGATTTGAACTGTATTGAGAATCTGTGGAATGGAGTGATACGATGTATTCAAGTCTGAAACCCACCACCGGCAACTCTCAGCACTTTACGGAAGGCTATCCTGAAATCATGTGCTGCAATACCATCCGAACTTTTCCAACATCTGGAAGAGCCCATATCATGACATGTTGCTGCTGTTGTTAGGGCGAAAGGTGGATCCACGTGTCATTGGGTGGATGTGCATAATAAATCATCCTTTCAGCGTATATCTATCATTATATTGGCCGGAAAGTAAAAACTCAAAATATTTTTGTAACTGATACCTGCATTGGTGAAATGAAATATGAGTTTCTGGTACATATTTATATGAAACATTTTCTTGTATTTTATTAATATCATTGTTACTAACTACAGATACACATACACTGCCTGGCCAAACTATTATGAACGTCAACCTAATGCTTCGTCGTATGTATCATGGTATAGTGCCCAAATTTCAAAATTTTCAATTCTCTACATGGTAGTTCTCGTTGAAATGGCTTTTGAAGTATTACTAACTGTCATTTCTCTCAGCTGATGAATTGTTGTTTTGCAGTACAGTTTTACAGTTTGTTCCAGCAAACTTCTGTCTCTGTCTGTTAGAGCTTTCTTCCTCCTGTATTTGCCATGCTTGACAAATGTTCTTTTCTTTTGAGGTCATTGCTATTTTCCATAAAGTTGGGATATCGTCCCCACGATTTTCCATAAAGTTGGGATATTGTCCCCCCACGATTTTCCATAAAGTTGGGATATTGTACCCACGATTTTCCACTTAGTTTCATCATCTCCATTAAGAATGATGCTGCCCATCGCGCTCCAACAATGAGTCCCCTTTCGAAATCAGTAAGATCAGCAGTTTTACCCATGTCGCACTTGACTCTGCTTTCCACCATGGCGTTTCGCACTATATAGGACCGTTTAGTTAAATAGAATACTTATCAAAGATATACACTGAAGTGCCATTGAATTAGTGATAGCAACCTAGTAACGTGTTGGACCACCTCTGGCCCTGAAAACGGCAGCCACACAACAAGGCAAGGACTCTACAAGCTTGTGTAAATGTTCCACAGGCATAGCAACCCATGAATCCTCCAGAGCTGTCCACAATTCTCTCAATGCCATCGCTGATGGGACATGGGCCATAACACTCTGCTCGAGGGTATCCCACTAGCTTTACAAGCTTGCGAAAATGTTCCACAAGTATAGCGACCCATGCATCCTCCAGAGCTGTCCAAAATTCTCTCAAGGTAATCGCTGATGGGACATGGGCCCGAACACTCTGCTCGACGGTATCCCAAAGATTTTCGATGGGATTTAAATCTTGTCTTCTAGGTTGGGTTGTTTTACCTCTGAGCTGCACTTTTTGCACACCATGGGCTAAATGGCCAGGTCACATGGACCCCGAAGGTTCAGAGAAGGTTGGGGGAGGGGACCCACTGGAACAGCTGTTGGGAGACACATGGTAGCCTCCCGTCAAGGCCATCCAGCGTGTTCTTTAACGTGCACAGGGTATGGCTATCCCGCACACGGGGCCACGGCTTAACGTCCCATCCGACGGATGGCGGTCTTTCCAAGCCCATCGGTATCCCCTACTGATCGTGGGCAGGGCGGGGAATTTTGCGGAGATAAATCTCAACGCTGACCCAGCTGGGACTCAAACCTGGGAACTACAGATTACGAGCCTGGCGCGCTACCGACTGAGCCACCCCCACCCCATGTCTTCTAGGTGGCCAGTTCATTATTTTAAAGTCAGCAGAATGATCCTGCAACCACGCAGTACCCAATCTGAACCTGTGAGATGCACAGTTGTCTTGCTGGTGGACTCCATCTCCATTGGGATGCATGATGGTCATAAATGGGTGTAAATGGTCAGCAATGAGTGTTACGTACTGGGATGCATTGAGAGTCGTCGGTACATGTACCAAAGGTCCTACAGACGTCCAACTGAAGATACCCCAGGCCATCACTGAGCCACCACCAGCTTGTACTGTTCCAACCTGACATGCAGGATCCATGGCTTCATGGGGTTGGCGCCATACCCTCAGTCTCCCATCGACGTGATGAAGTTTAAATCGGGATTCATCACTCCAGGCTATCCGTTGCCTATTTTCGAAGGTCCAGTTTCGATGTTCTTTAGGCCAAGCAAGGTATTGAGCCCAGTGTTGTGCCATTAGATTGTGGGACTCTCATAGGTCAGCGGCTCCCAAAGCCGAAACGATGAAGTGAGCATTGTACCATCCATGCACTGACTTCCCTGCTGGAACCCACGTTCAGATGGGAGGTAATTTCAGATAATGTCTGTCCCGTATCAGTCCGTACAATGTGGGGCAGACAGCAAACCCCACGATAATTTAAGGTTGGTTATCCTTTGCAGTTTGTAAGGGTACTTGTTTTTTTGCCGGAATTTTCATATTCAAACTCTTGAAACTGTCATATAAGAAAATCCAAGTTCTTTGACAATTTCGGAGATCGTCGGGCAGCTTCGATCTGCCCTCTGTCAAATGCATCTAAATCCCGTGCCTTTCCCATTACGCTTCTCTGACGAATGTTTGTGGAAGTCAAAGCTGACAGCTATATATGACCAGAATTTCAGCCACGCATACGCGCAAATGCGGGAATTTCGGTATTGAATTCGGATAATGTATCCTGTCCCTAATTCAATGGTCCTTCAGTGTATTTAGGTATACGTTAGATAGCTATATAGTATTGCTTCCTAAGGCTGTCTTCTGAATCAATGGCTTTTTTCATTTTGGATACCAGCATACATATATACAGTCGTATCAGAATAATACGACCCTACCATAGTATATGTATGGTAGGTGGTCATATTGTTCTGATACGACTGTGTATATACTATTAAAAACAAAAACGGCTACCGACTGAAAAATTGTAACATAATTCACCTGTGCTAGTAGAATTACTAATGTAAGTGCAGAAGGGTCAGCGTGGAGTACGAGGGCCGTCCGACGAGCGGTAGTCTTTCCAAACCCATCGCTGTCCATACTGACCAAGTGCTTGAGTATGATTGAATGATGCCATCCGACGCTCCACTATACGGGAGAGTACTACGTCTTATGGATGGCACCAAAAGTCACCTTCGTGTGCTGGTTGAGGACAAATAGAAAACTGACTTTATGGCAGCGAAGCACCGGTGAAAGTACCCGTCATCTGCTTTGCTATAATATTTTCTAAATATGTCAGTTCATTCTTATCTGTAACATTCGAACTTTCGAACTTTGAACCGGGCCAAGAATTTATTGCCAATATGGTTATTTAGCATTATGGTCTAATTTTTTGCTGCAAATCTGTTAACGAATTGTGTCGAAAATCTACAATTTTTAAGGGGTGAATTTGAGTTGTTTTATTTTTAAGAACATGATATTCGCTACTTAAATATTAGATATTTGAGACAGATGTCAAGGTTCGAAGCTCTCGTGGTATCGTAGATGGTTGGGTGAGGGGACCCACTGGACAGCTGTTGGAAAAAAAATGTCTGCCTCCCGTCAAGGCCACCCAACGTGTTCTTTAACATGCATGGGTGTGACTCACCCATACATGTAACCATGGCTTAACATCCTATCCGACGGACGGCTACTGACTAAGTGCAGCGTGGGGAGTTTCGCAGAGATAAATATCGATGTTGGTCTAGGCTGGACTCGAACCCATGAAATGCAGATTACGAGCCTGGCGCGCTACCGACAGAACCACTCCTACCACACATATTAATGGAAAGATATTAAATAGATACAAATTTTTTTCTTTTTCCATAACATCCTAGGACAGGTACATTGGATATGATGCTCTACCTACGAACGGCACTTTTATGCAACAATGAGCTAAATGGCCAGATCATAAGGACTTCAAGTGTGCAGAGAATCTTGGAGAAGGGGACTCACTGAACAGCTATTAGGGCACAGATGGTATCCTCCGTCAAGGCCATACAGTGTGTTCGTTAACGTCCACATAATATGACTCTCTTTGCATCACGGTTTTACGTTCCATCTGATGGACGGCACCCCTATCCCAGCCCATCGGTACCCCCTTTAGATACACAAGGAATCATTAAAATTGTATCACTACAAAAGAAAAAACAGGTGGAAATGAAATTATGCATGTATGTCATGGATGTAACAACTAGTAAAGGATAAAATCTGAGGATAAAATTTGAGGCTAAAATATTTTTGCACCAACCTTTGTTTAACATGTATTGTGAGAACCATCAGTAATTAAAGAAACAGTCGTAGGCAGAGGGATGTTACCAATGAGATGGTCGATTGCATCCTGTGTAATATTCATCTTACAAATTTCACCTGTGTTAGTAGAATTATTATTGTAAGGGCAGGTGGGTCAGCGTTTAGTACGAGCGCCGTTCGAAAAGTTATTGACAAGCATCTGCAGAACAAGACCCACTGCAAATACCACAACAAAGCGTTTACCGTCCTTCAAAGTACTCCCCTCCAGCATCTATGCAAATTTGCAGACGTCTACGCCGAAACTAGAATACTTGATGTTACTTCTGTTGGCAAGCAACTCTCTGAATGAACGCATTTTAAAAGATCTTGCACCCTTGAAAAAGATTTCTCAGAAAGTTTTTTGACTTTTGGAAACAACCAAAAATCGTCTGGTGCAAGATCGGGTGAATATGCAGGAAGGGTTAGCTATTTCATCTTCTCCCTGCTCCAAATAGGTCGTATCTTGTCAGGTTTTGTGAGCACTGGCATTGTCATGAAGAAGGAGAACCCTTGACACGCCTGTTGTAGACGCCGCTCCTTCATCTCCTAAACAATTTCGGGAAAAACATTGTTGGTGTAGTATTAGCCATTTATAGTCATTATTCAGGTAAGGTTTCCACGGCTACCACTTCTTGGGAATTGAAAAAATTGTGAACATCCTCTTCATTAAGCGAGAATCTTGTCAAAAAATTTGGGGATGGGTTTATTTTCTGCAACCTAAACAAAATTGTAGATATTTTTGGAAGTTGTATAGTAATACAACCATGTTTCATCACCTGGGCAATGTCTATTAATCTTTTGGGTCCACTAGGTTCCAACATTGCCAGCATCTCCTTACACAGTCGACTCTAGCCCTGTTTTTGCTGTTCTATCAGTTTGGCACAGATCTTTCGAAACATTAAATGTTGATAAATAATTGTTTCCACACTGGCAATCGTTACACTGTCATCGAAATGTATTACCTAATTGGTGGTGTGTGAGCTTTCCTTAACGAATTCACGAAGAGCAGCGATGGTTCTCTCATTCATGGCACACTTCGGTCTTCCTGCATGATGTCTTCGAAGCATCTCTTCCATCCTTCTCTGATATTAGGCATCCATTCTGTAACAGCGCCATATGAAAAACATGATCCCCATATACTTCTGATAAATCGGCATTTTTTCTGCGTCGACCTCAAGCTGCATCCTTGTAAAAATTAAAATATTTCCGTTCTTAATAGGTTCCATATCAACAACGCACGAATTTCGCAAACTGCAATTTACGCACTGCCAGCGAAGAGAGAAATGAATGTACAGACTTTGTTTGTAACGCTTAATGACAAGTTTAGAAAAGCTTTCAAACAAGTTGTAGCTCGTTAATTTCGGAAGAGCGAGTGCAACAGACAGAACAGACACGTGTCAAGAACTTTTCGAGCGCCCTCCATAGCCGTCCGATGAGGTATACCATATGCGCTCCAAGGATGAGAGGCCTGGTCAATGCTTAGGAAAAAGAAGGTCATCTTCACCATGGGGCAAATCCATGCGATCATTGTGAGGTACAGCTGGGCATTTTCTTGTTCAAGAACATTGTCTGGAAGATTCCCAAGGAATGGCACAATTATTGGTTCGAAAACTATATCGTTATACCAACAGTCAGTTAATACACAAGGTACGAGAGTTCATCTGCCGAACGTAATGCCATCACTTCGGTGATTCCCGCTCTGTTGGTTTTAGTCGATTGCCGATACTGCCTAATATGTAGTTTTCGAAGGAACTTATCCTGTCCCGTAGGGAACAAAAAGTTCAATACTTTGCCTACATCTCTAAGGGTTGATATCAATATTTGCTCTTTTTATTTTTTTAAATTTCAGTACTGGAACGTATGGCCGTATTGTCTTTCATCATAATACGGGAATTTGTTACAGATGTATTTTGTTCAGACAGATTATATTAGGTTTAGTATTTGGACAAACACAAATAATCAACCTGTTACCAGGAATTCGAGCCGAAACATCCAATATTACTGTGAGATAATTCAACACTACTGCACTACCAAGGCGCCTGGTTGGATTCCAGATCCCAAAAAGAGATATATCCCCACTAGTAATATAATCGTTTCCATTGCCATTTATTTTCGACAAGTAACACATGAAAATGTTCCCTTCAATCCATACAGCGGTTCTATGCGTAGCAGGTTTTACGATACGTAGTGTATATCGGTTTTATAATCGGAGTATTATTATATTAGGTAATCTTGATGAGACCCTAATATATACATATATGTATAATAGGATTTATTTATAGGATTTATTTCGTAATATTTTATCGATGACATTTTCCAACGTTGTCCAGAAGACAGGAACAAACAAGCTTATAAACAAAAGAAATGATCTTTAATTTGAAATTTAAAGGCGTTGCACTGCGTATGGATATGATTCATAATGCGTAAAATTCATTGCAGTATTGAAAAGACAGCTTCCTTAAAACAACGCAGGTATATTTTCTTTTTGCCCAATATAGCAACAAAGACCAGAAAAAAAAGCTGCAGGCCATTATTCTTTATGACCTAAGACTTCCAAAGACATTTTTCCCCCTTTAATCATTTTTTTACAATGTTAAAAGAACGGCATCTGGATATTCGTAAGTCAGCGTAGTGAAGAAAATTTGATAATTTGCATATTTATAGGATAGGCTACTTATTTTTCTCGACTTTTTTGCGTGATTTTTTCAGGACGAAATTTTAATCACTTCTGTTTCTTTTTTCAAATTCGCTCTTCTCAGTTGTGCTTACACGACCCAAATACATCACGGCATCAGGGAAGAAATTATTTGCTTAAAAATGAAAAAGTAAATAATGCTGAACCTATCTCGTACACTTGTGAGAGACAACACATGAAGTATGTGTTAATGTATGGGAAATTATTGGATTAATTTTTCAAGTTTTTGGGTCGTATATGTTTATTTTTAGAGGCTAAAATGAGGGTTAATCTAGGGACACATTTATTGTTAAAAGGGTTTTACATTTTTTCAGTCGATACATTAAGCGTACGTTTCAGTTTCAAAATATAAATAAATGCGGGACATTAAATACATAGTTTTTTTTTTAAATTGAACAAATGCTTAATTGTTTCACCCTGTCGAGGAAAAGCAAATTTTACAACAACATTTCTATAGTTGATTTTTCAATAATCTCTGACATAGTGGATGTCTCTCAATTCCGGTTTTGACTGGCCTGACATTTTTTTTTTTACAAAGGCAGGTTGGCAGCTCGAAAATTAATTCGATTGCATAGGAAGCATTTTGCATTTCTTGAAGTTCGGGCTCTTTTCGCCTAAGAACTTGACTGATTATGTTGATATTGCTAGAGCGGTAATTGGGGTGTTCAGAGCAAAAATCGTCCAAAAGCAAAATTTAAACTTTTGGAATTTTTTGATGCTTTAAGAGCTCAGAGAATATAATTATATGTGTTTCAAACATTTAGATGCTTAATCATTCTATCTTTAACACTTAAAGTTTTAGAATTTTTTTCCATCTGGAATTGCAAGCTCCATACAACCGTCAAAGCGGAGTTTCTCAAAAACTTTTTTTATTGGTTTGGATCACTTCTGCGGTGAATACCCGAATTAATGGTACATGGGTAACTGCTATTAGGAGCTGAGGTGGTTCAGCGAAGATTGATTCTAATGATTGCGATGTTTGAAGTGGGTTGGGCTGTTTTACCTTTGAACGGCACATTTTTGCTCAGAATGGTCTAAATTGACCAGGTCACAAGGACACCGAGGGATTAGAGAAGGTTGGGGGAAGGAAACCCACTGTATAACTGTTAGGAAACGTATAGTAGACTGCAGTCAAATGTATCCAGCGTGTTCTTTAATGTGTGCAGGGTATGGCTCTTCCACACACGGACCACGACTTAATATCCCATCCGACTGACGGTAGCCTTTCCAAGCCCATCGATGTTCTTTACTCATAGAGCACGGGACGGGGAGTTTTGTGGTGATAAATATCAACGCTGGCCCACCCGGGACTCTAACCTGGAAACTGCAAATTACGAGCCTGGTGCGCTAATGACTGACTACCTCACCCCACCCCACCCCGTGTTTGAAGTGTCTTATATACGTAACTTATGAAACATTGTGGAAAGCATAACAGTACTAGGATAGAATATTTCAAAGGAAGTCAATATTTGATTGAATATTATGTAATTCTGTGGATTTACATTGTAAAAAAGTTAGTTCTACGGTCTCACCAAAAATTCATCTGGAGGTTCTTTTAACTAAGTGTTTAAACGAAAAAAGGGTAATGTAACAAATTTAATTATTAATAGCAGAAAATACATTATATATATTAGAAAAATATTAAAGGCTATTAATCATCAATTGAGCACACAATGCAATATGAGAAGTAAAATCCAAAATTTTATTATTTATTGTCTCAAATAATCAGAAATATTTGTATTTTCTGAAATTATTTATCAATTATTCATTTTAAATATTCTCTTGAGTGTTTGCTTCCTACTGCATCTAATATCTCAACAGAAGTGACAGTGTATTGCGATCTAATTCTGGGAGCGTGGCAGGTGAACTGACTTTGACTTTTTCACGCTTATGTAAGAATGCTTGTAATTTTAAAACTACTGCTAAAAATATTTCGCGGACTCCAAGACATTAACAAGACACCGTTTGAGAGTCACTGATGCAAAAAAATGTAGATAATATTGAAACATCTAAGGGTTGAACATAACCAGAATAATATATATCCAATAGATAACCAGCACAGGCAACGTTTAATCATGACATTCTTTCTATTGTAACTTTGATTGAATAAGTCAGTTTTTTCCGTATGGTAGAACAATGTACTCTACTTGAAGAATATCAAGTTCAGTCCATCAATCCTTCCATGTACTCACACATCCACTCAACCATTCATAATTTTTGAACTGTCATTTATTACAAAAATCAGTCAGATAATGATAAAGCAATTTAAGTTTACATATTTCTGACTAAAGGAAGTTAAAGAAACTGTATAAATTTATTGATGGTCAAAAAAGTATAATATTGAATATAAATGATCAAAGGAGAAGTTAGAAGGTATAGAACAACATGTCTTGAGAAGGGCATTTGGAGAAAAGTGGTAGAGAGAGCATCAATAGAGATTGAAATCAAAAGAAATCATTCGTGACAAAATAAATTAAATTTTCTATATTGATATCATTTTACACTTACTGCTGATTTTGAACTAATGATTCATTAGCAACTAATTTTACATATGTAAAAGAAGTTCGAGTATTGAAATAGTAAACTGTATTAGCCAAAGAAATTCAATATAGCTCTCAATGAATTCGATTGAGTGTCAGTTTTTTTTCTTTGTACGGAGGATCAAACGATACACTAGCAAATATGTTTTTCAACAGAATTGCACCTTTCGAAATACCATTTGAAGTCGAAAATACATTTCTATTGCGGGGAATAAATCTGTAGCTTTTGACTCCGGTAAATAGCAATGTGAAGGCCCTAAATTTTTATTTCTCCGATTTAACTGTAATCAGATGATACCAAGTCAAAAACAACGCAAGAGCAAGAACAATTGACTGAAGTGAAGACACAAACGGATATTGAGGTTGATTGAGCCTGATTTTTCTTTGCAGCACATTTACTGAAAAGGGCCAAAAAGTTTAGAAGATACTTAAATACACTGGTCGTTTTCTTTTATACGTTAAATTTCCTAGTTATGCATAAAACACAAACACTAAGTGGTTTAAATACGCTATACAGAACCTAGATGTTATAAAGATTAACAGATTTACCAGTTTAATATCAATATTACAGAGATATATTCATATCTATCATGAAATGAATAATTATTTAAAATGATTTTGAATGCGATAAATATGTAGTTATTTGAAAAGATAGCTATAAAAACTCAATTTCAGCAAGACTTAGACCAGTATTCACAAACTCCATGTCAGGTGCTCTGACCTATTGTGTTATGTGACCAAGATCAGTAGTCAGACAGTAGTCAGTCGTTTTACAGTTGAACGATTCCACTCAGTATAAAAAAAAGTCTTGGATTATTCAGTATCCGGTATAAGTGAAAAAAAAGATTAATTGTACGTTACTATTGCTGAATTTCTTACTAAATGTTACCTATGGGGTTTCTGATCCGTTTCTCAAGCGATGGGTAACGCTAGTTCCAGACATGGGCTCCAGACAGTTGAATCACATTCATAGTCTCAAGTTATCTGACTACTTACTGATCTTGGTCAGATAACTTGAGATTATGAATGTGATTAAAACTGTCTGGAGGTGATCTTATCGTTACCCATCGCTTGAGAAACGGATCAGAAACCCCATAGGTAACATTTAATGAGAAATTCAGCAATAGTAACGTACAATTAATCTTTTTTTCACTTATAACATACCGGATACTGAATAATCCAAGAAAATTTTTATACTGAGTGGAATCGTTCAACTGTAAAACGGCTGGGACTGTTGTAAGGACTTCTATAATTGAGAGGATTGTATTCCTAGTGAATTTACACTACAAATGTTCTTCCGACACACAGACCCACAGCTCGACAGCCCATGATTGGAATAGAGACCTTCAAAGCACCATCCATGTTTTTTATTTCTCGCTGAGAAAACGTAATATTGGGAAAGTTACGGATCGGATCTTTAAAGAACCACCAAATAATAATCGCAACTAATTGAATCATCCGCATTACTCAAAATGAAGACAATACGAGTGATCTGCTGCTTTCCCCACATTATCCAAAATTATTCTAAATTGATCTGAAAGAATTATTTACTTCGAAAGTTTAGTGTTTCCAAAATTCTTGAGAAGTACTAAATCTAATTTAATTACACATCTTCAACTATTTGTTATCTCAAAGACACAAAACGATGCAAAAAGTAAAATATCTAAGAAATATTCGATGGAAGGATCAGTTTGTTTAGTTTCTTATTTCGAATATGCCATATTAGAAAAACTTTTTTTTTATTTTTCTGCTTCTTTTGAGTATTGGAATTCGCATTTCCTTTGACAGCCTTGTCTTAACTCAAGAGGCGCCGATCGCTGGCCAGGCTTAAAGAGTCTCCCTTTCACGAACCGGAAGAAAGTTACGGGTAATTTTGGTCTCTTAGATCGGTGCAAGAGCTATCGATTTTGCATCAGTTTTTAAGTACGTCAAACACAGTTCTGAAATACACTTTTGGTGGATTATATCTAGAGAAATATGGAATTTCTCGTTTGACAACTTAAGTTGCCACATGTTTCGTAATGTAATGCTTTTGCAGTGAGTTGTCACTCATTTAAATAACAGAACGCTGTGTTTATTCCGTGAAATAATCACACGGTTCACTATGAGTGACATAAAGATGATTTCGTTTTCTCTTTTGCGTTTTCTTTCTGTATATTTCAATAAATTATTATCTCTGCAACCTTGCGATTGCAAAATAGTATTGTAATAAATTATGTAGGAGGTCTTGGAGTTTAAAAGAATCCCTTTTAGTTGAAACGGATATCTCTTGGTTATTTTTAGCAATCGTTGAATAAATTTATTTTTGTTAAAAAAATGGTGAACTAGTAAATTTTCGATGAACTAAGGTATATTATTTGACATATTTAATTGTTAAAACGTAACATAGATAATTTAACTTTGTGATATTTAGTATTTTATAGTAGCGATAGTGTTGCTACAGTAATCAAATAAAAATATTTCCATACACCTATTTAGAGGACTCAAAATGACTGTAGGTAAATAAAGGATATATATTTTACCATCTGACTGAGACGAGATGTCTCTACTAACGAAAAAGAATTCACTCAATGTCAACATAAGCTGTGTTCTCAAACCTTGTTCTGTTTCCACTTGGTAAAAGTGATTGGTATTTGAGTCTAATAGTTGACATTGGATGTCACAAGATTTATTTTCTTCAAATGTTGCCAGGAGAACATAAAATATCTCTTAGAAAGACAAATTGATTTTGTAATGTTTGTTTCCTTAAAGCATGAGGGCCGGTCTACTTCCCAAAGGGAGAAGGGAGATATTTTTGGAGTTTCTTTCCACGTGTGTGTATTTATGTGATAAGGGTGGGGGGGTTAGCCTACGTCAGCTAAGGTAAGACAAATATTAACGAGCTTGGTTTTAAAGTATTGGGGATTATCGAATGGGAGAAGGGTGCTATTCTTTTACCTCTTGTACTGTCGCTCATGTCTCTGAACCGTATTCTTATATTGCACAAGTGACTACACCTGAGGAAATATAGTTGGTTTCTTCCTTCTTCAAGTCTAACATACCACCGATCATCTGTTTAAATGATTAGAAATATTCATAGACAAGTCAATTTTACGTGTTAATTAGTATTCTTTACGGGTTTTTCACTTAATTAAAATATTGCAATTGGTAATTATCATATTACTTATTAATGTGCTAAACTCTTTTTGTACTGTACTATGATATGCTCCCTATGCTATTTTTCCATAGCATAGGAAGCATAATAGGGTGATGTATCAATATTAGTTTGGAATAAAACTTATGAATATTATTAGTATTTCAATTTAGGAATTATTCTTCAACATATTGCAACAAATAATAATCGAAAACAAGTGTTTCTTGAAAGTGATCCATCGACAAATACTCAACTTCGGTTCTTTGATAGAACTGCTCCTGATTATTGCTAATTTAAAACATGACAAAGGCATTTGTGATCCCAGATGCGCAAAAGAAATCGAATCAACTTCGCATTGAGTTCAGTTGAATATTAGATTCTGGGGCACACATGAATAGGGGTTGAAATAATGAAATACGACCTACCCTTCAGCGTATATCTGTTCGGCTTCAAATAAACCGTCACTAAAGAGTTGACGTGAATGTTTATTTCTATAATTAAAAATTTAATATTTACTCGAGATGTCTGTCACCAGTCTCATAGTTGGATTATAGTATGTAGCTAATAAACTCGTCCAAAATTGAATTTCATCACATCTAGTATAAATGCCAAACACATTTAGAGGTAATCGCTTTGAAGAAATTGAGACTTATTCGAACGCCAACATTCAAATGCATTTATATTAATTCACTGATAAATTTCATGGAGTAGAAACGATTATTTCATTGGATGTACATCTATAGATCATTCATATTCTAACCGATCATTCGATTGTTGCTCTTCTTCAGCTTTTCCATAGAAAGAATATTCCATTGTTTAGGTTTGAATATCTTAACAGTGAGAGTTCTACGTGCATCTTTTCTTGTGGAAATCGAATGAGTCTCCAGCTCAAGGGAACCTAAGGATCTTCCACTTTCTTCCATAAATAGCAGTTGCTCTTGGCAGCCCACTGCTTTCCTTTCTCCTTTTCTGGCGTCACAATCTTGGATGCTATCACTGTCCTCCATTAAGCAGCTTGCGAGCTTCTTGATTGGGCAAAGAAAAGACAGATATTAAACGTGTAAGTTACGAATTCGGACTCTGGAGGCACATTCCGCTCAATCAAACTCAATTCATTTTGGCCGACGTTTACTCGCTAGGCTCAGCCGAGGACGAACACCAGCTGCATGCCAAACAGTAGAAGGAGGCTTACGACCGTCGGCAACGCCAGCGTAAGTGGATTGTCTGGAGCTGTGACCTGAGTGTAGAAACACCAGGTGCAGCGTTCGAGCTCTCCGCCCCGGTCAGCCGAAAAGTGCCTGGGCCTTATTCCATGCAATGTGTATGCAGATGCACGATCGAGAAAGTGAAAGAGAACAAAAAACCTTTGTCTCTCAGACGTGGGATGATTGAAATTTTTGCGCTTCGCGGTGGTTTTCCTATGTACTTATCTGTCTAGGAGCACTATCGAAATGGTGATATTGTATATTCCTTGCCTTGTAAACTGAAGTAGTCTTCGGTCGCCATTTTGGAGGAAGTTCTTTGATTTTTGTTCGCTTTTGGAAAGGATTACTTTTATTTTTGTTAGTATTTCTTTTTTACCCGTCGTTTTTCCTCTACGCATTTATTTTCTTCCCTTTTATTGAGGAAGCATTCTTATATTTTGTCTCCGATAAGAGGATTAAGTTTATTTTCCAGCTTTCTTACCTTTTGCTCTCTGCAAGATCCTACAACACTTAGAAACTCATATGCCCAAATAATATTTGCCCTTGTTCATTTTAAAGCGGATTATAAGAGGTTTATTAAAGTTTCCTTCCCTTTTTCTTACAATTGGAACCTTTGTAAAAGCAGATATATTTCTTTATTTAGTAACTGCACACACAAAACAATAACACTGCATTTTTCGCCGGACTCTGATAATGTGAAACATAATTGCAAGTCATAATTTTCGTTACAAAATACACTGAGATGCCATTTTATTAGGTACACTTACCTAGTAGCTTGTTGCGCCTCCTTTGGCCTTCAGAACAGCCGAATTCTTAGGGGGCATGAAACTTACAAGATGCTCACACCATGTGGAAATAATTGCGTCGTGCAGTTCCTGCAAATCGGACGGCGGCAGTCGCGTTGCGAACAGCTCTTACCACCTCATCCCAGAGATGCTCGATAGGGTTTAGATCTGGAAGTAATTATAATTGGATCTCAATAAGGTTTGGACCGGCGAATGAAGCAAGAAAACTCGTCGGTCTGTTGCTGCTGCCTTTGGTAACGACATGCCTTGTGAACAGGTGTATTATCATACTGAACGTGCCCATTTGAGTGAGTATAAACTATAGCCATGTAGGGATGAACTTAGTCAGCAACGATGTTCAAATACGTCGGGGCTTCCAGATGTCCTTCGATGGGTATCAGGGTGCCAAATGTGTGCCAGGAAAACATTTCCCATACTATCACACCGTCACCACTGGACTGTACAGTTGACAACAGACAAGATGACTCCATGACTTCATGTTGCTTGCATCAAATTCTGATCCTTCCATCTGCATGATTCAAAAGGAATCCTATTCGTCCTACCAGGCTACCTTTTCCCAGTCCTCAACGGTCCAGGGTAGATGTTCCTGCGCCCACTGGAGAAGAGCTTTCATGTTCTTCGCTGACAAAATCGCTACTCGACATGGTCGTCGGCTGTTGTAGCTCATTCGTGACAAGGTCCGAGTGATGCGTTCGGAGATGACCTACACACCAGTGTTTAATTCTGCTTTGGTTTGCCTTTAATTCTGCTTTGTTTTGGTCTGCTTTTGTCGCCCGTATGTTTGCCTGAAAAGTTCTCGCCAGTCTCTTTTGACTAATCTGATCCACAAGCTGTTTTCTTCCATAGGATTGTCGATATCTGGTACTTTTTTGCTTTTCGCACCGTTCTCTGTTTGGGAGATGCTAGAACCGGACGTCTAGCATCAACTATCATGCCACGTTCAAAGTCATTCAGGTCGCTCGTTTTGCCTATTCTAGCGCTCAATGCAACTCTAATGTTTTTTCCGTTTTTTTTATTACTCTTTGATCAGAGTACAAATAAATTTCATCATTATAGGTGACCCGCAAAGCTTAAAGCTTATCTGCAGGATACAGAATAATTTCATTTATAATTTGTTACAACAGTATGTTTAACCTTCTTTCATTTGATATGACATTAATATTGTTTGACATTGATATATAATGAATTTAATATTTACTCGAGACGTCTCGATTAAATGACTATTTGACATGAATATTGACATTGAAATGTAACAGTTATAAAATTTAACAAAGAAATTAATGACATTGGCATAGAACAATGATCGTAAAATAAAATTTCTAATTGAAAAGCGAATTTTGCTGTATATGTATAGGATATTTCACATTTACAGTGTTTCTGGTTTAACGTTAATCTATTTTACGCCATAGAAAACTTTTTTCCAAGTATAATACAATAACTCACTTACTTTTACTTCGGTTATGTGTAGTTTCATTGGGTCTGAGGAGTGGTTATAGTGAATGTTTTTGTTTCTTTGAAACTATTTTTTAGGATTTCTTTTAATTTGGTTTTCAATAAAATGAAAGAGTTTATGGAAATATTTCTCTTGATAAGAGGTTAAAAGTATGTGGTATTTTGTAATTGATTTCGTATTTTCCATAGTTGTTTCTAAAAATTCGTAACTAGAAATATTTTTTGTTTCAGTCGTATTTTTTTCTTGTTGGATTTTTTTTACTTTATGTTTAATGTAAAAAAAAAATGTTTTACTGTTAGGTTGTATTTATATAAATTTCCAAAACAGAAGATATTTAAATAGTCATATATTTCCTTAGTTGTGGTTAGATGTGTACGGTAATTGACAGGTAATAATATTTTGGCAATTGAGGATTGAATTCCCCAACTCTTTTTAATGTTTTTTGAGTTTGTTGTGCCGTAAATTGTTATACCATAGTTTATGATCGATTCACAAATAGCTTTATGGACTATTAAATATGTTTAATATATATATATATTAATTTATGCCGTTTCGAAGCGAAGAATCTTAAACTTCCGCAGATTTTTTTCGTGTGCCTTCCAAGATAATATGCTATCGAAGTGTAGACCTAAGTATTTTATCATTTCTACTCGTTCTATTTCAGTACAGTTAGTGTCTGTAGCGTTAAGAATGCTTCTCTTGTAGACGCAGTCGATTCTGTGTGTTATTATACATATATGGTTATTGGCTTGACTTCCTGGAGAGTGGAAAAGCATCCATTTGGTTTTCTTAATGTTTAAATAAATTGTATTATAATTAAGCCGACGTATTACCGTATTATAATCTTCTGGTAAAACTTTCACAGTGTTCTCTTGGTTTTTATTCGAAGTGGCGATTACTATATCATCTGCATACATAAATAAGTGACTCTTTATATTAGTGTCAACCAAGTCATAAATGCATATCAAAAAGAGTAAAGGTCTCTAATTTGTCTAATAAAATTATGGTCTATTGTTTCAAATGCTTTTTTTTTGTAAGTGATGTTTGAAGAACTGGTCTGCCTGATTTATAACCACATACCACTGTCACGTGATGTATTACGTGTTGGAATAAACCATTTATGTGACTGAGGTGGTGTTCCTAATGAACTGGCCTCTGTGTAAGTAAAACAACAATTAGTTTAGTTATAAAGACTGAACACGTGCTGCATTTGTGAAGGCAACTAAGTCTATTCAAATAATACTTTTAATAAATTTACATTAATTTTCGTAAACACAATATTTATATTTCGTTCTAATCTTCTATTCCATTTATTTTCTGATCTTTAGTGTCGTAGCATGTGAAGGAATAAAACATTTTAACTTTCATTTTAAAAGGAATTAATCAGCATAGATTATCCAATACATTTAAATATTTAACGAAAATCTGTTACAAGGTTTTAACTTCTGATAAAGTGTTGTATTCCTTTCTAATACATTTCTCGTATAAACAATGTTTAATATATATATTGTTGCAAATTAAAAACGGATGATCGAACACTGAGCGTGAATTCAAGTAAAAATGTGAATAAAATTATAATACAAGGCAATTTATTACAAAAGTATGGATAAAATTATTTATAAACAAACTAAACCAACCGGCACGAACCTCTATAATAATACAAAGAGACGCTTTCAGAAGACTCTATTAAATTTTTAAATAACTAAATAACTATACACAAAACTGCTACTAAGTGTACTGGTTTTTTTTATAACTAATCCTTTTCATTCGTTGATCACCATGAAAAAGACGACAATATTCTTCTTTCTATGCACCAGCTTACCAATATAATCCATACCAACAAAGTAGTCAACCTCCGGCGCACACACTAAATAAAAACATTTATTCGTTAAACTATCGTGCACAGACTCTTAATTATGCCTTCTTTTAGATCTCGCAACTTCAACAACACACTTCTATTTTTCTTATATTTCAGATCGGTTCTATGTTCTAATTCGTTGGTTAATTAATTTTCACATAGAAGCACACACGAGCGTTCATGACACGCCCATGACAAGCTCATTGTAGCATGTTCATCTGTCGTAACAATATATATGTATAGGTATCCCTATACCCAGTCAGTGCTTGTCTACGGATAGATAGATTATAGTTTTAAATTGTGGATTCGGGTTAAATGTTTTTTCTGCTGGCTCTTCTCCTCTTCACAGGCTTTCTCTAATGATGCATTATGCTGATAGTCCTCAATCAAACATCGGTTTTAAGTGATCTGCCTTGGAAACAATTTTGTATTTATTTCGCAAATTTTATTATTAGAAATGAACATTGTACACAAAGGATGGTACTAATAATCAACCAAAATCTAACACCTTGATACTTTCAATATTTAAACTTCGAAGAGTTACTCTCTTTAGAATATTTAAATCAACCAAGATTTAATCCAAAATCATGCATTCCTGAGTTAATCTCCGACGCAGAAATTACTAATAAATGTTGTGTCCAAGTTGGGGCTTGCACAACAGAAGAAACCAAAGCTTAGGAGCGTTCAAATGAAAAGTGCACAGCATCTATATCTGAGTAATGGACAAAGTGATCATTGTGCTCCCATACAGGAAACTGGAATATATATAATGAAATCATCAACAGCAGAATCAATTCCATGTCATGGAATTTAAGGATTAAAAATCCTGATGAAAGAGGTTTCGAGTTTGAGCCTGGCACTCTAAAACTTATTATTGACCTGTTACCTTTAGCAGCAGAATCAGTCGTCAGCATCGTCGTGAACGTTATAGTTGTTGTTTGAATTCCAGTCACACTCGACATGAAAACATCCAAAGCTGAACAAGCAGTAAGAATTTTTTGCGGCGGAAAGAACGATGCTATCTGATGTTTACAGCCATAAGAAAGTGCTGAATGGTACTATTTTCATGGATATATAAATGGATCCATAAATGGGGTTGGAAATACCACAAACGATTGGCTCAAAATGTATTCAAAAATTATTTTGAAAACAGCAGCTTAAAATTACTTTTTGACCTGAGGATGGCTACACTTACCAAGGATACCTAAGAGTACAAGGAATCATTGTTCTTCACTTGGAAGACTGATAGAAATAATAAAAATATGATACAGCTACTATAGTGCTGATTAGTTTATATAATAAAAGTTCATAAAGCGAGTAACACGGCTGAAATATTACAGTAATATCTCGTATGGTGTCCACTGCATAATAATAGAGACAAATGAAAGAGCAACTTGCATGTGATGTAAAAGTCAGCACTAAAGTGGGATAACCTTGTTCGCTCTGAAGTAAATAAATCACTGTTCGTGACACATCCCATTCTTTTGGTTATACTCGAACAGTAATATTTCTCGTCGTGTTCTACATGAGAAAAAATAAACGTAAAAGTCTTCTAATGGAATAATTGAAGCATTCAACTTCTTTTCAATAAGAGATCGCTAATGAATTCCTGTGGTGACAAACACCTACGGTAAATAAATCACTCCACATGATATACCACTTGATACAGCTTTAAAAGTAGGTGTCTACTAAAAGTAGGTTCCCTGTCTGAAGCATGGCCTGCACGAGATGGAGCCGAAACCCACATTCTTGGTGTCAGTGGTAAGTTCTCTGGACAAACGAACAGGCCCGTAGCTTCCTACTATTATTGGAATCGTCCAACGCTCCTCCCTGAGCAGATACGAGGGTAACGCATTTCTCATGTTCCCGTTCTCTAGACGCCAAGGCCAGCTTTTACTCTAATTGTCAGCTGTGTGTGAAAAGTAAAGTTTTGTGTATATAAATAGATTCTGAATAACTGCTTAGTCAAACTGCGCATCTAACGAGACTTTTAACTGTTTAAAAAGAGAAAATTTCACCACACTTCTGAGGTTCACAATTAACATCTTCTGAAGAGTGACATTCATTGAAATTCATTGTTTTAAAATACAGCTTGAGGTTCAGATTTTATCATTTTTAAGCTTGTGAATGGCTATCAAAACAGTTTTTGTGCAGAGCGAATAACGTGTATTAATGGATAAGCTATTGGTAAGGAGGAAAAATACACAGCGCATGTCGGGTTAAGTTGGAGTACGATAATAAATCACGTGCAAATTCATGAGTTAATGTATTGTAACATTTTGTTTTGTGTTTTTCGTTTGGTACGTAATATTATAAAGAAAGGAAATATCTTTAACGTTACTGGTCTTATGGAGTCCATTACACTTTTAATGCAACATCTAAAAATATAAATCTTACCTTGCAAATATACAATGCTTATTTTCAAAGAAAATAAAATTTGCCATTTTTTTCCACTTTTTGTGCCTCTGATGATGACACTCCAAAACCAAATGCCGATTGCAAAATAGAATTAGTAATATCTGATCGATACCTATCTATCTAACAAAATATTTTTTCTATTAAAAAAACGAGTTTTCCCAGCTACCTCATGGAAAAGTGGCATATTGTGGCTGCCAATCTGAACACATTGATTATCACACTATGCCATCTAAATTTCAAAGTCCTAATATCAAGAAATTACTTACAGATTCATTTTAATTAAATAGTTTAATGCCTACCGAAGGGCAGTCAGAGTTAAAACTGTGTCCCCTTTCTGGAAACGAACTAAAACAAAAGGAATCACCTCCTTTAAGCAGTGTATTGTGTAAAGAGAGACTCCGTTGGTTTGGCCATGCTGCTCGTATGCATAACCATAGATTAATGAATAGGGTTATGAACAATGTGCCTAAAGACCTCGGAAAGAGCGGGAAACCTAGAATACGGTGGTCAGACAATGTCTAACAAGACCTTTTTAGAATTGGTGTAGAGTGGTCAGATGTAGTTCAGGACAGATATATTTGGTGAACTAAATTGCACAATTTGGTTGGAACTCAGTAGTCCATGGCTGTTTGAAGGAGATGATGTGGCGAACTTTCTTTATTGCAGTGAGCCTTCAATGTTGCCTTGAGAATGATCAATAATTTAGCTAAAACAACCAGGCAGTTGAAATTTATTTTACCCGTAGATACAGGCTTAAATGTTAGGGTTAGGTAGGTTGTGTCCCGACAAATTAAACTCCAGTACAGTGCATCATAACATAGGTTACCACCATAAACTTACTTGAGCAAGTGTAAACGGCACTGCCTTACTTCAACAGGTAGATCAATTGATGTATACCGGTTGTTCACACTTACCTAGTTATTAACAATTAATATTTATTTTGATTATCAGAGAAAGCGAATTCAACTCTTCATGCTTCAGTTTTTCAAAGAATTTAATTTCGCATTTAACAGCATGTAGTCAGAATACTTAATATTTTCTTATTAAATCGCTATATGAGGTGTAAATACGGTCAACTCCCAATTAACAGGGGTAATGGGGGTAAGGAGGTAAGGAATAATCCAAAATTACCGTTAACACAAAACTAGTTCAAATATGATGAAAAATGACTATAATGTAAATTATTTAGTTAAAATTACGTTAAATATTAGGATTACATTTAGTGTTATACAGACATCATCCAAAAGTGTAAAACTAATATGAATACAATAGTTTGTGCGAAACAGCAAAAATATTGCTTGACGAATACGACCAAAAAAGTTACATTGAATAGCCTGTTATTATACTTACCACGGTTAATCCGCAAACTGGTTGATCCGTCTCGGTGCAATCGAGAGTTGACTGTACAATAAATAAAACATTATGTCTGACATGAGCGTTAAATTTAACAGATAAAATTCAAGCACTTGTTGTTGGAAACGGTTGTTGCAACTTTTCTACCCCAGCCTGTTGAATTGAAGAGAAAGCAGTGCAGAGAAAGTCTTTTAGCATTTACCTACAGAGAGTTAAATCATAAATTCTGCCAAATAAGACAATAATTCAAAATCTCGATTTATGCATCACATTTTTGCTCACAGTGGTTCTTTTTGTAGCTATGGAATTGAACATTCAGAGATAAAGAGAGCCCTGCAAAGAATTCTAGCGTCAGCACTAAAATGTGGAGGACCTGCAATATCAAACAATGTCTGATATCGTAGACTATCCAATGCGAATACGGGACCCATTTTCTCTGTTCGAACGCCTTATATCTTGCCCGGGGGGCGAAAAACGGCCAATTGATTCCAACTTGGAGCTCTGGTGGGAGCTACAAAGAAGACCAATGTATCCATTCCCGGAGAGAAGACAGTGGTTTCGCAGGTATATCCAGAAGGGGAGGGGAAGGAGAGGAAGGATTTATTGTTCTTTGAGAAAAGAGGAACGCAGGCACTGTGTGTGTGCTCTCGCCCTCGCCATCAACGTACATCATGTTTCAGCCGTTGAGGTGATCTGCTTCTCCCTCTTGCATCTTGTTTGCAAAGTCTATAGAATCTGTCGCTGTTTGTCTGAATTGTAAAAAGATAGAAGAGATGTTAGATGAACGCTGGGAACAGTGCTGAGGCCATAAATTTCGATGATAACCAGCTTTCAGCATAGAGTGTGAAGAGAGTTAAGGAAACTAAAAGAAATATTTTTATCATAAGAATACTGATATACGTTTTTAGGCTTATTATTTTTTCTACTATATTTTTCATGTGTCTACTTTTGAAATCCACTAGATAATAACCGTTAGTTCATATAATTTATTGAGTTAAAACATTTTTACATAAATGTTATAATATTTTGCTACTTGAGATATTAATACACGAGTAACTCATATATATATATGAAGGTAAGCAATAGAAATGCGTATTCATAATGTAATTACCACAAGGTAAGCAACTGAAATGCGATAATCGCTTTCATTCTAAATGTGAATAAAGTTATTATTTAATAATCATGGCACCTGCATTAAATTTTAAGTTATATCAGATTATTGACTAGTTCAGTTTCTTATAGTTATTCCAAACAAAGGCATGTCAGTATTAAAGATTTTGAACAATCAATAATTATGCTCTTGAAATCACGGAAGACATTGGAAACTCCGTTGGAAATAATGAGCATATATCATTTAAGACTTTTTGCGTTTATGATTTTAAGTATTTTTAAGTCATTTTACTCTATTTACATTATACACTTGTTGTATTAATACAGTGAAATATAACGATTTACATTTTGTTCGTAATGTAGCATTACATCTTTATATCTTGCAGAAATTTGCGTACAAGAGAAATCATTTTATATGATGGATAAAACAGCAGTGTCTGCCATGTGAATAACTGCAATTATCTAACGAGATATAAAATAGAAATTACGTTAGATATTGATCTGAAGTATTATCAACTTGAATGTATCATCTATGGAATCACCTTTTATAATGTCTATCAAAAATATGCCGGATAAATTGTATTGAACAAAGATGTGATGATGGCGATTTTATACCTCACGCGTCCCTAGTTACAATAAGCGACAGTGCACAATTATGTATGATCCTTTTTTTTATTTTCCAAAATATTCTGGGTTTTTTTTACTTTCGTAACCACGAGGAAAGGAAGAAATGTAACTGAGATGGATGCGGAACTTTAAAGCTAAGTAATAAGCAATTTTCTACCAAATGTAAAAAATGCGTAATAGATTAATATTATACATGATATATAATATTCAATATACATTAGCAGTTAAAAATCAAATTATTCATTTTTAAATTTAAACGTTTTCTTCTCGCTGTTTTGCTTTAGCAGCGAAAAATTACTCTTAATCATAAAAATATTGGTACACTTCCATGTTGTGTGAATGGAAAATATATTCAAAGATTCCAAACTTTTAAAAAAGTCTTTTGTAAAAAAATGTCACAAGAAAATCGTCAAGAAATTCTCGAAACCTCATTTTTGGGCAAATGATTATTATACTATTAAAATGGTTCTAGAAGCTTAAACATTTAACATTTATAAAAGCGGTGTTGCTGGGTCTACGAAATTTCCTCAAAAGTATAAATTGTTTCTTAAAATAAATGCAAAAATTTAGAAGTCCCCCCCCCGTGTGTGTGAGTTTTTTTAAGCTCTGGGTACGTTTCGCAAACTAGAGTGATGTCAAGGAAGGCACTACTAGTTTGCTTAAATCAGTGGACTATACACGTATGTATACTACTACATAATATCTGCACTTTAATTTACACCTGAAGCAATACAATGCACATACAAATATTTATATTCACAAGGAACAGCCACTGCAGCCCAGCAAGTCACGAAATGCAAGACAACACTCAATCCTACTACAAGGTTATAAGTCTTCACGTGTCCCCATATCTACGCAAATAAACTCTGCTACGTCGACGACCCTAGTCAAGTGCCTAACATACGTTATGCACCCACCGTGAACAACTGCTATTACCCATCATGAACAACTGCTATTCTGATATTTGCAGACTAAGGATGGGTAAAGTTCGTCCTTACCTTGCAATAGAAAAATGTTTCATATGTTTTGTAGAGTTAATTTAGCAAGTCTTTGTCGACAACTATTTAATTGCTTCGAACGAAAGATAGCGAAGTTCGAGAACTCATAATTGGTTACAGCAGATAATAAACTTAATTGACGAAGCTCCACATTGCAGAAAGAATTCATTCTATTATGGGCACAGGAATTTTTCATCATTCTATCAAACGCAGACTGTAGATTAATTACCTAGCACTCGATGTTTCCAATCAATTTGCCTCACGGTAAAAAAAGGTTTTAACACGGTTACTGCAAAATGTTATGAAGAGAGAATCACGACAGAAGCATCGTTGATAAGAGGAATGATTTCATAATGCGAACGAATATATTTATCACACCATTTCATATATCACATTTTTCCAAGGCAGAGAGCTCTTTGTAAACTTAGATACTAGAAGAGGTTTTGATTAATTGGAGATATTTTACTCATTTGTTAGAATATTGATTTGTAATACTCTCATTCTCACATTCTCAGTAGTAATTTTACCAATACCAGGCATCCTACCTGCGGCATATGAGTTCATTCCACAGTCTGGTTTTATAAAAATATTACCTACTTTTACGGCTTAGTGTCCTGAGAGTAATTTTCTTGACATCATTCGCGATATAAAATCGTGGACATAATACATATGAGCTATAGCATGTATGGATCAGGATTCGAAATGATGATTTGAGCAATTCTGTTGCAAAATTTTAAAGGAAGTAAATATTTTATTCATATTACTTTGTATGAGTTGAAAAAGCGGATTAGTTATTAGAAGTAATTTTTGCTACTAGAAGCAGCAACAACATATTCAGTAATATAATCAGAGTTTAATGCAGACATAAAATATTTTACTGCTTTCTATTCTTCAAATCAGCGCTGAACATTGTTTTCACTTTAAGCAATTTATACACCGTATATAAACGAAATAATATATCCTTTGCAGCATACAATTTTGGAAAGCACAAGTCACAGTGAATTTGTAAAAAATAAATAAGGCAGACGCTCCGTAATGCTCACAAATTATATTAAATGATAAATTCAGCAGCATAGTGCTATATTACTATAACCACAGAAAGTTTACAAAAGGAAATGTTAATTTTTTTCACTCCTGAAATATGGGATTTGAGACAGCTCATAACAAAATTGTAAACTTCGATTTTTTAGTCGGAGATGTGGAGTATGTCATAAATTTATGCTAATCTAGTTATGCACATACATAAAATGAATGTCACTCTCCGAGACCTTTCTCTACTTGCCTTGTTGGTTCACAAACTAGCTAGGCACTTCTTGTCTCTCCGTCTGACTCTCAATAAATCCAAAATGTGCCTCTTATGTAGTTGTTGTTTGCTAGTAGGATGTCGCAGCGCGATAAATAAAACATCAAGCAAATGCCACGGGATATCATCAATGGAGGAGTGAATTTCAACAACAAGAAATAGAAAAACAAAATGCATTCCTAGGAAGGAACTTTTCTTCTTCTCTCCCTTTCTTCCTCTCTGCTGCTCATTTTGCCAAGTTCCGTCATCTCTAGGAATGAATGTCAGATATGAGGATGTCTGAAAGAGAAGATGAGAAAGGAAGTCGGTGGGGGGAAATTCCAACGTAATCAATACTCACTCGTTGCCCTACTCTCATTCAGGCCATGAAAAGGTACTTATATTTTAAAAAGGTCCCTTTAATGCTGGTGTCATTTGGTGTTAGAGTTGTTTGAATTATGACTTATCGTTTCTGTTTTCGTTTTGACTTAAAAAAAAATAATGTTTGGTGAGAGGTATTTGAAAGCTTAACAATTTAAATTAGATGTATTGTCCTTAATTCTTGTAACGAAACAGCTAGGAATGATAGAACAGTTATTAGCAGATTATATAGTGGAAACTGCTCACTGACAATTCGCATTTATACACCCTATATCTATATCACATTTAGTAGTTCATGTTTTTTCTGACTTGTTGCTGAATGTTCTAACGTTTAACTTTCAGTTAAAGTCGTTCCATTAAAGGCTCTTTAGGTGAATTTCTGTCATGTTTGGAAATCAAAACGGCAACTTCTTATTATTCAATACAGATAAAATAACATAAATATTAAAAAGAGCACATAATTGAATCTCATCTATCACTCTTAAAATTTAACAAGTAATTTGCGCTTCCATACTTTTCTAATATTAATCATCTAAACCAGAAATACTTTTCTAATATACTTTCTATACACTTAAGGTATTGATCAAATTTTAAAATCTATCTTTTCTGAGCAACCATCTAGAGATACTGTTTACCTTATATTGTTCGGAAAACAAATATAATTCGAATATTTACTAAGTTAATTTGTCTTGTCTTAGGAAAAAAATTGGGATAGTCAGTGGGATAGTGCGAACCAAATTCTCAAACCATATCAAGATCTTAATTAAACTCGAATCATACACATTATTGGTTTATGATGTTTCTGCTTATTGGAGAAGCGCTGAGACCAGTCTGTTAAAAGTGATAAACTTAACATTAAGAATTTTGTTACGTCTTCCGTGTTTTGCATGTATTTGATTTATTTTCATATTTGTGTATATATATATATGAGCCATCCAGGAGACTTACTTGACCAGTCGGGATCCAATAGTTGTAAACAAGTTCTGCAAGCCGAGTAGTTCCCACAGACGATGGAAGAATATGCACGATCGCTCTTCTGTTCGCGATCGATAAAAGGCAGATTTAATTTTATGTTGTACTACCGTTGTCAAAGATGTACAGAGTATGGTGAGTTTTCTTACCGATTTCCTAAAAACTGACGACACTGCAATGAAACGAATTATATTAAGACAACTAATACTATATCTTTTCAATAGAAAATAAATTTCCATAGCTAGAAGATATTTCAGATAATGTTTGTAAATAATACTGTACTAAATAGCATAATACATAAGGTAAAAAATTAAACTGGTTAAAGAACAAAATAATTTATATTAGAATATAAATTATATGCTTAGAGGGTGTTATAAAATTATACTAATAGTATGTGTAGTAGTACAAAAGTATACAAAAACAAGATCTAAAGAGTGAGATAGTTGAGGAATTACATTTACACAGAATGTATGCAGGCGTTTTATCAAATCGATAATTGAATGAAATAATGCAAATAATAATTTTATGCTGAAAACATCTCGAATAAAAACGACACTTAATTAAAAAACACAGCGATATGGTTTAATAACACTTCTAGTCAGAGTAAACGAGGGCAAATTGACCTTTATAGCTTCATATTAGAAACGTTTTGCAGCATGAAAAGTTCTGCAGCAAGATGTAATCACATCACTCCCAATCTTCCATGCTACATGTATTTATGGAATCCACTCATACGCTTTATGCTCGCACTGACAATATTAAATCTCAGTAAGATAAAATTTAGGTGTTATTGATTTTTTTTTCCATAGGTTAGCCGTATAAGGTCTTGATGACAGGCTGTGGATACAATAGATACATTATATTCTCTTTTCCTTGCGCATAATGGTAATATTCAGGAAAACAAATATTACAGCATATTTCTTCAGGTTGCTTTGACCATTTATCAGTTGTTTTTTTTATCAATCAAGCAATTTAATTTTCATTTAAAAATATAAATAAATTTGATATAACAATACAAGCAACAAAAATTTTATTCACCAACATAAAGAAAAATGATATGCCAATAGTTATTTTTAAAATGCAACTTTAACGGATCTTGTTATGTCTTATTCTCAGGAATATTTTTAATTGCACTTTGCAAAATATTCTTGGTAATAGTATTTGGGATGTTTGTAAATTGTGTATTAGTTGAGGTGTGAAACCTATAATGACATATCAATACCCCTATGCAGGCCCGGGTGTATGAAATATCGGGGGGGGGGGGGGTAAGAAACACAATCGAGCAGATAAAATGCAAAAAAAGGGGGAGGGGTCAACAGGCTTGATTTCCGACGCACTATAACAATTCCCCCTCCGTTTTACGGGTTTTTAAAATTTTCTTGAAAAGTTCATGGAATTTGAATAAGTTTAATAATTTTTGCCTCTTTTACCTTTTCTCGCATTCTGAGAAAGGGTAGGGGCCTGACCCTCTGCCACCCCACACTCTTGTTCCGAGCTTGGCCCTATATTCATCATCATCATCATCCTCAAGCAGCCATGGGCTACGGAGGTCCAACCAGACCACCAGTTTATGCCCAAATATTCAAAATTCCATTATTTATTATAATAAATAACTAGCAAAAGATAAAAAAGGTACCTCCTTGCGTATTGCAAAAAATTGCCCATTGCAAATATTGCGCACGCAAGGCTACAGAAGAAAAGAAATATCCACGCGTTATGTGATACATACTATAATATAATTAATATGAATATGAGGGTAAATAATAGGACGTTTACAAATGTGAACAACATGTTCATTGGTTGTAATTAAATTTCTTAAATATTCATTATTTTATATAAGGTCCTAAGTTAATCAGTAAACAAAAATTTTCCTAAACGTTATTATCTGAAAGTCAAAACTCTTTGACTAAATCATAACTCATTTCGAAACTCTTTCTTGAAATATTTACCTTTCAAAAAGAGCCTCGAACTGCACTTATCCCTTCGGATTTAAATTAAAAATAATAAATTACTCATTAAGTATCTACTTGCCAAAGAGATCTTACAAGAGCTTGTCAGTATACTACATCATAAAAAAAGATCTGTGATGAACGCGAGACCTCAGCAGAAAGATGACACGCCTTATCCGTGACTCGAACTTAGGTCCTTTTGATCCGTAGCCAAACTCGCTAACCATTGGCCATTGGGATTGTTCCTCGCACTTCAGAAAATGTAATTCTGTAGGATATCAAACAGAAAAACAAACAAGAAAAAATTTAAATTATTCGGAAGCGAGTGTTTCAATACGTTTATTTAAATTATGTAGAAGAGATTGAATATAAGGTTTCCTGAGAAATTCTTTTTTGCAAATGTAGTTCTTTGCCTTGAAGAACATTCGTAAAGATCACGTAAGATTCCTTAAGAGAAAGTCTTATGAATTCTCTCTCTGTGACGAAGAGTTGCGATACGTGACACTGCAGGAACACATACACATAGAGCTTGGGGAGTACGAACAGGCCGAGCCATATAAGCAAGGAACCTCCCAAGGCAATTACTGTCGTTCTGACAAGGACGCTTTGGGCTAACATTGCGATGTCTGCTGTCAGAAGTCTGTGTTCTCTCACGGCATATGCCTGCCATGACAAATAAGGACTGCTGATAGTATAGTTCCTTTGGAAGTCTACAGATCATGCTTTTCTTTAGTCTTCCTAGAACAAGAAATCGTAAATAATTTGTAGACACCACATTGTTTTCTTCTCTTTTTAGTTTCTACAGTAAGCATTTCAAACTCATAACATTTATCATGCTAAATTGATTTTAAAAGAAAACTTATGCTTTTAACTTTTTACATGTTAATGTTTACCTTAAAAACAGTTGAATGTAAATAAGGAGATAAATGTTCTCCCATATATGTATATTGCTTGGTAGCAGAAATAAACAAAAAAATCGGAAATTAATGAATTGCGGAAAAACGGTGAGATATCCGTAGAAATAATTAACAATTTTAACTCCGAAATTGTACAAATCAAGGGCAAAATGCTATGTTTTTGTATATGTGATAGGTCAGTTTATATTATACAACAGTAAAGCAACGCATAATTTTAATATCAACGATAAAAAAAAAGATATCGTAAACACATCACCAACGTCGAACGTGTTAGTAAACTAATAAAATAATTTAAACAAAAACAGAGCAATTTGGAACTAATCCACACCGGTATTTTAGAGCGATAGAAATTCACAGTAAAAAAACGGTGTACACTTATAAGCTATAAATAATTGTCAAGGAACATTTCATATTGGTTGATTCTTTATGATAGTCACTTTCGTCCATGAACTATAATTTAACTTGGAATTACCATATGATTTGCTTGTTAATCAAATATTTCTCAATTCTAGTGCTTGTGCATATCAAGCAAAATACTTACTCAAATCATATGATTTGAGTAAGTATTTTGCTTGTTCTAATTCTAGCTTTTCATGCAATAAAAATGTAAAACCTGTTAAATTCCTGGTTCCAAATTATGGTATATAATAGAGATATTTGGACTCAAAAGGGTTAATCGAAGGATATCCTTAAGCATTTTATAACAATATTAAAGGAACAAAAAAGTTCATAAATGTTCTACTGAAATTAATTTCCCATACCAAGAAGTTATCTGATATATACGTGGCGATTAATTTAAGGTTTAACAGTAAAAGTTTAAAATATTCGATTTTTTAAGTGCTCAAAAGAAGCGTGTATAAAAAAATATTTGGTTTGAACTTTTCACATGTTAGTGTTTACCTTAAAACCTGTTAAATGTATATCAGGAGGTAAATGTCCTCCTATATTTATATTATGCTTGATAGCAGAAATAAACAATAGGTAATCAATGAATTACGCAAAACGATGAGATTAGGTTGAGAAGAGAGCTTAATATTTTATAATTAAACATCATCAGATATTCAGCAGGAGCGAGCTTTGCACTGAGAAATTAAATATAACTTCCTATGGGCGAAATGAAACTATACTAGTACTTCCTGCAAAACAACATGACAAACACATGCGTTTTTATGAGCAGATCATACTCTTCACTCGTTAGATACGGTTGTATTTTAAATTTCTTCCAGATTGTCATATCATTATTTTGAATTATTCCTTTGCTGATTTTCGATATTTAGTCCTTGCGTCGTACTGTCGTCTACTCACTAAAGTGAATCGAGTAATCGAATGAATCCATCCATCATCAAATATAAGAAATTTATGCTCACAAATCATTTCGAACAGCCCTAAGCGAAATGAAGAGTAAAAAGCCGTTTTCCTGCCTTCAGCAAACGAAAAGCAATTCACAGAAAGAGAGGCTGAAAATTTCGCGTATCTCGGCACGTAAAAAGAAATGGGACGTGATAAAAGAGTCTCTCAAGCCGCTTATTTTTTTTTAACTTATTTGCTTTGGCACATATTGGGTCATATGGCAATCAGCAGAAGCAATATAAAAACCGTTGAATCACCTTAGGGATGACGTAACTCTGTCATTCAGTGTAATAAGTTCACTCTCGTCCACAAATACGTACCGATATCATCTGGGAGACATCACGCGATTGCTCCTGTTACATACATGTGTATTAAGCACATTTTATTCATTCTCAACAGGTGTTTAGCTTTACAAAGAAACGCCGATCTTTAACTGCTTAGAAATTATGTAGCATATTTAAGATATGGAGCAGTGTATTAAACATGTCATTCATATTTCCAGCATGTTTAGCTTTACAAATACACGATAATCTTTAATGTGTCTTAGTATATTGATAAAAGATTTAATGGTGGATTAAAGTAATTATTTAAGGAAGGATTAAAATAATTAATTAAGGAAATATTAAAAGATTTAATGGCTGGTAAAAGATTTACTCTGTGTTTAAAGAGAAGAAAACTTACCGTTCAGAAATTGTGTGGGTTTTACATTTCAAGCAGAAAGCGATATTACTTAAGTAAGATTTACGTGGTAAACTGGCCACCTGGGAAAGCCTGAATAAGGACCTCCCAATTTTGTGTAACGTTAAGAAGAAGAAGAAGGTAAACTGGCCAGTATGAGAGAAATCTGGGAAAACCAATGTGATCAAATTTGTTGGGTTCTTTGTTATATTTCCTTTATGTATAGTGCAAGTATTGGGCGTTTCGTAAACTTTATATTGTTCGATAAAAGAGAAAATTAAATAAATGTTGAGTCAGAAATCATTGTGTACAGTGGAGTACCCAGAAACTACAATGGGGAAAGTTTTGACATGTCTCAGTATACTAAGGGGGAAAGGGGGGTACCGTGTTGAATTTCTGAATTTTGGAGACTTCTTTAAGGAACAAATTTATTCACATTCTCAAGATGGATTAATATCCCTCTTTCCCTTGGGTCCGAAACTGATTGTGTACAATTGCATACACATTCGAACTTTATTGTAAATATCTGTAGAAAAATATAATGTTGTAATTGTATTGAACTGAAATGTTTCCCACAATTTAGAATTAACAAGTTTATAAATAAATTATAGCCATGGTAATTGGCCTTCTTATTTTAATTCGTAGAAGTATATTCGCATTCGATATTGCATTATCGTTTTATGAATAATGTCATTTGTTCAAGTCATGATAATTTCCATCAATTATCGCTTTTTTTAGAAAAAAAATTGATGACTAAGCTTTTTAGTAGTGTTATTCTTCTGTTGAGAGTTCATTTTACCAAACCTGTAGAACATAATTACACCTGGATGCTGCGGATTGCGTGGTACCTTTACGCAGCCACTTACCTGTAAGTCTACACACAAGAGGTAGCCCCACCAGATCTACATTGGGCAGTGGTAAAACTAAGCAATAGCCTGTAGATGATATACGTTTCTATACCATATATTCGGTAGTTTTTTTTAACAGGATATTAGTACAACGTTAATTGCGAATTACTCTTTTTGCTATGTATGTAGAAAGCTGTCCAAATTATAACGATAATGACCAGGGAAACTATGAATGACAATTGACTCTAATCTAAGAGAACCGATCAGCTATCTGGGGAAGTTGAACTGCAGGGGAAAATATAATTGACACAAAAGATCAGTTTAATATTTAGTATAACACAGAGACTTTTAGAACTATTTTATATCATAGTATTCCGTCATGCTCAAAAATATATCCTTCTGCTTTAATTGAATTTTTACCGCAATAAGAAACAATCTCTCTTCGTTTGAATCCCTTTGACTTCTGCAACAGTGGAAGGAGCAGAAGAAGAATAAAGCGTTTACTAATTCTTGTGCGAAATAAACAGGAAACGTTTCTCGCGTTAGAAGTTACGCAACTTGTGGTGTTCAGTCCAGTTGATGGAAATAGCAACCCACCGGAAAACGATTTATCTTTCAAGGGGATCACAACTGGGACAGAGTCTGGGGGTCAGAGTAAATATCAATATAAGTCAATATGAAACAATTCATATTGGACTAATTCAATTATATAAAAACTTGATAAATTATTTTAAACATATTAATATTATAGATTAAAAGAGTAAATTATAATAAAACCTTACTAGTAAAAAAATTAAAAAGTTCATAATTCATTTGATTTACTAGAAGCAGTCTTATCCCCTGAAATTAAAATAATATTTCTTCTTCCTAGAGTTTTGCATTAGACTGAATGAGTGAGAAGCAAAATCCCATAATTCCACCTTAGCATGCCAATGATCGGTACACCTTCTCTTAAATTAGATTATATCGATGTCCTGTCCCATTCGCTCTCATTGTTCTCATCTGTTTACTCTAAGCTCTCAGCGCTTGTTCCCCACCTAATTACGTTAGAAATGATATCCTCCACTGATAGCGCACGTAAAGTAAATGAAGCAAATATTTGAAGAGGTAGGTAAACACTTATCAGCCCAACTTATGCACCCTTTGGCTCGTTATTATTCACTGATATGCCGAAATTACGGGAAATGGTAGGAAGTAAAACAAATTTCCCTAAAACTGCGATGTTCGCATGAACCAAATTCGATAAAAAGTAGCGAAGTGAAACAAAAGATCATACATGACGCAGGACACTGGAGCGCTTTAGCTCCTAAATGCGTGACTGCAAAGCAGTTGACTGCAATGAAGTCATCATTTTCCTCTCCGTTAAAAGTGCTTAACGCGCCGTTTGGTGCAAGGTTGTTAAGAGTGCCTGCTTGCTCATGCTTCCCATCAAGCGTGTTCATTACCATAACTCGAAACCACATTACACTTGTCTTGAAGATTACCTTTTTTACATATATAACGCCGCTACAGCGGTTTCAAGAGGTGTCTGTTTGAAAGATGCAAATGACTTAATTCTTAAGGAATATCAGAAAAGAAAAAGACAAATATGATAGTAAAAATGGATTATTTTTCAGAAAAAAGAAAATACACTGAAATTTCACCGCAAGTTTAATTTTTTTACCAACATAATTCTCATTTTTGTTATTTATTGCGTAAAAAAGCTAATGGAAGTTACAGCCTTATGAACAGTTTTGAGTATCAAAATTATAAATTTATAAGCTCTTCAAACCTATAACCTTTTTATTAAACAGTCTTTACGACTAACTTAAAATAAAGATAAAATATTACTCATCAGAATCTGGGACACGCACTGCCCTTTAAAATTTTCTCAAATGTGTGAAGGCAAGCTACACAGAAAGAGAAAAAGTCATTCGGAGTGTTAAATGACATATGACATAAGATTCTTCCAATGCGATACTGAAATCACGATGTATCTTTAGGTACTTAAAAATCTCTTTGTTACATTTGATTTATATACTGCATACTCTAACGACAGAAAATACTTATTGCATATTTATTCGCGGCTGAACAACTATAAATATTTAAAAGTTCTAACGACAGAAAATACTTATTGCATATTTATTCGCGGCTGAACAACTATAAATATTTAAAAGTTCGTACCATTAAAACATAATTATTTGAATACATATATTATTTTTATCGTTCATTTGTTTCATCAGTTTTTCATATGTAAATAATATTCAGACTAGTCTTTCTATGTCTAAAATAATAAAATCATACATCAAAATCTAAGCCATTCTTTGTCCAAGGCGTTTTTACGAAGTCAGCTAACTAAGGTTTTCCTACCAGGTTTTATTTCAAGTAAAAACTAATAGTTTAGTCAGAGAAAGGTATAATTATAATTATTCAATACACTTCAAAATATATGATGTGCCGATTTTTATTTACTTGATAAGCAATCAAGTTATCTGCTGTTGCAACAGACAAATTTTGTATGTTTCTATTAACTCTGACTGATGTAGTGATCAGCGAAGACTTTGGTCTTGCTAGGATATGCTCTTGTACGAGAAGTCTTGTACAAACTAGGTGTAGTTCCTTAATTCCTCCTGCTGTCCTTTTATGTTGCAAATAAAAAAATAAAACTGCCATTAACTTTCATAGCTCCAAGTATCAGTGGAGGGAGGAAAATTTTATGTAATTTTCTAAAGCGCGTACTTTTTTTCAATCTGGCATGTAAATGGCACATATTGATATTACAGAAAATAGTAACTTTTACAATAAGATAATTAATTTATCATTCTCGACTTGCATTTACAGTATATTATTTCATGGTTAACAGTAAATTTTATTCCAGTCATGGATTCAAGAAATTCAAAAAAGGAAAATACAAAAAAAGAGTTCCTTAATTTTAATTTAAAACATGTTATGAATTATACAAAAAGGAGGACATTTCATTTTTTTTCTCAAAATTCTGGAGGCGCAAAAAGTTTGGAGGCCCATTCTCTGCGCCAACAAACATTACATTATTGCATTTTTAAGGACTTTGACACTGATTTCATTGAAGCTTTCTAAGATGGGGAGGCCTACTTTATGATTACTCCTACATCGGATTTTTTACCTAAATTTAAGTCTCTGATGTAGATCTTTACTAAATCATGTATTTTTTGCAAAGACTGAAAAGTAGTAGAAGCGTTTATTGTTAAAATTTATCAAAAATATCCTGTCTCTATTTTAAGAAATCAAACTTATATCACACCTTGAATTCATTCTTGTTATTTTTCAAGGATAACTTCTACGAAGAGATCCTAAAAAAAGCAGTGTATCGACATATTTTGAACAAGATGCTGCATTTACAAAAATATGAATCACTAATTTAAGAAATTTTAACTTGCTCAGATCAAAAATATCTACTAGCACTTTGCATCTCAAATGTCCATCGCATATGATCAAAATTATATTACATGTGATGCAATTATTAAGGATAATTATGTAATATTTAGCATTGACTTAGCGTTACATGACATTCTATGTAAGTAAAAATGTTTCAAGCGGATTGCATACAGTTAGTAATCGAGACAGTGAATTACTTCACAACTGTTCCCGCAACTTATAATTTGATGAAACTAAAATAATTCTACGGCGCATTGTTACACGAGACTGAAGCACTTGATGTATATAGTTCAGTAGTGAAATAGTATAGTTGTCACATTACACAAGTTCACCATGTTTGCCGTTCACATATTAGAGATGATGACTAATTAATTTCGTTTTTTCTTAAGATCATCCTAACTACGAACAACTTTAGTGTACCAAAGCAAATTATTACGTACAATACAGAACTAGGTTTCAATCATAACTTGCAAATTCAGAACAGAATTAAAAACAACTAAAGCGCAAATGAAATGATTTCAGTTAAACAAAACATAAAGCGTAATTAATAAATGTCAAGAAACCTCTAATGGTGATATAACATGACAAAGTTGATTGGCAAAACAGTGCTATAAATTATAAGAAATGGAAAAGAGCAAAAAAAACTTAAAAGATTAAAAAAAAGGAATATTTATTCAAAAGTAGTAGAAGCGTTTATTGCCAAAACGTATGAAGGACAGTAACAGGTAAAACAACCAAATGTACAAAGTAGTTGAAATAATGTTTGTGTCCTTTCTTCACCTCCATGGAATTTATACGTTTAAGGTACACAGGAAGGAAATGAAAGGGAGCGAAAGATCGAAAAAAGGTAGAAAGAACGAAAGGCAAAGTCCGTAGACACGAAACATTCTATTTGAACAGGTCCAGATCTGCCTGAGGTAGGAACCGCACCACTCCTTCTTCGCTGTTGACACTGTCCCTCTCCCAAATTAACCAGGGCGGTTGTCAGCAGACACGCACCACGAGAGTAAACAGCTGCAATATAAGTTCGTGTCATGTTGCGTTTGCTCTCACACCAGCAGGGACTGAGTGAGCTGCAGCAGTGGCTATGGAGCACATAGGGCGCACCCTGAAGGGGAGGGACACGAGGAAAGAGGAAGAGGGGGAAAGGAATAGACACATAACAGCCTCGTGCAGTCACTCAGTCTCTGCAGCTAGCTCAATTAATTTTCCTCTACGTTTGCTCTTTTACCGGCTCTTCCAGGCATGCATCATGAAAAACACCGTCCAGGATTCTCTGGGGCAGAATGCTTCAGATGTGAGAGGAAAAGAAGTGCCCTGAACAGCCTAGGCCATCCACATATCTTCTCGGCTATCTTACTCTAACCGCAACACATGGCATATAAAAGAAGAGATTTGAACTGACAGAAAGTTGGGCTTTAGTGAAGAATTATCCGAAAGAAACAACTTTTCTCATTATTTTTGCTCAGGTTTTGGTTGGAGTCATAAATAATAAGAAAAGTGATTTGCAAGAAGCACAGTTGCCTATTTCGCATAGCCAAGGATTTATTAAGAAATAAAACCTTTGAATGCCATACAATAAAAAGATTTAAATATCGTAGACAATATACGTGCTGTTATTGATCATAATTCTATTGAATATTAGTAACCCGTATCAGACTTACATGACATAAAATATTAGAAAAATATTAAATATGTAAACAAATAAAGCAGTTTCATCATAAAAGAATGGCTATCAATATCCAAACACGCTGCTCCTTATTTAATTTTATCTATTTTTATTTTATCTATATTTATTTTTATCCTATCTATTTTTAAGTATATATTGAAAGCACTTTGAAGTACCAGATTGAAGCAAAATTTAATTCAAAGTTTATTACATTGACATCTAATTTGTACATATATATATATGTACATATACATAATTGCTAAAATGCCATCTTCTACTAGTTTCAGGACTAGAAACTTCTACTAGTTTCAGGACAGAAATTTGTACATGCAGCACTTTATGTGACAGAGCTTCTACTAGTTTCAGGACAGAAATTTGTACATGCAGCACTTTATGTGAGATCGTATTAATGACAACGCGATGAGTGATATTATTTGCAACATGCGCCAGACGAAAATATGTATATTTACCATACTAAGTAAAGTAAAAACTCGATTATCCGTACTGCATGGAACGTTTTGAAAAATTGCTTTCCGTGTACTTGTTTGAAGATATAGTACTTTGCGGAATTGCTGACAATATATATATATATCGAGTTTTAAGGTCGCAGCACCACTAGCACTTTATGTGTGAAACTTTTTGCATTGAAAGTTTTCATTTAAAGAGTTGTTAATTTCCCAAGTAATTTTTCACTGCATTTGTATTATTACCCAAAATTTCATTATTTAAATGTTTTTTGTTCAATACTTTCTTCAATACAATAAGGTATTTTATATGTATCATATATAATATATATCAGCTTTATTTTAAATCGATTATCCGAACTACCTAGATGCTCACTTAATTGAAATAATCGAGTTTTTACTGTGTACAGCCGCTCAAAAAAGTATCCGAACACTAGGGTTTAAATTACACACGTTTAAATTAGTCTAATGGAATTTTTTGGCAATGATGGGATATCAAAGGAAACTATTATGAATTATATAATAGATTAGAGTATTGGAATTTTTTATTATTTCTTAATATTCAAAAACCGTACACCATAAAAAACCTGTTTTTACTGAAATGCTGTTCTCAGTATTAAAACCTAAAATTTCACTACAGTATGTTTTACTAAATTCATTATAGCTAAAATTCATAGTAGAAGTCTATTGACATTTCTTTTATAAGATCCATTTAAAAGTGACATTTTCGCTACGAAAGAAATTTTATTAATCCTTCCGTTCCTTCAATTTCGCTAGAATAGCACGAGAGGAGATTTATTGATGTAACTTGTAACTGCGATGAAGAATTATTTCCTTTTTCTTCTTTCGCTGCGTCACTATTTTCTCTGGAAACAGACGTATTAAATTGTTATTTAATAAACTCCATAATTCTATAAAATGTATTTAAATAAAGAATATAACTATATCGAAAAGAATTTTTTTTAATCGGAAATACATATTAGTGAAAAACATCAACGCTAGGAGAAATATGAAGATTCTCTTTCCTCATGCGTTGTTCTATACTTTGTTAAAGCAAACGGATTAGAGACAGTTGTCAAATGGTTTTATCTTTGCAATTGTTTTATTAAGCTCATGCAAACGTGAAATTCAACTCATTAGAAATAATTTTAATGATAACGTAGGAAATATTCACATTTGCGATCTAATCTATTTATGCAAAACACAAGACATTTGGAGGATGCACGTGACTAAAGAAAACTATTTTGCAAATTCGAAATACATTCTTCCCCACTTAAAATTTTTAATCAGAGTTATAAAGTCGTATAATCTTATTTATTCTTATATAATACATATAATAAATGAGCATTTTTCGATATACACGACAAATGTTGAAAAATATGGAAATTAAGCAGCAGAAATGAAATAAATATTGTATTAGTATTTCAGCATTTTGCAGAATTTTCAGTAATTGCACAATTTTGAATGTGGCACTTTTCATAAAACTGTTGTAGCTAAGGAATTACAAAAATTAATAATGAAGACTATTACCATTGGTGACGTTGATGTAGCGAACCAGGACCACAATTATAAAAAAAACTGTGACGTCAAGATCCACAATTCTGAAAAATATTCTACTAACAAAAAGCTAATGAAGAAGGTTTAGTGAAGAGGAGTTAGTAAGAGAGTTAGACCAACAATTCATAGCGAAAGACACTTTGTTAGAGTTATTGCTGCAAATTGCAATATCTGTGCGATTTTATATGTATTAACAGTAAATCTTTAACAAAAGAAGTATAACAGTAAAATATTATGTGTAACTCGCCTTAATGACCATAACTGACAACATGGGTAGGAGACCAAATTATTTTTCCAACTAGCATACTTTGTGCGTTTTGATAGCTCTAACTGGCGAACTGTCAACAAAACTGATTTGTTCTTAGTAGAGAATGTGCCTCTATAACAAGGCCTTTACAATTTAGGAGTAGTTTTTAGGATCCTTCTCTGTTTTTCAGCTTCAAAGTAAAAATGCTGAAAATTGAACTTCAGGTTTTGTTCTGTATTGATCTAAGTTTTGCATTATTGAGTAAATAATATATACCACAGTTTGTTACTTGTACATATATAATTTCTTTTTGGGAATAATGTTAAAGTATAACGGAATTTAATTATATTATAGTCTTTGTAATATTTTATAAATTTTTGTGATTTAGCTACTGGCGTAATAATCATTTTTTTTTCCTAAATAGCGTCTAAATTTCTTTGCCCTTTTCTTTAATTTTTAACAATATAAACAACGAAATGTATTTCAGAGCTTATTTTTGTTCTCCTTTCCACATTTACCTAAAATTCTAAAGCCATGGTGCACACAGTGTTAATCAAAAAGAAATAGAATAATTTTTTTAAAATGTATTCAAGTACTATTGAACATGTGACGATATGCTATATATATAGACTGAAGGAGGAACTTTCAAAGTTATTTTCACATCTTACAAGCACTCGATGTGAGCCCCATTTGTGATGCAGTACACATCAATTCATCTCTTCCCACACTCGTCGCAGCATGTCGCAGGTAATAGCTACCAAAAGCAGAGCACAGTAAAGTGAGGTGTATCGTCTTCATGTTGGCAGGCTACGTGAGAATTTTTCAGAACGCCACAGATAGATATTGTGGTGGTTGATCCCCCCCACTTAGGTGAAAAGTTGCTTTGTCGATGAAAAATTAACATTTTGCAAGCTCAGTCTTCCAGTCTTTCCTGAATTTAAAGGCAGAAATCGTAATAAGTGACTTGCCATTGGCCTTCAAGGGATGCAGTAACTGCAACTTTAAGGTTTCTGCAATACACGCGAAACTGTCATCTGTAGAATCTGTTGCTCACGACTCGTTCTGTTGATTGACTTTCACAGACTACGTTGGAACTTTTTCCCAAATTCGCTGCAGTCTTCTTTGAAATCTGAGGGTGTCCGCTGCTCTTTCTTTTGCAGAGACAACCACTGTCTTGGAACTGTTTGTACCAGTCGTGAACAGACGTCTTGGTTGACGAATTCTTCACATAACATGTTCAAAAATGCCGTCGCACACTTGACACTAACGTTGTGTTGGCGATTTCAAACACGCAAAGCTTTTTTCCATTCACTTTGTTACCATTTTGAACACAATTCCCCATAACAGAGAGAATTATTGCGAACCACCTGGCAGGAGATTCAAATCAGAACTTTGAGAGCTTCCCTTTCCATTCACACATGACTGCAGCATCAGGAGTTTTTGCAAAATGAATTTTTAAAAGTGCATACTTCTGTTTTGAATAACCTATTACGTATATAGCATGCCATGATGTCCTTCAACAAAGCATTTTTTCCTCAAGTATCACTATATGCCAATAAATTAGTCTCTAAGTTGGTATCGTGTAAAAGAATATGCTCCAACAATGATTGATATCAATTGAAATATACATTAATCTCTTCAAATAGATAAATAAATGCATTCACGGATGCTTTATTAGGTTGCATTGGTTTGTATTTACTTCTGAGTGGCGTTTTGTTTTTGCACACAATGGACTTAATTATCCAGGTCACAATGACCCCAAGGGTTCAGACAACACTGGGGAAGGGGACCTGGAGATTTGTTAGCAGACATGGTAGCCTCTCGTCAAAGCCATCCACCCTGTTGTTTAAGGTGCACAGGGTATGGCTCTCCCGCACACGCTCGACCAGTTGGAACTCGAACCTAGAAAAATCAGATTACGGGCCTGGCACGCTACTGCCTGAGTCACCCCCGTCCCGGTTGGGGAAAAGGGACCTACTATACAAGTGTTAGAAAACAAATGGAAACTTCCTTGTCATGGCCGTCCAGCCTGTTCTTTAACGAGCACTGGGTAGGACTCTCCCACAAAACGGCCCAAGGCTTTACGTCCTATCCGACGGAGAGCGGCCTTTCCAGTTCCACTGGTTTTCCCTTTCTGATCGAAAGCTGGGTAGGGGTTTAAAAAATATAAATTTCAACGCTCGCACAGGTGGGACTCGAACCTTGGAACTGGAAATTACAACCTGGCTCGCTCCAATGAACCATCACCGCCCTGTTTTAATTGGGGACAGACATTTGTTATTTAAATAGCGAGTCAGATTCGGAGTTAAATAACTTTTGAAATAGCATTTCTATGGTAAAATATCAGCAAAGATATAGGTCTCAATCAAATCTATCCAAATGCTGATTTTTGCAAATATTGCTTCAGTATATAAAGTGTTTTGGAACCTGATGCATTTAGAAACAATCTGATTCGTTCTGAAAAAAATATTCAAATTGATGAAAGTTGATATACTTATTACAGAAACGATTAAAATTACGTTAAAGTGTTTTAGTTAAGCTGAAAATAACGGTTCTTGTTTTCGTTTTAACCTGTTTGAAATAACTTTTCCGATCATCTATTTCAATTGTTATTACTGATGTTCTAATATTCCAGATTCTATAACTATTTAAACACTGAATAAATGTCGTTAAAAATCAATATTTGATGATAAAGATACTGCTGAGATCCATCTAGAAATATTTTGAATAAATAATTAATTTAGGAAGTTACTGAGCTCTGAACTTGACTCCCTATTGATATGAATACATGACTCGATTCATCTAGACTTTGCGTTTAGTGAAATTACATATTAATAGCAGTGTAAAGAGTTAGGATGCATTAGGTATACTTCACGTTGTGCTATCAGCATTCGTTAAATTATGTATATATCAAAATATAAATATTTGGTAGGTTTATTTAATAATTACAATATTCCTGGGAATCAGAAAGTTAAGACTTTTGAAATAAAACCACCAATAGTTTCTGTTCAATTAGTACAATGTAGTTTCTACTGAGTGGTTGCTTAAGATTTCATAAGTTGATTTTTAGGTAAAGTGATGTTCCCTACCATTTGTGAACTTTCAAGAATGGATGAATAGGTTTAACTTACGTATAATAATAATAATTTAATTAACTTAACAGAAAAACAGTGGCGATTCGTGAGTTTCTAAATAGTTGAGGCCACCATAATATTGCATACGCATAAACAACTAGGCAGGAGTGGTGATGGCTCATATAATAGTGCGCCGCAACCCAATTCTGTCCTCAGTGAAAAAGGAACATATATATGTTCTTTTGCAATCCAATCTATGTACGAGTAAAGATGTAGTTTATCCAAGATTTAGTTTCAAGGTGGAGGTGGGTCGGGAATTTAGTTAAGGGAAGGATTCGAGAATTTAGGATTTGGAATGAGGTGGGGAACTTAAAGCTTTCTCGCAATATTTCGCGCAGATGATTAAGGCGCGCAAGACAGTTTCGAGTGCAATACTTCACTAAATGCTTATTGAAATGCAATTAAACGGGCAAGATATTTTAGAGAACAAATATCCATGTGAAATATTATTTTTATTAATCATTCCAATTCGGAGTTTTAGTATAAATATATTACAGAAATGTTGATAGGCCTGCCACTCTGGTTCCTAATGACGAGCCGTTACTGCCGAAAAATATGGTTCAGAATGAACAGAGAAGAGTTGAAATTTCAAATATTTATACACGAGTGTCTCATTTAATTCGTGGACTGTGGACACTAACAATTAACAACTTTTCGTGCGAGTAAATATATGATACGTGGCAACGCAGCAACTCTTCAGGATGCGAAGTAGTGTGTGAAAGTTGAAACACGTTTCAATACGGTCGCAAATAACAACAGAGTAGTACGCAGTCGCTGTCGTTTCCCCGCTTTGTAAAGTTTTTTCGCGTGTGCAACGGCATATGATACGTTATCTTGTTCTGTGAGGCTTAAGTGATGCACACACAGTCACAGAAATGTCTCAGTTCTATAGAAAAAGTGTTTGGTTACCAGATCTTGTGTCGGAATCGCGACCGTCTATGAAGAGTTTGTGCCACTTGAAAATTGACCTTCGTTTCAAACACCGTTATCCATATGCTTGAATCATTTCAGCGTCCGAACACAGTAATGTATCAAGTACCACTATTAAGTTTCCAGATAAGCCATAAAAAAATCACATACACAAAAACGAGCACCTTTTCAAACCGAGGAAACGACAGTCTGACTCCGTACTGTTCTGCTGTTGCTAGAGACCGTATCGCAAAATGTTTCAATTTGATCACACTGCTCCGTACCTTTGAAGAGTCGCCGTGTTGCCACATATCATGAATTAAGTCCTGCGAAAAGTTCCTAATTGTTAGCAACGGCAGTCCGCGAATTATATGATTATAGGAAACAATATGGTGGACCTTGCTCACTAAATATTAAATTTTCGTACGAGTTAAATACTTAAAAATAATCTTAAATTTCTCTTTTCAGGGAGGAACGATAATAAACATCACCAAGGCGTATGTCTGCTTCTTAGCAGATATGATAGTGATGCTCTTCTTGGATATGAGTGCATTAATGAAAGGTTACTTACAGCAAAAGTTTTATACAAGCGTTAAAGACTTGAATGTTATCTAAGTTATGTCCACACTGAGGATGCCGATGAGGATGAGAAGGGTAGGTTTTACGGACAACTTCAGGATATTTTGAATTCTGTCAAGAAAGGAGAATTCCTTTCTTGACAGAATTAGTTTATTAGGACTAGTAGGATATTGATTAAGGAAGTTCCTGCAGTTCCTTCTTTCTGAAATAAGCTCAAGTGCCTTATCACTTAAATAATTCTGTCTCCTCTGCTCCTTTTTTCCTAAAACAGATCCCTTGTTCTAGGTGACTTCAATGTCACAGTTGGTACTGACTCTGACCTTTGGGGAGGAGTGATAGGCCCTTTTCGTATTGGTAGCTGCAATGGCAATGGACAACGTCTCCTACAGGTAAGTAAACTCAATGGTTTCAGAATAACTAACATTTATTACAAACACCGCGATATACATAAGTACACATGAGTTTCACCTGATGGACTGCATAAGAATATGATTGATTGTATATTAATTAACGGCAAATGGACTTCAGTTAGGAATACCAGGGCATATAGGGGAGCTGAAATTGGATCTGACCATTACCTTATTAAAAGTGTCTTGCAACTTAAACTTAAAAAGTGTTGTGCTAAAGTTAAAAAATTTACCTTTAATACTGAAGCTCTGAAAGACCCAGTTACAGCTAAAGCTTACCATGATAGGTTACTTAGTCATTATGACAGTCATGGGTTTCTTACTACTTAAGTTGAGGAAGAATGGGGCCATTTTAAACAGGCTTTTTGGAAACGAACAGTACACGTTTAGGTAAAAAGGAGCAGAGGAGGCAGAATTATTTGATGATAAGGCACTTGAGCTTATTTCAGAAAGAAGGAACTGCAGGAATGTCCTTTATCAGTACCCTACTAGTCCTAATAGAAATGATTACAGAGAGCTTAATAAATGGGTAAATGATCAGTTAGCTGCTAAGAATCTTTGGCTTGATAGTTTGGCTGAAAAAGCCGAGGAAGCAGTTAGACAGCATAACAGCAGAGATCTGTACCAGATAGTTAATGTTTTGTGTGGTAGAAAATGGACAGGCGTACAGGGATTGAAGGATAAACAAGGTAAGGTTAGAGAAGGTGAGGATTCTGTCATGGCTAGGTGGTCTGAGTATTTCAGTGATGTTCTAAACAATATGGTTAGTTCTACTCCCATTGTTTGTAATAATGATACATGCATTGGTGGCTTTAATATTTGCCCTATAACACAATCTAAAGTTTTGTTGGCTATTTCTAAAGTAAAACTTCATAAATCTCCAGGGGTAGATGAAATTACTACGGAAATGCTAAGAGCTGGGAATGTTTCAGTTACTACTTAGATGACTGAAATTTTGAATATGTTTTATGATAAAGGCATGGTTCCTAAAGATTTTACCAGAGCTATTATTATCCCTATTTTCAAAAAAGGTGATCGCAGTTCTTGTGATAACTATAGGGGTATCAGCCTACTCTCTGTTCCAGGTAAAGTTCTTTCCATGATTGTGCTTAATAGAATTAAGAATCTGGTTGACAGGCAATTGCGTGATGAGCAATGTGGATTCAGAAGTGGTAGGGGATGTGTGGATCAGATACTTTCACTTAGGCAGATTCTTGACAAATGTTTAGAATTTCAGAAACCTTTGGTTGCTAGCTTTGTTGATTTCAAAAAGGCCTTCGACTTTGTTGATCGTCATAATTTGTGGTTGATTGTGAAATCTTATTGTATACCAGAGAAGTTAGTTAACATAATGAAAGCTCTCTGTCTGTTCATCTCATGCCGCACATCACCAGCATCGGATCAGATTAACTGAATTATCACCATCGCTAAACTCATCATTAATTACATTCTCTGATACATATTCTCTGATACAATTACATTCCCAAGATACTGCTTAAGATCTGAAATCAAAAGCTGGATACTGCTTAAGATCTGGAATCTGAAAACACTGAGTCGTGCGTAAGAGTTGGTAATGCTTGTAGCAATTGCTTTAGCATTTCTTCTGATGTTCGACAAGGGTGCATTTTGTCTCCTTTTCTCTTTAGCTTGGTTATTGATTACGTTATGCGAAATTCACTTCAAGGGAAAGATTCTGGCCTTAAATGGGCTGGAGATACGAAAATTTCCGAATTAGATTATGCTGATTATTTAGCCCTTTTGGCAAATGCTGTTAATCAGATGAACTCTTTCATTCGTGCTGTTGATGAAACTGGTAGTAGAGTAGGTTTGTTTATAAACAGGGAGAAAACTAAAGTAATGAAAATTGGTCAGGCAGGCTGTGATTCAGTTAATCTGAATGGTGATAATTCAGTTAATCTGATCCGATGCTGGTGATGTGCGGCATGAGATGAACAGACAGAAAGGGATTGCTGCCAGGAGTTTTAAGAATATATGGATATTGTAGAGAAATAGGCGTATACACCTAAAAACTAAAATTAGATTGTATAATAGTTTGGTTCTTTCTAGGGTTAGTTATGATAGTGAAACTTGGATACTGTGTAAACAAGGTAACAGGAAACTAGATGCTTTTGATTCCAGATCTTAAGCAGTATCTTGGGCATTCGGTGGTTCAACTTTGTAATTAATGATGAGTTTAGGCGAAGGAATCGAAAACGTCCTTTAGGCAGCATATTGTGCAGAGAGAGATTCCGTTGGTTTGGCCATGTTGCCCGTATGGATAATTATAGATTGGCGAATAGGGTTATGAACAGTGTGCCTAAAGGCTTCAGAAAGAGGGGGAGATCTAGGATGCGGTGGACAGACAATGTCAAATCAGGACCTTATTAGAATTGGTGTGCAGTGGCCAGATGCAGGAGATGTAGCTCAGGATCGACTTGCTTGGAGAACTAAATTACACGTTCTGGTTGGACCTCCGTAGCCCGTGGCTGCTTGATGATGATGATGATGATGATGATGATGATGATGATGATGATGATGATGATGAGGAGGAGGAGGAGGAGGAGGAGGAGGAGGAGGAGGAGGAGTATACATTACATGTGATACAACTCTTCAGGATATGTAACATATTGATAAAAGCATACCTCTAAATATGTTAAATGGAACCCTGTTCAAATATAGCTCATTCAATTAATGATATTCATTATCTACGTTTATCATTAATATTTCTACGTTTTAATGACAGAGCAAGCAATTAATTAAACTTTTAGTATAAAAGAGACACTACGATACATATTAACGATAGATACAATTTAATATAACGAAATCCCATCTAATCAATCGTTCTAATTTCTTTTTAGAAAATGCGGGAATTCCACATTTAAAGTTTACGTTTAATAACCTTTTCTAGAAAAAGTGAACTTTATGTCTAAAACGTTTTTTGATGTTTAGTTTTCAATTGAAAAATCGAAATTATGGAATTATTATTTTTATTTCGTGTAATACTTAAACCAAAGTTTTAGGCAGATACTTTGATGCACACATTTCCTCTGATTTTCTCACTGTGGGATATAAACCTATAAACAATATGAATGTCACGAAGAATAACTATGTGAAATATATAGTGAAAAGACATAAAGGGGAAAATATATCTAGTAATAATAAGATACATTTCAGTTAAATGTTTAATACACATAATGATCTAATACTGTTCACAAAGTGCTTTTGGCACACCTAGTGATTATTTTGTTGTAGAATAAGAGTCTTTCCTAGTTTTTCGAACATTTGGGAAAATTTAAACCATTTTCTTATATATTGCATGAATTTAACGCTGCAGTGCATTATTGATCACGCTGTTAAAGATTGAATTTGGTATAAAAAAATTCTTTCCTCTTCTTTTTTAAGCTACTTTTTTTTCAATTTGGTCAAAAAGTTTCAAATACACTTCATCTTTCACTTCTCTTATATAGATTCCTTTGAAATAAAAAAAAACTTATAAAATGAAACTTATCAAACTGGAAGAAAATCCGATATCGTTCTACATTACTTCTGAGGGAAGAAGACTGTGGCAGTCAGAAATAAGCTGTAGTTCTTGTCAGCTGTCAAACAAAATCACTGCAGCGAATTTGAAATGTGGTATTCGTTTTTTTGCTCGAGACAGCTAGCTGTTCAGGCAACTCTGGTTCTCTAGAATCGTTCCCACTTTATCGAGGTGCGAACCGCTTTACACCATGTGACAATGCGCGACTTTTCTCAATGTTCTTCCCTCCGTATAACCGTCACTTTTGACACCTCCTGAGTTGACATTTATGTAGACAGTTAGAACGTAGCCTTCGGTATTATCCACAGTGAATAATATTTGCTTTTTCGCCTATTTCATTTTTATTCTCTCCTCTCAAAAGAATGTGTTGAATCGTCACATATTACGAAGAATTACGCAACTTATAAATATATACATTTTTTTTTGCCATACGAACTTCTTTCGTTCTTTCTTCTGCTCTTCTTATAATTTAGGACAGGATGGTAATTAAAATTGATTAAAGGTAGTATTTTCTTCTACTAGTTTTACGAAATTGTTTAAATGCATAATTTTATTTGTTTTTTTGTTATGTTCATAAGAACAAACTAATTTTATGCAAATTTTCATGGGAAAATTTTTAGCACTATTTTAGGGAAGAATTTAGAAATATAGAGATATTTTAAAATGAATCGAATAGTCGAATTTCTTTCAATAGATAATTTATAAACAATTCTATATCATTTAAAGTGCGATAGCTATAAAATTCAAAGGTGCAAAAATTATCAAATTTTTAAGTTACACAAAGTGTAATTTCGCACCTTGCATTCGTAAGAACCGCATTCGTAAGAATATACTTATTTATTTTCCTCTTTCAGTTTATGTTATTTTAATGCTTGTTACAACCGTAGAGGTTTTGTAACAAGCATTTATTTTTATTATTTTCGTCAAAATTTAAGGCATCAAAAATAATTTCGGTATTATGCAGCATTATTATTATCTATATAACTGATACATTCTTTTAGGTCCCACTTTGTAGTATTAGCAATGGCCCTATATTAAAAATTATGCTTTTATATCATGACTCAGGATTGTGTCATGGCTACTAATTGTCCCTGGATCGACTTACAAGTGCTTGAAGATATGCATCAAACCTTGCTAAACTTTGTTCTCATTGCCAATGGAACTGACGTGACAGAAAAATAATTAGAGGGTGAAAAGATGCAATTATTGCTAAAGCACTATTTATCCGACTCACTTTAAAGCATTTTCAGGATACAAAAAGCCTTTCGCCGTACTATAAGTTATGATCTCAAATAATCTCTATCAGTAACAGAGGAAGAGCAATAAATAGGAGCACTCAAGGCATCATATTAAGACCAACCTGAGCGAAAAGATATACATTTAGGCATTTGAGATTAAGGCGACGACGTACAATGTGGCTGTTTAGGGTATATTTATTTTATCAATAGGGATACAAAGAACTTCTTCAAAGGTCTGTCGAAAACCTTTTTTTTAAATACTCTATAGATTGAAATGAAAATAATTTCAAAGACGAGAAACTTATTCTTTGTAATTTTCTATTTCCTTCTAATATTCTACTTGGATTTCACTTTTTGTAGCACTAACACAAAATGTTTCCAGAAATGTTTTAGACAGTTCTTAGGGTAAAAAAATATATATTAGAGTAAAGCTGAATCATGTAATGTGCCAGAAATAACTATTGATCTATTTTAATTGCATGCAAAATATTCATGTTCAATTTGTAAATCATTATTATTCATTCTGAAAACATTTTCTTATACTTCTTGGGATTTTGTATCTTTTACTGTTTATAACCTGAAGATATTATGAAATATGTCGCATCTACCATTAAACAATGTGTTAAACTATAGCAACCTTTGGATTAGATGCTGGTTACCGATCAGATGTATGATGAAATGATATATTATTTTGTTTTCTCTTCACAAAACACTCAATTATCTCGACATTCATAGTTGCTTTACAACATATACATTAACCTGGAATCAGGACATAAGCGTAAATTAAGTTGGGTTTCTCTTATTATACAAGCATTGGTCGCAGTAAGTCAATGTCGTACTTCTCACAAAAACAAAAGCTATATATCTATCTTTTGCATTTATCACTCGTTTAGTTATTAGTAACAATTTACTATCCTGTTTCCCTGTCAGTGAAGCGAGGCTTCCTGGAAGCAACGAGAAAATTCCGAATGGGCTAGATACTGCAGAAGTATTCAGTTCGTATTAACAATACAATAAAACTCAGCTCCTACAGTGTATCTTTTACTCCTAATATTCAACATATGGAAGATAGAACATAACGTGATAAAAATCATTAGGGGGTAAAAAGATTACTGCTAAAGCACTATTTACCATAATTCTGGAAACAATGAAAATAACACTTAGAATTTCATGTAAGATTTAAAATATTATCTCGATCTGAAAACTCGATTTCCTTACAAGCTTTACTTCTGCAGTTCTATTTCTTTAATATTCTTAAACGGCCATATTATTTAGGTTTGATAGTAGCATGCCAGTATAATACGGCACAGAGAAGACCTGCAAGGAATGTGAGATCTCAACAGAAAAACAAAAAAACTCTCAGTACTTTAACATTTTAAGTCTTAAACTCACTGTCAGTCCCGAGTTATTTTAAAATTTATACTTTTAGAATATTCATAAAATAATTTTACTCTACAAGAAGTTACCAATAAAATATAATGAAGTCAATATTCAACTCATTTCCAAAAAAAACTCATCTGGATCACCATTGCGCTGCTAATATGTGTCACACATTTTTCATGATCAACACCACCATTAATATTCTACCATTCGTCATTTTTACTAATAATAAAAGCAGAAAATTTGTGTGTATATCATTTTCTTTTTACAAACGGTAAAGGAATCAGAAGCAATTTCACTTCCCTTTTATTGTTATCGGTGTGTGTCCAAGGAAAGTGTGTTGAAGGGTGGCCACGAGCCAAAAGTTTTTCACGGTCTGCAACTTCGTTCTAAAAGTTAACTATCCTTCCAGTGAAAATCGCCTATGCAGATGACAAGTACAACTAAGTTTGATAGAGTAATCCTTTAAAGGCCAAATTTGAAAGTGCAAAATGTAAAAATATGTACTATATAAAATGCGATGATTAAAAAACGACCAAAGGTTTTTATATTTGAATGGAAAAGAAGGTATACAGACTTATCATGATCAACAAATAAAATTCTTCGTTATGAGTTTATATTTATTATTTCTTTTTAATGCAAACTATCAATAGGTATTCATTCGTATATTTATTTTGACAGAATCAAATTCAATTTATTTGTGTCTAATATGTCACGTATTGGATATTAATTTAAAAATCTGCAAAAAACGTAGTTTCTATCCATTATTCATCCTCGAATTTCTTTGTTCATAAAATCTCGTTTAACACTATTAAAGAAAATCACGAGGGCACAACCTCTCCATGCCGAAGGCTGGAAGAGAGAAGAACCGATTTCATCGTGTTCAACGCCACACCAGGAAACGACGTAACGTTCCCGTCTACTTAGGTATGAAAGCAAGATGAATAGCGACCATTTATTATCCCGCATTCCTTCTTTCAAAAGAGTCAAGGCATACTTTAGCACGAGCATGTCAGGCGCCCGCCTGGTGTGAGAAAAAAACAGAAAAGATGCAGGATGACCGAATCTTGCCGATAAGGAAGATTTAAGTCGCCACCGAAATGGTGGTAACGCTCCAAAAGCCCAGACATCCATTGAGTGTAATGTATATTTACTGCTTTATCTGTTTCCCTAGAATGTCATAAAAAAGAAGAAAGAAAGAATCTTACTCTGTGTATGGAAACATTTATTAGTAACGGTGAGTGAGTTTTGTTTTGTGCAACCTTTTCTTTCCCCACAGTGATAATTTATAAGTTTTTCTGTATTTGGTGTTTGTTTTTCTAGCAATATCCGAAAAATGTACACGCTTATGAGTATTATAATCTAAATGGTTCAGAAAATTCTCTCTTCTCTTTTAAATTTGTGCTCCTTCGAACCACCAGGAAATAGTACATAAAGTGCATAGCTTCTGAATTCTGCCACTGAAACAACACATGCATATTATATTTATAAGTGGAATTCACCTTTAATGTCTTTGATTATTAGTGTCACATTAACAATAAGAGAAAATAATTCCAGATGGCAACATTTTAACAATGAAATAGGCTAATGATCATCTTTAAATTATTTGTTCCCGATCTTCAAAAATGTGCATCACAAAGTTTTATATTAAACACATAATCCAAAATCATAACATATTAGTTTGAATCACGTTTAGAGACCTAGGGTTTAATTCAATATTGAAAAAAACAATGCATTTAAACTAGCTTTCCATGAAAACTTCGGAACACTATATTTTCCACATGGAAGAAGGTTATTTTTGCATTGCAAAAATAAAGGTAAATATATACACCGAATGTAACGCTCCAAACAAATGCTAAATATTTAAAGTTTTATGCTCCGGATAGCTTAGACGGGCGCCAGGCAATAATTAACAAATTGCCAAAATGTAGAATAAGTTGATTTAGGGTTCAAATGCCAGCGAGCGTTCATAAGAGTCAAAAATGATTCTTAACAAAATAAGAGTTAATGTAAAAAAGATCCTAAATTAGCGTTTGCTCAAGATAAAAAACTATAGACTCAAAAGTTTATAACAAAACAAAATAGATTTATTTCCAAAATAATTAACTCACCAAGACATCAATGAAAAAACATCTCTTGTGCTACACGCACGGTGCTACGCACCTTACTACATCTCTCTGCTCTCTCTACAACTCTGCTCTCAGTGCTCAAGTGCTCTCAAGTGCTCTCAGTGACCCGCAGGTCACGGTTTTGACAATGGGCCGGCGCATGCCGGGAAAGACATTTGCATACCATGACGAAGGACGCAAGCTATGACGCAAGAGGGGGCGTGTCCTTGGCACGCGCTTTAACGGTTACGGTCGGAAGTTCGGAGTTGCGCGTACGCAACTCCTAGAAACTTGAAAACGAGTGCTGTGATGCCGAAAAGGAAATAAAAATCCCAAAAATGATAAATATAACGTAAATTAAACAAAACTGGTTAAGGTAGAGTAAAAGTGAACGATGGGGCATCACACGAAGAGCCAAAACATTATGAGCACCTGTCAAATATGATGTTGGTCCTCCATATGACGCGAAAACAGCTTTTATCCGTCGAAGAATGGACGCTATCTACAGTGTCTTGTGGTATCTGGTACCAACACGTTACCAGAAGATCATTTAACTCTTGTAAGTTATGCGGTTGAGCCGCCGCAGATCGGATATACTGTTCCAACACAACCCACAGATGCTCGATTTGATTGATGCCTGGGGAATTTAGCGGCCAGGACAATGTCTGGAAGACTTCCTCATGTTCCGCTAACCATTCTTGAACAATCCGGCAGTACAGCATGGCGCATTATCCTGTTGAAAAAAGGCACTACTAGAGGAAGATGCCGTTGCCATGAAAGGATGTACCTGGTCTGCAATGATGTTTGAGTAAGTGGTAAACGTCATAGTTTCCTGCATATGCACGACTGGACCCATGGATTCCTAGCATAACATAGCCTAAAGCATTTCACTTCCCACCGGCTTTTTTTTGTCCCATGGTGCATCCTGGTGACAATACTTCCCCAGGTAAACGATGCACACCTACCCAGCTGTCCACATGGTGCAATAGGAAACGAGATTCATCGGACCAGATGACCTTCTTCGAATTATTCATGGTCCAGTTTTGATGCTTGCGTGCCCATTGTAGGCGCTTTCGACGGTGACAGAGGTTAGCATGGGCACTCGGAACTGCCTGCGGCAATGCAGCCCCATTTTCATCAGGTTCGATGTACTGTGCGTTGTTACACATTACTCCCGTCACCAGCGTTCAAGTTAGGAGCGAGACGTGCCACAGTTTGGCTCGTACCATTAGGGATAGCCTTCGCTGACCTCTTTGAACTTTCTTCTTTTTGAAGGTATTAACCACGGCTGACCGTGATAACCCCACAAATCTTGTCGTCTCGGAAATGCTCTGACCCAATCGTCTGGCCATTACAATTTGGCCTTTGTCAAACTCACTTAAGACCGTTGCCTTTCCCATCTAAAGAACAAGAATATCACTGATTAACAGAGCTCAGTATCAGGTGTTATTTATACCGTTTCATGACCTTCACACGCGCCGTCGTTTATCTGCAGTTACCTCGATTTGCATGTAGAAGCGCTGGTCATAAAGGTTTGGCTCTTCGGTGTATATCATTGTATGAGTTGCCAGAACCAGTATCCGGACAAAATGAAATTACAAAAAAAAATGACCAGTCCTAGAGAGAATGGTCTAAGCTTGAAGAATAAATCCATGTACGAATTCGTCAATGGTAATCATATTTCATCTCTGTATTATAAATTTCGTATTTCTTCCTTTCGGAATATCATCGCAATGGATATTGAATAATGAACTGCGCAAGAATATTGATTTCCAAAAAACGATATTGATTTCGAAAAAACTAAAAGGACAGCAATATGATACGATAGAGGATCTACTGCTAAAATTTATGACATGAAGAATAAATAGAAAAGCAACAAGGGACAGTACAGAATAAAAGTAGGAGATAAAAGAAAATGAAGAGGGATTTTTTTTAGTGTATAGCAGTATCGTACAACCTCTTCAGTACGGCGAGCAACCTTTGTATTGTAACACCGCCATCCACTGGCATTTTTATCAAGTAAATTATTGTATTATTCTTCATCTCTTTAACGATATTTCCGTTGATGAAAAGATTAGGTATTATTAATTCACATTTTAACATTCGTACATGACATAATTTTGAATCGTTTTGTAGAAATATGCGCAAGTATCAACTGATTTTTTTAAAGTAACAAAATTATTGTTGAACCACGATCTCCTGATAATATATGAGGTTCTCTGACCACTGAGCTATAGGCCGTTGATCATGATCTCTTCTATTTGTTGGCTTTAAGCTTTATATCATGGAGTCATTGCAATCTATCTGGCTGTAATTTAAGATTCTTGTCTAAAAGGCACATTCCGGGTTAGTACAAAAGACCAGCCATTATCAACCGTCAAGAAACATACTATCATTTTTAACCAACACGCCTTTAATCAAGAATAAGGATTCTATTCTATCTCCACCAATAGAGGAGATCTTGATCAGCTGCCAGAGCACCTGACATATTATAAGGAGGTCGTAGGTTCGATCCCATAAAGCTAATCCCAATTTTTACTCTATAACTATTTAATGTATATCACATACAGATACTTACTTGTGATAGTCTATTATTCAATATAGCATTTATAATATTACACTATTAAAAGCGCTGATTAAGAATTCATGCCAATGGAACACAAATTCACTTAATATCTTATTCAAAAAATATTTAAAAAAACTTCCTCCATATTTAAGTTAATTATACAACGAAATACTAAATTTAATACAAAAGTTTCGAAGTATATATATATATGCGATTGCATACTTAGATAAAATTTAACAAGGGCCGCTGAATGTTACTTTATTTCATTTAAAAATTCACTTAAAAAGCCAAATGAAACTACGTATGGCAAAAAAATTGAAGTAATTAATCAAATTAATCATTAATATCGGACACATAAAATCAATGATCTTTAAATAAAAGGAATAATTGAAAAAAAAAACCGTAGTCAATTAATTTTGAATAATTATCAGGTCCAGGCATCCCGTTGAGCATGTAAAACGATCGGATGTTTTTGGCAATATGCGTCAGTGCCATACCTGAAAAACCCATCTTTTGGATATCGATTACCTCAACGGATCGTTACCTTCGTTTTATGGATGAAAGTCTGTAGGTGGTGTATGCACAACGGCAACATAACTAACACAATTTCTACCATTATTAAACACATACGATGACAGGAAATAACTTTATATCGTCAAACGACTATGCATGCCATTCTTCCCTTTCACTAAGTATTTTTTATCTTTCTTACAAGGAAACTGGTGCATATATAATATTCACTGTGATGCCACAAACTAAAATGTCACGATCGAATATGATCCATTAATGACAGGCAAATAGTACTGATTTTAGGCCTAAAATTAGGCTCTTAAAAATTGAAATTGCTCGTGAAAAAAAAACCAATTATACAGTGAACTTGGACCTCTGTAGCCCATGGCTGCTTGAGGAGTTTTTTCTTGTGTGTGTCTGTCAGTCTATATTAATATGTAATTTATAAAAATACAAAAATATTTCAAATTACTTCAGTTAATCCCCGTGTTTTCCAAAAAAAAAAAGAACTTTGGGTTAGGTTTTCTGAACTGGAAAACCTGACTAAACACCTTAAAAGAAATAGTATACATGCACATTATTTGTGGATAACAAGAAAATTGGACTATACTTGGGAATTACTGACTGCGCCAAACATTTCAGTTTTTTTTCCAAAACTGGAACACGTCACCACCTAAAAATCATTTTTTTGGATAACAGGACAAATTCTGAACTGAGACATCTAGTCATTATATCTTACATATAAGCCATATTTATCACCTAAGAATTGCTAGAAAATTCCTAAAGTGGTACGTAGCTATAAATTTATGGACGACAAATATTTAGAATATTTCCCAGAGATTTGATGTCGCTGTTCTGAACTTGTCCCGATATCCCGAAAACGGATTTCGAGATGACGGTTTGTCTCAGTTTTAAACAAAGAAAAAATATGGAAGGTTTGTCTAATTCAGTAATACTCAAAATTGCAGTCATTAATCACATTTATTAATGCCTCCACGGAAATATTGATTTTACATAATTCTTTCTAAACTTATTAACAATTTCTTTTTCTGTTAGACTACAGATTGAATGGATGGTTTTAAGGTTTTTGGTCAGGAGTTTTGACCACTGGCTCAAGCATTTTGTAAGTAACAGACGTCACTTTTAACTGGATTTTTTATGTTTTATAAAATTATGCTACACTAATGTATCATACCAGTTTTCTTCACAAATATTTTAGTTTGATGTTTCGAAAGCTGTAAATCTGTTGTGTAATCGCAACAAAAATGCAATTATTGTTAAAACTTGTCTAAAAATATTAAAATAGTCTTTAAAGTTTTTAAGAAGTTTGATGTAGCTATTGTATGTGTCAAAAATAAATATTTATTTGCCATGAATCACACTAAGAATTATTTTAAGTGGTATCCGACGATGGTCAGAAGTTGCCAATATAAGAAAATTAAAGTATAGAGGTATTTAAAAATGCCATTATAATTTAGACACTGGTTTAACAAAAGGGGAATTTTTAATGGGTTATTTAACAATGTTGAAAGTGAGATTTAATAAATTCGACTAATTTTACTTTGGTGTGGCAGGGAACTGCTGCAACTGACATGTTGGTTGGTGTGTTTGCGCTTCAGGTTATCGCGGTTTGTTTTAGAAATCCTTTTCGAAAAAGTATATACTATAGCGTTATCTTCAATGCAACAAAATGATATAGTTAAAAAACACTTTTAAATTAAATCGGAAACGAAAGATAGATGATTGTAGTAGGTATGAACCACTACAGTAGCATATTTAACAACTCATAAAAGGGAGGAAAGCAGAGTTTATAACACTTGAGAGTTAAATACTAACTCTTGTGGAAGTTGACTATGCATTGTATATGTAGAGGTAGCATTTATTTCCACTCATAATCAATACACATATATATATTTCACAAAAATGTATACATGTAAAAATACAAATAATGGAAACACAAATACACAAAACCAGCAAAATAGAGCAATAATAATAATAATAATAATAATAATAATAATAATAATAATAATAATAATAATAATAATAATAATTACCCCCTCAAGCAGCTGCTTGCCACAGAGGTCTGACAGGAGCCTGTCAGTTTATATGTCATAGTAGAAGGTCTGTGAGGATGGCAGAATCTCAGCAGAAAAACAACATTAACGTCCATGCCTTATCCGGGCCTCGAACCCAGGTCCCTTAGATCAGTAGCCAAGCGCGCTAACCACTCGGCCACGGGACGCAAAATAAAAAGAGCTTCACACATAATTTTAGTTTTTACATGCCGGAACCAAGGGGCTAAACTGCCCGTCTAGATTTCGTTTTAATTACATTGGGCAACATATTTTCAAAAAACGTCATGCCTCTGAGATAAAAGTTGCAATTTCTTAAAGATTTCAAGGTCCTGAACACGAATATGACAATGAAAATGCGTAATTGGCTACGATTTCTGAGAAATACGCAACAGTTTCTTATGTAATAGAGTGAAACGTACATATGACATGTATCATTAAATTTCCGCTTCTACTTCCGACGTCGCTTGTTTATCTGCTCAGAATCATCTCTGGCGAGCGAACAACAGTAGTCAGCCAACATTGAAGTGGACCAGATTCCCTGGTATCGTTTCTCCATCGTTGCAATGTCCTGGTGAAAACCTTCAACGAGCTCATCACTAACCATGCTGCAGTTGTCGGGGAAGAAATCTAAGTGGGAATGAGAAAGAGGATCTTTAAGAACATATTGCAGCCAAGTTTGTGATACAGAGACAACATGTTCTTAACCAGTTTCTTGTAGTTGTCTTCCCTGACATTCCTGAAGAATTTAGTTGACACCAGACGAAACGCGTCCCAATCCTTTTTCTCGTCACCCTGAAGCAGGTTGTCGAACATCTGGTCTCTAAACACCTCTTGGATCTGAGGACCAACAAAAATACCCTGTTTAATTTTCGCTTCGCTGAGTCGAGCGAATTTGTCAGCAAAGTACTTGAAAGCTGATGCAGTCCATGGCTTTTACGAAGTTTTTCATCATACCGAGTTTGATGTGTGGGGACAGTAACAGGATTTTGTGCCTTTCTGCCAGTGCTGGGTGTTCCACATTCTTCTCTCCAACCTTCAGAGATTTCCTCTGAGGCCAGTTTCTCTTCACGTAGTGCAAAGTCTTTGCTCGGCTGTCCCATTCACATATGAAACAGCAGTACTTCGTATATCCCAGCTGCAGACCCATCAACGGAACCACTACCTTCAAGTCACAACAGAGATGCCAGCCATACTTACTGTATTGAAGACAGTTCAACAGCTGTTTTAGGTTGTCGTAGGTTTCTTTCATGTAGACAGCGTATCTGACCAGAATGGATGGAAGTCGATTTCCATTATGCAGCAACACCGCTTGAGACTCAATTTCGAGGAGTCTATGAATAGTCGCCATTTTTGAGGGTCATGTTTGATTCCGAGGGCTTTCATCAGGCCATCTACATCAGAGCAGAACACAACAGCTTCCTTTCTGAAGTAAGGCGCGAACTGCTCAAGACGAATTTGATGAAATAAAACGAAGTAACTCGGACATTTTTCTTGAAAAGATTTCACTGTTTTAAGTCTTGATCCAAGTAACTCTGTTTTGGCCTTGGACAGCTCCAGATTCCGGAACAAGATCGTTCATTTCTTCTTCAGTGGTAATGTGTGGCGAAGATGACGCACCATGAAAGACATATGGATCATAATTAGACACCCAAGGCTGCGGAGAACCCAACGTCGGTTTGTCTCCCTCCTCATCGTCTAGATCGAGGGAAAATTCTTTTGGAGGTTTGGAAATGGGAAGGCCTTCGCCGTGAAGAACTCGTCGGAGAGCAGATTGTATATGCAGGTACGCTAATGTTCACTTCTTTTTCCTTGTGATGCCTCTAGAAACAGGTGGGACAATGCAGAAATAACAATCATTTGCATGATTGCTTGACTCTCTCCAAACCATAGGAACAGCAAATGACATCGCCACTTTTTTCGCCACTTTTTCTTGCACATGTACTGCAGCATATATGTGGGGCCTAATCCTTGTTCTGGTAACCGATCTTGCATCTAAAATAAAACACGTATGCCGCTTTCACTATTGAAGTGATGTAACAAAATGTAACTGCACTATTAACAAAGTTACGAGGCATCACTACTGCTGGATTATAACTTCAAGGATCACTTGTGTTGTACTTATGACTAAGGGGTAAATAAGAGTATCTCAAAAGACTTGCTTGCCCTACGAGATGTCGCTTACAACTAACGATTGTATCACCTTTTGTCCGCGATCGTAAAGCCACGATGTCATGACTCAACTACACTGCATCAGACAATGATGCAATACCTCCGGGGGTTGTGTGTATGGCGGACTGATGCAATACATCGCAATATGTTGCAATCTCGAGTTTGAAATACAGCGTTGCAAAATGGTTACCTATGTACTTAATGCGGACTAAGTCGTTTATACATGACCATCTCTGTCTCTCCTAAACAAGAGCCAATCGACAAATTTTATTATCATTTTTGTGTTCAGCACTTCGAAATTAGTAAAGATTGGCTATTTTCATTTCAAAGACTTTTTGTGTGTTGCCCAGTGTTAACAAAGTTGCCAGGCAACCAATAATGGGAATAACAATCAATTCTTAGTGTAACTTGATGTTTCAATAGCAAAAAAAAAGATACATTAGTATTCAATAATTATAAATAAAAGATTTCAACGATTGATCTTAAAATAGGACTCGTAACAGGGATTTAAGCATAGGATTTAAACATTGTACAAATAAATTGAAATTGAAAAAAGGTGAAAAACGAACATGATTCAATCACTAAGTTTGACAGAACAGTCATCTTAAATACTTAAATAGATTTTAAAACATATGATAGTGAAATAAACAATTCAATGATATCGCTCCACTTACCACTAGTATTTAATGCTGTTTGGGTTTTTGTACCTCTGATTGGCACTTTTTTCCACACAGTAGGATAAATCCTGAAGTCACAAGGACCCCAAGGACTAAGAGCAGATTATGGAAGGTCTCCCACTGGACAGCTGTTAGGAGACAGATGAAATTTTTTCTCGTCAAATCATCCAGCGTGTCCTTTAACGTGCAGAGGTTATAGCTCTTTTGCACACTGTGGTACGGTTTTATGTTCCATTTGACAGACAGCGGCCTTTTCAAACCCATCAGTATCGACTTTCTGATCGAGAACAAGATGGAGACTGCGAGATAAATATCAACGCTGGCCCAAAAAGCACTGGGACCTGTGGGCTACAAATTACGAGTCTGTCCCGCTACAGATTGAGTCAACTCCCGTCCCAGTATTTAATGTGCTCTTGCTCAAAGGACTCCGTTTTCATCAATAAGTTTATATTATGGCCACAAGGAAAATCTATAGTAGACTTGTAAACAATGGAAACATTTTAAAAGTTTATTTTTTTAAATGCTCTTAGATGGTTAAATATTATATTAAGAGCCAAAGCTGAATCTCTAAGAAATCCTTCATTTAATTTTTAGAGCTTTATTTAGGCACGGTTTGGCTACTGGTCAAAGGGACTTGAGTCCGAGCCCCAGATAAAGAATGGATGTTTGTGTTGTTTCTTTGCTGAGGTCTCGCCTTTCTCATAGACTTATATTGGTGTATAAACTAATACGCTCCTGTCAAACCTACATGGCAAGTTGTTGCTTGAGTTTTTTTTTTTTATACCACAGTAACACTGAAAAAAGTAGAATTGTCATTACTCATGAAATATAGAGCAACCCCGATCTCACAACTAACATTCTATGTCCTTTGTGGAAAAATAGCTGGGTAAAGCTAAAATGCATTTATAATTCGGCCCGAGTGAAAACTTGAGCTCTTGAATTTATTTCATGTTCCTTAACTCTTGGAACTGGAATATACAAGAATATGAAGACAACAATTTGATAATATTTCATTTCTGTTTTTAAAAGAACAAGTTCCTTTATAAACGAAAAGCATTCGTATTAAAGATAAAATTCTATACAAACAATATATATTGTAAATTAAAGATACCAGTATTCACATAGATAGCTAGACAGCGATGGAACTATCGATGGGTAGCAAAATCTTCCCTCTGGGCCCACAAATATTCTGATTATTAAACAGGGCGAACAAATAATGTTCGAGGCATCTTTACTGCTGTTAAAGTTAAGTTTTTGAAATAACTCTTGGTGTTGAACACTAAAAAATATATCATAAAATATAATTATTTTGCTCAAAATTTCAGATGCAGTAAAACTTAATATACTGATCTTTGATCACTCGACTACCGATTTAACCGACAAGAATTCAGTTGAAGATGAAATTTTCTGCTGATATGCGTGTTTTCGAGCAGTGCTAATGTCTGGTCTCAAATATCTCGCAAGGCAGTGGTGCAAACCACTTAAATGAATCAGTAGATTCGGTCGTTGAAATTCACTCATTTTTTTCAGTACAATTTTAAATAACATATTTACTCATGTAGTTTCCCACACAACCCTTTCCCCCAGAATATTTTAAAATGTACTTTAAAAGTTTTCCTAATGGAGGGAAAATTGTTAAGATAGTTTACAGCATAGGATTACGTGTTTATGAAATGAGAAAATTTGACAGTGTGAGAATAATTGTGTTTGTATCTGTTCATTTTGGATTATCTCTCTGGATATAATTTTATATCTGTAATTAAGTTTTATTAATATATTTTTTTACCATTTTCTTTATATTTATAGACTCTGTTTCCAAAATTTTAATCCAGCTTTTCTTACCTTTATACTCTTTGGGTCGCAAATATTCGATCTTTTGCGTATCCGACACATGCCCCTTCCCTTCCGACATCAGTCAGTTAATAGAGGTTTTATTGTACTTAATTGTCACTGTTCACATTGCAAAGGAATGGAAACGATAAAAATGCAATTAGAATATTCGACCCAGCGTAAAATATACTTTTAGTTAAAAGGCTAAACACATCGCTTTACCAGAAGCATTTGATAAATTTCTACAATTTTATCTCAAGCTTATACTGGGGTTGCGGTTTGCTCAATCAACAAGCTTTCTAATTGCATCCTCTTCTAGTTTCTGACCTTTGGTAGTCTGTTCTATTCTATATTATTCACTTTCAGTTTCATAAAATCAATTTTTCTATGCAATTACCTGAATACAGATAATATTTGTTTTAGGATTTCAGAAATCGAGTAAAAGCCATCAAGTTTTAAAATTAATTTGAAAAACCAGCGTCTCTCAGTCAGAGAACAGCTTTTCAAAATCAATTTTAAAACTAGAGGGCTTTTTGCTGACAATTTACATTGTTTATGTCTACGTTCAGCATTTTGCAAAGAAGAAAAACAAATTTTGTTTTGAATTCTCCAAACGTTTTTGATTTTTGCTGTAGTTTTGTAATCATGTTTAAAGTTCATGATGTTAAATCATAAATCATGTTAAAAGTTAAAAACAAAAAAGTTTAAATATATTCACAATTCTTTTTTCCCTTCAGTCGTCTATACTGATTAATCGAAATATTCAGGGTTGGTAGAATGAAATTTGAACATTTGCTGAAATTCCCTGGTAATTATCTACATAACCAAGTCATCCTAATTTAGTGGTGTTTAAAGTTTATTGTTTTCGAAGATTATTTTCGCAATTACTTGCTGCAGAGTATTTCAAGTTTAAGATTTCCTTCTGCAAGCATTGGGTGATGATAAAGTAGTCCAAATTCGCCTGACTGCATACTTCATGTTTTCTCATCAAACGGCCAAAGGATATAACAAAGGGAAATGTGAAGCAAATGTAGTTTAGAGCTACGTCAAAAGTGCAGTTAAGGATCTGCTAATGGCAACTAATAATCGGTAATCGAATTCTACTCAATCTTGTTTCCTTAAATGGACTGCGTGACCTGATTCGTACGGTTCAGTTTGAATATTGTTGTGTTAGTCTGCTTTTGCGACCGGTTAATCGGTATGCGGTGAATTTAAATTATACGACACTATTAATACGTAACATGAACATTATCAAAGCATATGAATTATAATAAGATTTATCAATAAATTGAGGTCAATGCACTACTAATTTCAATTATTCATACTGGTCAATACAATATAATTTTTAATGTATTTTGTAAATTAATATGTCCAATATTTGAACTGCAACTAGTTATAAAACAATTTCAGATCTTTTGTTTGGATCCAATGTTAGACGACCGAAAAAGAAAATACGCTATCCTTTTTGATCTTGAACTATGACAGTAAAAGGAATACCAGTTAACTACTAATAGCGCTTATCGAATACATGAGGACGATTTTGTAATTTGCTATTTCATTTTGATCGCATCCGTTAATTTTGGACTTTATAATACTGTATAAAAATACCTATTGAGATCACTCCCAAAAGATTAAGAGATCTTTATCATCTTGGTGGCCTGTAAATGGTAGCTAGGCGTAAACTGGAAGGAGAGCTGTGTACCAATCCCTAGTGATGATGCACAGAACCGGCCAGGTCTAGCACCTAATGTCCGACCCCGCATTCTCGTGGTGCAGGCCTTTACTACCTTTCAGAAGAGATATTCTCTTTTGGAAGAGAACGGAAGGGGAGGGCTGCCAGTTCAGTATGGCCTACTGATCTGGTCATCTATGGCCACTTTTTTCTTTTTTTCAACCCTGCTGAGGAGTGGTCAACTTCACAGGGTCCTGGTGCTGACCATTTATACCTACTAGACTGGACTTGTTTATGGATTTGAGCTTGATTATGGATCCTGGACTTGCTGCACTGGTGGGCTTTTGTTGAGGGAGAATCTGCTGCTGTGTTTTCTGTTTGCTTCTGGGTTGCCAGCTCTAAGTGAACAGAGGCATGGGATACCGTATATCAGCTGGTGGATAATCCTAATCAGAGGCCATCGCAGGTACCTGAACCTTACTTAGCTAGTTGGGCATCGTCAAGCCTAAACTGGAGTAATGTGTCTCAGGCAGGCCATATGGCTCTTGAAAAAGTCCACTTGAAAAGGTGGTGCCTGATGTTCCTACCAGCATCGGTGACTTCAGCCTTTAGCAGACGAGGAACAGGTCTTTGCCACATGCCTGCGATCAGGGGGCTGTTTGATATTGTTGGCCCTACCAATCTCAATAAACCTAATTTCTTTAAAAATCCTACTAATCATTTTCTCTCTGCAGGAACGTGGAATGTTAGGACATTACATAGAGATTATTCTCTTGATGTCCTCACGCAGGAATTCCAGCGCTATAACCTAGATATTCTAGGCTTGCAAGAGACCAGATGGACAGGTAAAGGTGAGATACTTAAAAATAACTTTAAATTTCTCTTTACAGGGAGGGAGGATGGAAAGCATCACCAAGGCGTGGGTCTGCTCTCAGCAGACATGCTAGTGATGCTAGAAGAATCAGTCTTCTAGGATATGAGTGCATTAATGAAAGGTTTCTTACAGCAAAATTTCAGACAAGCATTAAACACTTGAATGTTATCTGCTGTTATGCCCCCACTGAGGATTCTGATGAGAATGAGAAGGATAGGTTTTACGGACAACTTCACGATATTTTGAATTCTGTCAAGAAAGGAGATATTACCCTTGTTCTTGGTGACTTCAATGCCAAAGTTGGTACCGACTCTGACCTTTGGGGAGGAGTAATAGGCCTTTTTGGTATTGGTAGCTGCAATAGCAATGGGCAACGTCTCCTACTGGTAAATAAACTCAATGGTTTCAGAATAACTAACACATATTACAAACACCCCGACATACATAAATACACATGGGTTTCACCTGATGGGCTGCATAGGAATATGATTGATTATATATTAATTAACAGCAAATGGGCTAGTTCTGTTAGAAATACCAGGGCATATAGGGGAGCTGAAATTGGATCTGACCATTACCTAGTTAAAAGTGTCTTACAACTTAAACTTAAAAAGTGTTGTGCTAGGGTTAAAAATTTTACCTTTAATACTGAAGCTCTGAAAGACCCAGTTATAGCTAAAGCTTACCATGATAGGTTACTTAGTCATTATGACAGTTATGGTTTTCTTAATACTGAAGTTGAGGAAGAATGGGGCCATTTTAAACAGGCTTTTTTGGAAACTAACAGTACTCTTTTAGGGAAAAAGGAGCAGAGGAGACAGAATTATTTAAGTGATAAAGCACTTGAGCTTATTTCAGAAAGAAGGAGCTGCAGGAATGTGCTTAATCAATGCCCTACTAGTCCTAATAGAAAGCATTACAAAGAACTTAATAAACGTGTAAAGGATCAGTTAGCTACTGATAAGAATCTTTGGCTTGATGCCCTGGCTGACAAAGCTGAGGAAGCAGTTAGACAGCACAACAGCAGAGAGATGTACCAGATAGTTAATGTTTTGTGTGGTAGAAAACGAACAAGTATGCAGGGATTGAAGGATAAACAAGGTAAGGTTATAGAAGGTGAGGCTTCTGTCATGGCTAGGTGGTCTGAGTATTTCAGTGATGTTCTAAACAATATGGTTAGTTCTACTCCCATTGTTTGTAATAATGATACATGCATTATTGGCTTTAATATTTGCCCTATAACACAATCTAAAGTTTTGTTGGCTATTTCTAAAATAAAACTTCATAAATCTCCAGGGGTAGATGAAATTCCTACGGAAATGCTTAGAGCTGGGAATGTTTCAGTTACTACTTAGATGACTGAAATTTTGAATATGTTTTATGATAAAGGCATGGTTCCTAAAGATTTTACCAGAGCTATTATTATCCCTATTTTCAAAAAAGGTGATCGCAGTTTTTGTGATAACTATAGGGGTATCAGCCTACTCTCTGTTCCAGGTACAGTTCTTTCCATGATTGTGCTTAATAGAATTAAGAATCTGGTTGACAGGCAATTGCGTGATGAGCAATGTGGATTCAGAAGTGGTAGGGGATGTGTAGATCAGATATTTTCACTTAGGCAGATTCTTGAGAAATGTTTAGAATTTCAGAAACATTTGGTTGCTAGCTTTGTTGATTTCAAAAAGGCTTTCGACTCTGTTGATCGTCATAATTTGTGGTTGATTGTGAGATCATATGGTATACCAAACAAGTTAGTTAACATAATGAAAGCTCTCTATAATAACACTGAGTCATGTGTGAGAGTTGGTAAGTTTTGTAGCAATTGGTTTAGCATTTCTTCTGGTGTTCGACAAGGGTGCATTTTGTCTCCTTTTCTCTTTAGTTTGGTTGTTGATTATGTTATGCGAAATTCACTTCAAGGGAAAGATTTTGGCCTTAAATGGGCTGGAGATACGAAAAGTTCTGATTTAGATTATGCTGACGATTTAGCCCTTTTGGCAAATGATATTGATGAGATGAACTCTTTCATTCGAGCTGTTGATGAGACTGATAGTAGAGTAGGTTTGGTTATAAACAGAGAGAAAACTAAAGTGATGAAAATTTGTCAGGCAGGTTGTGATTCAGTTAATCTGAATAATTACCTTGGGAGCTACGTAACAGATACTGGTGATGTGCGGCATGAGATTAACAGACGAATAGGGATTGCTGCCGGGACATTTAAGAATCTATGGAGATTGTGGAGAAATAGGCGTATACACCTAAAGACTAAAATTAGACTGTAAAATAGTTTGGTTCTTTCTAGGGTTAGTTATGGTAGTGAAACGTGGACGCTGTGTAAACAAGATAACAGGAAACTAGATGCTTTTTGATTCTAGATGCTTACGCAGTATCGTGGGTATTAGGTGGTTTAACTTTGTAACTAATGATGAGGTTAGGCAAAGGAGTCTGCAACCTCCTTTAAGCAGCATATTGTGCAGAGAGAGACTCCGCTGGTTTGGCCATGTTGCCCGTATGAATAATTATAGATTGGCGAATAGGGTTATAAACAGTGTGCCTAAAGGCCTCAGAAAGAAGGGGAGACCTAGGATGCGGTGGGCAGACAATGTCAAACAGGACCTTGTTAGAATTGGTGTACTGTGGCCTGATGCAGCAGATGTTGCTCAGGACAGATATGCTTGGAGAATTAAACTGCGCAGTCTGGTTGGACCTCCGTAGCCCATGGCTGCTTGAGGATGATGATGATCATCATCATCATCTTGGTTCGCGTAACGTCTTCAGTATTATCAGTCATACCTTCTGGAATACAGGATGCTAATGAACAGTCTCAAGCTTTGCTACAAAATTATATATGGTGTTATATAAAAATAAAATAAATACCCCCTTAAGCAGCTGCTTGCCACAGAGGTCTGACAGGAGCCTGTCAGTTTATATGCCATAGTAGAAGGTCTGTGATGATGGCAGGTCCTCAGCAGAAGAACAACACGACATCCATTGCCTTACCTGGGGCTCGAACACAGATCCCTTAGATCAGAAGCCAAGCACGCTAACCACTCGGCTACGGGACTGCTATATATATGGTACTACCCAAGAAGAACAAACAGCGCGGGATTCAGGCTTCAAAACAATATGTCTGTTATTTCTAATAAAACAAAATGTAATTTATGCATGTAATATTCCGAAAAAAATCCCGATCACCACTTCATTGGATTTTCATATTTAAGTTCAAATATTCTAAATATTCCTAGAGTAAATAATGAGAAACCTTCTTCATAGAGAAATTATGTGAAGTTAAGATAAACAAAATATTTTTCTTTTATATTTTCTGAACATGGATAGTATGACTATAATAATAATAATATTTTCCACTAGAGGGTTACAGTAAAGCCAAGGTACTGTCGCTCAAAAAAGTATCCGAACACTACGGTTGATTACAAAATTCAGAAAAAAATATCTGGCAACGATTTTTTAGAAATTAGTGATCTGGCAACCTTCGTGTCACGTGACACGAATTAAATGAATAAACAGAGGAAAAAAAAAAGATTGCGGATAATACAAACAAAGGACAAAGATGAGGAGTGGGAATAAGGATGCGAGGATGTTGTTGGTCGAACATTTCAATATTCTAATAGGAGTGGAGTAATAAAGCTTTTGAATTTGTTTTTAGAATTTAAAGAAATTATATCGCTTGGTAGAGAGTTTCAAGTTGAGGTTGCTTGAAAGGTAAAAGAAATTTCGCCATAGTTAGCTTTAAAAATCTTGGGAGTAGAAAACATTTTATTATCAGAGCGAAGGATGTGGCGATGTCGTAATCGAATATAGGGTGTAAGAATCGAATGAAGGCGATGAGACTTGTTATAAGAAATGTCGTGAACAAAGGTAATAAACCGCAGCTTTTTCTAGATTCAGGAGTGGGAATTGGGTAGTTAGAACGAATATCAGTAAGTGTTAGATATTCTCGTTTGGTAAAATAGATTTTGCTGATGATTTTGAGAGTTTCATTTTGAACTTTTTCTAATTCATAAAAATTCTTTTTATTAATACCAAAAAGTGTGGAAGCACAGTATTCGTTACGAATACTGTGCTTCCACACTTTTTCTTATTAATGAGTGGTCCTTAATATTAGTTACTGTCCTAGAAGTCGTTTTAGTTTTCAGCTTTAATATTTTTGTACCCATTTAATCAGATTTGACTTTGCAATATTTCTCAAATATAAATCTTTAAACAACTACCTTAAAGAAATAATGTGCTGCATCTCTCATTTAAAAAATCTTGAAAAGTTATTCGATCTATAACAAGTCTAAGGTTGTCTTAGCCTTTGCGATATTTCTTAAATGTTACAATTTTATTTATATTAATGTCATATTCGTTTTTATTTTCACTTCTAGAAAATAAAAATATATTATTTGCTACAAGCAGTACTTGTAGAAAATAATATATTTTATAAATAATTACATGTGCGGTGTGCAATCAGCTTTGATAAAAGTTTACTTGTGTCCTTTTTTATATTTTGAATCTCTTATTTTGCTAATTCTAAAAACGTTTTACCATGTTGTTAGTATACGTACGCACATTACATTACTTTTTACAATTAAAAAATGCTGAAAATAATGTTTATTTTTTGTCTGTTAAATGAAATTTCCATTTTTAAACTATTAATAATAAATATTAAAGGAGTCTATTGATAAAAAAAATCATTTATTCTTTATAAGTGTCAGTCACAGAAGTAACACTTTAATATAATTTTTCGAATCATTTCCTACATTTCGTACTAATTACTGTAATCTCGCTTTAGTCGTACTAAGAATAAGAATATTGCTTTCTACAATGCTCTGCTATTTGCTTTTCAAGAATGTTACCTACTGAAAATTGGTAGCGCGTCGTGGACAAAGGACCAAGAAATACACACAAATCTTAATTTATGAGAAAAATGGGTTTCAAAAACTTCCTTCGAAATTGAAACTATATTTAATTTATGCAATTCGTAACATAAATTTTAAAGGACTGCTTAGAAGAAATTCTCCTTTGTCTCTTTTAGTTCGAAAACGTTGAAATTATATTTGATCTATAAGTAGTGCAAGGTCAGTCTCAGCAGACTTTGCCTTAGGAGACTATGCTCGGATTTTATTGGAAGATATAACTAAACTACAAGTCAACAATCCTCGACTAGTAAAATCTGATTACCCAAAAAATGCTGATTTCTGTATAAAAGAACATTATTCAGTGACTGATAAAAACGGAAAATGTTGTTCTTGTGAGAAAAAGAAAGTGCGGAACGAGAATAGATTCTAATAATTTAAACTATCACAACTGAATAAGCTTAAACTTAATATTTCATTACTTTTAATTAAAAAATAATAATAACTTCATACCAATAATATTTTAAAGTACTTTTAAATAAAATAATAATAATTTCATACCTGTAATATTTTGAACAAATTTGTCCTCTCCGTTTATTGAACTTTTTACACTATTTTTCATTTACAAATTAAATATTGCATGGAATAAAAAGCATGCTTTCAGCTAACCAAAAAACAGGATAAATTTTACTAATGACGGTTCAAGATAATTTTTTTTTCTCAAAAATCTTCGTAAGGTGAGAAGGGAAATAAAATTGTAGGAGTATTATCGAAATTTCAAATACTACAGATCTGTACCAAATTTTCGAATAAATCTGATATGTGGCGGTGGACAATCTCAAACAGGACCTTATTAACACTGGATTTGAGTATCTGAATACAGCAGATATTGTTCAGGGTGGTTTGGAGAAGTATTTATTCATATTATTATTTGCGAAAGGAGAACAACAAGGCAGTTAAAGACTACTTGGTGAACACCAAAGGTTCAGAGAAAATATTGCAAGGGCCAAATATTTTCGACGACCATCTCATCGAAATAAAAACAGAATAATACTAATAATAATAACATTTTTTTCCAATTTAATCTTTTATTCCAGTGGTTATCAATAAGGTTATTGCAATATTTTAATTCAAAATAATTAAAACATATTTGAATATTGATATGTATATGTGTGTGTGAAATGTAAACTACATTGCTTTAACGAATAATAAAAACCGTTTTTTGTTTATTTCTTTGTGCTCATTAGAAGATATTCTTTAATGTTTTAGGGACTAAATATAATGCTGTCGGTAATAGGAGGCGATATTATCTGTTTTGTGTGATATGGCTACGGTATACCAAGATCAGAGAAAAAAAGCTTTAATAATATATGCTTACAGATCTAATAAAAATGCTAAAGCTTAACTATAAATTTAATAAAATCTAACCTAATAAAATTGCTAACGATAAACTATTTAAGGAGCATATTTTTTCATTTCCTGACAATTTTCAATTTGCAGAAATTTTATAAAAAAATTCCAAATAACTTCCCTCTCCCCACCCCCGACTCTTGGACTGGGCAGAAACATTGAATTACACCCAATTTTTTCGTACATTATTTAAAAGCATATACATTACGTAGTCAACTTCCTCAAGAGTTAGTATTTAACTCGCAAGTGGATAATTACAAAACATGTATAGATATATATATGCTGCAGTCCTGAGAACATCAATATGCAAATATGCAAACATCGAAAAAATACAGAGACAGCAATATTTGTTGCCCAGAAATCGCATGAAACAAATTTGGTTAATTAAATAAGTAACAGATATTTAAATATTAAGTGATAAATAAATGCTATATATTAAATTTTAATAAATGTTATACTGAAATTTCCTAATAAATTAATATATCGATTTCAGAAATCAAATAAAGCATGAAGTGCATGTTTATATTCACGAAGAATAAGATGTAGGAGTTTTTTTTTCTATTTGGGATCTCAAAGTTTATCTACAAGTTACGACAAAAACCAGACTCGAATCCAGACCCCACCAGTTCAGTGGAAAGTATCAAAACTGAGTGGAATGAAATATTGGTTAGTAATTTTATGCTCTTCGCGGAGCCTGTTATTTCTTCGAAACGAACCTTTTTCCAGCGCGGGACTGCCAACTTCCGAACTCACGATACTCTGAAGTGTAGATAATCATAGCAGGTTGCTTCGGAAATCCAGCGGAAACCGCTGATCGAATCTCCGAGCCATTACGTGAGGGCCAAGGCTTTTTGCACCTCCTAACATTATTTTTTCAGCGTTCGCACTTTATTCTTGAATTAGTTCAATACTTTGAGACAAGACAAGGGTGTGAAGGAAGAAAAGCAAGAACATCTTGTTTCACTGTGTCGGACGCAGCGAACTTGACAACCAGGCTAACCGACGTCGTCGTCAGAATGGAGCAGCTCTTCTGACGAATCCGATTACAGCTTTTTCCACACGAGCTGTCACGTGCAGCCGCTGCTGTTGCCAGGTTTATGCCCAGGTAAACTGCGACTGCAATGGACGTTCCGTCTGGCGATGAGAGCTGGAGCCGGTCAATGGATGCGCCAGCAAAGCAGTTTAGTACTGATGGTGAAAGAGCCGGAGGTGGCAATTTTCGACAAAACGAAAGGTCAATACATCGGAGAACTGCTTAAAAAAGACGCTTTCTCGCTGGGGAACTAAATAACTTTGATGCCCAACAGTATTCATTATAAACCATATTATGATGCATAGATTCCTTAAAAAGGGTTTCAAAAGAGTGCCTATGTTTATAGTAATCATGAATTCTTTCCCAAACTTTAACAGAGGAAATATATAACATAAATAAATTTAATAAGTGACAGCTCGTGACTAAAATATTTGGTCGGCACTTTGACTATGGCAGGTTGGGCCCCGATGTATGAAAGTTATTTAGAGAGAAGATTGATATTAAACTGAACTGTATCGGATGGAACGACGTTTCATAATACAAATACACTTTTTTTTCAATTGTTCTCAAAATGCATTATTTAGCTAAAACAATCGGAGAAAAAACAAACTGGGGAAGGCGTCGTCTGATCTTTCCAATTCAATTCAGTATTTTCCACCTATCCTGTAATAAATAAGTTATGCATCTTTCCTGTCTATTCTAGTGATATTTTGAAAAACTATTCATGTAAAATATACGTAATATAGAGGTTTATTACTTTTTTCGACTCCATTCCGATAATAAATTTATATTTATTATTTTAAACTAAATTAAAATTAAAAAAAAAATAAATATTCCCTCAACCAGCTGTTTGCCACATAGGTCTGACAGGAGACTTTCAGTATTACATCATAGTAGAAGGCCTTTTTGAGGATGGTGGAACCTCAGCAGAAAGATAACATAAACACCCATGCCTTACCCGCGACTCGAACCCAGGTCCCTCTGATTAGAAGACAAGCACGCTAAGAACTTGGCCACGAGACGGCTTAAACTAAATTACACGTCTCAAATTATCACTCGATGAGTTGTATTTTCTGGTTATAGCAATTAATTTGAAATATTAACCTATTATATATTTATGATATACATATTACTGAATAAAATTGTGAAGACGGATGTATCAAACCAGATAGGTAAAACAGCAAGAGCGGATGGTATCTACCATCCTCACAAGGAAAATCCGAAATTTCATATCAGGGGTGTTCATTAAGGTGAATTAGATGACAAGCTAACTATCTTCAATCAGACCAAACAGAATTCGAGACTTTTTATCTCACATGATATTTGAAGAACATTTCAGAGAAGTAAAAATTCTTATAAACAATAGTTATTCACCATTTATTTAGGAAAATGATACTTGAATACAAGATAGTTTATTGTAACTGCTATATTAAATGTTTTGTTAAAATAATCATATATTTAGAAGTTCGAATAATTGCTTATTTTGAAATTATTATCCAGTTGTTGTACGAATTAGAAGAGATAGAACTTTTGACACAAACGACATTCGAAACTGAGCGTCCGCTTCAAACCCGACCGAGACAACGCTCATACTATGCGTATGGTCTCCACTGAGATATGGTGCATTGGGTGCAAAAGAATTCGGACAAAATTTTTTTTTATAAAATCAATAAATTTCTGTTCAGGAATATAATTTGAATTCGAAAATCTAATTAATTAAATATTATGTTTTTATTTATCTTTTAACTCTTAATTAGATGCCTTATATACTTGCCAATGACGAAAAACATGTAACTGCTTAATAAACGTTAATTCTTACCACGCATTTTTTGAAACATATAAACACTAAAACAGTTAATATTACAGTGAAAATATTAAAGAAGTATGTTCTTAAATTAAACAATACCACAAACTACAGTTAAATGTTTAGCTATAAAAATGTAGAATACATCTTTTAGAGAAGTACATATGGTTCAGATTCTGCGTTCAAAATTCTTTTGAATATAAATATGTACATTAGGTATTCAATTAAAAAAATGGCAAAGAAAAATTCCACTCTAGAGGGAAATGGGAGAGTTCGGTCCACCCCAGTTATTTCGAATTATTCCGCAACGTTGACCGAATGATTGTAGGCATAATTTATACATTTAAAATAAATTTCAATGCTCCTTTTCTCTGCCTTGATTTCCATAGCTCCGCCTGAAAATAAGACTATCTGTCTTGGCGCAAGGATAACTATGCAAATGCTAAGCAAAATAAATGCTACAAAAATCATAACATGACAATAATAAATACACGTCTAGTACGACGGCCAACTTTGCAGATAATGACGATAAATCAGAATATATTTAAATTTAGAGGAATTGATTGATATTTTTGGGTTTTATACCCCTCTAAAAAGTGCTTTTTCACTTTTTACATACACGAATAAAAATGTTTTGATTTCTAAAGTAATAAGAAAGATATTGAGAAGCTTTTAATAATTTAAGCACATGAAATTCCCGAATGGCAGTTCAACATATTTGACTTTTACAAGATCCATTGCATCTTAATTGGCTATTAAAATTGATGAATAGTAAGAAGAATAACTCTCTTAACGATCACTCTACTTTATCAATAATACTCTTCAGTACAAGACCAGGATAGACATTCGGAAAATTTATGTGTTCTCCAGTTTTCAGTAAATATCCTAAGAAATCAGTAAAAACTCTCAAAACTATATAAACTTAAATTATACTTAACCATTCATAAACACTTGAATCATCGGTTATAAACAAATTCAATGACTATTGCTATCACAATCTAAAGCTATACAAGGCCGCGTTTTCAGCAGGAAGGATTGGGTTTATATTTAGTGCAAAAAAACAATGGAGATATTTTTAATGCCAAATATTAGTGCATACTTTTTGTGTGCTACTGAAGGTTGTGAAATCAGCAGTTTTTACGACATTTAAAGTCATCAAAAAAGGTCAAATTTATATTACAGAATACAGAAGATGATGATGAAGACCGACGGAAACGCGAATTAATGCTTTCAGTGAAAAAAGGGAAGCTATATAAAGGAGCAACAATAACATGAAAAGAGAACAGAAAGCTTTCAGCATTACAGTCGCAACCTGGTTTGAAAGTATTAAGCACTTTACCACCAGCATGTTGAAAAATGAGACAAACACAATAGAATTTATTCAGCAGTCCATATTCAGTAGTACGTCTTAAAAAATGTTATTCCCTCTCGACGTTTGTTTGTTCTGTCAGCTTTTCGTCTTTGGACAAGTAATTAAGATTATTTAGCGTCGTTACTAGAGTAACAAACATTCCTTTTCGAAAACTGTGTAGATTCGCTGCGTTTCTGAAGAACGTTCTTTGTAGCGCTGTATGAATAGCTCATTTGTTAGTTGTTCTTTTTCCGCAAAGCTGCAAGCTAGGTTTGTTGAATTTGTCGGGAGTTACTAATTTCAAGACAAAAGCGAAAAATACCACACATTAAGCGTACACACTGTGGAACATTAATTACACAGAGCATAAGCAGCTGGCATAGACCTTTATTTTGTTATCCATTTTTATTATATATCATTAAGACTCCTAACTTTCGCTCTCTTATATCACGGGTTAATGGGCAATCAGTTCTGCGCAATTTCCTATCTATGTTAGTTTTTCGCAGCTTAATGTACTGTGATAGTAGATTTTAATCGTATTATTTTCCAATTTCGCCTGGCAGTTTTTAAACGAGTTTTATATATATGAAGAATCCAAAATAACGCTTTGCATAAAGCGCATTTTTTGATCATTATATCGTGATGCCTTTAAATATGCTAAATCGTTTTATACTACTTTTTGGAAGTGGTAAAGCACGAAATGAGAATGGTGTGTTCTCAGTTTGTTAATTAATATGCCACGTTTAATCACTGTTTATCATAATTACTATTAATTTTTGGAAACACTATTTATATTTTCGTTAGACAATCTTAAGAGAACCAATTTTTCTCCAATTATCTTCAGATATTTTTCATGAAATTAAACAGCGATAACACATTACTAAAAGTTGATTATTTAATCAACCAATATTCGTATAAAGTCAACTTTAAAAAATGTCGTAATATTTGATATATGTTGCTTTAACTTTCTGCATATACAATAGAGTTTCAAAATCCACGATAACTGAATGGAAAAGGGACGCAGTTGAACTAAAAAAGTCTTAACTCAGGGTTTCAAAAACATTTTTGTACACATTCGTATTCGAAGGATGATTTTGAATGATAATGTCAGTCATGATTTAAAGGTTGTAACATTTGCAAAATTCAGACTGAGTTAATGCAAATTAACTACAATAATTCCAAACACAGGTTGAAAGATTTTTGAAACATCGAAAGTAATTTATTTTTGCAATATTTGCGCGATTAACCAAGCATATGCTGAATGATTAAACAATAAAGGTAAAACGAATAAAATCTTAAAACAAACTGTAAAGATTCTAGTTATGTTGCGAAAATAGGATATGAATGACATTGTTAATGATTTGAAATCTTTAATAAATGTTGCTTTCATTTCTAAAAAAATAGTACTGGAGCAAGGAGTGGCTGCTGTTCTAATAATTTTACGCTATCCGTGATTCTCTCATCCATTTTCAATGATATTGTATTGCACATTTTATCAAATATGGCATCTTAGATTGTTATTATTTTCTAAAATGCCTTGCCAATATAAATGCAATTTTTCATTAACTCTGTTGTAGCATAGATGCTATCAGGTAGTTATTGCAATACAAAGCTTTCTCTAATTTGGTAACTCATTCATTGAATTTAATATTATTATTCGTATTCTTCATTGAACCTGATCAATTAAATTCCATCAATTTTAAAGTTTAAATATTGCTTTACAATTAAAACAGAATGAAACTGAAAAATGTAAACCGATGCATGTGGCTGCTAAGTAATATCATTTTATCTTTATTCTCGAAATGATCAGTGCCTTCTTTGAAAGAAGAAACTATTGCAACTCTATTGGGATTGACGTCAAAATATTATTTAGTATATATCTTAGATAACTAGTAACATGTATGCGCTTATACACAGTATAAGTACATACCATGTTACTATACACAGAGTATTGCTGCTTTATTTGGAAGACTTGGGCCTATGAGAATTGGGTGGAAGTCAGCTGTGTGGACGACAATTGGATGGATGCGACAATTGGTTAGGTATGACAATTGGGTGGTAAAAAGGAAATGATGAGAAATAATTGGATTATTAAGATTAATTCTAAATTATCTGCTGTAGAGCAAAAAAATTCAACACACTACTCGGAAGTCTCTTGAATCAGACACTCTATAAAATGAATTTGTTTAGATATCAGCATAGTCTATATTTAAACTATTCTCTTTAATCCGACATTAAAAGTAATAAAATTTTAAACAATCCTATTCGTAACAATTTTAAATAAAACGAACGCATATATGAAACCAACATATTTAGTATTCGTATGTATCCGACATTTCATTAAAATGTTTTTTTTTTCGAAGCCTATCTTTTCTAAAGAACGCAAATGGAAAAAAAAGAGCGCACAACACGAAACCAAACAGTGTAAGACCATCTATATTTTATTAATCCGACTTACGATAAAACGTATTTTATAGTGATCCTTTTCTTCTAAACGAAACAATCGGAAATCAAAATAACGAAATGCAGGAACCCAGCCAGCACTCTCGAGGTAGAAACAGCCGAAATTTTTATTTTCTCAGTAATCCGACTTCTGTTACAACGGATTTACATTTCTTTATGAATCTTCTAAATGACGAAAGTGGAAATCAAAGAACGCAGTACAGAAAAGCAAATTACATAAGACTACCAGTATACTCAGTAATCCGACATTGAATAAAGGGATTTCTTTAAACATTCCATTGTTCGAAACGAAACAATCGAAATCAGTGTAACGAATTACAGTTACGAAATATCCGATATTTTTAACCTATTCGGGCTAACTCGACTTCGGTTAAAACAGGTCTTATATTTATATTTATCTTAGTTACTGCTTCTTCTGAATAAAGCAAACGAAAATCAAAGAATACAGAAAACCAAACTGCATAAAACTATCAGCTTGATCACTAAACCGATATTCAATGGAAATATTTTCTTTCTTTCCACTGAATCATCTTTATTCATTGAATCCATCAAATAATTATTTTCAAACATCCTTTCTTAAAAACAAAAGAATCAAAAATCAAAGTAACTCATACAGGAAATTGAAAAAGAGGATATATAATATCTATTCTTGGGTTGGGTTGTTTTACCTCTGAGCGGCACTTTTTGGCACACCATGGGCTAAATGGCCTGGTCACATGGACCCCGAAGGTTCAGAGAAGGTTGGGAGAGGGGACCCACTGGAACAGCTGTTGGGAGACAGATGGTAGCCTCCCGTCAAGGCCATCCAGCGTGTTCTTTACCGTGCACAGTGTATGGCTCTCCCACACACGAGGCCACGGCTTAACGTCCCATCCGACGGACGGTGGCCTTTCCAAGCCAATCGGTGTCCCCTACTGACCATGTTGCAGGGCGGAGAATTTTGAGGAGATAAATCTCAACGCTGACCCAGCTGGGACTCGAACCTGGGAACTACAGATTATGAGCCTGGCGCGCTACCGACTAAGCCACACCCGCCCCTATCTATACTTGATAACGGAATTTATTTAGAACGAGCTTTTATATTGTAATTATTTCCCCTTTCAAATGAAGCAAACGGATGTCAAAGAACGCTTCCTAAAAACATCCGTAAGGATTCTTCTTTAAAAGCAGTAGGGAATACAAAACTTCTTAGAATTATCATTATTCTCTAATCCGACTCTCAATAATACCAATTTTTTATGAGTTCCAAAAAAAAAAACATCGAAAAATCAAAGGAATACATTACAAATAACTTAAAGAGCTACTTTATACTCTTTTTTTCTCTACGCCAATTACGTCTAAAACATTTAAATACAGTCTCTGCCATTCGACATTTCTGTCCAAGGATTTGCTTTCAAATATTTCTTTCTAAGCATAGCAAAATGAAACTACAGGAAAGAACTACCAGAAAAAATTATTTCTATTTTCTCTAATCCGTCATTGTTTGAAATGGATTACATATTCATATGCCTAAATCCTCTGGATGAAAGAATTTTGTTTCAGAAGATCCTTTAAAAATTATTTTTCTTTAATGTTGGCTTAATAAGAATACTGATAGTCTTATATAGTTTGGTTTTCTGCGGTCCGTTATTTTTATTTCAGATTGTTTAACTAAAGTCGGATTAGGGAAGAAAATGATTAGTGAAAAAAAAATCCATTTGCTACGTAAAAAAACCGCCATAGTGTATTGTTGGATTAAAGAGGTTAAACAGAAACTTTTTATTGAAAAACGGATTAAAAAGAATACAATACTACAGTGCTTTCGATTAATTTAGAATTATTTCGATCAGAAGGAATAAATTTGTTAAAAAAAATCGCTGTATTCCCTGTCGTATTAGAGATAATACATATATAGAGTTTGCTATGATAATTTCTAAATATTTTGGTTCTATAGAGTGCCCGGTTCAAGAGACTTCCTAGGAGTGATGAATTTGTTTACGGCAGATATTTTAGAATTAGTCTTAGTAATCTAATTTATTTATAATTATTTCTTTTTTTTTCACCCAGTTGCCGTCCGTTCAATTGTCACATTTACCCAATTGTTGTCCTCCTAGTTGACTTCCCCCCAATAGTCGTGCCCCCGGAAGATTTGATGTTTTCATAGTTAGGTTAATTTGTTCTGTGTTGAGTGTTAAATTATTAAAACTGATAAATTATATATGGGTAATATTCAAGAGTATGAAAATGTAAAATTGTATAGAGAAGAATGAAGAAAAAAATGTGGCAATCAAAATAAGACTCAGAAAAAATATTAGCCGCACATATTTATGTAATACAAATTACTTAAATATCAACGAAAGCTTCTTACCTATTCGTGTTTAATTTTTTCATCAGTATGATTATTCCGGAGGAATACTTTAGGGACATTTCAGGTATCAAATTTATGTATTTAGTTCGAATGAACTTCATCCTTATCAAGACTCATATTACTTAACTACAAATTAATAATGCTGACGTGACGATATATCCTCCTTGACAAATTCAATTTTAGAAGTATCATTAGATTGAGCCATGGCCACGGCTCAATGTCCATATGAAGGTACAGCATGCCCTGTGCACGTTAAAGAGCATGCTGAATGGCCTTTACGGGAGGCTACCATCTGTATTCTAACAGCTGTTCATTTGATCCTCTTCTCCCAACCCTCTATCAGCCCTCGAGGTCCTTGTGACCTAGCCATTTAGTCCATTGTGTGCAAAAAATGCAGCTCAGAGGTAAAACAACTTAACCCAACCCTAATAGAACTAATCCATTTTCTGTTAATATATAATCAATCATTCTTATGCAGCCCATCTGGTGAAACCCACGTATACTTGTGTAAGTCGCGGGTTGGGTTGGGTTGGGTTGTTTTACCTCTGAGCGGCACTTTTTTGCACACCATGGGCTAAATGGCCAGGTCACATGGACCCCGAAGGCTCAGAGAAGGTTGGGGGAGGGGACCCACTGGAACAGCTGTTGGGAGACAGATGGTAGCCTCCCGTCAAGGCCATCCAGCGTGTTCTTTAACGTGCACAGGGTATGACTCTCCCGCACACGGGGCCACGGCTTAACGTCCCATCCGACGGACGGCGGCCTTTCCAAGCCCATCGGTGTCCCCTACTGACCGTGGGCAGGGCGGGGAATTTTGCAGAGATAAATCTCAACGCTGACCCAGCTGGGACTCGAACCTGGGAACTACAGATTACGAGCCTGGCGCGATAAGTCGCGGTGTTTGCAATGTCTCATTCTCAAACCATTAAGTATACTTACCTGTAGGAGATGTTGCCCATTGCAGATATCAATGAAAAAGGAACCTATCACCCCTCCCCAAAGATCAGAGTCAATACCAACTTTAGCATTAAAGTCGCCTAGAACAAGAGCAATATATCCTTTCTTGACAGAATTAAAAATATCCTGAAGTTGTCCATTAAAAACTTTCTCATCCTCATCGGTGTCCTCAGTAGGGACATAGCAACGGATAACATTGAAGTCTTTAATGCTTGTTTTAAAATTAACTGTAGGAAACCTTTTATTAATGCATTCAATCCTAGAAGAGCATCACTAGCGTATCTGATGAGAAGCAAACCTAAGCCTTGAATATGCTTTCCATCTTCCATCCCTGAAAATTGGAATTTAACATTATTTTTAAGTGTCTGACCTTTATCTGTCCATCTGGTCTCTTTCAAGCCGAGCATATCTTGTTTATAACATTGGAACTCTTGTGTGAGGACATCAAGAGAATAATCTATATGCAGAGTCCTCACATTCCAAAAAACTGTAGAAAGAAAATGGTACGTGGGGATTAAAGAAACTACATTTATTGAGAAAGGAAGTGCCAACAATAACAAACATCCGACTAGATTTAAAGAAACTGCATTTATTGAAAAAGGAAGTGCCGACAATAACAAACACCCCCCTATTCGCAACCATGGGGCCAAAATCTGTTCGCCACACTACTAAAGGCTGAAACTATCCACACTGAAAGACTTCCCCAATATAGGATTTGATGATACCCGTAGAAGAAGGAGTTCAGATACCTGTGATGGCCTCTGATCAGGATTATCCACCAGCTGGTAAAACGTATCCTGCAAATCTATTCACTTGGACTGTCAGCGCACAAACAGAAAACATAGCGGAAGATTTTCTCTCAACACAAGTCCACCAGTGCAGCAAATTCAGGATCCATAATCAAGCTCAGAGCCATTATTCCATTCAGGTTGGTATATGTGGTTAGCATCAGGACCATGTGTGATTGACCACTCTGCATCAGGGTACAAAAAAAAAGTAGCCAGAGTAGTCCATATCAGTAGACCACATTGATCTGGCAGCCCTCCCCTTCCGTTCCCTTCTACAAGAGATATCTCGTTTGGAAGGTACTAACGGTCTGCACCCCGAGAAGACGGGGTCGGACTTTAGGTGCTAGACCTGTGAATACCTAGTTACCATTTACAGACCATCCAATTTCAAATCCCAACCTATATTTTAAGCAATTCTTCTTTATGCTAAAGGCTACTTTAGCTGAATAACCTACGCTTGAGAATAGGTCTGAAATTTACTTTCTCTTCTCTTCGTAATAAATCATAAAAAGTTACGGAAAATGCGAAACATTGTGTTTTTCTTGTACAGTTGAAAGAATCCTTAATATTTTTTGTTTCGTTTACTTCCAAGAAAGTAAACAAGCAAATTACTATTCATATTTACAGTAACTACACGAAGCTCTTTTACGCTTTTAAAAAAATACTAAAACTACTGAAAAAGATGGAAAAAAACTCCGAAATAAATTACGGCACTTGATAGATATGGTATCTAATCAAAACTTTGTTACTGTTTCGACATCTTTAATCCAAGCTCTTCCTCCATAAATAGGGTTACCACTAATTAAGTTTTTTTCGTGTTTGTTTTGATCTTATCTGGGAGAACAGCACTCGTCTCTAATTAAACAGACTACGTCTTTTCTTCTTCCTCCTGTTTTCTCCGCGCATCATTGTCGTCGCGGGTGTCTCCTGTGCTGACAAAGAAAATTTCTCTGCAGATACTGTGGTCAACAACGGTGAGCCCGCCTTAAGGAACAAGCCGAACACTGCACCGCAAGGGAAAAAAATTCTAATTATAATCGAAGTCCCTTTAATATAGAATTTTTTAAACGGTGGAACTGAAGCCTAGGGTGGCAAAAACAGCAAGTACTTATTTCAAAGCAATCAGGCATACGGTGAAGCAAAACACGATTATTAACCAGCTAAAGATGCTTAGAGACACCTAATGCATAGAATTCTGATAACACTGAAGTGTAAATAAATAGTTTTAACAGTTTTAAGTTCTCAGAAAATAATTAAGAATTCTTCACATGTTAATTGCAACGTTAAACAAAATTTAAGTTCGTTAGGGTTTGTTCAGTATGCTCTATTTTTGATGCGTCGTCTTATTTAAAATTTTGCAAGATTTCGCATTTTCTGCCAATTTGTATCATTTTTTGCTCAAACCTAAATGAAATAAAATATATCTACAATGTTTATTAATATTAATAAGATTCAAAAGGCGGAAAGTGAAATTAATATAACTTTGATGCTTTTATTAAAAACTAGCTTTTAAATATGTAACTGAGTTGCCATAATTGAAAGGAAGTGCTGATTTCACGGCGAAATTTGAATCGATTATTGGGTAATTGCTTGTTTGGTTGTTTGTCGTGAAATATTATATTTGGTTGTTAGTCGCCATGGCTCAGGTCCCCGCAGATGTCCAGGAGAAGATCGCCTCATCCACTGACAAGCAAACTCCGACCTCTGTGTGACATCTATAGCAATCAAGCATAATGTGTTGCCTGAAATACATGCATCAGTGTCCATATAGACAATCCGATGACGTTTGAATGAATCTGAATTACATGCACAGTATCCCCTGTGCAAGTTATCTCTGATTGTTAATCATAGCCAAGCATATCGTTGGTGGTGCACAGAGCGTGTGTCGGGGGAGGGGGTTTGGTTAGGATGTTTTATCTCTGAGTGGCCTTTTTTGCTCATATTGTGCTAAATGGCCAGGGGAGAGAGCCCCTGTACAGCTGTTAGGAGACAGATGGTAGCCTTCCATCCAGCATATTCTTTAACGTACAAGGTACGGCTCTCCTGCACATGGGGCCATGTCTTTACATCCCATCCGATGGTCTGCCACCTTTCCAAGCTCATCGGTGTCCGCTACTGACCGAGGGCAGGGCGGAAAGTTCTGCAGTCAAGGGAGGAGGAATGGCACTATATAGTTTTTTTTGGGGGAGGTGTAAATGACGGTTGAATCAAGGTTTGACGTCACTAAAGCGGAATCCGTCAAACATCCGGGAGTGTCACAGTGCTCGCACACCCACCGTTCTGGTGTGGGGTTCCATCAGTTATGACTCCAGGACGACTTTAATGTTTGCTCAGGGAACTTTGACAGCTCATCGATACATCGACGATATTCTGGTACCCCATCTTTCCTAGTGAGCTCTTTTAGTGCACTTTCTTCAGTAAGATAACGCACGTTTCTATATGGCACTCGTTGCCCAACAGTGTCTACGGCATGTCAACACCCTACATTGGACTGCTTCGTCCCAGATTTCTTTCCTGTAGAGCACATATGGTATATTCTGGGTCGATATCTCTGACAGCATTCAGAGTCAGGACACACACTGCACCCTGCATCTCCATTTCAAGAAATAATGTCGGAAAGTGGCTCAGGAAAAAGAATTAAGGACCTCTATGCACCGATGCCTCGACGTCTGGCTGCAAGAATCGCTGCCAAAGTGGTTCATACCCTGTACTGAGAGCCCATGTTAGGGTTCCCTAAACACGTTCTTAGTATGGATGAAGGTGATTGTGTGATTAATCATTACTACCTTGTAACATGCTCTACTGCTCTGCTCAGTTTCACCGAGGTTCGAGGCTTGCTTCTTGGTGTTTCAATTTTTGTGTTAATGACTGAATTTTAAGCTTTTAATAATCTTTAAAGATAATTCAATTTTCATCGAAAGAGTAGGAATTTGTATTGGCCTGAGGCAGTCTTAAGAACAATCTCGATTTTTGGATTACATTATTTTCAGATCATTGTCTAAAGAACTTGAGACAAAAGTTACTTAAAAATTTATTTTGATATTCATTGGTTTATGTTGATAACTGATTGTAGATCGCAAAAAACAGGGTATCAAATCTTTCAATAACTGTGCAATTTAAAGAAATAACTTTAAAACTAATTTGACAGGCAAAGAGTACTTGTTGATATATCACTGATCGCAATGTTTTTCCATCGAAGTGCACTTTCTCTGGTAGCCTTTCTGGCTACAAGGGAATATTTTGACCATTAAATATAGATTATAGAGAGGAAGTTAAAGTTTTATGCTACTAATAATGTTGACCACATTAACAAATAAATGTTCATTGTAGATGGTTTTGAATAGTTGTCATTCAATACTTACCTAAAACGATTCATCTGTTACCCCGGTAGGTAAAATGAAAGAAAGAAAAAAAGATGTATTTCTCAGATGTCAACATCTTTCACATACGTAATATCGATATTATGCCAAATTTTGCATCCATTAATTCATGAAAAGGTAAAAGCATCTTAGTGGCTTCTGCGGGTAAGAGCAAGAAGTGCGACCCCTGAGAAGCAGTGCTCCAAATGAAATCTCGCAAAAACACTGTGAAATCGTGTCTATTGATATGGCTTCACTTCTGTGGAAATACCCGTAATGGACCGGATTGCAGTTCTCCTTCGAAAATTTAGTTGGGGACGCCATCAAAAATAATTCAGAGTGCAACTATGCCCAACGTATTATCTGCAGGGATGCTGCGTGGTGCTCTAGTAACAAACATTTACTTCGTTTTAGACACGGAAAAGGCAAAAATGAATTCCATTGGCTTCTGCAAGGCAGAGTGAGTTACTGCATGCTGCACGAAGCCTCTTTTCCAAATATAGATAAAGTATTACTTGGAAAAGTGTCATCGCAGCTCTTCAGAAAACCTAATTGTTCAAAACAAGTCTCAGGGGGTATCTGTATATCTATTATTGACTTTATGTTATCCCTGTGCTCGTGAACACTACTTTTACTTAACTGGAAAGCATATACTGAAGTAGTCTGATAACCAAGCTGAGAATTGTTGTCGAAAACCTAGGGGATCTTTCTATATTAAATCTGGGAAAAATAATAAGTAAGGCAATTTTGAGACATTAATATAGGAACAAAATTGTTAGATGCAAAACACTTATCCAAATATGCGATTTTGTGTTGTTGTTTTTTATTTTGAACGCCTGGAATTTTTTTTTCTTTTTTACTTCATGCTCACAACTGTTAACAACTGTCTCTTCCAGCTACGCGCCCTTTAGCTTACCCATTTTCGGAATCTTGTTATTTAAGGCTTAAAGCCGAAGAGTTGCCAATGTTAGGAAGAGTCTCATTGGACTGGAATGGAGCAGGCGAACAAGTACTGGTTCATGGTACCGAAATTTGTAAACAATAAAAGACTATATACGAAAGATATTGGAAAATGGCGATATTTAATAAAATGCGAGGATTGTAAGATTTTTCGCGACTTAGAAAAATCTAATCCGTGACATAAAACAAACTGAAAAAAAAATAGACTCGACCTCGAATTTTTTTTCTAATTTAATGCTTTAAAATAATGACCAATTAGTCGATTCGAAGTATTTCTTTAAAACAAAATTTGAAAATTTGTTGCATTTTTATATGGATCGTGAATTTTACTATTGAAATACGATCAAAAAGCAGTTTTTCACTTTTAAAGTTCATATTTCGTAGCAATGACTAACAATACCATATGATCCACGACTTTCGCTCACGTGTACTTATTGTTTTTAGTATAAACGTATAACAGGACACAAACTAATAAAGCTAGTAGAGTTAACAATAAGAATCTTAGCACAGTGAAATAAAACCCATTTTTGATTGTTTTATATACCTAACAGAGATAAACAATGATTCAAACATGGACGATTCCGAAAGATGAAAGAATATGCCTCAATGTTCAACTAATCGATCTCAGAAAAAAACCTACAGTCTATTTTTTCTGCATACGTTTTCGGATGTTTGTTATTAAAAAAGGTCTCCATGTCACTGAACGCTATTTAACCTTATTAAAGCAAAATATATATATTTTATTCAGAGGATTTCAAGAACGAAAGCAATTAGAAACTGTACATAAATTAACAAATAATGTTAAGACATTAAAAGAATAATATCTCTTTATGGAAAAATGAATACTTTTTTCCAATATTATAAGAATTTACAATGCAATATCAAAATAAAATACTGTAAAGTGAGTCTGCATTAAAATATATTGAAAACTATCTAGAGGTAAATTTAAAATTGTGACACAAAAGTTTGAAACATATATATATATTGTATATATAAGATCATGAAGCCAATCTTAACATCTATGTCAGATTTAGAAGAAATATTGTCTTGAGAGGGGTGGATTTTCATCCCACCCTATATACATATCTGAATATAACATAAATTGACTGATTGGAAATAATTTAAGTACCTTATACAAAATAAGATTTTAAATTACATTGGAAAAACATAGAATGAGCTATGTAGTTTGAAATTTTATTTAAAATATATTTCTGAAATATCGAAAAGACCCCTCTAACTAAAATTATCACTTAAAAATTTCGAACTCTGGATATTTTTTTTTAATTTTGAAGTGCATACTAAACTTCTAAGTTCTTTTTATTATATTTCGCATACAGACTCATTTGCAGATATTGAAAGAGAAAGTGATTTCCTCTTGGTTCGCGATGACATTTAGATGGTATCAACATGACTGTAGCAAGCAATGGGCGGTCGCAGAAATGGGAAAGTGGAACTATCATCATCAACACCTAAGATGTCATTATCGGCTGGTGTGCAGATTGGCAATTTTGGGTGGGAGTCTTGATGATCTCTCATTGTCTGGCACAAGGGATTTCATTACCACTTAAACTGAGTGACCCGAAAGCTTAAATGCTTGTCGGAAGAGCTCTCAGGTCATCGGATGCAACGCTTTAAGCTCATCTCCTTTCTTCGTCGTAAGTTGAACGTGCAAAAGGTGAAATGATTACAAATATCCCAACGAAATCTATCGAAGGCAAAATGAAATGTTTCTTTAACGTAGTGTCCTCGTTCATAATTATTAGCTAAAACTCTTGTTTATTTATTAAGTTTTATTAACTGATAACACTACATAGATTGTAATTTTTTATTCAATTGAAAATTGCCGATAATAGATCTTGTTTCTTTTTCCGAAAATGCTAAACACCGTATTTTTAATGTTTGATTTATCGAAGATTTCTTACGCTCTGAAAAATCATTTAATACTTGCTTTTGTAAATATCTTCATACACATAAATGTAACTAGAGATATTTCCATGTTTTATATTTTTGTTAACAAATAATTTTAAATAGCCATCAACCTCCCCTACGTCACAAGCTTTCGTTCGAGATAAAATTCATTTTATTGATCCCTGGAATATTTTTATCAATTTGAAAAACAAAAATATGTTACTACCAGTGTCAAGCTTGTTAACAAATGTTGTAAGTTGTAATTCTTGTTAACAATGTAAGTTCTTGTTAACAAATGAATTACTGACCATATTAATGATTTACTTGCCTAACAAGGGAACAATTTTCGCAAGCTAAGATTTCATTTCTATTTCTAAATGGCCTATTTTTCGAAGCAAATATTTGTGATAAGATAACGTAGAATATAATTCTTAAAGTGTTTAAAAATAATCTTATTTTAATGTAAGACAAGAATATATCTTATTAAAACAAGCTGAACCATTTACGTTAGAAACAAATACAAACAGGATATACTAACAAAATAATGGATTTAATTAAATTTAACAACGGGTTAACGAAAATATAATCATCACATTAAATATTTTACGTTATAAGACTGAGAAAAACACAATCATCACAAAATATTTTACGGAACCTATGACGACCTAAGTTTTAAAAGGTCTCTCTAAATTAAGTTGGGTTGCTTTAACTTTGAGAGGTATTTTTTGCACACAATGGGCTAAATGGCTTGGTCCAAGGACCCCGTGGGCTCAGGGAAGGTTGGGGGAAGGGGGCTCACTGCACAGCTCTTAGGAGACAGAGGGTAGCTTCCCATCAAGAACTTCCAGCGTGTTCTGTAGCGTGCATAGCGTATGTCTCTGCCGCATACGAAGCCGCGGTTTAATATCCCATCCGGGGGACGGAGCCTTTCCAAGTTCATTGGTGTCCCCTACTGGTCGAGGGAAGGGAGTTTTGAGGAGATAAATCTCAACACTTGGCCAACTGGGATTCGAACCTGGAAACTGCAGATTGCGAGCCTGGCTAATTAAATTAATTTTTTAATTACGATTGCGAGCAGCAGCCTAAATTAATATAAAAAAAAATGTTTTCATTTACAGATATTTCAATAATATATATATTGTTCATATTATGTCATAGATTATGGTATCAAATGCATGCAAATTTTCACACTTATCCTGTCAAAATCTTGAAATCTAAAACTCTAAATTATCAAATATCAGTTTTTCAAAATTCTGAATCTGTGGTGCGCTGGATTTTGGCCGTAGGTTCCTCCTTGTGTCTATTTCCAGAGTTTCGTTGTTTCACAGAACGTTCTGCAAGAAATCGATTTTCCTGTATAGTGGGGCGGGGATGGCTCAGTCGGTAGCGCTAGGCTCGTAATCTGCAGTTCCCAGCTTCGAGTCCCAGATGGGTCAGCAGTGAGATTTATTTCCGTAAAAATCCCCGCCCTGTCCCGGGTTAGTAGGGGATGCCGATGGGCTTGGAAAGACCGCCGTCCGTCAGATAGGATGTTAATCCGTGCCGTCCGTCAGATAGGATGTTTATGATCAGATAGGATGTTAATCCTTACTTTCTATTAATCCCATGTGTGCGAGAACCATACCCTGTGCATGCTAAAGAACACACTGTATGGCCTTGATGGGAGGCTACCATCTGTCTCCCAACAGCTGTTCCTCTCCCTTCTCTGAGACTTTGGGGTCCTTGTGGCCTAGCCATTTAGCCTATTGTGTGCACAAAAGTGCCCTCAGAGGTAAAACAACACAACCTAACTCCTGTATACTTCACTTATGTTTCTTGATCTTTTTAAACTCGCTGATCTTGTTGTACCATAACGGGAATGTTTTTTTTTTTAACTCATCACTTATTTTTTTACCGGTTTAATGGTCTGTTGCCATCTTCTTCCAACACCTTCCGAAAGATGATTGCAATAGATCATTGAAACTGGTAAAGGAATAAATATAACTTCCAAAAAATATGCACTTTACAGTTACAGCAAGATCAATGGAGATCTGAGTGAACTGTTTAAGGGAATTGATTGTCTTCAGGGAACTCAGCAAAACAACACATCTCTGGTAACAGCCATGAAGATAAAATGAAAACATATATGTAATAGAGTGTTACAGTTGTGAAGTCGATATTTTGAGAATAATTACAATACGTGGCACCCCAAATACAATGCTGCAACATTGTCCAAAATTGCAGAATAGTAAAAGGTCGATAATGCCATATAGTCTCTTCTTCTCTGCACATTTCATTTTCATTTCTGATCTCACTGCTGGAAGATTTAATATTTGATTCATCTCTCTTGCCTTTCCAAAATATGTCCTAATCGGTATCATATGTATCAGTGATAAGCATTTCGTAAAGCATTCTAAGAATCGATTATAAAGAATTTGTTTTGTCATGCTGTTATAATATCAAATAGGTTAGTTATGCAATGAATGGCGTTTTATTAGATATCCTCACTTTATTTCGCTATTTTTCGCTTTGTCGATTTCTGTGTTTATTAAGACAATTGTTCCACAAATCTTCCTAACTCGGTGATCGATTGTAGCTAGTGTTTCAAATGAAAGCTTGATACTGGTAGTAACATATTTTTGTTTTTCAAAAGTATCAAAATATTCCAGGGTTCAATAAAATGAGTTATATCTCAATTTATTTTACTCGAACGAAAGCTTGTGACGTAGGGGAGGTTAATGGCTATTTCAAATTATTTTTCCTTCTTCTCCCCCGTAAAAAAATAAGAAAAAAAATAGCTGCAAATAAAAATAAAAAATAATATGTACTAATTGAAAATTTTAAAAATTACTTACCCTCTAAAATGCACTCTTAAAAAGATAAAGCGTGTCAATGATGAAATCACTCACTGGATTCATATCAGTTTCAAAGAATATGAAGAACAAAAACGAATTAATGATTTGTTAGATATTACAAAATTTCTTTTACATTAATTCTTGACTAATTATCAACCAGAAGAAAATTGCCGATACCTTATTTTTCTTTGAAGTTAATATAAACTGATGAACAGATTTCATAATGTTCATGTCTCCAGTAAATCACTAACAATTTCCTTAATTATCTTCTGTCTCTACGCAAGAATTACAATTAGGAATAGAAAAGAAATGGTGTTTAGGAACAGAAAACCTATACCATGAAACTTGTTCTTCCTCATTTCAAGAAGAATTTCAAGTATGGACGAATGGCGACAGGATGGGGTTATTTTACCTCTGAGCGGCACTTTTTTGCACACAATGGGCTAAATAACCATTTCACAAAGATCACGAGGGCTCAGAGAAAGTTGGCGGACGGAACCCACTGGGGAGTTGTTTGGAGACAGATTTTATCCTCCCGTTAAGGACATCCTCCGTATTCTTTAACGCACACAGTGTATGGCTCTCCCGCACATAGCGCTACGCTTAACGTCTCATCCGACGGACGGCGGCCTTTCCAAGCCCATCGGTATCCCTTACTGACCGAGGGCAGGACAAGGAATTTTGTGGATATAAGTATCAATATTGACTTAGGCGTGTCTCGAAGCTGGGAACTGCAGATTACGAGTCTAGCGCGCTATCGACTGAGCCACCCCGCCCCTACGGCGACAGAAAGACACGAAGAATACCTCAAGACGCTGCTCGAAAATACTTACTTTTGAACTTTATTTTCTACATACGCTGCGTGCTTCTTTTAGTTCCTTGGCGGTCTGAACCCATTGATAAAGCTTGAGGAGAAGCCAAATCATCTCTGTCGAATCTCAATGGCAACGAAAAAGGAACACCTTATGAACAGTTCAAATAGTACCTTACTTGTTGTAACGATATGAACTTTCTGAGAAACTGTGTTTTGTAATTATATTTTTAAATATAATTTTGTGATAAATTTATGACCCTGTCTGTTAGTTTGTAATAATTTATTCAGTTACCTTCTTTGACAAAAGTTAATTAAATAAACAAATTGGTCAATAATTTTGTGACCTTCAGTTACATTTCCAGTGAAAATAATAAAAAAGATTGTCGTTTAGATTTCTTGTTCATCTTTGCTCTGAAATGTCGAAACACTTGAAACAATGTTTTCTCCCCTCGACTAGAAATGCACCTGTTCCGTGTCTGAAGCGACACTTCACATTCCCATTTTCTTTTTGCTCTGGAACTGGCAATTAGCAATAAATGTGCTAATTGGCAATTAACAGCGCCACAAAATTTACAAAGGGTTTACGATGTCAGGAATTTTTTATTGTTTATTTTTGCAAGTGGAATTGGAAATAAAACAGGAATAAGAATTCCATATTAAATTGTTGTGAATGGCATAAGCAAATGGCAAAGGTGAGTTAAATAGCGCCTTAAAATTAATATTGTTAATATTTATTAAAATCTGGAAGTTGTTAAATACATTATATTTCCCAAAGGGTTCGGACACTCCCATGGTTTGTGAGTGGAACGCTATATTTAAAGCTCCGTCCGGTGGCCGAGTGGTTAGCGCGCTTGGCTACTGATCAACGGGACCTGGGTTCGAACCCCAGGTAAGGCATGGATGTTCGTGTTGTTTTCTGCTGAGGTCCTGCCATCCTCTCAGATCTTCTACTGTGGCATATAAACTGACAGGCTCCTGTCAAACCTCTGTGGCAAAGCAGCTGCTTGAGGAAGTATTTTTTTTTATTTTTTTTTAACGTTATGTCCCTAAGAATAAATTTGAGATCTCAGTCAAATCTTCCAAAACTTTCCAATTTTTAACAGTACTTTTGTAATATTTAACGAAGTATTGAAAATTGAACATTTGATAGCAGACGCTTGTAGCAATAATAATTTATTTTAGAGGTTAATTGAAGGCTCAAATAATAATTATTAAAACAAATTGTTCTTAAATATAATGTAATGTTAGAAATGTGTGGGACAATTCTTTTAGTGTTCTTTAACTTAAAAATCTAAGTTGTTCAGGAATAACGTTGATACAGAGTTTGTTGTTAAGTTCCATCTCGATAGGTCTTATAAATATTAGAAGAATATTGTTAAAAAAATCGAGATTTAAAATGATTTGAGTGAAATGGGAAGTTTATCACCAGTCAGCATTTTTTCCTTTCAAGAACTTATTTTAAAGTTATTGAATATGATTTTCCATTCATATAATAAAGAAGTATCAGAACATTTATTGCCTATACAGTAAATGGAAGCTGACGAGAACAACGGTCGTAACTTTTCTCGAATATATTATATCGCTAGAAAATAGCATATTGATGACATATAGGTGATTATCATTACGTGGTTCAAAAGTATATCATAATCAATCAATGACAGCTTTTTGAGATAATGATTCCATTGGGATGCACACTTCTTCTCTACTACATCGAGATTTGAAACTCATACTTTATTCCACAAAGTTATCAATAAGTAAATACTGCAAGTGCCGAAAAATAACAATCCACCTTACTAAAAGGTTTCAATTTGTTAAACTACTTGAAAGAAGACATTTCCTTTCATTCTGTAATTTATTTTTTGCAATAGCTTCATCAATATCTGTCATCTTAAGGCTTGTAGAAGTATTATAATACTTGTAGACTAAAGTATACTTCTTTCCACGACTTGAACGATTTCCACAATTTACCTGAGACGTCACTAGACATGCGCTTCCGCTAAATTTAAAAGGCTTGTTACGTAGCTTGATTGCCAAGTGCAGCGTTTCTTAGTGAAGCAAGGAGTCATACGTAGACGACGCTGCTGGTAGAGTGAGTTTCAATAATCAATAGCTGAAAGGTCAGGCTATGCAGCCTCTAGTTCATCTTCTACAGAAGACGAATTAATGCGGTCGAAAAGCTCCTTCTTACCGTGGATGCATTTACTACTCTGGCTCTCCACTAAAATATCGATTCTTAGCTTCTTCAGCTAAATGCTTTGGCGCAATATGTAAGGAAGGGGACTTCGAACGAAATTTTTGCCTTGAAACTCAGGAATTATAGATCCATCATGTTTGTTAGACAACTTTTAAATCATTAGTACAGTGAGTTTAATTATGTGGTTATTCTTTTATCTTTCGTGAAGGAATAATTAATATCTTATCTAAGATGAAAATTTTTGTTACTGATATTTTTCTTGAAAATATATATATATTTTTTTATTTTAGAAATGCTTTCTAACAATTCTGCACACGTCAAAGCAGGAGGTTACAAATCATAGACAAAAATGATTTGTAACTTCCTGCTTTGACGTGTTCTGACTTTGTTCTTTTGCTTTGCCCCTGCATGGCACGTTGGTTCGTTTTCTGAAAAAATTCCCTTCCAAAATTCTAAATTTTCTTCTGTCCTCCCTTGCACCGCCCCCAGTTCTGTGCCCCTTCGCTACCGTCGCGTGGTGCCTGCATTATGTTGCGTGATGGATGCGTAAATTTGGGAAAAATATTTTTATTTTACTTTATTTTTCGATGGTTGGACTTCGGCCAAGACATTGACCCTATTTTTACCCTCGAACAGGGGTGTTTAATAAGCCTAAATTCTCCTTTCAGCCGTTCTTTAATTCATTCATTTTTACAAATATGCCGTCACTGGACATAGTTACCAGGAAAGGATAAGGTTTTTTAACCTCTGAGCGTCATTGTTTTGCATATTATGGTCATGTCACAAGGACTCTAAGGGATCAGAGAAGGTTGGGAAAAAGACCCATTGGACGGCTGTTAGGAGACAGATGGAAGCTTCCCGTCAAGTCCATGTAACGTGTTCTTTAACGTTCAGGAATGGTTGTCCATCACAAGGAATCACAGCTCTATGTCTCATCCCACAGACAACGGCCTTTTCAAGTCCATCAGTGTTTCTTTCTCAGCGAGAGCACAACGATGGTTAGAAAAAAAAATTCGCAACGCAAGAACAGTTGGGACACGAACCTGAAACTGTAAATCACGATCCCGGAGAACTATCGACTGAGTCAGCTTCCGACATTACCACAGAAGGAGTCTGTAATAATATGCATTAACCATCTTTGGAAATAATATGTGTGAATCATGAAATTTCTTGTAGGTTATACTTCTATGTAATATATAATATGCAAAAATCAAGAGTGCAAATTTTCTAAGCATTAGACTGTTTAAATATCATTTTGACAATGGATGTAGAAGAAAAGTGTCTACACTCATTGTCACCATGATACTTAGACAGCTTAATTGTAATTAGACGTGGCCGAATGTTTAGCGCGCTTGGCTACTGATCTGAGGGACCTAGGTTCGAGCCCAGGGTAAGGCATGGACGTTTGTGATGTTTTTCTGCTGAGGTCCCCCCATCAGACCTTTTACTGTGTCGTATAAACTGACAGGCTCCTGTCAGACCTCTATGGGAAGCAGCTGCTTGAGGGGGTATTTATTTACTTTATAATAATTAAATGCTTAGTAAATCAATGTTGTGCTGTGGATTAATTTGTGTAAACGCAGGAGTGTATATAAGGTCTTAAACATTTGAAGATTAACATGGGGTTAAAATAAGTGAAAAAGTTTTCAATAAATTTATGCAGGAAATGTGTAAAGCAAATTTAATGTATACTCAGTAGGTTATGTTTTTTCAATAGGTAGCATTTCAGTATCGATATTTTGTTCATTGTGTCCACGTGATTTTTGATCATTTGAAAACGAAAAGATGTAAAAATTTCCAAAACTTTCTTACATAGGTGTACTAAATGACCACTACACACGAATCCGGGAGTTGAAATGTGTTCCGAATCACTAGGTAACACTATCTCTACAGCCTTTTGCGCACATATGTGCCATGAAAATGCATGCACGTAATTGACATAAGCAACACTGACTGGCTGTCGCATCGTCTGGCCTGACGGTGTGCTGAGAGCTACAGGCGCACATCATTTTCTGGCAGCTGTAATGGAAGGCCCGACTGCGTCTGCGTACCTGACCCATGTATAAGTAATGATCCAAGAGCGGTTACAGTGAGAAATGTCCTCGCCAAATGCTTCTATAGCGTGCTTCGTATACTAAATAACTTTTTAATATATCAGCATAAGATCCTCATGCACTACAGCTAGGTTTACTGCAAAGCGCTCTGTTGATATATGGCTCGGTGTTGATAGCCACGATATGCGTACTTAACAGATGAATTGCATTTTACCAGCCACAAGGCACATAAAGTGCAGTTGTGACTTCATGAACACCGTCGTCAAACATAAACACCATTGAGTAGCTTCAGATGAAGTAAATCTCCAACACCGAAATGCGAATTTTATGACTTCAGAATGGTTGAAATATAACACAAGGGTACACAGTGGTCCAAACTAATGGCATCAAATATGCTACTGCATACTTCACTCCTTTCATGTGACCTAAATATGTGTTAACTGGCTCAAACACAATCTAGGCAATATTATGACAGTTCTACGAGCAAGAAAGTTGGTGCTTCGCTTGAAATATTTGCGTTCACTTTGGTGAAATATTTCTCTCGTTTTGAACTTGTCATAAAAATAAAGTAAAATGAGCAGCTGTTTGGTTTGTCAAGCATGTTTTAAGATAACATTATATTTATGAGTAATCGTAGAATGAGTAAATTACTCCGGTTATCAGTTACACATTACTTAGTGAATTAAATATATCTAGATAAAACAACTTTGAAGATGTACTATGAAAAAAAAAGTGTTATTATTTATTACTACTTTTATTTCGATTCTGAGTGCACTTTCTGGATATTTTTGGATATTTTGGACGGCGGCCTTTCCAAGCCCATCGGTACCAGTCTAGGTTTCATATACACTGCTCACAAAAATTAGGGATATTTCAAAATGAATATGAAGCGATAAAAAAAAGAAGCATTTGATTTTTTTTATTAAACAAGAACATCAGAAAAGCAAACTACAAGTCAAAGAAAGTTGTTCGATTATGCAAATGAGATGCAAAACCAACTTTTATTTCATTGGTGAAAATGCACTATATAAAAGGCTAAAAGTACTGGAGTATCTGCACGTTCCCTGATCTTGAAAGTGCACATCCTGCAATTTCCCAGCCCTTGCAATGCCCCTGCAACACGATTTGCCCGAATGCGAAGCCTGGAGAGCCACAGGACGTCTTGAAGCTGGTCAAACACAGACGACAGTGGCAACAGCACTTCGAACATCCCAAAACGTGATTAGCAGACTGTGGAATCGCTTTCAAGAGAGTAGTACAGTACGAAGAAGACGAGGGCAGGGTTGCCCATCTGCCATAACAGCAAGAGATGACCGCTACTTGACCTTATTGGCAAGAAGGAACAGACGCAGCAATGCAACAGAGCTGCGGAGACTGTTTCTTGCTGCCACTAGACGACGGATATGCACCCAGACCATATGAAATCGGCTCCATCGTGTTGGATAACGAAATGCATACCGGCGACCAATGGTATGCATTCCGTTATCTGCTGAACACCGTAGAACCCGTAGAAGGGGGGCTAATGAACATCGTTACTGGACCCGTGATGAGTGGTCAACTGTCCTCTTCTATGATGAGTCACGGTTCAATCTGCAGCCTGACAATCATCGTGTCCTGATCTGGGTGAACGAGGAACACGGGAGAATCCACGTTTCATGCGAGAAAGGGACTCCTTCGGTGGTGGTGGAATCATGGTGTGGGCTGGCATCAGCTTTGGTGGTCGTACCGACCTCCACGTAATCAGAAACGCATCGCTGACTGCTGTCAGATATCAAGATGAAGTCCTGCACCCTATAGTGGTACCCTATGCTGGAGCAGTTGGAAACAACTTTCTTTTCATGGACGATAATGCAAGGCCCCACCATGCGCAACTTGTCAACAACATGTTGACATGAGGCAGGAATCGAACGCATGGACAAGCATTCATGTTCTCCAGACCTGAATCCCATTGAACATGCTTGGGATGCACTGGGAAGACGTCTGGCAAACCGTCCAATGCCTCCCACAACACTTCTTGAGCTGGAAGTTGCCCTGGAGCAAGAGTGGCAGAGGATCCCACAAGAACTGCTGGACATTCTGATCATGTCCATGCCTCATCGCTGTCAGTGTGTTTTGTCAGTCTTGGGTGACCATACACCCTACTGAACAGTCAATGTGTGACACTCTCGTCCAGTTTGACATGCTTCTGTTCACCCCCACCAATATGTCACTTGCTACTCAATCACGACAATTGAGTTTGCATCTCATTTGCATAATCGAACAGCTTTCTTTGACTTGTTTGCTTTTCTGATGTTCTTGTTTAATAAAAAAAATTCAAATGCTTCTTTTTTTATCGCTTCATATTCATTTTGAAATATCCCCTAATTTTTGTGAGCAGTGTATATAGATGTAAGAGAAAACTTATATATTTTATCTTCTGAGTGCATTTTTGATGACACTTTTTGATTGAATCTGATGGAACTTTTTGGATGCAATGGACTAAATGGCTATGCCACAAGAATTCCCAGGGCTCAGAGAAGGTTGGGGAAGGGGACCAATTGGACAGCTGTTAGGAGAGAGATAGACTCTCTTCAAGGCCATCCTGCGTGTTCTTTAGCATGCACAGAGCATCTCTCCTTCACACGGACCGCAGATTTACGTCTCGTCGGAAGGACAGTGGTCTTTCCAAGCCCATCGGTACCAGTCTAAGTTTCATATACACATGAAAGAGAAAACATATATTTTATATTCCATTAATTAGTAAGTACTATGGATGTAGAGGAAGTATAACTGTAGATTAATAGACATTCTTTTACATGTTTTTCTGTACGTAAATCGTAATCGTTTCTGTACGTAATACGTAATCCTAGTTTTTCTGTACGTAAAATTTTGCATGCTTTACGCAATCTGTACGTAATGTTTATTACACTTTCTTAACACCAGAGGTTTTTTTTATTATGACATAAAAATATTCCGTTTCATTGCAATAAAAGTTCCTTTGTGAAATATTTTTTCTTCAACTCTAGTGCTGGGTGAAGACTATTCTTCACGCAGAGTTAGTATTGTGTTATATTAGGAGTGGTTGCCAAATAATCTGCTGGAGCCTTGCTTATAAACTACTATTGAAAAATAGAAGGTTCGCAGGAAACGACACGTAGCAAATTTGTAGAAAATTTCGTTATGTAAAACTTTCACTTTTAGCTGGAGTAAATGAAGTAAAAAAATACAAAAGTCGAGTTTAATTTCACCTCCTATTTGGACACGATGTTGCGTAAATCATTGGAAATTTTTTCATAAAAGCCATTAACTCATATATAAATTCTGCGATTCTTTCAAAGCAGTCTCCCCTGAATAGTTCTGCACAGCCACATGCATAAGTTTTTTGAATAGGTAAAAAACTTATGCGAATGAAATGTTAATATGCATACAGGTGAACCTTGATTTACGGACATTCAAATTACGAAAAATTTGCAGTTACAACATTTTGCATGCTAAATAATTGTGACTCCTTGTTCATTTAGGGGTGGGGAGTAGCGATGGTGCAGTCGGAGTGCGCCAGGCAGTTCCCACGTTTGGTCCCAACTGGGCCAACTTTAAGATTTATCTTCGAAAAACTAAAAAAACTAACTGCCTTCGGTCAATAGGGGCATTAATGGCCTTGGTGTTCGCGGTTGGGACGTCGGTGTGCCGGGAGAGCCATGTCCTGTACACATTAAAGAACACGCTGGATGGCCTTGACGGAAGGCTACCATCTGTGTCCTAACAGGTGTCCAGTGAGTCCTCTCTCCCAACCTTCTCTTAGCCCTCGTGGTCCTTGTTACCTGGCCACTGAAAAAGTGCAGCTGAGAGGTAAAACTACCCAACCTTGTTCAATTAACAAATACAGCTCTCGCATGTATGAACATCTGAATTTGTTTAACATGAAATATTAAGTATTTTGCTCTCCTACTCAGCGTTGCTTTAGCACTATCAGCTACGTTTTTACTTTCCTTCGGTAAAGTCATTGCCGTTTTTCATCTAAAGTTCATAATTTTTTTTTACAATCGTGTGAAGTTTACAAGTTAGATTAAGGATGGTTGCAGCACATCTAGCCGATTAACGATATACCTACAGCGTTTTTATGACTTGAGAACTGCGGTACTCAATAATGGTACCTGCGGTACTCAATAATAATGGTAAAAATAGTTAACTAACTCAATAATGGTCAAATTATGTGCATGCTAGATATTGAACTTTAAGTGAAAAAACACTGTATGTAGTAAAGAATCACAGGATATGTCCTGTAGACATGGAACTCATGAAATAATAAGCTGAAAAAAATGGTTTTGCCATGAGTGGGATGCGAACCCACATCTCCAAGAAACATGCCTGTTATGCTACCACTACACCACCAACGGTTAACTTTTGCTCAGCTTGTGTGACCTTATAAATTTTCCGGATTTCTTTTTAATGTACGTGACATATATCTGGAGCCAATTTATAATTTTCGATTAAAAATACAAGAATTTATTCTAAAAGTGTTTACTAACTTACTCTTTTTATAAGAAGATAGTTGCTTTCTGATTGTGATTTAAGAATCGCATTAACGGATTTAAATTATTGATTACGAGAAAATGAATTCAACTTATGAACACATTTCGTGGTATGCATGACATTCGTAAGTTCGGGTTCACCTGCATTTTGAACAGGTATTTGGTATCTTAATATTATTATGAACTTCCGCAAACAATGGATACTTTGGCCACTTCAAGTAGAACTTTGATATCGTTGGAAAAGTACTTCATATACAAGAGTTGGACATTGTTAATCGTTTGCTTTCACTAGGGTCAGTTATTCATGATTCAAGTTTGTTCTCTTCTCTTTTCTTGGTTTTTTTTATGGACTAGTGCAGTAAACATCAGTTGTTTAAATTTAAAATGAACGAAAGAAAAATATAGGGATTAATTTCATATTCCAATAGTTTACCCATTGAAATTCATCCAATTACATACAATATAAACTTAATTACATAATTCATCTTATCAAAATTCAATCAATCAGGGTTCAGTATATTAGTAATGAGGCAATCACAATCGTTAAAAAAAACTGGAATATCCAAACGTTTGGTGGTAAATATGCACTGTTGGTTTTCAATAATATATGAAAACCAACAGCAAACAATAGCAACAAGCAACAACAAATATTCTTTTTTTGCCCTCTACCATGAAAATTCAGACTATGTGAGATTAACAAATATGAATAGCAATATTTTATTAATATATATATATATCCAATCCCTCAAAAAACTTTATTCATCTCTTAAAACGAAAATATAGTTTGTTTTCAAACCCTAGGGGTGAAGGACAAGTCGTTGATGTCAAAGTAATCCCTTTAATCAGCTTAAAGCCAAAATTTGAAATCTCTGGTGTGAACATACTTTACACAACATTCGTTAGCGTGGAGTTAGCGAAGAAAATTCCAATGTATATACACAATATCGCAAAAAGTGTCCTGAAACTTTCATGTTACGTGAACGAATAGCGATTCAAATCTACCTAACTTTGAAAATAAGCTTTTTACGGAAAAAACTTCACTAGACATAAATTGAAGACCTTGGTCAGAGCTCTCTAAATCTCTATTTTCTATAACATTAATCTAGTATTTAAAGAGTTATGGAAGCTATAATATTTAACAACAGATGTTATCACACACCACACTTCCAAAACATTTTCCCCCCAAATTGATGAAAACTTCAAAAATCCTTACACAAAACTCAATTATCGTATTTATATTGCGAACAACTTGTTATAACAGTGTGATTTAACTTTTTGAAGTAAATTTTCAAAACTAGCAAAAGTTTCACTTAAATGTTTCAGCTTCCATAACTCTCTAAATATTAGATTAATATTATAGAAAATAAAGATATAGAGAGCTCTGAATGAGATCTTCAACTTATGTCGAGTGACTTTTTTCCGTAAAAAACTTATTTTCAAAGTTAGGTAGATTTGAATGTGGCTATTCCGGACATTTTTTGCAGTATAAAGTGGGGACTTGAACCTCTAAATGACAGAATACATTTAGTGATGGAAAGATCTTTCCGCTTTATACATTTCAAAATTAATTGAATAGAAATACGATTAAAAAACAAAAACACTTTTTTTCTCTTGTTTAAAATAATGTTTGCAACCTTACTACACAAACTAAACTTGAAATCGCAGATATGAAATAATTCACTAGTTTTCAGGATCCCAGATGTCTCAGTCTTGAGAAGACTGCTGGATAACATGTAATTCGAATATCCCAAACATTATCCAGATAGAGTGTCGTTCTTCTGTTCTTATTCGTGACCGATACTCGTTTGGAAAGGATTCAGAGAATGGCTTGCAAAAGGTCACTCGTCAGATGATACTCATGATGCAACGTTAAGCTTTCGATCCTGCTAAAGAAGAGACATACTCTATGTAAGCCAGAGAACATGCTGAATGACCTTGGCAGGAAGCCACAATTCAGCCTGAGCCTTTGACGATTTGTAACGACCATGCCCAATAGCTGGTTAGCGTGCCTGACAGATTTGAAATGTATCGAAGCTAGATTACCGAATTCGCATTGATGCTGGTCTTTTTATTGACGAAAACTTCTATATTTCCATGTGTTTCATGTTTCAACTACTGTCGTGATGACAGCATCACTTAACAGGGAATTTAATATCGAATATTTCTTCTATAAGTCAAATATATTCTCACATTAAGTAGGAAAGGGAAGCTATTTTGTTCCAATAACGCAATCACACAGTGAAAAATATTGCAAAAAAACTATTTACAAATCAGCGACAATATGGAAAGTGAGGCACATTACCTTTTTTTTTTATTTTTGACTTGACGTTACAGAAGTTTAAAGATTTGAAAAGCTTACTGATAACTGGAATTGTCAAGGCTACTTAGACTTAGGTGATGCTGTTTTTCACAATTATGTTGGAAAGAAAACCAACTGTATTTTAGTTGATAATAAATAGATGAATTAATGCATGTCGTTTGTCATGTGACCATAAAAGAGATATTGTGATTTAAATTAACCAATAGGTAGGATTCATGTCAAGTTTTGATTTGCGCAAAAATAAAATATTTCCAAGCATATCGTGTTGTGGACATTGGAGAACTGCCAATTAATTAACGAGAAGATCAGGTTGTGGAACATCAAAACAGCAACTTCGCTAGCAATAGCTCGGCAGTAAAAGGCATTGTTTTAGAAGCAGATATTACTTTAGAAAATTGGGTAGCTAGGTAGATTACATTAAAAGGAAGGAATGGCAATTGCAGTGGTTTATATTGTGAGAAACAGTGACTAGATGTGAATTTGCTTGCGAAAGGAATCATTTGCAACTTGTAATTTCTTTATTCTAATTGGAGCATTGAATGAATTTTAATGCTTTATCTCTTTGATTATCAGATTTCAAATATTATATTGCATCATAAATAGAATGTAGATAATACAAATAAACATTGACATAGAAACATACGGTGTCATAATTGTAACGGTATGTTCAGAATTTTGGATACATTTTTCATAATAAAGCCAGAAATGCGAATGTTTAAAAATAAAAGAATATGGAAAAATAACCTCCACTTTTCCAACCAAATGTTAGAGAGAGTATTGTTATTTCAAAGATTCTAAGGTTGATTCTAGCCGTCCCATGGCCGAGTGGTTAGCGCGCTTGGCTTCTGATCTAAGGGATCTGGGTTCGAGTCCCGGGTAAGGCATGGCTGTTTGTGTCGTTTTTCTGCTGAGGTCCTGCCATCCTCACAGACCTTCTACTATGGCACATAAACTGACAGGCTCCTGTCAGATCTCTGTGGCAAGCAGCTGCTTGAGGGGGTATTTATTTTTATTTTTTAAGGTTGATTAAGTTATACGGCAGTGTTTTCAGTAGCCCATAGAGTATCGCATACTGTCGCATACCTTTAAGCCATCATCGATCAAGCTCCATATGGTGTACCTGTTCTATAACAACTGATCTTCAGCGTACCTACCATTGTATTAGTCTTCTGAGAAGCACTATCATATACTGGTGCACAAAAGTTACAGCCCCATGTTATGTCAATGTGAACTAACTTCCAAACTCCGTAATTTATAAAAATAAGCCTTTTATCGTAAAATATGCAAAGATAAATTAACGATCTCAATCAAACTATCCAACTCTCAAGAGGCCTAGGTTAGAGCCCCTTGTGGAATATCGAGATTTATATAGATTAAAGATCTTTAATTTACCTTCAGTCACCATAAATAAGATTATTTTGGGAGTAAGAGAGTTCCGATGTTCGTTTCTTATTAACATAAAATGTGATTGCAACTTTAGCGCGCCAGTGTATCTAATCGGTCCCATTCCTTTTTATAATCTTTCCATATCCATCAACAGTCTGCGGTCGACGTTCACCTAGAGTCCGTTTCAAGAGTGAAAATGCGCAAAAGTCCATGGGTGAAATAAGCCTTTTATTCACCCATGGACATTTTTAATAAGCGTAAAATACATGAAGAGAAATTAGCGATTTCAGTCAAACTATCCAACTCTCAAAGGCCTAGGTTCGAGATCTGTTGACTTCTTAGGAATGTCGTCGAATGGTGTAGCGTGGATTCCAGTTTCCTTTGCCATCCGTTGAATATAAGTGAGTGTAGATGCTGAGGTATAATTCGAAGTTATCGTGATGCAACCATACGGTGTTGACATCCATACAAGACAGGCAATTCCTCTTGGTATATCGATGCTAGAAAGTTTGTCTCATAGTATAGGGAGTTCCCTTGCCGTTCTTTTCCATTCTATGGATTTACAACTTCCCATTATAGCTGTATCCAGCAATGACCATCAAACCTTTGAGAAAACGTTTGGCACATTCTCTGTACCACTTGTGATAAGTTGTTTGGTTGATTGATCGGTAATAAAATGACCATGGCTTGTTGCAGTTGCCTAAACAGACGTATCTCTCGTCTAATGGGGTCACATTTTCCTCCTTGTTGCTGCAATTTGTTTTGCAACAGTTTGCTGCAATTTGGTAATCCGTCTCGTTACCTTGCGAGGCAGAAACGTGTGAAGACGGGACTTATATGTGCGTTGTAAGCGAAGATTGTTCTCTGGGTTGCTGGATTTGTCCACTGATCATTGTGCGGACCTTCTTGATAACGCCTGGTATTCAGCTAGTTGTTCTACGCTTTTTTGATGTACTTACAACCACTTCCTGGGGAGGTGGGGGTTTCCTTTTTGTTGCTTTACCACAAAAATTCCTATTAGACAGATGCTAAATCCTTTGTCTTTGCAAATCTTTATAATTTGTGACTCGGAATACTGGGTGTGGAAAAGAATAACGATGTATCCTTCTCAAAACTTGTCGATCCTCGGTGGCATATTGTACTGTTTGTGCTCACAAAGCGTATGCATATAACTATTGAGCAACATACACCATAACCCAATTTATTCGTCATGGGTTGGATCTCAACGAGGTATATTTGCATATGAACTCAGTGACATATAACGTAATAAAACTCATTGTAATGGTGATCTTCCTGATCTTTTAAGAACTGAAAGTAGTGGACTTATAAGATTTCAAATGTGTAAACGATCAACAAATACTCCAAGTTGGGTTGTTTACATATGAGCGGCACTTTTGTGCACACAATTTTCTAAATGACCAGGTCAAAAGAACACCAAGGGTTCAAGGTTTATTAGAGGAAGGGGCTCACTGGATAAATATTAGGAGAAATATGGAAGCCTCCCGTTACCGTAAAGCCAGTAACTCCCATCAAGCCAGTAAGCGTGTACTTCAACATTCACAGAATATGGCTGTTCTGTACAAGGGACCACGACTTAACGTCCCAGCCGATGAACAGTGGCCTTTCCAAAATGCTCCTGGATGATGCCAGAAATCATATTTGTTTTGTCGTTATTGTGAAGCTGACATAATTCCTAGACTGAAAAACCGTAGTTAAAAACACCAAAATCCGTTATTTGAAGAACGTTAAACGAAAATTTCGAGGAAAATAAACAAGGCATATAATTAATGCATGGTATTAAAGCCACGTTTCGAAGCGTAAAACAGGCAAATCAATACGTCTGAATGTATATAATTAATGCAGATAAGAAGAAACATATCCGAAAACGATTATTACTGGATGAGTAAAAATATAAGATCTTCAATCAGTATGATGTATATATCTTTTTGTGAATATCTGACGTTAAAATTTTATTATCGATGGCAAACAAGCATTTAGGAAATATTCTGCAGCAAGATATATGTAGCAGCATGAATCCCTAGTCAATCTTCATTGAACACCACAGAGGATAAAACATCAACAAAGAAAACAGCTTTTTCCACTGCTTACGAATTCCTATATATTTTGCATGAAAGAGAAAACTGTGCGTGCGTTTTGTCTCTTCTTCCCCTCGTCATCACCACTGTTGCTCAGCTAGAGCGAGTGAGAAAGTGACAGCTGCGTTCCTTTGCAACTGCCCCTAAAAACGACGCGTATAGCCATCTCAAGCATTGTGTTCAATGCTGTCTGTTCTGGATAGCCTGCTTCAGGAAACAGAGTCCTTTTTATCGGTCTCTGTAATCGATGGCCCATGCATCGCCTTCCCTCGCGACGCGCTATTACACTATTTAATTGCCAATTTTTCACTGTTTACATTCGAAAGAGTGGAGAATTATAGTTATTAAAGAGTTGTAATTAAATTTCAACGGAATTCTTCCTATGATTTAATTTATGTCCATAACGGGATCAGGGTTGATTTGTTTTAAATGGAAAGGTAAATGAGTAAAATTTCAATAATTTTGTAGACAGTTTTGTATTAAACCTCCTAATAATTAGGAAGAGAAAATGATTTTAATTAAAATATCTTGGTTTTTTAAACATGAATGTTTTTAAAAAAAGATTTTGCATAATTTGTTTTAACCTTTCAGCAGATCTATCGACTCCTATGCTTTACCATGGGGAAAGTGACAAAATGCATTTATGAACAATAGTTTCGTTGCAAAAATCATTTGGTTTGAATTAATATTAGATAAAAAATATATTGTAATAGAAAATGTGTTGTCCTTTTTAATCAGTTTACTTCAAATAAAAATAGAGTCGTCGCCGCTGTCCTGGCATAGTTTAAAATCATGGTGGGTAAAAATGTCTCTCCTACACTCTCTTCGTAAAAGCTCGGAAACCGGGAATCTTTGCAATGAAGGGTTTATGAAAATCATGCAAAATTTTCACATTTTTTTGAAATAATGCGCAGAAAATGATGGCTGATGAAATATATTTTAATTATGTTTTCCAAATATATTAAAGTACGTAATATTCATTACGGAAATGTAATTTCATTCATGGATTTCCATGTCTTTCCTAAACATAAAATTATTGACCGACCATCTCGCGCATCTGGGGTCACTGTAAGGCAAAACGACGATGTTGTGTCAAAAGTTTCCTAATTATAATACTTCTCCCTCTTTAGATCCTGTTTGTCTTTGGAACATTTTGTGATTTGAAAGTCTCTGATCCTTCCATGAAAAAGAGCCAAACGTTCTTCATGGATTACCTCACAATTTGCAGTTTGTCAGGGTCGTATGCAACACATCTCGTCGTTCATTTTAGTAACTATAGAGCAGGGAACTTCACTGCAATTTTCAAGATTAGTAGACAGTCCTATTCTTTTCTGATTGTCACATAACCAGACAAAGTCCCCTTCATAAAATTCAGATTACGTTTTTTGTCAAACAGTACAATGTATATCTCACTATTCTATATCTTGCAAATATCGTGGTATGGAGACAGCCCGTTTTCTCAAGTCATTCGTACAACACATCTAAATGGAGTTTTCTCTCCCATATAGCATCGTGGATAGGGTCTGTCCAATTATTTCGTCGCTTCTGTCAATATGCAAGCAGAAAGAGATATGCATGGCGATCACAATAGATCTAGCAGCCTGCATCGAGAAAGCAGATGTTACGCTATTGTTGGTCTACATACCTCAAGCACGCCATCCGACTGAGGATGGTGATGAATAGACCTTGTTTTTCAGGCTCCTAATAGCTGGCGCATTCCTTGTGAAAAGCATGTTTTAAACCCTGCTCTTGATCGGAGTGTAGCTGCAAAGGACACCAAGTCTGCTGATCAGTTTGTTCATTAGGGACCTTTTGATCTTTGATGAGATATAACTCTGGAGACTTCGTGAAGTAGTCATACCAACTAAGAGATGGCGATTTCTTTTATTGTTCGTTGATATTTTTATCCGCTAAACCCTACCACTTTCTCGGTCAGAAAGGAGACACCTATGGGCTTGGAAAGTCCGTCGGATGCGGCGTTAAACCGTGGCCCAATGTGCAGGAGAGCCATACCCTGTGAATGTATAAACAAGTTGGATGGGCTTGACAGGAGACTTCCATCTGTTTCCAAACAGCTGTCCAGTGTGTCATGTCCCTCTAATTTATTTATTATTGTATTTTTGATTTTGTTGTTCATATATCTGTGTTAAGTGTATTTTTGGAAGTGTTGAAATGGGGATGGGACTCACGAGTTGTTATTCGGGTCTGAGGTGTCCAGCTGCATATGCTCACAGCGGCGAAATGGTTTTTTGACTGGCCTGAGGCTCGAGTGACGGAGTGAAGCGCGTTAACAATTAAGAGAAGTCTGAGTGTCGCTGTCAAAGTCGAAGAACGTTTGATGCGCATCAAGGGGATGCTGCTCTTTCACAAAAGCAAAACCCTTAAGGAGATTTTCTCCTTAAGAGAGAGTTCAGAGAGGGCTCGGTTCTGTGTGATCCAAGGTATGGTTCTGTGTGTGAACCAGGGTTCGGTTCTTTGTGAACCAGATAGTAGGCAAGGATTATATATCCTCTCTCTGGGTTTTGAGGTCGGTAAAGTGATTTCTGTAAAGTGCAGATTTCCACCTCATTGTATAAATGCTTGCAGTAGCGAAACAGCGTTCAGATTAAATTTGAGCTGATTGAAAGAAGTCCGAAGAATATCTAGGGAGTCAAATCATTCTGATCTTCAGCGCAGCGAAGGCCCATGAAATCGAGCGCATCCCCAGCATGTGACTGTATGTGAATGTGACCAAACTGAATCATCCATCCGCTACTATCATGCTTGAATTGTTGGTCATCTTTCTACACGTCACTTAGCGCAGCACGTCTGTGGCATATATCGATACGGCGTAACAACTCGCGAACCTGCGATTTCACCTAGATAATGGTGAATGTAATTAAGAGACTAATCGATCTGTTCTACTAAGGTTGGATTCGTTCATGTCCCCCTCCCACAAACACGACACAGTGGATCTCTTTGCATAACCTTCTTTGAAACTTTGGGGCCCTTGTAACTTGGCTCTTAAACCCACTGTGCGCAAGGAAGTTCACTCAGAGATAAAACAACCCAATCCTTTATCGTTTCATGGGACTCATTAAAATGAATGGAAATTTTTTCTATTGGATCTGCAACATTGCATCGCATCACCTTCCACAATTCTTAGTCTTGTGGCCCTTGTTAGAAGCACATTATTCACATTTTTTACGACATATTTCGACGTGAGGTTACTCTTCAGCAACAGAAACTTTTCCAGGCCTTCGACAATATAGGACAATATTTTGTTGACAGCGAATTGTATTTTAGTAAAATTGGGTCCTGTATCCACTATCATAGAATAAGGCACTCCATTTAATGTCCTATACTGCAGCAACCGATTGATCCATTACGTGGTGTCCAGACATGGATGTCTTCCCCTGGGGCCAATGAACCAGAAGTACGTTCCTGCTCCCACTTGTGTTTCTTTGACAATGGACTATTGACTTCTCAGATGTTCGTTGCTTCGGTCAATACGAGAATGTCTTATTTTTTTCTTATTTCCAACACTGGAATCTGACAGATGTTCACGAGACATTACTTTTAATCACTCATTTGAATGCCGACACAATGCTCTTGCTGAGCTGTGCTGTATTACGGGTTTCTATTCGAGATCTCTTCAGCTATTTCTATTTTCACAGGTATTTCACTAGGTGCCCGAAAACTCTGTATGTTCACTCGAAATTCGTAACATTAACCACAACCGATTATATAATCTAATTAGTTCTCCGTCTTTCTAGTCATTGCCATGTATCCCACTTCTGACATTAATGTCGTACAAATTATAGAAATAAAGGTCGAGAATATATACAATTTTATTTAAGAATCTTTGCGATCTAGCCATTTATTGTGCTGTGTGCAAAGAAGTGCTGCTCGTAGGTAAAACAACATAACAACAGTTTACTCTGTGGTATGTTTTAATTAAAAATATTGGGTTTATTTTATAATGATATGACTGTTTATGGCATATTGTATTTTGATTCCTGAGGACAAGTTTTATCTTCGTTGGACTTGTTTTTGCAATAAAAAGTTATGGAAATGAATAAAGAAGTTCTTTATCCAGCTCTTAGTCCTTGGGAGTTCTTGTGATCTTGCAATTTAATCTAATTTGCATACAAAATACTGGGTAAAGGTTCCCAGATATTGAAGATTTTTATCTTGTTGAAACATTCAAAATAATAATAATAATAAATTATTATTATTACCTATTTAAGTCACCTCACGAGAACAGTTTAGTTTACTCGCCAGCGGATTAATAATATTATTTAGTATATAATAAATACATTGATACGAAGGATCTAACAGAAGAGTATTTGGCATGTACAAAAAAAATTGCATTTGTTTGATTCATTTGAAATCTATCAGCTTAATAGCTATAATTTAATGTATCTTTTATATTTTATAGTACCGGTTATGTTTGACTTTTTTGGTAAATTATTAAGCATTTTAGGTTCAGAAGTATTCAAAAGATGTTTCAAATAATTCGTTTACTGTTGCTTATAACAATGCATTCCATTTTCCAAAGCTATGGCCACAAAACACTCTCTCCTGTCCTCGGTAATTAGGGGACACCATGAGCTTGAAAAGGCCGTCGTCCATCGGATACGACGTAAAGTCGTTTCCCCGTGTGGGGGAGGGCCATAACCCTGTACACGTTTAAGAATAAGCTGAATGGTCTTGACAGGAGGTTACCATGTTTCCTAACATGCGTATAGTGGGTGCCTTTCCCCCAACCTTCTCTGAGCCTTCAGGGTCTTTGTGTCCTGGACATTTAGCCCACTGTGTGCCAAAATGTGTAGCTCAGATGTAAAGCAACCTAACCCATAGCTCTCGTATTATAAGAATTTTCCACTTTACTAAACATGTGAATATTTCCACGCTTCAAAATAAAATGTTTCAATTTATATATTTGTTGGCCATTTAATAAATTTAGATCCGAAAAGGTCTGACAGGGATAATGATATATTCTTTTAAATATCATTACTTTTAACACATATTTCTGTACTTGGTTTATTAACTTTAATTATTTTCGTATGTCAATCCCCAGATAATTATTCCATATTGTATTCTAGAATAAAAGAAAGCAAAATAAAACATTTTTCCGATGTACATATATCTAACAATTCCCTCAATATATACGTTTGAGGCATTATTATTTGAAAATTTCTCTGTTTTTTGAATATTATTGTCTCAAATATAAATAGTGTTTTCATTATAACCTATAAAACGAATAAGCAATATAGTGCCGAAAATGCTTTTGCATACAATGAAATAGTAGAGATCTCAAATCATAGTTATTCTCTAAGGCTACAGATAAATATGCTATTGATCTTCTAGAAGTAACAAAAATATATCGTACACTCATTCAGCTTATTTTCTGCAATGTTGAAAAGTAACTTATCGATCAGTATCCTTAAGCATAAAATCGATATCATTGTCTCATTATTTCAGCGAGCCATGCTACTATGATCAAATGACATCGATTCAATGAAATGGATCTCGCAAAGTAGTCGTGATAAAAGTCATTAGGAACACATGTACAAAAAGATCATGATTGTTTTCGTTAAACACCTTTCTTTTCCGTTATCCCGCAGATCTCGTGCTAAAATTTTAAAGGCTAAATAAGAACTGCGTTCTGAGAGAAATAAAAAGATAACATTTTCTACTCCAGATAATGGTGGAGTAATAGTGCTCTTTGCACACGATTGTTTTCCTTGAGATCTTTCTCTTACTGAAAGTGAAAGCCAGATTCAAGTGTAATAGATGGCATCAATCTATCTTCCTTTCGCACGTAAGTACTTGAGATTTACAACGGTCTTAGAAAGAGTTTTTCTTATCGGAAGAAAAACAAGAAACTTTATAAGTGGGCTGCTCATTGGGCACCTTTCACAGCTGCTCGCAAATACAACAACGAAAACAAAAAATATAAATTGCAAACGGATTTAACTTCCAGTTGTTCAAAATTCATGAGTTCTTTTCAGGAAGAAGATATATATATATATACATATTTCTGTTCTAGAATACACGACAAAGTGTGGATGAAGACGGAATAACTGACAATAAATTTCGATTCGTTGAAAATATTCTAATGTTTATTAATGCATTGCATTTGGATAATTACATACGAATCGCATTGTCAAACTGTTGGACGTATACATATATAAATACGAAACACCATAGGTATTGTTAGTAGACCTTATACTAGTATACGGATTGGAAAGTTTTTATAGATTACAATAATAATGATTCCCATTGCAAATACTTCTTATGTAAATAATATTAGTAAAGATCATCTTTATTTAATTAAATAGAAAATGTGTTATTTCCTTTAAATCTTATGCAAAGACTATTAGTATACACTCATTAAATCTCTTTCTTTTTTATTAATCATAAATTAATTCTACATTAACAAGTATATGATCTCATAATTGTAATAATTGAGATGATAAATTTACATGGTTGAATTGTGATTAACGTCATGGAAGTCTTTAATTTCCCGTAAAAAATGTGCCATTTTATCCGTTCCTAAGTTTAACAACTCACGATTGAATTATTCGGAAACAGAAGCAATGTCGCATTAAATAGCAAAATTTTAAATTGCCATGAATTGAATATTTAAAATTGTATTCCATTCCTACATTATTTAGATTTACAATAGTTCAATTTTAAATGAGAGAGCTACAATTTTATTAATGAAAAGATAATATCCATTAGTGTAAAGGTGGTGGTGACTTGGTGACTTTTAAGTTTAAACAAATCTTTCTCTTTCTGCATAACGGTAAGATGGTTAGTTTTGGCCCGTCAGACTCCTGTTCGGAAAGTGGATCAAACGCGTAGCTCTTTTGGAGAAATGGTGACATCCATCAAAGTTACCGTTTCTCTGCTTTAATGCACATATGAAATGGACTCTATCGAACACAGAACATTGGGTTTAACACTTTTATCTCAGAATTAATGTACCTAATATTAAATTTTTAAATACGATATTATATTCATTTAAACTTAAATGCACGTGTAAAGATTCATTCAAGATTAATTGCAAAATTATCTTACGCTCACATAAATAAAAGATGTAAAATACTCAATTTATGCAATGTTTTTAGGGTGAAATGTAAATAGTCCCAAAAAATAATTTTTCTAGGGACTTAAAAATTTACTAATCTGATCCAACCATTTGATAACTTGGATATTAGTCCCTTCAGTTACACGTGAGATGACCTGCATTCTATCGACTATATTCGCCCTCTGCCCAGAGAAAATTATTTTTTGTGTTCTCTGATCAATTGTCAAAAAAATGTTGATAAATATTGTTACGACAGATGAACATGCTACAGTACTGTACGAATAAGATGGGACAAGCGAAACCTGGATAACCTCTTCGATCCGGCCACATCCAGCAATCCCCCAAACACCCCACCAAGGTCATGTTTTGAGGATGTTTCACAGCTTCCGGGCCACAGACGCTTCACTCATTGAAGGAATGATGGACAGCATAAAATTCAGAGATATTCTGGAGCCGAAAATGGTCCCAACACTGCAGAAGCTGTTTCCTAACGGCGATGGGGTATTTCAACAGGATCTGGCTCCATGCCACAATTCTAAGCTTGCTAAGAGCTTCTTTACCCAGCAACATTTGAAGGTATTGGAGTGGCCAGGAAATTCACCCGATCTAAACCCCATTGAAAATTTGTGGCCATTATTAAAGCGCGCATATCTAACATGGACTGCACGACGAAAACCAAAATGATAGAAAGTGTCATGAAAGTGTGTTTCCACGACACTGAAGTGAAGGAGATTTGTGGAAAGCTAGTGGCATCAATGATTGGGAGGGTGAAAGAAGTAACTAAAGCCAAGGTGAGTCACATTCACTATTAACTACACTATTAAACAAATAAATATTTTAATCGTATCTTTGTTACTGCATTTTCCTATTGTCCCAACTAATTTGCACAGTACTGTATAATGAATTTATCATAAACGTGTCATGAATGCTCGCGTATGCATCTGAGTGAGAATTAGGTAACCAACGAATTGGAACGAAGAACCTAACTGAAAAATAAGAAAGATAGAATTGTTATGTTGAAGTTGTTGATATGTGAAAGGAGACATAGTCTCAGTCTGTAGACAAAAAAGTGGTTAAAAAGAAGTATTTTATGTGGTGAGTGCACGGGAGGTTAAATAATTTATTTGTGTAATCCTACTAGTGAATTAACTATTGAAAATAAGAATGGTTTACGCTAAAGTGAAAGTTATACAAGTGTCATGGCAATCAAAATGAAGAGGTAAACGTTAGTCGAATAGAAAGAACTAGTCTTAACCTTTCTGTAGGAAGAGATTATCACTTGACGTACCATAGTATTTAGTTTGTTTATAAGAATTTGTAAGGTTATTCTCAATAGACTGCAAATCTGTTTACAAACATGATTTTACTATTCATCGAATGATATGAGCCTTGTTAATTAGTTGGGTGTGAATAGAAATAAAATAATGGATTCTTCTGAAAGTTTATCTTTATACTGATATAGATTTTCGTGCTGGTTGACTTAGTTTGTATAATTAATTTCATCCACGTTTTTTGTAATAAATTGCATTGTTTTGTAATTATCATTGTTATATATTTATTTGAACTCAAGCTTAGTACTGATCCATTTAAATTGTATCAATATATTTAAATTCCAATTTTTGGTGTACCTGCTAAAATGAACAATTATACAATTCATTCCATTTTATTACTGTATTATATTTGCAAATAAGCAATTTTATTTATATCTTTGGCTCTCTCTCTTTCTCAGCTAAATCGCAAGCTTTTAGCAAGTTCGAATATGTATATAATAAAAGAAATATTTCTCAGAAAAAGAAAGCAAAAAATATATGTCGATGGCTATTTTCCATAAAATTCAATTATCTTGTCTGTTATCTGCGTTCGCATTTCCGTGTTTAACTCTGAAAATTGTGTTTTAACTTTTATTACTTCTTTCATTTGCATACCATACTTATCCATTTCAACCTTTTATTTCGGTCCATACTACTCCAACAAATGCATTGCTTGGAATCTACTATTATCTTCGACCTCAGGGATTTGGAAGTGCACTTATTGACGGCAGCGTTACATTTAAAATTTCCCAGGAGTAACTAAACCTCTTAAGAGCAAAGAACTTAAATATTCTGATCAACATTAGTTGCAAATAGTTTGCTCTCCTCTCTTAGTGAATACACTTTAATTCTTCACCTTATATTTCGTTAATATTGCCAAAGAATGCCTGATTTTTTCTGTTGTGCTATACAGCCATTTTACGAACATAATTCAAAGACTGGAAAAAATACAGATGAAAAGTATGTTCTTCAGTCACCATAAGCGAGGATAATTCTAAAAGTAAATTTCTTGTTTCTAAATTGGCATGAATTGAATAATCAGATTCATTTTAAGGCAATAGTTTCCAACTTTCGGGGTGGGGGTGATTGGGAAAAGTCAACAATTTGAATTTATATCACATCTGTGGATCTCTAGAGCAAAACGTAGCATATAACTATAGATATATAATACAGTTATAATGGATGAAACTGTTAAGTCTATCCTGAGTCTACGAATATAACCCTCTGAGAATGAACGATTTTGTGAATGCTGGAATGGAATGAATAATGCCTCCTTCCTCGCTTGGAAAATGGGGATCGTTCAGATATATTCTATGATAACTCTTGGGAGATGCTGATTTCTCTTAAATTCGCAATAAGGTGAAAGAGATCAAGTAATAGAAATTTCATACTTTATTTGGTAATACTAGGGGTCACGAAGATGATTGAAGGTAATGCTTCGCTTTCCGTTTTTAAGCAGTTGATAAACTTTATTGTTATCTCCCGTTGTTATGTGACTGCTTTAAAGAAAATATTTTAGTAATTTTTAAGCCAGAGTACTCCACCGGTTTGACATTTTATTTTATTCTACTATTATATCCAGGTAACGGCCTTTGCAAACCTATCATTGTCCCCTTACTTACAGATGGCAGTGTGGGTGTTAACGGAGATAAATCTCAGTGTTGACACAGGAATTTAGTAATGAAGGCAAAATCCAGATGCTCCGCAATACATGGACTGCACTACGTCTATAGGGATAATATCAAAATCTCCTCTACCTACATCGAGGGTAAGACAACACCATATAGATGCAGCTCGCCCCACGACTACCTATGGCGAACAGTATTGTAGAAGTAAAGTTCATCCATCGATCAAAACCTAAATTTAATCTGTGCCCCAGTTGCCCATAAACAAGGATATATAGATCCAAGTTGCCTCGGCTCCCTTGGTGGAGACTCTTAGTTTGGCTTTTCCCATCGATAAGCCTGTCAACCGGGGATCCCACTCCCGGTCAGCAAAACCCTCAACTTCGTCCTTTCCATCAATGCCACTAACCCGCAGGCCCCCAGCATTAGCAGTCTGTCGACCCTCAACTTCTGTGAGGCCAAGTCGATGAGCCCCTCTTGACTGGGGGCACAAATTCCAGTCAGCAGGGCCCTCTACTACAGGCCTTCTCCATCGGGGTTGCAGACCCTCAACTTCTCTGAGGCCAAGTTGATGAGCCCTGTTGACTGGAGGCACAAATTCCAGTCAGCAGTGCCCTCCACTACAGGCTTCCCCATCGTGGCTGCAAGCTCTCGTGCACTCCAGGGACACCAACGAGTCGGAACCCCAACTTCGCTAAGGCACCGTAAGCCCGCCCCCCCCCACCACCACCACCACCACAACCACGTCAAGGTGGTCCCCTATCGGGGGGGTCAGTGTTAGCACAGGGAATTAATCAAAATGGCAAGTCTCAGATGTTCCAAAGTTGGTCTCAGAATGAAAGAAAAATGGCAAGTCTCAGATGTTCAGATGTACCGCAGCATATGGCTGCACACCATATGGGGAAAATACCACGCTCTCCAGTACCTACGGTCATAGCAGGACAGTGCCAAAAAGACACAGCTCATCCACGACATCCTATGCGAACAGTCCTATAGAAGGAAAGCTCATCCATCGGTCAAAACCTAAATTTAATCTGTCCCCCAGTTAGCCACAAACAAAGATATACAGGGTGATTCAGAATTCATCATCAATATTTAGGGGAGGAAGGGAATAAGAAAAGAAAGAGATTTCACATAGGAAAGTATGGGGGCAGACGAACGCATGGTGGTGTAGAGGGCGCTGTGTGTACACACCTCTCATACAGAAGCACAGCTATTTGACGCGTGCAGTCAGTTGTCATTCGACAAGGTGAATTTGCAGAAGTAACATGAACCGGTATACGTGGAATGAATGTGCAGATATGCATGTAACTTACGGTGCGGCAGAAGAAAGATGTCTTCGAGCCAGGCAATTGTATGCAGCGCGCTTCCCAAACTGCCGTGTGCCACAGCATCAAACGTTTTCACGTATTCATCGCCAACTGCGTGAAACAGGATCGTTTGCTGCTAGTAAGTCTGTACAACCAATGCAAAGAAATGTTACATGTAAGATAATAAATGTTTTTTCCTTACCACTTCCTTCTTATGTGTTCTTTCCATCATTGAACTGGGGTCATTTTGCCCTACTACATGGCATATGCGCCCATGCTTTCCTATGTGAAATCTCCTTCGTTTCTTATTACCTACCTCCCCACCAAATATTGATGATGAATTCTGAATCACCCTGTATAAATGTAAGTTGACTCGGCTCCCAGGATGGAGACTTTTAGTTTTGCTTTTCGATCGATAAGTCCGTCAACCGGGAAGCCCACTCCCGACGGCAAGCCCTCAACTTCGTCCTCCCCATTGGGCATCGGGGCGGGGACCCCAAAGCACCCAGCTTGCCATTCAGCTGGGACTATTGACTTCTCAGAGGCTGCGTCGATGAGCACGCTTGACTGGGTGCCTCCCTCACCCAGTCAGCAGGGCCCTCAACAACAACCTCTCCATCAGTCATCAACCTACTGGGGCGCACCAGAGACCATAGAGCCCGAACCCCACTTCACAGAGGTACCTTAAACCCACCACCACCACGACAAGGTGGTCCCCTATCGGGGGGGGGGGTAGTGTTGGCACAGGGAATTAATCATAATGGCAAGTCCCAGACAGGAATCCCACTCCCAGTCGCAAGCTCTCAACTTCGTCCTCTCCGTCGGAGTCGGGTCACCACAGCCCAGCTTGCCATTCAGCTGGGACCTTTGACTTTTCAGAGGCTGTGTCGGAGCACACTTAACCGGTGCCCCCCAACACCAGTCAGCGGCCCTCAGCAACAGTTAGGACTCGGCCCCTAGAACTACAGATTACGGGTCTGGTGAGCTACCGACCTATGCACTTTAACGATGTCAATAATAATGAATGCCAAGTCTCTTGATTCTAGAATAGTTCATGAAAAATTATTTATGTGGCTGGAGAATGAGCACTTTGTGCAAATGCTTTAAAACGATATTTTTCCATTAATCTAAGGAATCACTAAAACATTGTACTATTCCAGGAAATTTCATCCTGAAAATCCAAAAAAAATCCGTTTCATTTAAAATGTAGGTTATTCACAATTATCCATACAACGCCAAACAACTGGAGCTCAGATTTAAATAATAATATACAAAAGTGAACATAACTCAAAATGTATTTCAGCAAGCACAATTAAATATCGTATGGAAAGGTATTGCGACATGACGAGTAACCGAAATGAAATGATATCGATAACATGCCATACATATGAATGCTGTATATGCTACATATGAATGCTGTATATGTACTATAAGCATATAAACTGACATGTTCCTGTCAGACCTCTGTGGCAAGCAGCTGCTTTGAGGGGACATTTATTTTTTTTTTAGTGATATGATACTGGCTCACATCACGATGATTGATCGCACAAAGTTTCGTATATTGAGTGCATGAGTGACTTCCTTATTTAACATCTATACATTGAGCAATATTGGATAAATTTACTTTCCAGATCATAGATGGCGCCATCAGCGACAAGGTCATGGAAATTTAAAAGTCACAAGTGAATAAATGAGAGCGCTGGTGATAGCTTAGTGATAGAGCACTTGGTATGTAACTGGGAGGGGTGGGTTCGAATCCCACTCATCGGCGAAACTCGTTTTTTTTCCAAAACCTTATTTCTTGAATCACACGGAACATGTTCTTATACTATTGAAGAGGTTGTGATGAGGATTTTGTGCTGGTTAAAGATGGTTCTGAGTGGGAACTGAGGACCTGCAATTCCCCTCGTCAGATCGTCCCACGTATGCTCAAGTGAAGTCAGATCCGGATGCTCCTTCCTATGAATATTTTTGCTTTCAAGGAAATCGTTGATCAATTAATTAATCTATTGAATATTTAATCCTATGAGAACTGGCTTTGTAGAACATAGAGGTGAAGTCTGGGCCGAGAGCGCTCTGAAAAGCCTCTCATAGGGTACAAGAATATTTTCTCCGTTCGAGTGGTTAGCACGCTTGTCTACTGATCTAAGGGGCCTTGGTTCGAGCCCTGGATAAGGCATGGACATTTGTGTTGTTTTCCTGCTGAGGTCCTGCCATCCTCACAGACCTTCTACTATGGCATATAAACTGACAGACTCCTGTCAGACCTCTGTGGCAAGCAGCTGCTTGAGGGGGTATTTATTTATTTATTTATTTTTATATCCCTGAGCAGTCAAGGTGAATCTGAACGATACGAAACTCTATGCGATCAGTTATCGTGATGCGAGCTAATATCATAACCACTACTTCCATCTAAATGGTCCTTTTCTTTGATGTGACTGCGGTTGTGATTAGTTTTCGATTTTCAAACTGAATCTGGACTCATTTGTAAAGAGCACATTCACCCACTGGACTGGGCTTACCAGTGATGCTGTCTGCACAATATTAAATGAGCTCTTCTGTTGAAGTGGTGATGGGACACAAACTATTGGTCTCCTTGTACATAGATATTCAGTAAACCTCCTGTGTACCATTCATCAAACCTCCTGTGTACAATTCATTAAACCTCCTGTGTACACTCGTTCATTAAACTTCCTATGTACAGTAGGGGAGGGGTTTCTGAGTCGGTAGAACGCCAAGTTCGTAATATGCAGTTCATAGGTCCGAGTACCGCCTGGGCCAGAGTTGAGATTCATCTCCGCAAAACTCACCGACCTGTCCTCGGTCAGTAGAGAATGCCTATTGGCTTGGAAAGGCCGCCATCTATCGGTGGGGTCGTAAAGCCATGGTTCCGTGTATCGGAGAGCCATACCCTAAGCACGTTAAATAGGCTGGATGGCCTTGACGTGAGGCTACCATCTGCCTCCTAAAAGTTGCCCAGTGGAACTCCTCTCTCGAACTTTCTTCGAAGCTATATTCCTTATGACATGGCGATTTAGGGCACTTTGGATAAAAAAAGTGTCGATCAGAGATAAAACAACCGAGTAGAGTATGTTTTAAAACTATTATTCCTGTGGGCTGGGAAACTAAAACTAGACGAAAATCAACGAGAGGTTACTTGCCCCTATTCAGAGACCGCACCAAATCGAAGGTTATTGAGGCATTTACTGTAAGTATTTCATCAACATTCTATTTAAAAATTCCTACTCAGCAGGTGGGATATGAATTGCTCTCTGTCGATCGGTAACACCTATGAAATTGTTACGAAAGTCAGTTGCTTTCTTAATATTCATTAAGTGAATCTAGTCATAAGGTTGGTCAGTTTATTTTTGAGAAGCACTTTTGAGCAAAGAATGGGCTAAATAGCCAGATAACAAGGACTCAAGAGAGTGTCAGAGAAGATTAGAGAAGGCGACTGTCGTATTCCTCGCATATTTAATTTTTTTGGAATAATAGCGTAAATAATTTCCTAAATGCAAATGTGTATATATGGGATTATCATTTTTCTTTGTGTTAATGTTTCGAATATTTTGTGCCATTACTTTATGATGTTTGGTAAGATATCTTGTTTCGTGTGCTGGTGAATATCTTTAACAAAAGAAATCAAATGAATTACTGTAAGTATTTCATCAACATTCTATTTAAAAATTCCTACTCAGCAGGTGGGATATGAATTGCTCTCTGTTCATTCTGTCTCATTTACCCTGCGCGGAAAGTGTCAATACGAGAGAGGAACCGGGTTGTTAAATAGAAGTAGCATCAATTAGTAGTTGATGTTAAACTGATAAGGTTGTGGTAAGTGAGACTAGCTACATCTATTTATTTTACCCCAACTGGCACTAATATCGGGTATATTGCAATTGCCAAGAGTATTCTTCGAAGCTATATACAACAGCACCAAGAAAGCATCCGATGTTAAAATGGCTAAATCTGCGCAAGTCCTTTGGAAAGAGGAGCTTTATAATTGAATGGAAATTTAATATACTCGCCCTGTTAAGATCGAGAAATTCGATTTAGTTTCAGATCAAGAGCTAATCTCATGGTAGGTTCTACAGATATGATTACATGTAACGGAGAGCTAATCCAAATTTTATTGGTCAAAGTATATATCTATGATAGAGATTAAGAGTTCGATCTCTTATTAGGATCAGATGGATTGTAATACGACAATTGGTAGCGTTGAAGAAGGTAATGTATATCATTTTCACTCTGATGTCAGAATTATCTACAATAAGTTTCATAATCAATTGTATAATTTATTTGTCTATACAAGTAAAGAATTTCAGCAACAAGGTTGGATTGCTTTACCTCTAAGAGGACGTTTTTGCACACAATTGGCTAAATATCCAGGTTACAAGGACTCCGAGGTTTAAAGAAGTTTGAGAGAAGGGGACTCACTGGAGAGCTGTTGGGAGACAGATGGTAGCCTCCCGTCAAGGCCATCCAGTGTTCTTTAAAGTTCACAGGGTATGGTTCTCCCGCACAGGGATCTACGCCGTGTGTCGGACGGGATGTCCGACAGACGGCTGTATTTCGAAGACATCGGTGTCTCCTGATGACCTAGGGCAAGGCGGGTGGTTTTGGGGAGATAAACCTCAATGCTGATCCAGCTGGGATTAGAACCTGGGAACTGCAGATTACGAGCCTGACGCGCTACAGACTGATCGTCCTCCTCCTCGTCAGCAACAAGGTATCGAACTGAATGATATGAAAGAATCAGCAAAAGGAATTAGTTATTTGAGTTTAAAATTAACTCTCAATGGATTAGTCAGTAGTCACTTCCCGCTTTATCATTATTATTTACTTATTTATTTCGTATAGTTACTTCTCTACTTGCAAGCATCTTCGAAAATAGATAGAAAGACAAATGATTACTGATGTGTATTCTCAAATGATAACTTGGCCAGAACTGTAACTGCAACTCAAAGAATGAGAACACGATAGTATCATCTGAACAGACCATAGGAAAACGGAAGGAAACCTTCTGTCAAGAACACCTAATGTGTTTGTTAATGTGCGTAGGATATGGCTCTCCTGCACAGGAGACTATGGCTTAATCCGAGACACTCGTCCACTGAGAAATAGGACAGACACTGAACGTCCATCAGTGTCTGTCCTCTTTCTCATATAGAGCAGGGTCACAGATGTCTCAGGGAAGGGTTAACAGTTATAAACTCGAATTTATTGGAAATATCAGATTACGAAACAACTTGCGCAGTACTGACTGATCCAATGCTGTCCCCCAGGTCAAAGATTAGTGCATTTGGAGCAAACAAGATAATCCTACTTTTCAAGAAATTGAAAGAACTCATTTATATTAATTCATAACTACACTAGTGTCCAAAGTATATAACTCCATGTTATGACAATGGCAATTTAAATTTGAAGGTCTACAATATCTACAATATGCTTCGAATGAAAAAATATGACTAAAGATTAATAAATTTGACAGAGATTTTTAATTTAATTTTATCTCTAACAATTTTATTTAATTATTTCAGCAAGTTCGGATGTTTAATAACGGCAGGGCAGTGATAAAAATTGACTTATTCGAAGTAAATTAAAATTTAATTAATAAGTATTATTTCAAATCATTTAATAAAATATTTGTCTATTTCCGAAATTTGTGCAATAATTCTCTCAGTATTTGTCAATTTATTACATATCTTAAGAAGCACTGCTGTTGCTAAATATTCCAACTTCCATAATGCTCTACATACCGAAGAATATTCTTGAAAATAGATATATAGAGATAGAATTGACGGGGATTTTTCATTTATCTTCAATGACAGATTTTCATATTTTAAAATTATACAGCCACGAAATTAACAATGAGATGACATAACAGGAGTTGTACTTTGGACACCGTCTACAAACACCTATTTTCACCAAAGTGTTTCGATCGATTATATCTTCGACTTGTTATGAATCTCAAATTAAGAAAAAAAAAACAGCTACATTTTCATTTAATGTGTGACAGTTGCATTTTTTTTTCAGGGACTGGAAAGCTCGATTTTAGTCGATTTTCTCACTCAAATATGATTCTATAAAATCGGTTTCACTGCTGAGTGAGAACGATATTAAATTATTGGTCTCGGATATTCAAAATGATAGAAATGAAATCATGTTACCAAAAAGTATTAGTTTTAATTTAAACGACTGATTTGGACAATTTCGCATTTCAACTGTAAAAAAACATATACACATCTTTTTTATTCTTTTTTTATGCAACAACTTGTTTCAATGTTTTCTTGTCATACGCCGAAAGTACTTTATCAGTGTAATCAAGATGCATTAATAAAAACCCACATTATCGAACTTACGGAAGAATAGAGCGAAAAAACAAGAGACTCTTGGTAAAAAATGCAATGATAACCCGAAGCAATTAATTCAAACCACGTATCCGACAAGCCAATAATGCTGCGAGGTTTGCCGAACAATGGTTAAAACAGATGGATAGCACCCAAGAGGTTTCATTATCCGCTTTTATTGTTCGTACATGTGCCGAACTAATAAAAACATCAATCTTCGACGATTCGTTCATTCAGCACAAATGAAAGTAAAATCTAAATGATAAAACTCCAATTAAAATGATGATCGGTGTAATTAAATGCTAAAGCTCAGTTTTCCACTAATGATCTTGCATACCTAGTATGAGTAGTGCAGAATATTAGTTTTGTGTTTCTTATCTCACAAAAAGTTTAATATTTAACATTTCAGAGAGATTTATCGCCGAAAGGCACTTTTTTTCCTTCACAATGGGCAAATGGTCAGGTTACACGAACGGAAAGTTTCAGAAGAGTGTTAGGGAAAGGGATTTATTGGGCATCTGTTGGCAGGGCGATGGGCTCAACCAATCAGATTTAATGTCCTTGTGCTTTCCTCCACCAAAGAGCATCACTTAAAGGTTTGCAATATCCCATTTCTTAAAGTGGTGAGAGGCCGTCAGGATAATATTTCAACGATGACACAATTTGAAACTGTTTGCCCAGTGACCATTACAGCAATAAATATGTAATCAGTTCAGAACGTGGGATGCGTTATATCCTCATGTTAAATAATTTTTAAAAAAAAATATAAACATTTGAAGAAAGAGTAGTGGTATAAAGCACATTGTTCAGACTTAGTTATGCGATTTTCTTCATAGTAAAACTTTAAAGTACACAACAAAATATTTTGAAAGAGAAATTCTAATATAAAACAAAAACTAAACACTTAATATACAAAGCAATAACCATTATAGTAAGAAGCATATTAATAAATGGTAGTGTAAAAAATAAATAATATAAACAAAGTGTAAAAAACCATGTTGAGAAAATGGAAATAAGAATAAATTTTTGATTGGCTATTTGAGTCAAGAAACGCTTTCCGAAGTGGAAATTTTAAGAATTTTTAGAGAAAACATTTGCTAACCAGAAAATAAAAAGTATAATCCAAATTTCCACGATTAGGAAACTAGGGTTTCCATGAAAGACAAAAATTTTATATAAGTGCATTTATTAGAAAAGTTTTTTTTCGCAAAATGTAACATGTTGTGTTCGACTAAATGCATGTTTGTCGTCTAAATGCACTAAGTGCACGTCAATGCAATAAATTTATGAACTAATTTGATCTACACGATTTCAATAAAAATAATTCCGGTCTAATAAACACACGCCAACACCAAAAAAGATTTACTCTAAAGTTAATTTAGACCACAGAATGTAAAACATTGAAAACAAAATAAAAAAAAAAATCGGAAGATATTGAAAAGATTTGCGAGTTCCCAACCAATTACTGCAGTTGAAATCCGATGCTGCTGTATTGACTCGCAGAGACATAGTTACCGCTATGGAATTTTTAAAGTCATGGTGTTTCTCTGAAAGTGAAGTTTATCAAAATTTGTCTATAAATAGGAGGAATAGGACTGAATTTTAAATATTACAAATATTTCACTTTTGTAGTTTTGGTTTTTAGAGCAATGTTTCTCAACCACTGATCCCCTGATCAAGGGTTGTGTCCAAACCAGGCTTAACATAAAATACAAAAAATTATGGAAAGCAGTCCAGGTTTAGAAAAGTTTGAAAACCATTCTTTTAAGAGTCTGAACTGAAGGGTTTGTAGCAAGAACTCAGCAATTCCAGTTTTAATGCAAAAATGAATTGATGGTAAAATATTTAAAATATTTTCTATTAGGATGCACTTAAAACCTATAAGGAACTAAATCCAATTTTGTTTTATCAAAAGCGCTTAGCTTCAGAGATATTTTTCCCGCTCACCAAAAAGTTTTAAACATAAAGCTGACTCATTTTTGCTGCAGACTTCATATTATTATCTGTTATATATTCACTTTTTTTTGGCAGTTCACAAATTACGCTCTACTGTTAGCGCTTCGCTGTTTTCTATTCATCGTTTATCACTCATTCAGTTACTTTTCGGCAGGAAAAAGTAGATTGCAACATTCCTTTAACATCTCAAACGAATGTGAAAAATTAACTGTTAAGAAACCACAAATAAATATTTGTGCGGTAAAATTCTTAGGTTTATAGAGATATTCTCTCAATCTGGATAAGCTACAGTATAGGAGATCGTTAGTTCTTATCCCACCTGGCTCAAAACAATTTTCCTCAAAACCTAAGAATATTACCCTATAAGTGTTTTCTTTGATTTCTTAATATATTAATTTTTTAATATATTATTTCTTAATATATTGTTTTATTGCTTCACTAGATAGAATGAATGTATCAAAACTAATTCTACTGAAACTGATTGTGTGTTCCCCTAGTAGAACAAATCAAGAATATTTGGCGATCGGAATCTTTAATATTGAAAGGCTTACATGATATAATAATGTCCATAACTGTTAGTAGAGGAAATACTGCTCGGCGATAAAGCACCTGATCTACACTGAGTTGGCTTTCCATTACAACACGCCTTTGTGTAGGAAAATTGATTGGATTGGATTGTTCTTGATGGAACTGCTGATAATTCAAGGTTGGGGAGGACCGATATAGGAGTATAGAGTGAGGCCATCAGTTTTTGAGTTACTTCGTGCAAGAAGGCATCGTCATCGTGATCTTTCCAACTTCGAAAGTGGTATGATTGTGGGGCACGACTTTCAGGGGTCAGTATCTCGACAATAGCTGGTGGATTGATTCCATTATGTAGTGTTACACGTCTGTCATGATTGTCTCAACAGCAGTCTCTCAACTAGCAAAAGTTCAAACCATGCGATAACATCGTCGATGATCATTGTGAGTGACATCTGTCCCGTCTTATAACACAGCGGCGACCCAGCACGGTGGCCCAGGGAATCATCCAGTGGAACGTTGGAATATATATGGACGGGCTGGAATATGTATGAGCTATGGCAGTTGATGACCGTTATAAGTACGAAGAAACTGCATCTTTCATGGGCACGTCAGCCCATGTAAGATCCATCGACATCTGGACCTATGATTACCTGGTCCGATGAATCCCGTTTTAAACTCCATTATGCTGATGGGCATGCTTGGATTTGAAGAAAGCAAAATGAGGACAAGGTACCTGGATGTACCGTCGGTGTTTGGCAGGCTTTAGGAGATGGTGTTATGGTTTGGGGACTGTTTTAGTGGCATGCCCTGGGTTCAGTGATCAGAGGGACTCAACTGCTCGATGCGACCGCCTACTTTTCTATCGTCGCGACCATGTACACCCCTCCATGATGACGGTATATACAGACAACTGCAGTTTCTATCAACAAGATAATACGCTTTGTTATACGCCTGCCCGGTAGGTTGCACATTGGTTTCAAGGACATTACAATGAATTCTCTGTCCTCCAGTGGCTGCCTAACTCACCGGATCGCAACCAAATTGAGCACCTTTAGCCCTTTTCGGAAAACACGATTCGAAGTTCCGAACCTTCACCTGACAATGTGCAAGGACACACTGTAGAACAAATGGATAGCACTACCACAAGACACCTGAAACACCTTGTTAAGTCCATGCCCTGACGTGTACGGGCTCTATTACAGGTAAAGGGTGGCTCCAGGAGATACTATGTGTTACTATTGCAAAGCCAATTCAGGGTGTAGTTAGGAAGTCGTAGGTTTGTATTCCACCTGACTGAAGACAAATTTTCTCTAAACCATGATGAAATTCATTATTTGCGAAGAATGTGGAAGCATATCTAGGTCATAATAGCATGCAAGGCGAATAATGGAAATCAAATGGCATATAAAAATTTAAAGTATATTTGATGTGAAATGGGAAAAAAAAAAGAACTGCTTGAGTAAATTTTAGTTTCTTGTTCGATGCGTAATTGTTTAATATGAATGTTGTGTCTGCGTTTTTACAATAATTTGAAGAAGTTTTGAGCTCTTTGAGAAATTTAATGAAGGCAACAGTATTTAAGAATAACGTAAAACAGAACTATTAGCTGATTAGTACAATTTTACGATTACCAGCATATTCATTGATGCTTATTCTTCTATGATTCAAATATACCTTATATCTTTCTGTATAAAGAAGTTTTGTGCAAGTTGTATTTCTTGTGATTATTTGTTTGATGCAAACTTCAATGCTATTTACTCGTAAACTATCACAAATAAGTATATATACTGTATATAAGGCACATATTCAACGGTATAATAGGATATGCATGGAATTAATCTCCATTTGAACGGAAGTAACTGCTTCCTTTCATTCATTTCCCGTTCTGTGTACTCTTTCTTCTGTACCAAGTGCGATGCTAAACCGCTGTTTGCGGTGCCGACTGTAGATTGTCCACGTAGTGCATCGCTGACAGTTATTAATGACGTAGTGTGACTAATGCTGGATCTCTCCTCACGGCTCTCAGTCTTATCTCTGATGTGCAGCGCTTATGTCAAGAGCATAGAGCTCTCCACACTACGTTGGCTCTATTAAACGAGTAGTGCCGCTCTTTCTGCATCGCTTATGCATAACTGGTTGGAGCGATAAGCGACGAAAGACGAGGTTATGCATACTCTCATACTCACGAACCACTCTTTGAAACGATTTCCAGTTACGAATATTTTTCGAAGTGTCGTACCCACTGAACATTCTTACTTCCAACAGTGTTCGAGAAATTTTCACCAGTCGATGGAAATCTTGTCATTCATTATATGAAACCTACCGGCATTCATTTGATGGGAGTTATTGGCGACGAACTCAGTGCAGCAACTAACAATTTCACACATCGAAATGTTCGCTACAAATCTCAACGTGTTGTTGTACCTTGAAGTAAATAGCGCACTAAATTATAGGTTTCAGAATATTTCTGAAAAATATTTTTTGCAGTTCGTGAGCACGACGGTGGAACGAAATGTTATACATAACCGTGAATATATGTCTAATTTATTAAGGTTACATGAGTGCTATAGGGAAAAGAAATATATTGTTTACTGCGACTTTAAAGCACATTAACGTAAAAAGAGCAGTTCATCCATTGGCCTAATATGGGTGTAATACCTGATAAATGAATAACATGATTTAAAAGGCTGCAATACGTTTTACTAATGAACTGTAATGTTTACGAAAAGGAATATCCATGCCTACATTGCACAATACAATATGCACACACACCCAAAAAGTTTTTTTTTTTTTATTTTAAAAGAAATAATATACTTCCCTACACAAAGGACATAGATAACCTAGAAGCTATATTAGTCATGTCCTGGTTTCTCATACAATATATCTACACTTACGCAAGGGTTACGCACCCTCTAGTTTAGTAATCAGGTAACTATTAGACCACGTAGGGCTAGTGTAAAGTGTAATTAATATTTTAAATAAAATGAATATTAGAAACAAAATGAAATGTTAATTTGAAATTAATAGAATTAATTTCAAATTAATTCTATTAATTCAAGTTAATTAATAGAATTTAGTGTCAAATTTTAATAACGATAACAATCAGAAACTGTTGCAGGCCTAAAAGGTTTCTGGGACTGTAATTTGATAAAAGTAATATCTTAGATGCCATATGTTGCGTTGAAATTTTTGATTTTGAAATATTTCTTCAGAGATGTTACTATTCGCTATATGAATAGTATCAAGTTTCCAATTATTTTGCTGTTTATGTGAAAATTTCAATATATTTAAACACACAAATATGCTAAAGCCGTTTATAACCAAATAATTTATAATTTTCAGTCTTGCATGAGATGTTTACCATTTTTTTCATTTTCACTTTTGTTGTGTTTGTTGCATTTTGTGTATTTGGTCGTGTTCCTGCATTTTGTTGAATCTTGAAAAAAATATTTTTGCTAACTCTCATTCTGCCTTTGGTAAGAAAAGGAACATCAATGGATTAGAGAAGGATGCTATCAGTGGGATGGGATGTTAAAGCCTTGACTCCACATGCAGCAGAGTCATATACTGCGCGTGATAAAAATCATGCTAGATGACTCCGGCAGAAGGATTTTATCTGACTTCTTAGGGTTAGCCAGTGAATCCCTTTTCTTCTACCCAGATCTGAAACTTGGGGTCTTTGTGACTTGGTCATTTAATCCATTGCACACGAGAAAAATAACCCTCAGATGTTGGGTTGTTTCACTTCTGAAAGGACCTTTCTGTACACACTGGACTAAATGGGCTTGTCAGAAGGGCCCGAGGCCTCAGAGAAGTAAGGAGAAGGAGACACACTGGATGGCTGTTAGGGACACATGGTAAATTTATGTTAGGCCCATCCAGCGTGTTCTTTAATGTGCATAAGGTATGGCTTTCCCGCACATGGGGCCTGCGGTTTAAAGAGTTTTGAAATCTATCTATATACATGAAATCACTGAAAAACAAACTGATGAAATAATTACTTCATTAGACACCAATAAATCACCTGGTTACGATAATGTTTGCATTAAACATATAAAATTTAATAAAGAGACACTACTTAATATTATATCAAAAATTATAAATCAGATTATATTTACTGGGAACATACCTACTGAACTCAAAACAGGTATTTTAAGACCTATTTTTAAAGGTTGTATTAAGGAGGATTTTTCTAACTATCGACCAATAACAATTCTGCCTATTTTTTCGAAAATAATGGAAAAATATATTTATAATACTGTCTTTAACTTTTTACTTAAACACAACATAATTAATGAAAATCAATTTGGCTTTCAAAAAAAAAAAACACAATTCAACTAATTTCCAAAATTGCAAATAATATTAATAAACCATTGAATAATAGGGAAAAAATTGTAACTATGTTCTTAGATTTAAAGAACGCCTTCGATACAATAGATCATAGCATTTTATTAAATAAATTGGAAAATTACGGTATTCGCGGTATATTGTTAGATTGGTTTAGAAATTATTTATCAGACAGATACACAATTACTAAAATAAAAAACTGCTACAGCAGAAAAGTAATTACACGATATGGAATTCCCCAAGGCTCAATTTTAGGTCCTTTACTGTTCATAGTATACATAAATGATTTGTTCAATACAAAATTAAATAGTGCTATTTATCTATATGCTGACGACATTGTTTTAATAAACAGTCAGAAACATTTAAATAATAGCATTTCAGAGGTTCAAACAGATTAAAATAATATTATTAAATGGCTAAATCATAATAAAATCTATTTAAAAGAGAAAAAAAAAAACTGATGATTATTCACTCACCAGGATTTCATATTAATCAAAACCTCTTTATCAAAACTCATAAAATAAATTGCAGAAAAAAGGATGCTTCAAATTATGAATAATTATGTAGTTGCCCACTTGTTGAGCAAGTAAATAAAAAAATTACTTAAGAATCATTTTTGATGAATATTTTATGTGGAATGCCCATATATCCCACATATGTGAAAACTTGAGAATATCGGCGATAAAAATTCAAAAATTGAAATACGTATTAAATATGGAAACCTGTGTAATATTTTATAAAGCAATATGCGAATCTATTTTAAATTATGGAATAATTGTGCATGGAACAACTAACTTAACTAACATAAATATAATAGAAAAACTGCAGGCTATAATAGCCAAAAATATTATTCCGTTTCATTTGCAAAAAAATTATAAAACTTCCACCGATAGATTAAAATTTTTAAATCTTTTATCCTACAGCAATTTATATAAATATAATGTAATAATTAAAATTTTTTTGACGAAACTTACAAACTAAAAATTCAACATAACAAAAATACGAGACTTCAAATCCAAAACTTCAAATTGCCAAATTTTGGAAATAATTACGATTAAATATATACCTCCGAATATCAAGTACCACTTATATTTAATGCTATTCCAAAAGAATTATTAAATGTATATTCTTTTAGAAGACTTAAAATGGAATTAAAAATTATTTGGTATTTTCTAGTTAGCCGATTATTATGTGTTGTGTTTTGTGGATTTATTTGATGTACACTATTTTTGTGGCTGAATGACCTATGTTTAATATAATTTATTCATTTTCCTGCGGATAAGCTATTTAGCTCTGCGGGTCAAATTGTAAATGTATTTGTATTCTTTACTCCTATGAATAAAAATTATATTCTTTAATAAATAAATAAAAAAAAGTCTTCTCATCCGACAGACGGCGGTCTCTCCAAGCCCATCGTTTTCCCTTACTGACCGAGGGCAGGGTGGATATTTTATGGAGATAAATCTCATCACTTGCCCAAATGGGACTCGAATCTGGAAACTGCAGATTATAAGCTGGCGCGCTACCGACTGAGCCACCCCACCCGTTTTATCTCTGAGCGGAACTATTTTGTACACTGAGCTAAATGGCCAGGGTTGGGAAGGGGGTCTACTGGACAGCTATTAGGAAACGGATGGTAGCTACCCGTCAGGCCCATACAGCGTGTTCTTTAACTTGCATAGAGTATGTCTCTACCGCACACGGACTCATCCGACTGACTGCTGCCTTTCCAAGCACATTGGTACCCCCTTCTGACCTAGGGCAGGGTGGGGGAGTTTTGCAGAGATAAGGGGGAATCGAATCTACAGATTACAAGCCGGACGCGCTACCGACTGAGCCATCCCCGCTCCTCTCCTCAGAGTTAAAAAACTGAGTCATTTAAAGAGGAAAAGTAATTTATGTGAAAATAGATAATTCATTCAAGGAATACCTGCATAAATAGGAAAAAATATATGGATACATACATATAAAATTTGAATGTACTTAGTACTAGGAGTCATGAATTGTTGCAATTATCCCAACAGTAATATTAGTTAAGGTTTTCGCTACAAAAAACAGAAGGCCTGTGTCCAAAAATTAAATATCAGTCATAGCAGAAATAACACATGACATTTCTTTATAATCAAAAGGCTTCGTGTCACAGAATACATTTTTATAACATTGACTGCCACGTAACAAAAAAAGTTACCAACTCATTACCATAAATGTGATATTTAGCACATTTTAGAATTTGTTTGTCTCTACCTGATGTACATGTTTGGAATACAGATAAATCAGTTGTTAAGATCTTTTAAACGATGAATGCGGCCACTGAGAATTTTAAAATTTACGATAGAATAAAATTGATAGCTGAGTACTATGATTTGCGAGCTTTCTTAGCAGGAAGCATTTATTGACTGGAACATGGTGGAAGGAAGATTATATTTATTTACATGGATTCGCTTCAAATATTTCACTGGAAAGAAGCTTGCTTTATTAAGTCCAGGTGGATTCTCCCAGATTAAATATAATGAATTGCAATTCTGAAAAAATATACATTGTGCGATTTTATCCAATTAGAATTTCGATTTTCTTTGTGATGTGATTAAAACTTTAAGTGGGACAAACTGAAGGGTGAAAATTGAATAACTGAAAATAGAGAATTGGAGAAAGTTTCTAAATTTTATGTAAACTGGAGAATGTTTACTATTTTATAACTTTTCTTCTGTGAAGATTGTCGTGACAAAATTATCGGTGCTAAATATTTTCAAAAATCAACCATTTTGCGGATTGTGCATTTGCTTCCAAGTTATTGCATTTTACTCTTTCATCGTGCTCTTTGAATAGCGACTCATTATGTAGAAATCTGACTTCCTTTGTGTTACATGCAGTATATAATAGGCATATATTATTTGACATCGTCGAAATAGCTCTACCTAAATAATTTAAGAAAGCCAAATATTATGATAATAAGCATCTCTAATGTCACTGAGAAATATAATCGATTAAGTTTTAGTGGCATTCATTAGTAAGACATTAATGAAACTATAAGAGCTATAAACCATTTTATGCTTATGAACCTAGTTTCAACGTATAATATCAACTAATTAGGACACTTGATTTAATATTTATTATATAAATTAGGTAGAAGCAAAACATTAGTTGCCATCTTACTATTTCGTTAAATATTATTTTTCGTCGAAATGTTGTTAATGATAATATGTATAGTTCAATAAAGATTAATATCACTCTTACTATTATGAGAAGAGATAATTCGATAGCAGTTGACACTCAAGTTTCTCTTAAATGAAGACGTTGTGGAGTTTAGTTACGTTGTGGAGTTTAGTAAGAAGAAAGCAATGCGCACTGAAATTTTAAAGAGATATAAATGTATGGAATGTAAAAGTTGGGAAAGTGCACATTTAATCTAGAGTTACATTTGACACACACAGAGGAGAGTGCTAAGAGGAGTAATGAAATCAGCACCATAACGGAAAAACTGAGTCAAACTGGAAAAAACTTCCCTTCTTACCGTCATATGAGATCATATGACGGTAAGGTGGGAAGTCTAAAAGAGTCTATTATTTTGGGGGCTCATTTAAGATGATTCTGCTGGCTGACCCAGTTTTTCCATTATGGTGCTCATTTAATTACTGCACAAGAAATCAAAGTTAACACATCATTCAAAGTATGATGAGGACAAGATGAGACAAAAGCTTTACTTTTTTAAATATTACACTAGAAATTCTTACTAAAATTGCAGGACGCGATGGAGGAGTTTCTGGCAACTCCTTTTTAAGGGAAATCTGCATTCTCCAGGGTATTATAACATCTATTTCAATAAGATTGGGTAAGGAACCCAATCACAAGGCACTCAAGTGATTAATTAGAAGCCATCAAATGTAAATACAGAGACACATGCTGTTTAAATAAACTCTAAGAAATTAGTAAATATTTTACTTCTAAATAAAATGGAAACTAAACATAAAAGAAACACCATGAAATCTCTCGGATTTCTCTCCTTGATTTATCAAATTAAGGCCCTAGGCGTTGTTCATACCTGAAAAAAGGAGTCCAGGATCGACTACTTGACTCTTTTTCTCTTGGTATGCAATTTTTGTTGATAGCACTCAGGCACTGCGGTTCACGGCACTCTCTCATGTGTAGTCATCGTTGTTCCACTCCGCCCTGAACTGATTACAAAAAGAAATTGCCTCTGCAATGAATTCGATAGTCAATAATTTCATAGGACTTTCCGCTCAAGACAAAAGTGCATTATGGATTTCTTCAGCAGCTATGAGTTGTTTAAACTGAGCCTAAGAAGTGTTTTCGATTTTTTAGCACTTCGATGGGAGAAATATTAATAATTTTTAAACCGGGTTATAGCGATTACGCGTTAACCAGGGTCGCGTTAAGCGGGAGTTACCTGTACACAAAGAAACCCATTATTGAGAAATTGTAATCAAAAATAATTTCTTTCAGAAGAAATAGCATCAGACGACGTGATTTTAATAAATAAAAAGATAAATGAAACCAAGAGTCGAAACTACCTTTAAATTTAAGCAATAAGAATACAATCGTTTCCCCCATTGCCCTACGGCTTTCCATTTCGTGATACGATATTAACAGTAATTTTTTTAAAAGAAATCTATTTGATCTAAATATTTTTGTTATGTAGTAAACGAATGTCAATTTTGAAAATAGTTGTTTTTATCAGTTCTGAATTTCATTAAAGCTTAATGTATTTGCCTACGAAGCAAAGATCTGGATTCGAATTCCGGTTGAGGACGGAAATTATAGCCTCCCTCACATATTTTAAGTGACATTATGCTGTCAGAGAAAAGAGGTCTGTTTGAGGAAAATATTATTAAATTTATTTCTAAATTTTAAATAATTGTGGAATAGTACACTAAAATATGAGGGGCCATCGCTACAAAGAAGTTGACGTCCATCTGCTAGTGGCTACGAAATTTTGCACCAGCTGGGAGTATTACACCAAACTCTTTCGAATGTGCATTATCACCAAACGAAACAAAACGCATCGTAAAATTTTGCAACATGCGAGTTCTCTTACGTATCATAGAAGTAATATTTGTATCAGCTTTATTTGCACAACTAAGATTTTACGAACCACTGCCCAAAGGAGTAAAAAAAAACTCCTATTTACACACCCTTATGCTTACAAATCGAGCAAAATACTCCAGTCTAATTAAGTGCTCTAATTTGTTAAGCTTTTTTGTACTATTTGTCCCTTGGCTTCGGTAAAAGCAAACCTTATCACATAAAAAGTTTAGTATTTAAAAGGAATATGGGGAAATGTTAAAGACAACGGAACAAATTTTCCGATTTTTTCTTTCGATCAGTTACTCAGTTGTGATATTGATGATTCAATCTCTCTCTGAATTGCAGAAGCTCTTCTGTGAATATTTCCATTGAACTTTCTGTGCTTGAAATACACTGATAAGGTGATGCGACAACCTAGCCCACTTTTAATAGGTACTTGAGCATTATCGCATCAAAATGAAACGACAGCAGTCTCCGCTCTTCGGAGCTTTTAACGATTACCTAAATGTAAAGACTGCGGCACTCCAAGCATTATTGTAGAAGTTGTTTGCGTTATTACGTTCCTATGATAAATGCACTTCAATACCACTTTGGACCTTTCAAAGGCGATAATGACGTTGAATGCATTAAAATGATTTTCAGAATATTACGTGGCAAACAGTCTGCAAAAGTTCACGGTAAAGCATTAATGCTATTATAATAAACAAAATAATCTATAATTATACCTTTAAGCGTGATACGTTAGAATAAAAATACTACAAAAATAAATCTGTATTTAGCTAATTATTAATATCTGTAAGTGTTGAAATGGTTTTTATGATAAAATTTTATTTCATGATAAATTTCATGAAAATATTGCTAAACTTTCATAAAGACGACTTATTTCTTTTAAAGAAGGCTATTTAAATATTACACTGCATTACAAAATACATATAAAATCATCATGCAGCCATGGGCTACAAGGTCCTACAGAATGTGAATTGTTGTTCTCCAGACATATCTATGTTGTGCTACAGCTACTGCATTTGGCCATTATAGGCAAATTCTAGCAAGGTCCTATTGGTCATTGTCCCATCGCATTCTAGATCTCCTTTTCCTGAGGCCTTTAGACACACTGTTCATAACCCTATTCGCCAATCTAAAATTATACATACGGGCAACATGGTCAAATTGAAGCAGTCTATCTATGCACAATATGCTACTCAAAGGCGGTTGTTGACTCTTCTAACCTCATCATTACTTACGAACCCAAACCACCTAATGTCCAAGATGCTGTGTAACAACTAGAATCAAAGGCATCAAGTTTCCTGGTATCCTGCTTAAAAAGCGTCCATGTTTCACTAACGTAACTAACCTTAGAAAGAAACCAAATTTCAATCAAACCATAGATTCTTAAAAGCTCACGCAGTAATCCCTATTTTTCTGTTTATCTCATGCTGCACCACCAGTATATCTTGTACACCACCAGTATATCTTATTTGAGATAATTAAACTGAGACCCTTGCTTAAGGGTGGAACCATTCAAAATAAATGAATCCCAACCTGCATGACCAATTTTTCATCATTTACTTTTCTCTCTGTTTATCACCAAACCTACTCTACTGATAGTGTCATCAACAACTCTAAAAAAAACGTTCATATCATCAATATCATTTGCCAACAGGGCTAAGTCATCCGCATAATCTAAATCAGAAATTTTGAAATCTCTAGAAAATTTCATGGCAAAATTTTCTCCTTGCGAAGAATTGTTCATAACATAATTAAGAACTGAACTAAAGAGAAAAGGAGACAAAAATGCACCATTTTCTAACGCTACTACGAACACTGAACTTAATCGCCCACTCTACACTTTACGAACTCTCACACACGGCTCAATATTATTATAGACAGCTAACCAATTTGTCGGGCACTCCATATGATATAACAATCAACCACAAATTATGACGATCAACAGGTCAAAAGCCTTTTCGAAATCTATAAAGCTAGTAACCACGGTTTCTGGAACTTTAAACATTTCTGAAGAATGTGACTAAGTGAAAATATTTAATCTATACATTCCTAGCACTTCTGAGTCCACACAGTTCATGACGCAGTTTCCATCAATCAAATTCTTAATTCCATTATGCATAATCTTGCAAAGAACTTTACCTGGAATAGAAAGTAGAATAGTTCCCCTATAATTGCTGCAATAACTACAATCACTTTTTTTAAAAATCATCATAATAAATTGTTCTAGTAAAATCCTAAGGAACAACACCTTTATCGTAAAAAGTATTCAAATTTTCACTCAGCCATGTGACAACATAAACATTCCCAGCTCCAAGCATTTCAGTGGTGACTTCATCCACCCCTGGGAATTTATGTAGTTTTACATTAGAGATAGCCAAAGGGACTTCAGAATGTGACATAGGTCTACATTGAAGACATTAATGCATCTATCATTACAAAAGAATGGGAGTAGAAATAACAACATTGTTTAGAAAATCTCTGAAATGCTCGCCCACCGGGCCTTGACAGAATCCTCACCTCCAACAACCTTACCGAGTTTTATCTCTCAATCTCTATTTGATAACCTGTTCCTACACACAAAAAATATTAACCATTTTGTACAACTCCCTGCTGTCCGGCTGTCTTAGCTGCTTTCTCTGCTTTATCAGCCAAGCTATTAAGCCAAAGATTCTTACCAACTGTTAACTAATCCTTTATATGTTTGATTAAGCACTTTGCAATGCTGTCCATTAGGAACAGTAGGATATTGATTCATATTATTTCTACACTTCCTTCTTTCAGAAATAAGTTTTGTAGCCTTATCACACAAATAGCCTTTCTCCTCTTTCTTTTTTTTACCCAAAAGAATGCTATAAAAGCCTTTTTAAACTGATCCCATTCTTTCTCAACTTCAACAATAAGTAAACCACGATTGTCATAATGGCTGAGTAGCCTATCATGGTATGCTTTGGCTTTATCTGGATCTTTCAGACCTCCAGGGTTAAAGGTAATTCTCTTAACCTTAGCACAACATTTCTTAAGTTTCAGTTGTAAGATACTCTTGACCAAGTAATATGTAGTCAGACTCAGTTTCAGTTCCCATATCTGATATGATATTTCTAATCAAGCTAGCCCATTTTTGTTAATATATAATCGATCATAATCCTACGTATGCGGACTGAACTGCGCCAAATGTCGTGTTGCGATTCCGATGACATAATACCGCTCTTTAGCAGAGGAGATCGCTTAGTCCCTTAATTACCTTCACCCTTACTTAGGTGAAATCACAGGTTCGCAGGTTGTTACACCGTACCGACATATGCCTTAGACTTGCTGCGCCAAGTGATGTGTAGAAAGGTGTCCAACAATTTAAGCACAAACTTAGTATATGGACGACACTGTTTATTTACATTTATATGCAATTACGTGCTGGAGATGCGCTCGATTCCATGGGCCTTTGCTGATTTGCTTCATACAATTAGGTGGAAAACTGAGCTTCATAGATTTTTCTTTACAGACCTCAAACTCGGCGAAAGGTTATTCAATCCTTATATCATGTATATCTTGTATATATATATATAACATGATATAAGAGCACGTTAAAATAACACGTGATCTTATATCATGTATATATATATGTCAGAGTGGGTATACACACACTGGCCACTGAATTAGAAACCTGTATGCAGATGTCCGTAAACGTCACTTGCGCAGTGGATATGCAAAATACGTGGCAACGTGTATCACCACGTGAACTATTTAAGATTGCAGCTCGTCAATCAGTAATCATCAGTAGTGTTGATCACAATGGGAAAAATAAAGAATCTTTCGGGGTTCGATAAAATGCATATTTTGGTTGACCGTCTGGCTGGAGCGACGATTTTAAAAATAGCAGAGCTGACTGGTTTCTCAAAAGGTGAAATATCTTGGGTTTTTAATCACTGAAAAATAACCCACATTGCTTGTCTAAGAGGAGTAAGCAGGGCGCGACGACAATCTGTCAGGAACGAGATCGTCGTTGTCTAAGAAGGCTTGTACGGAGAAACAGGACTTCCTGTGTACAGCAATTGACCGAAGAATTCAATGAAGGCTGTTCCTGACCCATATCTTAGCGAACTATGCGCAGGGAATTGAATAGAATCGGTATTAGCAGTTGCATGCCTATACGGAAACCACTGATTTCTGCGTAGAACCGGAAAGTTCGTCTACAGTGGTATCAGAAACACCGTGACTGGACACTGGAAGACTGGAAAAAAGTCATGTGGTCCGACGAGTCGCGGTACACCTTGTTCTGTACTGGCACTAGGCAGAAAGTATGGCGGGAGCCCCATGAAGCAATGGACCCATCTTTTCCTGTAAACACAACTCAAGGTTCTGGGGGCAATGTCATGGTGCGCAGGACGTTCTTTTGGTGCGGAACAGGTCCCCTGATATTGCTGTAAGGTCGGGGTTCTCTAAGGATTATCTGAACATTGTTGCCAATCAAGTCCCTCCTGCTATGTTCACTTTTTATCCAGCAGGTGACGACTGTTTCATGGATGACAATGCTACTGTACATCGTGCAAGATGTGTTTAGCAGTGGTTCATCGAGCATGACAGCAACTTCCACCATCTTCCCTAGCCACCACAAAGTCCGGATTTGAACCCCATTGAGAATGTATGTAGCATGTTAGAAAAACAGATCCGGGAGCAAAGTCCTCTTCCATCAAATCTGAGCCAGTTAAAGGGATGTCGGTGAATGTCTGGTATGCTGTAGATATAAAGGCACTCCAAAACCTTGTGGAATATATACCAAACCGCATATGTGCTGTAATTTGGGCTAAAGGAGGTCCAACTCAGTATTGAATAAAGATTTCTAATTCAGTGGCCTGTCTGTGCAATACGTGTTAGTTATTCTCAAACTTTTAACTTTACTTACCTGTAAGAGAAGTTCCCCATTGCCATTAGAAACTGCCAACGCCAAAGAGACCTAATACCCCTGCCCAAAGGTCAGAGTCAGTACCCAACTTTAGGTTTGATGTCACCTAGCACAAGATAAATATCTCCTTTATTCACGGAATTCAAAATATCCTAAATTGTCTGTGAAACCTTTTTTTCTCGTCCTCATCACAGTCGTCCATAGGGGCATAACAACAGATAACTTTAAAGTTTTTAATGTTTGTTTTAAATTTAGCTGTAAGAAATCTTTCATTAATTCAATCATAGCCTAGAAAAGTGTTACTGGCGTGTCTGCTGAGAAGGAAACCTGCACCTTGGAGAAGCTTTCCATCCTCCTTCACTGAAAAGAGAAATTTAAAATTATTTAAGTATATGACCTCTACCTGTCCGTCTGGTCTCTTGCAAGCATAAGTTACAACGCTAGAATTCCTGTGTACGGATGTCATGAGAATAACTCTATTCAACATTCTCACATTACACATACCTGCGGGAAGAAAATTATTAAACCTAGTTTCTTTAACAATACTACTATTGAGAGAGGTAGAGACAACAATATCAAGCAGCGCTCGAATTTCGGGGTTTGCGAAAAGATCAGAACTCCCACTGCTAAAGACCGAGGCTATCCATGCTTGTAAGAATTTCAGACACCACCTTTCAGTGGACCTTTTCAAGAACCAAAATCTACATAGAAACTGACTTGCCTGAGACACCTTACTCTAGAGCAAGATTGACGATGTAAAGAAAGGTTCACGTACCTATGATGGCCTCTGATGAGGATTATCCACCAATTGATTTAAGGTTTCCTATGACGCTGATCACTTAGGGCTGCCAATCAATAGGAAAATAGAAAACAGTTTCAGATTCTCCCTCAACAGAGGCCCACCTGTGCAGCAAGTCCAAGATCCATAATCAATATCAAAGTCATAGGTTGTTTGGGTTGTTTTACCTCTGAGCGGCACTTTTTTGCACACCATGGGCTAAATGGCCAGGTCACATGGACCCCGAAGGCTCAGAGAAGGTTGGGGGAGGGGACCCACTGGAACAGCTGTTGGGAGACAGATGGTAGCCTCCCGTCAAGGCCATCCAGCGTGTTCTTTAACGTGCACAGGGTATGGCTCTCCCACACACGGGGCAACGGCTTAACGTTCCATCCGACGGACGGCGGCCTTTCCAAGCCCATCGGTGTCCCCCTACTGACCGTGGGCAGGGCGGGGAGTTTTGCGGAGATATAAATCAACGCTGACCCAGCTGGGACTCGAACCTGGGAACTACAGATTACGAGCCTGGCGCGCTACCGACTGAGCCACCCCCCGCCCCGGCAGGTAACTTGAGTTTCCTGTTCTTAGACAGTTGTCTAAATTGAAATCAGTCATCTGGATTGGAATTTGGATTTAAGATAGTTCATGTTTGAAAACAAAAACAAAGACTGACAAGGATATGCTGAAGCAGGGTAAGAATTTATTTTTAAGAATATCACTTTGACCGACGAAGAAGCGACTAGTATATGTCTTGCGTGCTATGTATTGCCGACCTCTGAACTAGAAATTCAACAATTGTAAGTTATCTGAAAAACCTTGCCGTGAGTGGGATTTCGACCCACTTTTTATTCCCCACTTCCTTTTGACGCTGCTTGGTTGCCCTTCCCGATATAGATGGCACCACGGGCGGAAAAAAAAGAAAAAAATCGGGAAGTTTATGGTCGTAATTAGAGTCCAGAAAGAGTTTAACTGAGTAATAATTAGCCTTAACAGTTAGTGACAAGAATACCAGGCATATAACTGGTGAGACGATGTGACTCGAACCCACGTTCGAGTTACATTCACAGAAAATTATTTTTTCAGCCAATTATTCAAGCGTTCTGTGACTGCAGGTTCCTGTTGTTAGTGGGCCAGGCTCATAATCTGCAGTTCCCAGGTTCGAGTCCCCGCTGGGTCAACGTTGAGACATACCTCTGGAAAACTCCCTGCCCTGCTCTGGGTCAGTAGGGTACTCAGATGAGCTTCGAAAGGCCGCCGTCCGTCGGGTGGGACGTTAAGCCGTGGCCCCATGTGCTGGAGAGCCATACCCTGTGCACCTTAAAATAACACGCTGGATAGCCTTGACGGGAGACTATCATCTGTCTTGTAACAGATGTTCCATTGGGTCCCCTCCCCAAACCTTCTCTGAGCCTTCAGGGTCCTTGTGACCTGGCCATTTAGCCCATGGTGTTCAAAAAAGTGCCGCTCAGAGGTAAAAACACCCAACGCTGTTGTTAGTAGAAATGAAATGTAGGTTATTTTGCTGAAATATATAAAACTTTGATTTAGACTGTCATTCATTTTCACCTGTGACTTTCGAATTTATTCCAATGTTCGTAAAATTATCACTAGATAGTTAAAATATATTATTTAAATTAAAAGCTATTTAATCACTCTTCACGGCATTCGAACAGTACAACAAGTGCATCCTCAAGAAATTATATTTAAGGAGCTTAGTTCATTTCAACTATTATTCATTAAACATACGACCTTTTCATTGACTATCAATTCGATCCTCGAATTATTTGGTAGATAGTTTATATTTATTAAAAACTACGGGTTCAGGAACGAAGCGCTGATTTCATTTCCGCCTGATTATTTCATAAACATATCACATATACTATCACATATGAAGAATGAATGTGTAATCTCAGCTTCACTAATTTCGTGACTGAAGTGGAGTGACATCTTACTTTAGTGGAATAACACGTGATTAGCATTCAAATTTCTGTAACATATGTATATGTGATTATATATCATTATTTGAACGTTATGTATATTAATCCAGGAATGAATGCGAAAATCCATTTCCGGGGGATTTTAATTTGAATATTAACCCTTTGAAATGTGGATATTTACTCTTATGTTTCTTGTTCTACCTTGTACATACAAACAGAGGGCATACCGAAATCATTTGAAGCTTTGGAAGTGTAAATGATAGTTGAACAGTTGAAGACAGAAAAATGGCGTTTTCAATGGTCAGTAAATTGATTCCAAAAATATCATCTCGAAATTTATCAGATTTAGGCATACTTGTGTGATTAGGTGGCGACCCTGAGTACATCGAGGTAGTAGATATCCTTTCGCCACTCTTTTGTTCAACATGGCAGATGTCTTTGTTCTGAAGGATCAGTTATCTTGTCTTCAGTGCTCCGAAGTCTGGTACAGGTATATACCTAAGATAACTGTTTGACCTAAACAGATAAAGAAAAGTGTAATTGTATTATGGTGAGTGAGAAAACAGGACATATGTTCATGATGGACAATCCAACGCGAAGAATGAATGTGTAATCTCAGCTTCACTAATTTCGTGACTGAAGTGGAATGACATCTTACCCTAGTGGAATAACACGGGATTAGCATTCAAATTTCTGCAACATATGTATATGTGATTAGTTCTCACTTGGCCTCCGCTCATCCGGGGCGTTTTTTATAATGCGGACGAGTGAATCACGTGACACGAAGATTCATATTCAAGAGATTCACCACTATGAGAGAAACAAACTTTTGAACTTTAACGATACGGAAGCCGTTAATGTGCACATTACCTAGGAAAAATGCGGAAAACTCTTGATTCCGCACGTTAACGGAGCAAATCAGTTAATCTGCAGATTAGCTAGGTAATGTGCACATTAACGGCTTTCGAGCTTTAGCGGTAACATATACACAAATAAAGGTTATTCAATAACATTTTTATGAGATCCAGATTTTTTCTTCTTTGAAGTTTTCAGTATTTTTGTCTGCCGAGTAAAGATATGGAAGTTAAACAATCTAGAGATGAAGCGGAAGAAAAGCACTTCAGATCAGTTGTTTTTTTCATATTCTTTCTCAAAAAACAAAGGAGTTTCTTACTTTTTTTTACCTTACATATAATTTATGATCGATGTTACTACCATTGATGTAAGACAATATTAAATTTACTAACAAATTTTGGGAAATTTAAGAAGCCAAATTGCAAAAAAAGAATTCAATTTCACAACACACCGTTCCAGACATATCATTTGTGCAATCGAGAACCGCAACCGAAAAGAGTGGAGACGCAAAATACTGAATTGAAATAGAATGGACAAGAACACATTTTCGAGTTTTTTACCCGAGATTTTTTTGTTAAATAATGTGTTTTGGAAATAGATGAAAATATAATCAAAAATAGATAACTAGAAAATGAAGCAACCCTAGAACATCTGTGACAAACGAAAAGTAGACTAGTAAAAAAATCCTAGAATTGGCCAGTAATTTAACGTTAGCAAAAACTCATTCATTTGAGGCATTTCTATAAACTACGTTCTATATATACTTCACGAAATGTCTTTTTTGTCCTATTCGATTCAATTGAATAGCAAGGATTTCTCCATTTTTTTTCCTACATCCGGGTCCTGCCTGTAGTAGCCAAAGTGTTCCACACCAAAAAGTTTTGTCACAAGCCGCCAATGCTGTTACGAATGAATTCGATCGAGACAGCCATACTTTTCCATTTCTGTTCAACTTTTTTCCTATATCAAGAAACGAAAACATTTAGAGTTCAGTTATCATTCACCGAAAATGTACGTACGCATCTTTGGTCGTTCCCTGGTTATTAATGTTTGTGAACCGTCAGATCTTTTCCTCACACCCTGTATTACTCTGTCCTTTTTCGGTGGCTTCCCTAAAATGACAATATCGTCTCTTCATATCACCCCTCTGATATCCTTTTAGTATGTCGGCTGCGCTCCATTAGTTTTCGTTGAGCAGTGTAAATGTGCGCGATGTTTGACGTTCCGCCGCTTCTGTTCGTAGAATAGCGCTGTTCACTTCCGCTGTTTTGGATTTTACGTGACATTGGTTAGATTGCTTTGCTGTTGTTCATTTCCGGTACTTAGTGAATGGTTAAGTAAAGAATTGATCTTTGAAGAGAAAAGTTATGCACTAATACAGGGTGACCAATCTGAAAGTAGGAAGCACAAGAGAAACTGGAAAAGTATATATTTAAATATTAGCAAAAATGGTACGAATATAAATTTAGTCACTAACAACGTAGTTTATAGAAATGCCTCAAATGGATGAATTATTTGCTACCTTAAATTATTGACCATTTCTAGGAATTCTTTTATTCGTCTACTTTTCGTTTATCACAGATATTCTAGAGTTGCTTCATTTTTATTTCATTTATTCTAGGGTTACTTCATTTACTAGTTATTTATTTTTAACCACATATTCGTAATCAAAATTCAGCAAACAGCGCTAAAAATGATTTATCTGCTTTACCGAATAATATAGATTTAGATGCCAGCGATGAACGCAATTTGATACTGAAGGTGAAGCCAATAGCAAATAAATGTCCCATGAACTTGTTTTAGGGAAACGTTGACTAGCCGTATGCGGTCGCTTTCTGCCACGAAAAAGGACCAGAGATCAAACGTTTCTCTTGCTCTGCATCACATAGTATTCTACAAGAAGACAAAGTTATGTCAGAGCGTTGATGATGTTGAAAATGTTCTGTCCTGAAGATATCGATCCTGCAGTGTATTTATCCCACATTTGTGTTTATCATGCTGTTAGATGGCGAATTCCAACCACAAGTACGTGTCTCATATAAGCCTATGGGTACTAGCTGCCAAAGGAGTGGGGATCATTTCCTTCTTTTTTACATAGTTTTTACTGTTCAGATGCGCAGATATATCTTCTGCTATCAAGACTGTTTCTAGTATGTATGATCGCATACAAAAACCAATATTGATTGAGGTTCTGCAGGTAATGCCACCTCATCCAACAAGTTTTCCGCAACCTGAAAAGATACGGAAACCATAAACATAAAGCATCTGAGATAGAAGGGGAGTGCCACATACCTATCACCAACGATCATATCTCTTTGAAATCCTGATAAATTTCACTACTTGCACATAATATGTATCACGCTTTAATCCGCACATCTCGCAAACTTCACCACGGTTAAATGCTGTTACTATTGGCGTATACCAGCATTTATTCCTCTTGCAGAGTTCATTCTTTTACATATAGAGCGTGGGTTGGTCATAATTTAATGGAAATTGCCTATATTTGAATGAATGAAGTGAATCTTTGGAAAAATAATAAGATAGATGTAGATCCAGTGCCAGTAATGCCACGTTACTGAATTCGGAAAGCAGATGACCATCACATTTATCTGTGTTATTCTGTACTATTCTTTATGTAAAATATAATCAAAGTGTCATACTCTCATTTAGTTCCAGACTCATCCTCAAAGAAATATCCAGTCGAAAATCCATACGAAATCTTAAACTTTTTTACCTGCTATGAAATACGAAACAGTTGGCTTTGTATAATTCTATTTTAGCCGCATATGTCCTACATTAAAAGTAGATTACAATATATATATAGAATAACATTATATATGGAATAAGATTTAACATTTCCTCTTCGGTGGAATATTTCAGTAATTGGGATACCTTACTCAATTCTTATTCTCAGACCACCCAACCATCCCAAAACTATATTCCCGAACCCTTCTCAAAACTGAATTTCTGCCCCTCCCCCAAAAAAAGAAATTAAATTCTTCGGATCTCGACCCCTCAAAAAATATCCTGGGCCCTCTCGACCCCTCAAAAAATATCCTATATCAAAAAATATCTCAAAAAATATCCTATCAAAAAAATGTGCCAGTTCTCGTTTAACAAATGTCAAATGTTTGAATAACCAAATAAAATATCGAGAACTATTTATGATGGTAAAGGGTTAATATCTTTTCTGGACAATTTCTGGATATCAACAATATCTGGGACAAATTTAAATAAATTATATAACCTACATATAAGACGAGTGATATTTGTCGCGAAATTTTGAAGAATTGTTGAAACAAATTATTTGCATTTAAGTTTCAAGATGTTTCATTTATTATCGTTTTTAATCATCATCATCATCATCGTCATCGTCGTCATCGTCATCATCATCAAGCAGCTATGGGCTACGGAGGTCCAACCAGACCGCGCAGTTTAATTTTCCAAGCATATCTGTCCTGAGCTACATCTGCTAGATCCGGCACTGCACACCAATTCTAACAAGGGCCTGTTTAACATTGTCTGCTATTCGCCAATCTATAATCATCCATTCCTGCAATATGCCCAAACCAGCGGAGTCTCTCTCTGCACAATATGCTGCTTAAAGGATGTTGCAGACTCCTTTGCCTAACCTCATCATTAGTTACAAAGTTGAACCACCTAATACCCAAGATACTGCGCAAGCATCTAGAATCAAAAGCATCTAGTTCCCTGTTATCTTGTTTACACAACGTACAAGTTTCACTACCATAACTCACCCTAGAAAGAACCAAATTATTACACAGTCTAATTTTAGTCTTTAGGTGTATACGTCTATTTCTCCACAATCTCCATAGATTCTTAAGAGTCCCGGCATCAATCCCTATTCGTCTGTTAATCTCATGCCGCACATCACCAGTATCTGTTACATAGCTCCGGAGGTAATTAAATTGTGACACCTGCTCAAGACTGTAACCATTCAGATGAACTGAATCACAACCTGACTGACCAATTTTCATCACTTTAGTTTTCTCTCTGTTTATAACCAAACCTATTCTACTACCAATCTCATTAACAGCTCGAATGAAAGAGTTCATCTCATCAACATCATTTGCCAAAAGGGCTAAATCATCAGCATAATCTAAATCAGAAATTTTCATATCTCCAGTCCATTTAAGGCCAAAATCTTTCCCTTGAAGTGAATTTCGCATAACATAATCAACAACCAAACTAAAGAGAAAAGGAGACAAAATGCACCCTTGTCGAACACCAGAAGTAATGCTAAATCAATTGCTACAAGACTTACCAACTCTCACACACGACTCAGTGTTACTATAGAGAGCTTTCGTTATGTTAACTAAGTTGTCAGGTATATCATATGATCTCACAATCAACCACAAATTACGACGATCAACAGAGTCGAAAGCCTTTTCGAAATCAACAAAGCTAGCAACCAAAGGTTTCTGAAACTCTAAACATTTCTCAAGAATCTGCCTAAGTGAAAATATCTGATCCACACATCCCCTACCACTTCTGAATCCACATTGCTCATCGCGCAATTGACTGTCAACCAGATTCTTAATTCTATTAAGCACAATCATGCAAAGAACTTTACCTGGAACAGAGAGTAGGCTGACACCCCTATAGTTATCACAAGAACTGCGATCACCTTTTTTGAAAATAGGGATAATAATAGCTCTGGTAAAATCTTTAGGAACCATGCCTTTATCATAAAAGTTATTCAAAATTTCAGTCATGCAAGTGGTAACCGAAACATTCCCAGCTCTGAGCATTTCTGTAGTAATTTCATCTACCCCTGGGGATTTATAAAGTTTAAGTTTAGAAATAGCCAAAATAACTTCAGATTGTGTTATATGGCCAACATTAAAGCCACTAATGCATCTATCATCACTACAAACAATGGGAGTAGAGCTAACCACATTGTTTTGAACATCACTGAAATGCTCAGCCCACCTAGTCACGACACAATCCTCCCCTTTGAACCTTTATCCTGCAATCCTTGTATGCCTGTCCGTTTTCTACCACATAAAACATTAACTATCTGGTACAGCTCTCTGTTGTTGTGCTGCCTAACTGCTTCCTAAGCTTTGTCAGCCAAGCCATCAAGCCAAAGATTCTTATCAGTAGCTAACTGATTCTTTAAACGTTTATTAAGCTCTCTGTAATCCTTTCTATTACGACTAGTAGGGTACTGATTAAGGACATTCCTGCAGTTCCTTCTTTCTGAAATAAGTTTAAGTGCCATATCACCTAAATAATTCTGACTCCTCTGCTCCTTTTTTCCTAAAAGAGTACTGTTAGTGTCCAAAAAAGCCTGTTTAAAATGGCCCCATTCTTCTTCAACTTCAGTAGTAAGCAAACCATGACTGTGATAATGACTAAGTAATATATCATGTAAGCTTTAGCTATAACTGGGTCTTTCAGAGCTTCAGTATTAAAAGTAAATTTTTTAAATTTAGCACAACACTTTTTAAGTTTAAGTTGCAAGACACTTTTAACAAGGTAATGGTCAGATCCAATTTCAGCTCCCCTATATTCCTTGGTATTTCTAACAGAACTAGCCGATTTGTTGTTAATTAATATATAATCAATCATATTCCTTGTGCAGCCCATCAGGTGAAACCCATGTGTATTTATGTGTGTCGCGGTGTTTGTAATATGTGATAGTTATTCTGAAACCATTGAGTTTACTTACATGTAGGAGACGTTGTCTATTGCCATTGCATCTACCAATACCAAAAGGGCCTATCACCCCTCCCCAAAGGTCAGAGTCACTACCAACTTTGGCATTGAAGTCACCTAGAACAAGGGTATTATCTCCTTTCTTGACAGAATTCAAAATATCCTGAAGTTGTCCATAAAATCTATCCTTCTCATCCTCATCAGCACCCTCTGTGGGGTCATAACAGCAGTAACATTCAAGTCTTTAATGCTTGTCTGAAATTTTGCTCTAAGAAACCTTTCATTAATGCACTCATATCCTAGATGAGCATACTAGCATGTCTGCTGAGCAGCAGACCCACGCCTTGGTGATGCTTTCCATCCTCCCTCCCTGTAAAGCGAAATTTAAAGTTATTTTTAAGTATCACACCTTTACCTGTCCATCTGGTCTCTTGCAAGCCTAGAATATCTAGGTTATAGCGCTGGAATTCCTGAGTGAGGACATCAAGAGAATAATCTCTATGTAATGTCCTCATGTTCCACGTTCCTACAGAGAGAAAATGATTAGTAGGATTTTTAAAGAAATTAGGTTTATTGAGATTGGTAGGGCCAACAATATCAAACAGCCCCATGATCGCAGGCATGGGGCAAAGACCTGTTCCTCCTGCTCTAAAGGCTGAAATCATCGATGCTGGTAGGAACTTCAGGCACCACCTTTTGAAGTGGACGTTTTGAAGAGCCATATGGCCTGCCTGAGACACATTACTCCAGTTTAAGCTTGACGATGCCCAACTAGCTAAGTAAGGTTCAGGTACTCGCGATGGCCTCTGATTAGGATTATCCACCTGCTGATATAAGGTATCCCATGCCTCTGTTCATTTAGAGCTGGCAACCCAGAAGCAAACAGAAAACTCAGCAGCAGACTCTCCCTCAACAGAGTCCCACCAGTGCAGCAAGTCCAGGATCCATAATCAAGCTCAAATCCATAAGTAGTCAATCCAGTCTAGTAGGTATAAATGGTCAGCACCAGGACCCTGTGAAGTTGACCACTCCTGAGCAGGTTTGAAAAAAAAGAAAAAAGTGGTCATAGATGACCAGATCAGTAGGCCATACTGAACTGCCAGCCGTCCCCTTTCGTTCCCTTCCAAAAGAGAATATCTCTTTTGAAAGGTACTAACGGCCTGCACCACGAGAAGGCGGGGTCGGACATTAGGTGCTGGACCTGGCCGGTTCTGTGCATCATCACTAGGGATTCATACACAGCTCTGCTTCCAGTTTACGCCTAGCTACCATTGCAAAACTAGAAATTGATGAACTATTGCCGATTGTGATAAAAGATGGGAGGAAATTAATAGTAGTACAACGTTGCTATTGAATATGTTTTAAGAGATTGAAATTCAGGCTACAATATGAGTATTATAGATTTTTAATTGATTTATGCGCTGGAGAGTTTTCTATAAGCTCTATTATATTGGCAAAGGAATTGTAGACTATGCCTAAGAGAGTTGGAACAAAGCTAAAAAAATGTCAGTAATATATTAAATTGAGAACTTTCGAGATATTTGGCGTATAAGTTCCTATACTAAACGAAGATAATTTAATTTCTTTCAGATGTTCCGCTCCATAAAATATAAGCTGTCTCTTTGCAACTGGTTGAAAATTATTCATCTTCAGGGCCCCAGCAAGCGGGTGTGCACGGCACACACCAGCGACATATTTTAAAGGCGGCCATAAGACGGTAGACCTGTATAAAACTCTACAGCAAGATAAGATTGGCAGAATGTATTGCCTCAGTTACTACTGAGTGTAGGATGATGGAGTAATTGTTTGTTACCTCTATTCTAACCTACAATTATATTTGTAGCTTGGGTTGAACTGTATCCGGGTCCCCTTCAGTTATTTTGTTTTCCTCTTTATTACTGCTTGTCTTACGAAATATTAGGAAATGGCGGAGGAAAGCAATATGTTCTTAGGATAAAATAATCTCCCTCTTACAGTCAACTATTGAAGTGGATATATATATGTGCCCATGCATTTCTCTCAGTCTCCTATCCATTTCTCTCTTAGGCATTCTTTGCATTCTGTAGACTCGGTAGTTTTTGGTGAGAACTCTCTTCTAGATCTTTGAATGTCTTGTAACATTAAGGAGTAAGATCTCATATAAATATGACAGGTCGAAACAAATGATATGTTTTTCGATTTAAAGTGACCTTTCTCATTCCCCACCATCTTCCATTTCCATTTGCATTTTCCCATTCCCCGCTATTTAGTACGCTCCTTACATGGAGTGAAAAAACACATGTACACTTTGATATAGGTGAAAGAAAGTAGAATTTTGGTACTGAATTCGGTAGGCTTGAGGTGTCCACCTTCACCTGACCATGATGATACTATATATCGTGGATTACCCACCTTTTCTACTCCCCTTCATTCTTCGTATAATTCGTATAATTCTTATAACTTCGTATAATTCGAAATATTTTTATTGTATAAAAGTAATTTACATAATATTAACCTGAACATAAATTTGCTAGTATATTACGTTCATGAATTTATAATCTAAACATTTTTAGACATTCTGTTTAATATATTTCTACTTAAAAACTGAAACTAAAAGAAACGTCCCCCCATACAATTTCGAAAAAGCCCCAGTAGGAATGATTAATGATCTTTTTCATTCAATATTTTATTACCGTGGTTGTGATTACAATCTCCGCTCAAATTAAAAAAGATACTTCACGTGACTTATAATACAGATTCAACCCTTCATATTTTGTTAAATCCAATTGAGCTTACCACCGATATCTCTCCCCTTAAATAAATTAGTCCTCACTGCCCTTCGCTGGAGTGGCGGTGTCAATTGTGTGGATCCTTCCCCACAAAGGTTACATTCCATACCGGGGCGTTGTTCCATGTTTTCGGTAGTTGCTCAATGCTCTCCCACCCACCAACCCACTGAACAACGTAATACTAACCATTGCCTATCTTCACCTTTTAACTGGGAATTTCATTTCTTTTGATCATCATCAGTCATAGGCTACGGAGACTGCGCAATTTAGTTCTCCAAACATATCTGTCCTGAGCTACATCTGCTGCATCCGGCCACTATAGACCAATTCTAACCCGGTCCTTCTTGACACTGTCTGCCCACTGCATCCTAGGTCTCCTCTTCTTTCTGAGATACATGTTCATAACTCTATTCGCTATAGTTATGCATGCGGGCAACATGGCCAAACCAACAGAGTCTCTCTCTGTAATATGATGCTCAAGAGAAGTTGCCGACTCTTTTTCCCTTACATTTTAATTACTTACAAAGTTGAACCACCTAACACCCAAAATACTACGTAAGTATCCAGAATCAAAGATATCAAGTTTACTGCTTTCTTGTTTACAAAGAATACAAGTTTCACCAACATAGCTAACCTTAGAAAGAATCATACAGACTAAATGTAGTCTTTAGGTGTTTAGACCTATTTGTTCACACTCTTCATAGATTCCTAAAAATTTCAGTAGCAATCTCTATTCTTCGGAATAGTATAACTATTGTGTCTACTGAGAAGTATACTTATGCTTTGGAGATCCTTTCCATCTTCCTCCCGTAAAAAGAGAAATTTGAGATTTTTTTTAGTATCTAACACTTATCAATCCATCTGGTTTTTTGGAAGCAGAGGATATCTAGGTTATAAAGGTGGAATTCTTCTGTGAGCATATCAAAAGAATAATCTTTATGCAGAGTTCTCACATTCAAACTACCTAGGAAGAGAAAACGGTTAGTGAGATGCTTAAAGAAACTATGTTTATTGAGAGAGGTAATGCCGACAATATAAAATAGCCCCCTAATAGCAGGCATGGGGGAAAAGACCCGTACCCCCACTACTAAATGCTAAAGCCATATGCAATGGAAGACTACCCCCAATATAGGATTTAGCGATGCTCGTAGAAGAAAGAGTTTAGGTACCTGTGATGGCCTCAGATCAGGATTATGCACTAACTGGTAAAACGTATCCTGTGAATCTATTAGCTTAAGGCTGTCAACCCATAAACAGAAAACACAGCGGTAAATTTCTCCTTAACAGAAACCGTCAAGTGCAGCAAATTTAGGTTATAATCTAGCTTAGAGCCATTGTTCCATCCTGGTTGATATATATGGTCAGCGCCAGTGTAGTTGACCAGTCCTCAGCAGGGTAGAAAAAGAAAGCAACAATAGTAGTCCAGAACAGTAGGCTACACTGATCTGGTAGCCTTCCTTTTTATATCTATCGTACTATATGAAATATACATATATATATATTTGTTCAAACTTTAGATTAAAATATACAGAATTGATTTTGAATGTATTTAATATACGTGACGATATAATTATTTTTATTCATTTGTTAAAATACTTTTTGTTACATTTGCTGGGCATGGAAGACTAAATTTGTATGGAGGATATGCAATTTTCATAAAAAAATATAAAAAAAAACACGTCCGTTACCTACGAGTCGATTAAAGGATACCGAATGAGTGAGGTTTCTAAAGCATATTATTGCAATTTATTGGTAAGTGCTGAATATTATCTAGCATAATTTATCTCTGTAAATTCAATTAGCCGTCCCGTGGCCGAGTGGTTAGCGCGCTTGGCTACTGATCTACGGGACCTGGGTTCGAGCCTCGGGTTAAGGCATGGCTGTTTGTGCCCTTTTTCTGCTGAGGTCCTGTCATCCTCTCAGTAGGCTCTTCTACTGTGGCATATAAACTGACAGGATCCTGTCAGACCTCTGTGGCAAGCAGCTGCTTGAGGGGGTATTTATTTTATTTATTTAAATTCAATTATGATCCATGATAGGCAATGAAATATTGATTAGAATTGCACATTTTGAAACACTGGATTTCCTTAAATAGTGACACCAATGGTCGCACTGGGTCTATAAGACCTAGGGCAGCATTAAGCAATTCTGAGGACCAGACCACTAAAAGATTTTGTCGGATCCCATAAGAAATGAAACACAAGTAAATTAGTAAGCAAAAATAAAAGCACCGATCTTATACCACCTCTCCTTCAATATAATACTGATGTAAGAAATTTAAAAATTTGCAAAAATCCAAAAATACGTTCATTTTATTTAAAATAATGCTAGGTATTAGTAACAAAAGGGCCCCTCCTTTTTCTTGGGTCCCGAGGTCGGAGAAAATCTGGGCCCTGGTAAAAGCCAGTGTAACAGATGAAAGATTAGAAAATTAAAAGTTTTTGACTAGAGGTGCATGATGTATAACTCTAGCCCTGGTGGTATGCGGATGTAAATGCGAATGCAGAGAGTACTTTTGTCATCCGCATAGGGTTCTAGTTGTAACCCATGTTCTCGATTGAGGAGCAGAAAATTGCAACAGTGGATTTGAAAACGATTACCGATTTCCGTTCCCGTTTTGTAGCTGCACGCCTTGGTTTCGGAATTTCGACTTGAAATCCGCCATTGCAACTTGTACTACAGCCAAAAAACACTGTCAAATTTTGAAGTTTCTACTACTACTATTTTTCGATGAGTTATGGCTACCATAGACATACATCTTGTTTTATTATTATAGATGGTTTATTCTGTGTTTTGTCCTTTATGTTTTCTCCCGAATATCTAGGTGTTATCTTTCATTCCCATTTATTCTTAATTCTTTGATATTGTGAGGTGATTTATCTTAAATAAAAGTAGTCCATACGAACAATAGTTTTTGTATTATAAGATACCTGACATGTTTAAATTACATTAAACAGTAAATATTTTAATCATCATAATGCTTCATAAACAATGCATTATTATTAGTTACTTATGTTGCGATAAACTTATTTATCGTTTTAAAACAATAATTTTTATTTAAGAATTCTTATTTGACTTATGAAAACATGCCCTAACTAATGATAAAAGGGGTAGAATTTTTTTCATTGCACAGTAACGACCATAAGCCTTGCAGCGGCCTATTCATCTGTCATCTCATTAGACCATATATACCTATATGCCATGTCCATTATGTACTGAAATAAGACGTTTATTATTTTATTACTTTAAAAAAAAAACACAGCCATCGTTTTCTAAGAGTAAACGAAAGGACTTGCTCTTATCGCTACAACTCAACGGAAGCCTAATTCTCGAAATTGGAAAAACAAATAAAATACGGCAACAACTGTAAAATTATATTACATCCACGGATACCGTGAGTCGCCATCATAACAATCGTGTTTTACTTCCTCAGGGTGAACAGCATTAACGGCTTGGATGTGAGCCAACAAAACTGCATCTCTTAGTTATCACGAAGAAATATTGCTAAAAGAGAAAAAAATGGAAATCTCATGGCGCATCTTTAAATCATAGGCATCACAGTCGGCTGAGAAGGTAGAGAAAAAAACAGTACTTTATCAGACAACTAACAGAGAAGTTCTTGGAATGAATATCATATTGCCAACAGAAGTTCTAATAATTCAAGCATTATTTATTAACTAAATTATTGCAAACATTTCATAAAATCATTTTAATATATGCCATTTCATATTTATCTGCTATAGTGTCATATAAATTTAACGTTCCTACTACTTTCGCATGATCGATTTCAGTAGAGAATTGAATTATATATTTCGATTGAAATGTGCACTCTTAAGTCACGCAAAAGTATTAATCTTAAAAAGTTTTCAAATATCAAAGTGAGAGATTTTAAATTATTTTACCGGTTTGCTATTTATCCAGAAATGCTTTAACAGAAGTTGTAAGACAGAAACGTTCTCTACAATAATTATTGTTGACGTTTACTGGGCATTGTTATTTACGGGGGGCTTTAAAAACGTTCTTGATAGGTATCTACAGATTTGCACTCGTTTTTCCAAAGTTAACGGCTTCGACTTGTTTGAAAGCTTGTCTAAACTTGTCAATACGTGTTAACAACAAAGACCGATCATCAATTCTCTCTTCGCTGGCTGGGCGTAAAGTTCGGTCTGCGAAATCTGTGCGTGGTTGGTATGGAGCCTACTATAGACGGGGAAAGATTTTACGTATTCACAAGGATGCAGCTTGGGTACAACGCGAAAAAAATTCATGCCGATTTATTACAAATATATGAGGATAATGACTATTCATATAGCACTGTTGCGGGATGGATGAGCAAATTCAGATAAGGACTGCAGAGCTTCGAAAACCTTCCATGTGCAGGGAAACTGAAGGGGGCCGTGAACTAGAGAACCATAGCTAATGTGCGTGAACTCATTAAGGAAAGTCCACAAATTCAGGTAATAAGTTTCAGTATAAGTGTAGGCAATAAGTTTAGTTGTTAGTGTATCGATTAGCAGCGAGGAAGCAATAGTTCATTAGCATTTAAAGTTCCGAAAGATCTGTGCGAAATGGGTACTGCAAACTTACAGACCAGCAAAAAAGGGCTAGAGTCGACTCGTGCAAGTGACAATGTTTAGTGGTCCTAAATGCTTAATAGACATTGTCACAGGTAATGGGTTGGGGTTTTACCTCTGAGCGGCACTTTCCTGCACAGAATGGACTAAATGGCAAAGTTAGAACGACCCCCTAATGCTCAGAGAATGTTGGGGGAGCGACCCACTGGAACATCTATTGGGAGACAGATGGTAGTCCCCTGTCAAGGTCATCCAGAGTGTTCTTTAGCGTGCACAGGGTATGACTATCTCGTTCACGGACCGCGGCCTAACGTTCCATCCGACGGACAGCGGCCTTACCAAGCCAGTTCCTGTCACCTCCTGACCGTGGGCAGGGCGGAGATAAATCTCAACGCTGGCCCAGCTGGGAAATCGAAACTGGTAATTGCAAATTACGAACCTGGTGCGCTACCGACTGAACCACCCCCACCCCATCACAAATAATAAGACTTGGTTTTATTACTATACAGCTTCCAGAAAGATGGGCAACTGTGTTTGGGTTTCGGAAGATAAACCGCGTCCCTAAATTCTCCGAAAAGACTTTTGCGCAAGGAAGGGGACATTAACATTTTTTTTTCATTCCCTAGGAGTGGTGACCGTGAACACCTTACCTGAAAAAAATGATTATAAATTGCCAACACTACATTAAATGTTTTACCCTAAATGGTTAAGGAGGTGAAGGAGAATTATTATAGCGGCGACAGAATATGTATTTAGTAATACATGGAAAAATAAATACCTTAAATATATGTATTTGAAAAAAAATGAGAGAAAATAAAAATGTCATTTATCTTCATATTACAAGAGACAATCAATTACCCAGAGGTCGAATAACAAAATAATTTTTTGAAGGAATTAACTTGCAACATTTATGCAAGAATAAAAAGATTACAGAAAAATACTCTTAACAGTAGAATATTTAGAAATAACTTTCAGTCTTTAAATTATTTTAAAGATGAACAGTTTTACCTTCCTGTTTTATTCGGCTTCAGAGATATTAGGGAAAAGGTTGAATAAATATATCCTCTGAATTCCCGTATGTACGATGCATATTTCGATATAAATGTCATTGGGCAATAATAGTTAAATTGCCTAATAGTGTATTCTCTATTATTCAGAGGAGCATAAAAAGAGTAATTTCCATATTATTTTTGCTGATATATGTAATAATACGGTATATTTTTTTGTGTCTATTCGGATAGTTTCCGGTCAATGAACATGGCTAACTAGCATGTATCCAGGAGAAGTGGGTTCGAATCCCATTAACGGCAAAAGCAATTTTTTTCAGCTTATTATTTTATGAGAAATATTCTTTTTTCATCATCATACTCAAGCAGACATGGGCTATGAAGGTCCAACCATATCATGCAATTTAGTTCTCCAAGCATATCTGTCCTGAGCTACATCCCCTGCATCCGGTCACTGCACACCAATTCTACAAAGGTCGTGTTTGGCATTGTCTACCCACCGCATCCTAGGCTTCCCCCTCTTTCTGACGAATTTAGGGACACTGTGCATAACACTATTCGCCAATTTATAATTACCCATATGGGAAACATGCCCAAACCAACGGATTTCTCTTTGCACAAAATGCTGCCTAAAGGAGTTTGCCGACTCCTTTGCCTAACCTCATCATTACTTACATAGTTGAACCCCCTAATGCCCAAGATACTGCGTAAGCATACAGAATCAAAAGCATCGAGTTCCCTGTTATGTTCTTTACAAAGCTTCCAAGTTCGCTACCATCCTAGAAAGAACCAAACTATTGTACAGTCTAATTTTAGTCTTTAGGTGTATACGCCAATTTCTCCACACACTCCATAGATTCTTAAAATCCTAGCAACAATACCTATTCGTCTGTTAATCTCTTGCCACATGTCACCAGTATCTGTTACATAGTTGCCAAAAACATTAAACTGAGACACCTGAACGAGAGTGCAACCATTCAGATTAACTGAACCACAACCTCACTTTAGTTTTCTCTCTGTTTATAACCAAACCTACTCTACTACCAGTTTCATCAACAGCTCGAATGAAAGAGTTCATCTCATCAACATCATTCGCCAAAAGGGCTAAATCATCAGCATAATCTAAATCAGAAATTTTCGTATCTCCAGTCCATTTAAGGCCAAAATCTTTCCCTTGAAGTGAATTTCGCATAACATAATCAATAACCAAGCTAAAGAGAAAAGGAGCCAACATGCACCCTTGTCGAACACCAGAGGTAATGCTAAACCAATTGCTACAAGCCTTCCCAACTCTCACACATGACTCAGTGTTATTATAGAGAGCATTCATTATGTTAACTAACTTGTCAGGTATACCATATGGTCTCACAATCAACCATAAATTATGACGATCAACAGAGTCGAAAGCCTTTTTGAAATCAACAAAGCTAGCAACCAAAGGTTTCTGAAACTCTAAACATTTCTCAAGAATCTGCCTAAGTGAAAATATCTGATCCACACATCCCCTACCACTTCTGAATCCACATTGATCCTCACGCAATTGACTGTCAATCAGATTCTTAATTCTATTAAGCACAATGAAAATATCAGATGAGAAGTGGCGAAAATGTATTCTTGAAAACAAAAGGAAATATGTACATCAGACTCTTTGTATGTACAGTGAGATATTTGCAATCAGAAACAAAAAATTCTGATTATTATACTAACTTCAAAATTTCGAGTTTCTCTACAGGGTATTTCCAAAAGATCTAGTTAAACTTTGCGAACATGTTCTACTGTGCATAGTGATGAAATTAGTTCTTATGAACATTGGGCCAGAAATGCTTCCCTTCAGAGTTAACACATTTTGAGACTGCAAGTCAGAAAGCCTGTGAAGTTCAGTTTTTATTCCAGTTATTAAAGCACATTGTAAGTGATTGATGAGAATAATTTTGCAAGTCTGCATCAGAACAAGTGTTCGAAATGGCTTCCCTGAGTTGAAATACATGTCTCATTGCTCTTCTCATCGACTGTCGAACACGTTCAAAAAATCGTGGACAATTCTGAGTTATTTGATAACTACCCATGAGCCGTTCAAGGAGAGACTGTTATTAGGAACCAGGGTAGCTTAGACATCAGCCTTGAAGTGTCCCCATAAGAAGAAATTCAGTGGAATCAAATAGGGAAAACGTGAAGGCCATGCAGTTGGTCTACGTTTAACAATTCAACAGACAGGTTACGTACGATTGAGATGTTCTCGATCAGTGAGACTAAAATGTGCTGGAACTCCATCATGTATGAACAAAATGCGACAGCGTGTAGCTAAAAAAAATGTCTTCCAGAAATTCAAGTAGTTACACCTCCAAAATGTGTGTGTTGTTGGCCATTGAGTGGTTGGTGGAAAGGTAAATGGACCTTTCAGATAGTCATCAATGATGACAGCCCTAAACAGTGATTTGAAACCTCTGCTGGTGCCGAGACTAGGTGAGTTCAAGAGGATTTTCCCATGTCCAGTGGTGAATATTTTGAAAATTCACAATGTTATCTCTTATGAATTGCGATTTATTGGTAAAAAGTAGGCAATGGAGAAAACCAGGTGCAATACACTGCTTCAGGAGCCATTGCGTAAATACGATTCGTGTTTGATAATCAGCTGGTGAGAGCTTTTAACAAGGTAATAGTCAGGTGTTAGGCCATTCTTGCGGCAGGTGATATGGGTAGAGTTGGCCCTGACGACGTACAGTTGAATGTGAAACACCTACGTCTGCTGCTACTCTTCTCTTGCTAGTCCCAGAATCATTCGCGACCATATCTGTTTCTCTGAAGCAGGCGTTCGGACACGTGTGATCCTTCCCGAATCTGAAGTAACAGGATGAATGGTTTCAAAAGTATCTCTGGCTGGTCATCGTCGATGCCGAAAAGCTATTCTGTAGAGATTCACTGTAGTTTCCTTTCCTTAGTTCATAAAAAAAGGAATGTCTGCCATTTCAGCGTTTGAGAACTGATTATTTATGGTCACAAATAACAAGATGATTGACAGTAATAACAAGAATACTGATTCACTTAAAACTAACTTCAGAACAACTACCTACTTACTTTATGTACCATTACCTCACCAAGGTTATTGTTGTTGTTTTCCTCTGAGCGACACCTTTTTTGCGCACACTGGTCTAAATGGCCAGGTCACAAGAACTCCGAAGGCTCAGAGAAGGTTGGAGAAGGGGACCTACTGTAAGAGCTGTAGAGAGACAGATAGTAGCCTCCCATCAAGCCCATCCAGTGTGATCTTTAACGTGCCAGTGTTTGGCTCTACCGCACAAGAGTCCACGGCTTACCGTACCATACGACGGAAGGAGGCCTTTTCAAGCTCATCGATATCCCTACTGACCGTGGGCAAAGTGTGGAGATTTGCGGAGATAAATCTCAACGATGGCCCAGCTACGACTCAAACCTGGGAACTGCAGATTGCGAGCCTGTCGCGCTACCGACTGAGCCAAACCCGCCCCAACTCATCAAGGAGTGGTGAGATTTTGTCCAAAAATTGCATTCATGTACTAATCAGTCAGACACTCAAATGTATGTCTTCCTTACTTGGGCTCTCAAAATGTACAATTAAAAGGAAGGGAAAAATTTCTAGCTCAATGTTGTTCATAAGAACTGTTTTCTTTTTCAATATGAACAGTGGAACAAGTTTCCAAAGTTTGACTAAGCCTTTTGAAAATATCCTTCTTAAGTGATATGTAGCATCTGCAGTATTCTGGTAGTTACTTGTTATGAAATAACATCTGGTAAATATAATAATTATTATATATAAATATAATTATAATTATTACTATTAAGCAAGTAATATATATATATATGTTTGTTTAATAAAATCGATTAAGTCATGTTCAATCCAAACAGTTTTTTTGTGTTTTACCTCTGAACGGCACTTTTTCTGCACACAATGGGGTAAATGACCAAGTGAAAAGTACCTCAAGATCTCAGAGAGAGACTCACTGGATAGCTATTAGGAGACAGATGGAGCTTTCCATCAATTTCATCCAGCGTGTTCCTTAACCTGCAAAGGGTATGGCTCTCTCCGGCACCCCAGGCCACGGCTTCACGACCTTTGCAAGCACAAACAATGTCCCCATTCTCACTGGGGGAAAAACGGGAGTTAGCAGAGAAAATTATCAACGCTGGTTTAGTTGGGATTCGAACCTGGGCGCCGATTGCACCATTTGGTTTAAATAGCATACGATTGTGTCCCGATCGTTTGAAATAACATAAAGTCCAAACCTACTTCCCTCATAACCTTACTCGTAAATAATATAATATCCCCTTATTTTTTACACACTCGTCGCATGGTACGGTAAACCGTGGTTTCGTGTGCTGTAGAGCCATACCCTGGCACGTTAAAGATCACACTGGATAGCCTTGACGGGAGGCTACTATCTGTCTCTCAACAGGTCTTACAGTAGGTCCCCTTCTCCAACCTTCTCTGAGCCTTCGGGGTCCTTGTGACCTGGCCATTTAGCCCAGTTTGCGCAAAATAAGATGTCGCTCAGAGAACAACAACAGCAATAACCCTGGTGAAGTAATGGTACATAAAGTAAGTAGGTAGTTATTCTGAAGTTAGTTTTAAGTGAATCAGTATTCTTGTTATTATACACTGATCACAAAAATTAGAGGATATTTCATCGCTTCATATTCATTTTGAAATATCCCCCAATTTTTGTGAGCAGTATATAATCAGTTCTCTAACGCTGAAATGGCAGACATTCATTTCTTCTATGGACTAACGAAAAGAAACTGCAGTGAATTTCTACATCTCTAAAGGATGCTTTTACGCACCGACGATTTCCAGCCAGAGATACTTTTGCAGTCATCCATCCTGTTACTGATGCCTATTTCTGATACTGTTATAATGCCTATTTTTGATTAGAGTCTGATACTTATGATATTTGATATAACAATTAAAAATAATGCATCATCAGATAAACAGAGCATGATGATATTTTATGCTAATTAGGTTTGAGATAGCAGGATTGTAATAACATTACAAAGATATATTTTAAATGAAGATTCTGTCTTTTTGTTAAACACCTTTTTGTACATTTTAAATTCTTATTACCTTATTCAGTTAAATACCTTTAACTTTTTTTATATACGACGTTAAAAATCATTTTTCTTGAACAGTAAGATTTCAAAAATCCAACTATGCAATGATGGAGACATGACCAATCTAAGTATTCCTATCACGATACACCTGTGCCAATGGAAACGTATTTAATGGCAAGTGTGAATTATTGAGAACCGTAGGCATTAAGAGCGTACTTTCCACCCCTATATCTGGATTTACATATGTATATAATGTACACTGTGCAAAATACACAAACGACAAGCGGATATTTCAGTTTTTAAAATAATGAGTTTCTGTGTTATAGCTGTTCTAAACTTATCATTTGTTGTCTGTTCCTGATATACAATCTACCTTCTGGTCGATAATAGTAGTTTTTTTTAACGTTTGAACGAAGATATTTGACTTACGAAATCTGCCTATCACCATATCCTTCAAGTCACAAAATATTTCAAACAGTTCTTTAAAACACGATTGACAGCTCGGTAGTAAATGTGTAGATGAATATTTATTAAGACTTCAAATAGTATTTATTAGCAATAAGGTTTTAAAAATATACCTTAATCTACAAGAATATGCGAAAGTAACTTAGGTTGATAAATGGGTATTGTATATACAATCTGAGGGAGCATGCATTAATATAACTTTTCACACTCTAATGTCTTGGTGAGAGGTTCCCATCTAGATTCTAACGTCTGTTTTTTTCCCCAGACTTGTCCTGATCTTTGGGGTTCTGCTGACCTGACCAATAAACCACTGTGCGATGAAGAAGTGATGCTTAAAGTTACACCCAACCTTAACATACTCTTTTATGTCATTCCCAGTCGCATCTTCCACTTCTGCAGGGTGAAGCCGCCATTCATCACTATCCCATAACCATGTCTACATCAGAAGAGTTGGACAATATAATTCCTCAACCTTACTCTTCCTAGCCAGCGTGAGTCGGTACAGGTGTAATCTCCTCCTCCCTCCTGCGGCGGCCGCAGTGGATTGCTCCACGTGCCCGATCAAAACTGTCATGCGCTCACCGTGCCGCAGTTGTGTCCGTAGCTGGGCAAGGATCGGTGCTTCTAGCGTCCGACGGCGAAGAAAACTATCTATTTATTCCACTTTCAGAGCGCCATACTTTGCGATGACTTGATTGAAAACTTCGAAGAGGGAGAAAGGAAAACGAAACAGGAGGAGGAGAAGACAGAACAAGAACCATATCATCAGCAACGAAAGGGTGTACAGATTAAAGAGACAACTGTAGTTCGCCCATTTGGAGTAAGGATCTACAGCAAGGGAAAGATTTATTACCTCATTGTATAAAAGGAACAGAATATATCGGCTTGCCTGTCGTTAAAGGCGGTGCAAGCGTCTCGTTTGCACAAGTCGATGGGATTCAACATCCTTTTCTCTTCTGTCTGGCACGTATGCTATTTTGCCGGTTCCGTTTCCTTACACCGGCTAAATTGTCGCCGAGCAGGCTGATAGGTTCTGTAGTTACACGAGGTTTGCTACCTGATCGCTTCTAAGTGGATACATAAAATTTTTGCTGCTATTGCTACTATGGTTATTGCTTTACTACTAGACTCGTGTCTTCCTTAAAAATGTTTATTCCTATAAAAAAAGGGGAAAAGTCCAAGGAAAGTTTATGATGGAATTTAACAAAAGCTGTTTTCAAGGTAAGATAGTGCTTATTATTTGGCTAACTGAAAAGTTCAATCTTTTATCTATATCCATATGCTTTATTATTCAGTTCTTCCAATGTATGTCCAAAAGTTAAATATGATATATGCTAATGAACTAAAATATGACAGTGGGCATGCATTAGTAATCTGGATGAATTGTTAAGAATCATATCCCGTAAAAAGATTATAATTTTAGATATTTCCATTGTGGGTACAATAAAACTATGCAACTGTACAATAAAATTATTGAGATTAATTGATTATTCGACTTAACTGTTATGGTGAAACATTTCTTAGCTCTTACTATATGAAGAATATAATTGTTATGTTTTTGAAAATATGCATGGTTTTGTGAAACTTTCATATTAAGAATGCAAAAATAAAGGGAAGTGAATACATATAGATGATATAGAATGAATATTATGTTAGTGACATGACTAAGTTTAACTTTTCTCATATCGTGTCAGAAGAAAAAAATACTATTTATGCTCTGGTTAAAACTGCTAAAACTGTAACATAGTTTTGTGATAATTTATCACACAAAACAAAGTTTCGTCATTTAGAAATATTCTTTCCACAAAGAATTAACGTACTAGAATGAAGATGATATACCTGTGCAGATAGTTCACATGACAGAAACATTCAAGTGAGAACATTTAATATATCTTATTACTTTCAGAGCACGGAACCTGATTCACGGGCCTGACAGTTACATATTGTTAATATCATATATAAATACGACAGAAAAATGGAACAATTCCAATATGCTTACAGTTTTTTCTAAAGCATATATATATATAAATTTTGATCTGGCACTTACAGAAACGTATGAAAAAGATAATCGGAATAGATTAAAATTATGACATTACTCATAAATTAGATTTCTTTCTTTCGGTATTCAATCCACCTGATTATTTTGACTGTGAATTGTAATTAAGCGTCTTCCAGACAGATAAGTATTTTATCACAAAATTGTACATTTCAGAGAACAATTGCAGCTGTGTTATACTGACAAACAGACTTTAGCTCTTTCAGAGTTATTTAGTTCCCCGAAAGTGTTTTGAGACGGTTTTCCATTTGCACATGAAATGCCATTCCTACACTAATTTCTTTTTTGTAACTGCATAAAATATCTATTCCGTTATTTTATTACATGGGGATAACATGAAATGAATGCTATATATATATATGTGTATAGAAATTCCACTAAAATTTGAAAAAAAAAAGATGTGATGGACGGAGTTTGCATCTCTGAATTTAAAAGCTAATCTATGCGCATATCCTAATCTTGGTTTTCTAGCGGCTGTATATATTTTCATCTATCTTGTATGATAAATTTTGGTAAGGCACGTGAAACAATGTTTATCAAGAGAGTGTCTGGTCTTTTTGTAGCCAATAGAAAGATAAAAAATATAAATCCATTAATCTTGTTGAGGAATAAATATGATAATAAAAACATATATTTTTCATAAAACTTTATTCATTAAATAAAATATGTTTATGTTTCAGCAATATTATATCGAATAAATTCGTCAGTTAGTACAGATGTAAATAATTTTTCTGATACAAACTCTCAGTTTTACAGTATTTTTAGGGTCATTTGTAAAAAAAGTGGAAAATGAGATTATGGATGAAACGTGATCATGGAGGAGGGGAGGAACATTTCAAAATGAATTATTAAATTTTCGTTGATAAATATTTCATATTCATAGATTGTTTTTCCTAATTTAGAAATATTTGGATAAGTGTCAAATCCAATCAAATATGTATGGAAAATGAACTAAAATTCAAATCTTCAAATGACATTGTACATATACCATAAATATAAAACGCAATAAAAAATAGTTGTTTTACCTCTGAGCGACAAGATTTTGGATATCAAATACTTAGAACTGGGTAGAGGAATCACATTCACTCCTAGGAAACGGATGAAAACCTCTGGTCAAAGCCATCCAGACGGTTGTTTAATTAGCAGAGGGAACGGATGTACATTTACGGATATTAAGTAAAGTCATGAACGGAGGTCATGACTTTACTTCTCATCCTACAGACGACGGACTTTCACAGGTGTCCTCTTTCTCATTGAGAATAGAGCTGAGATAATCTCAACACCTGCCAAATTGAAAACGAACACGCGAATCTTGGAAAGAGGTCAATAAAGAGATTAACCTTTATTTGAACTTTAATTATTCAATTCATAAAGAATTGTTTCGAAAAATTCCATAATTAACATTTTGTCGATTTTAAATGAGTATGGATATAAACGAAGCATATTCTAAATTTATTTAGCAAATAAAAAAATGACTAGAAGGGATTACTGATGCTACACTTAATATTCACGTTATTTAGTGTTTCGTTTTTATGCTTATAAATTAGTATTGGAACTACTTATCAAAGGGACCTGGGTTCGATCTCCGGGTAAAGCATGGATATTGTGTTCTCTTTCTCTGAGGTCCCGTCATCCTCACACTCTTTCTATTATGGCGTACAAACGGGCAGGCTCCTGCCAGGCCTCTGTGGCAAGCAGCTGCTTGAGGGGGTTTATATATATATATTACATTTATTTAAATATTTGGATATAACAAATAAGCTAATGGAAGATAATCTAATTCTTCCCTTGTAGATGTATAGGTGAATGCTATGGTTGAATGAATTTGAAGAGACAAAAAAAAAGCTTAAGCCAATATTTTGGCCAGGAGGGAGAACAGCTAAAATTAAAATACATTAATTTCTTGCATTTCATTCTTAATTATATGATGTTTAAAGACCGATACATCTATTCCAAGACTCTGATGTTCACAGCCTATTATTATTGAAATATATGTATATTTTTAATTCCAAAATGCAAGATAATATTTTTTAGCTCCTCCACTTTGGTGGTGAATCATGTTTCAATTTAAAGGTAAAAATTTGAAGAAATGAAATTTAGCACAAATGTTTTTTAGGTAATCGCGTATATCAGTGATCCACTAAATTTACCGAGATCAGGAGGGGAGGAAAGCTCAGGATTTCGTCCTTGAACATTAACTCAAATAGAAAGAACATTATATTTAATTATAATGTTTAATATTTCCAACCTATCAAATGAACGTCAAATACTTATTGGGCGTGGAATAAATGAATTAAAGTCAGTTATTAAACCAGTACATTGAGCAGAAACCTTCACTTATCATTGAAACTTCAAAATTAAGTTTCTTTATTCCCTAAGTTTTTTCCCTTTAACTGAAATTAATTATCTACTTACATACGATAAGAACGACCCCAGGAATCAGAGCTGGAAGTGAAGGGTGGGAGAAGCCGTTGGCCTACTCCCAGCCTTTCTTTTTTAATCCCATATATTTAGTGACAGGAAATAGATCTACTGTGTATATGTCCCCTCAATTATAATATTTTGGTCAAAATTCCTGGGCTTCTAAACGGAGTTGGTTTTCAACTGATTCTGGGACGTCCACCTAATTCTGAAAACCCATTTCCACTCTTTGTCAGGAACGACTATTATTTAATACACTCTTAATCATCTCTAACGAAATTCTTGTTATATAATGAATAAATAAAATTCCCCCGTACGTAATTTTATAACCTTTGTAAAAATGCTTTAAAAACCACCTTATAATTTTATCCAATTAAATGGTGTTACCCAAATTAAAACTGTAATAAATAACGTTACCCAATTAAAAGTAGGAGAGGGATAGGAGCAGATGACTAGCTGAAAGATAGCTACGACTCATATACTGATATATTCAGAATAATCTGTGTGATTTTACTCTGTTTTAGAACGAGCTTACATTCTTTCTCATAGAGCGTTCAAATCAAGGAGACTAATTTTTCGACCTTTGAGTGTCAAAATGTAATGAAGAGTGGTAGCTAATACTATTTAAAATCACAGTGTATTGTAGAATTAACATGAACATAAAAACAATAGATATTATTTTTATCTCCGTTTCTCTAGCAAGTGAAATAATTACTATGAATACAAATAGAAAGGCTTTTAGAATAGCATAGAATGCAATTTATACTATAAGGGTCATGTCTGTTTAGCTTGGAATGTCATTAAATATATACTGTATATGTTCCTATTTAGCCATTTCATTAGACAGACAATACAGAATCTATTATTCATATTGCAATCCTTCGCATTTAATGTTTGTCGCTATATTATTGTATGAATGCTTGTGGAAATAGAGAATGGCCACTGTGAGCGTGCTTAGGTCGTTTGCGTGCAGTCCACAGAACTGTCAAACTATGACTAATGCTCGTAAGTTTTACTGGCGCGCTGTTCCATGAGTTAGGATATGGGCTAATCCGATAGGGATTTCTCTCAGTAGAAATACATCAGCATGTATTTCCCTCAGATGTGAACATCTCTTGAGACTGCTAACGAGGCAATGGTTCCGTGTAGTTACTACTAGCTCTGCAATTAGGAAAACTGTCAGTTGAATACTGCACATTGCAGGTATCTTTTATAACACCAAACTCCAAAAGTGTGATTTTCAAATCATAGTTTGCACAACAGATTGCAATTTATTTGATTTATTTGGAATTAGATATTTAAGAACTAGTGATTCCAGTTAATTCAATTCAATTCAAAAACTTCACGAAAATTGGGAGGTCCTTCAGGCTTTCCCATGATTCCAGTTAAGTCTAGTTCGACCAATTTAAACTGCAAGCTATATTTCACGTGGCCGAGTATTTAACGTACTTGGCTGCTGATCAGAGAGACGTGGATTCCAGTTCCCTGTAAGGTCTAGATGTTTGAGTTGTCTTTCTGCTAAAGTCTCTTCTTCCTCACAGACTTTCTACTATGGCGTATAAACAAACAGGCTTCTGTCAGACCGCTTTGGCAAGCAGCTGCTTGAGAAGGTATTTTTTTACAATTCACAAAAATCTCTTCAGTTTTTAAATACTACAATTATTTCTACTGTGTACATGTGATACATCTGAGAACAAAATTTAATTTTAGTATTTAGAAAGGAAAGAAAAAATATAACAAGAAAGTAAATTGCATTCATGAAAAAAAGTGAAAAATTATTTTAAATTAAGTCTACAGTATTTTTTTTCTCAAAAATATTAAGATCCAAAAAATAAGCTGAAAATTATGTTTTTAAAATTTTCACTTCACTAATACATTTTAATCATAAATTTTAAACTCGTCTTACAATTTTGCGAAATTTATTTTCAGTATTAACAATAAATCTCTGCTAAAATCGGATCTTTCTAACTGTATTAAAAACATTTAAATCAAAGAATTTCAGTATATATTTTAAAGCAAATAATGCATATACAAATTTTCACAGTAGTAATAAAAAGAGTGTTATTGCTAAAAGGACTAGAAGAAAGCATCAATCAACATACGCTTTCAAAATCTGAAATTGCAATGGCATTGTTATTTTACAAAATATCCTTATATTTAATTACATTTTAGTAGGAGTAGGAATGAAAAGCAGCTAGCTTCTTTCTTTTACAGGATTGATCAGTTACTACGACTTGACATTTTTCGGCACCAGTATATTATAAAAATAAATAAATAAATACCCCCTCAAGCAGCTGCTTTGCCACAGAGGTCTGACAGGAGCCTGTCAGTTTATATGCCAAAGTACAAGATCTGGGAGGATGGCAGGACCTCAGCAGAATAACGACACGTAAAGTCGCTCAAAAAAGTATCCGAACACCATGGTTGATTACAGAATTGAGAAAAAAATATCTGGCAACGTTTTTTTTTTAGAAATTAGAGTTCTGGCAAGCTTTGTGTCACGTGACACGAAGGTTGCCAGATCACTCATTTCTAAAAAAAATCGTTGCCAGATATTTTTTCTGAATTCACCATCAACCATGGTGTTCGGATACTTTTTTGAGCGACTGTACATCCATGCCTTAACCGGGCTCGAACCCAAGTCCCTTAGATCAGTAGCCAAGCGCGCAAACCACTCGGCCATAGAACGGGCTAATTATAGTATATTTTTATTTAAAAAAATAAACACATAATTTGCTTAGTGTGCATTAATTTTATTTTACTCTGCCATTTTAAAAATGAATTTTAAAGCTAAATGAAAGTACTTATGAATATAAGCATGAAAAACGAAATCAAACGAATTGAATCAACAAGAATAAACATGAATGCAAGTGTTTATAATTGCTTTAGAGTGATACTTGACAACGCCGATTGAAACGCTTGTTTCACAAAAATATTTTGCAAGGATTCTCAATTATGCGTCAAAAGTGAAGATTGGATTGTCTAGTGGCAATTCAGTGTACTCAAAAAAATATCCGAACACTATGGTTGATTACAGAATTCAGAAAAAAATATCTGGCAACGATTTGTTTAGAAATTAGTGATCTGGCAACCTTCGTGTACTCTACACGTGCACTATTTGCTTCACTAATTTTTATCATTTTAGTTCTCTCTTTGTTCATCACCAAATCTACTCTATTACCAGTCTCATAAAAGGCCCTAATGCAAGAATTCATTTCATCAACATCATTAGCCAACAAGGAAAGTTGATTTGGGTTGTTTTAACTCTGAGAGGCACTTTTTTGCACACCATGGGCTAAATGGTCAGGTCACATGGACCCCGAAGTCTCAGAGAAGGTTGGGTGAGGAGACTCAGTGGAACAGCTGTTGGGAGACAGATGGTAGCCTCCCGTCAAGACCATCCAGCGTGTTCTTCTAACGTGCACAGGGTATGGCTCTCCCGCACACGGAGTCATGGCGTAACGTCCCATCCTACGGACGGCGGCCTTTTCAAACCCATCGGTGTCTCTTACTGACCTTGGTTAGGGCGGGGAATTTTGCGGAGATAAATCTCAACGCTAAAAAATCATCTGCCTAATTTAAATCAGAAATTTCGAAATCTCTAGACCATTTAATGCCAAAATCTTTCTTTGCAAAGAGATTCGCAAAACATATTTAATAATCAAACTAAAGAGAAAAAGGGACAAAATACACTCCTGTCTAACTCCACTAGCAATAGTAAACTAATCACTAGATGCTTTGTCAACTCTTACACGACTCAGTGTTATTAAAGAAAACTTTAATTATGCTAACTTCACTGGTTTGCAATACGATCTCATGATCAACACAGTCAAATGCCTTTTCGAAATCTGCAAAGCTAGGAACCACATATTTCTAAAATTCTAAACATTTCTCAAGAATCTGCCTGAGTGAAAATATTTATCTATACATCCCTACCACTTCTGAATCCACACTGCTCATCACGCAATTGTCATCAACCAAATTCTTAATTCCATTAAGCAAAATAATGCAATGAACTTGACCTGGAACAGAAAGTAGACTGTTCCCCTACAAATGTAGAAAAATTGTGATCACTGTTAGAAAAACAACAACAGGGATAATAATAGCTCTAGTAAAATCCTTAGGAACAACACCTATATCATTAAATATATTCAAAAATTTCAGTCAACCATATAATAGCAAAAAAATTCCTAGATCTAAACATTTCAGCATTACTATCATCTAGCCTTAGGAATTTATGCGTTTTGTAATTCAAAATTACCGAAAGTAACGTCAGAATATGATATAGGGCCAACATTAAATCAAATAATTCATCTCTCCTCATTACAACAATGGGATTAGAAATAACCGCATCGTTTAGAACATCTCTGAAATGCTAAAACCACCTAACCATGACAGAATCCTCACCTTAAATAACCTTAACATGGTTACCCTCAATCCCTGTAAGTCAGCCTGTTTCTTCCCACACGAAAGATTAACTATCTTGTACAACTCCACGCTGCTGTGTTGTCTAGCTTCTTCCTATGACTTGAGGCTGATACAGCCAAGATACTTATCAGCTGTTAAGCGATTTTTACACATTTATTAAGATCTTTGTAGTGCTGTCTGGTAGGACTAGAGGGTGTTTATTCAGATTAATCCTGCAATTCCTTCTTTCAGAAATACGCACTGTAGCCTTATCACTGAAATGAGTTTGTCTCCTCTGTTCTTTTTTGCCCAAAAGTGTACTGCTGTCTACAAGTATTTTTAACTGACCCCATTCTTTGTCAACTCCAGAAGTAAGAGAACCACAATTGTCAAAATGACTGAGTAACCTATCACGGTATGCTCTGGCTATATCTGTATCTTTCAGAGCTTCAGTGTTAAAAGTAATTCCCCTACCCTTAGTACAACAATTCTTAAACTTCAGTAGTAACACAACTTTGACCAGGTTTTTTCGAATCACCTACATAATCTGGTATTCCTAATCAAACTAGTCCATTTGCTGGTAATATATAATCTATCATATTATTACGTAATCTATCAAGTGAAACTCTTGTGTATTTATAAATGTCCTAATATTTATAGTAAGGGTTAGTTATTCTCAAATCATTAAGTTTACATACCTGGAGATGTTTCCCATTGCAACTACCAGTACCAAAGGGACCCATCATCTATGCTCAAAAGCCAGACTCAATACCAATTTTATCTTTCCATCATTATCTGCATAGTAGCTGCTGGCAGTAATAAATATGTACTTTCGCACGTGACAGTAATAATTTGTTACGTTCCTAATGGGAAAAGTTGTGGCAGGTAAAAAAATAACCATCGATTTTCATGGTATTCTGCTTTTTTTAAAAAGAATAAATTGATCAAACCCTCATATAATTTAATGATAAGCGAAGCACTGACCATGATCGTTGGAATAGCGTAATGGGTCATTTTGATACTCAGATTAATTAATTGTACTATGTTGCATATACTTATGTCTCACATCTACTTTTTATTGAATGACAAATAATATATCATGTTTCCTTTCATATCGTGAAGATTGAAAGGTATATAGTTCAATGGGATAATCCGTTTCATATTTTCGAGCTGTTGAACATTGGGATCCTCAAACAATTTTTGTCACTCAATTGTTTTATAAAATTAAGTTTCATGAATAACACTAAACACTTGAAAATATATTTAGCAAGGGTAAATTACGCCATACTCTTTTACAGTAGAGTACGGTTTTTGTTCATTTGTTATTCTTCCATAGGGGTTTAAAACTAACTAAAATTTTTCAAGGAATGAAAGGAAAAAGAAGGAAGGATAATGTAAATTGTGTTTGCTATTCAAACTAAATAACTGTACATTTTAATTTACAATTTATTTGGATAATTAATTTAAATTACATATTATAATGCTTCGGGCAGTAGATTGTAATTCTGATTTCATTCCTTCTGTAGCATACTTTTTGATAATAATATATTTTTTATGGTTGAAAATTCTGCACTGTTCATGTGAATATTCTGAACTCTATAAAAGTTAATTATAATTATCAAGTCCATAAAACTTGCAATTTATGGACTTGAGAATTAAATTAATTACAGTGTGGTTGGAACTCCGTAGCTCATGGATGCTTTAGGATTTGTTACATACACTGGTAACAAAAAGTCCTAAACATACCAGTGTTCTTTGCGTTTCAGCCAATTGCTACTCACTAATTATCAACTTTAAATAACTTATTTATTCTTAAGTATTTTTGTAGACATTTCAAATTTTATTTCCTGATTTAAATATTTTTAATAGATTTTTCCGATGTTTTAAAAGCCATACATTTACAAACACAAAATGTTACTGGGAATGAACAGGTTCTCGTTACATTCAATCGGTCGATAGTTATCTTTGATTGGTTGGTATAACATGAGTGATCATAAAATTAGGATTGCTTGGGTTTGATATCTGTTTCAATGAATTTTCATACAGAATGTGTGGCCTTGAGGCAGTTGTATGTTCTATTCAGCATTTCGTGCAATATTAATAAAGAACAATTTTGGTGAACGTCTTCATTGTGACCTCATTATCAGTGATATAAAATTTATACGTCTAAAGGAAGAACGTTTTTATTTGCGTCAAATCGCTCTTTAAGGGTCATATATATATATTTCTACTTTTTTGAGAATATTGAAAAGACATTCTGCAAATAGATCTGTTGTTAACAGAGAAAATTTTGGGAGACAGGGAAACAACTTTACGTGTGCCGAGAGGAGTACTTCTAGGATCAATTCACCACAACTTTTGAAAGAATGGAGTGTGGCGGGAAACGTCAGTCTGTACCCAAGATTGAGAGGAGTGTCATAGGCTATAAAAATCATCCCCATGATTTCTTCTCCGCTGAAAAAAAGGAAATATTAAAACGATCGTTACGCTTATATCTTCGGAATACTAGAACTATGAAAGTAACAAGCTATGCGTGAAATGAAAGTTTGTGACATGCGAAATGTTAAAAATAAAATAAATACCCCCTCAAGCAGTTGCTTGCCACAGAGGTCTGACAGGAGCATGTTAGTTTATATGTCATAGTGATGGCAGGACCTCAACAGAAAAACAAGACAAACGTCCATGCCTTATCCGGGGCTCGAAACCCAGGTCCCTTAGATCAATAGCCAAGCGTGCTAACCACTCGGCCACGACCTTTCCTCACAGATTTTCAGCGTAAAAGATATATAAGTCATTTCACGCATAGGTTGTTACTTTCGAAGTTCTAGTATTGCGAAGATACAAGCGTAACAATCGTTTTAATATTTCCTTTTTTCATCGGAGATGAAATCATGGGGAGGATTTTTATAGCCTATGACACTTCTCTCCTTCTTGGGTACACACTGACGTTTCCCGCCAAACTCCATTCTTTCAAAAGTTGTAGCGAATTGACACTGGGCAAAGAAGTATGCATTGCGGACTGTTAAGGGCTATAAAAAGTAATTTTTAGTGATGAAAGTCAACTGTACCTTACTGAAAATCAGAGTAAAGAAGACAACCGTACGAGGAATTCAGTCCTTAGTATGAATTCTGAATTATTCTCGTGTACTGTATTTGGTTGTTTTATCTCTATATTACTCTTTTGAACATATGACCACGCCATTTAACCCAATAAGACCTCGAAAGGCTCAGAAAAATGTTGGGGAAAAGAGACCCACTGGGCAGCTGTTAGTAGATAGATAGTAGCCTCCCGTAATGACCATCCAGCATGTTCTTCAGCGTGCAGTATGGCTATCTTGCATACAGAGTCAATGCACAATGTCTCATCGGTGTTTTCTTTTTCACCGAGGGCAGGGGTTAGCGGAGATAAACCTTAACGCTGACATTGTGGAATCTGGCTCAAAGCGGGCACCAATGAGACACTGAGCATTTGCTCCGTGTGTAGTAGAGTCACACTGCACGCTAAAGAGCATGCTGAATGACCACGACAGGAGGCTACTATTTCCTAACAGCTGCGCAGTGAGTCTTCCTCCCTCTCAATCCATTGTGTTCAAGACAGTAACATAGAGGTAAAACAACAAAATCCAGTACAAGAGAATAATTCATGACTACTATGAAAAAAAAAAAATAAAATACCTATCTTGCCATATGCGCCTTAAAATTAGAAAACAAAACTAAATCATATCGATGGCTCAATTAGTTACTGAATTCGTATTCACTTCAAAAGAAGATAAAGATCCGGCAATTTTTTTCATCAAGTAAATCAGCTCTCCATCTTCCTTTGAAGTGATATAATTCAGTGACTGATTGCACCATCGATATGTGCAATCAGTCACTCCTTGTTACTAAAAACACTACCTTCAGAAACTTTCATTTCACTTATGATTCACAAACATCGACACATTTTCCCTTCCCTGATTTTAGAATCATGTTTAAGGTAGCCCATGGCTCGGAGACATCACAACTCATTAATTTAATATTTGGTTCGTTGGTTGTTTTACCTCTGGCGGCACTTTTTTGCACACAATGGGCAGGACCCCGAGGCTCAGAGAAGGTTTGGGGAGGGGATCCACTGATCAGCTATTGGGAGACAGATGAAAGCCTCCCGTAAAGGCCGTCCAGCGTGTTCTTTAATATTCACAGGGTATTGCTCCCCGGCACACGGGCCACGGCTTAACGTTCCATCCGATGGAAGGCGGCCTTTACAAGCCCATCGGTGTCCTCTTCTGACCATGGGCACGGAGGTTAGTTTTGTGGAGATAAATCTTAACACTGACGAGCTGGGACTCGAACTGGGAACTGCAGATTACGAGCCTGGCGCGCTACCGTCTAAGCCACCCCGTCCCTTTTAATTTGAGATTTAACTCGTTAAAGTCTACCCCACGAAAATCTGCCTTTTTTGGGGGATGGGGCAGAAAGGTTGGGGGGTAGACAAAATTCGAAATAGTCTACTATGGTCCTCGTATGAGTTTTCCTTTGACACCTAACCCGTAATTGTAGTCTTCGCTTTCGGAGGGTATAGCAGAATACTCGGTTCCATATTTCCCCCGTTTTAGGGGAGACAAAACAGGGGATGGAATTTTTTTTAACCTGTGACATCTCACATGTGACAAACTTTCATTTGACGCATAGCTTGTTACTTTCGGAGTTCCAGTGTTCCTAAGGTGTAAGCGTAACAATCGTTTTCATATTTCCTTTTTTCAGCGGGAAGAAATGATGGCAAAGATTTCTTCCATATATTATATTCCATATTCGTCATAAGCGTTCATTTGATCCATAAATCATTAAGTTTTTCCATCACGTTCGAATGATATGATTGAACAACTATTTTGAAAAAACCACAAACCAATAAATGACGAGAGAAAAGTAATAAAAAGATAAAATGCAAACGGACAGTTACATATATGCAAGCTCCCTAACTAAAAAAGTCTACATTTAAAGCTCCCTAACTTCAAAAATAAATTTCGCCATGTCACTGAAATCTCTATTATACACAATATTCGTTTAATATTTGAAGAGTTAAGGAAATTGAAACTTTTAGCTATAACTTTTGCCAGTCGTGAAAAGTTATTTCGAAAGTTAAAACAACTGTTAAAAAATGTTCATTAATATAAATGTAAGGGTATCGGTATTTTAAGTTTTGATCAGTTTGACAGTAAAAATGTTTAGGAAGAATATAACAGCGTCTGCTGTTCAACTTCAATAACTCCTCAAATATTAAGCAAACATTGTTGAATATCGACATTTATAGATATATTAATCTGAATTTCAACTTATGTCCAGTGACATAAGTTGAAGGAATCCAGGATGGAATCTCTTCATCCTGGATATCAACTCCAATTCCGCAAAAATTGTATTTTCAAGGTTAAGTATCTTTGAACGTGGCATTTCTTTCATATAGCATGAAAGTGTCCAGTTAATGTTTGAAATATGGTGTTTTTCAGTATTTTCGTTACATTGTACGCGAAAGTCTGCGTGATTTTCATTCTAATCAAACGTTTTAGCATATTTCATCAGACTAACTAACTGCCTAGTACTTTACGAATCACGATTTTAGCTTAAGCGCTGTTAGCAAATTACAAATTATCATACATCAGAAATAACCTAAGAAGCTGATAAATTAGGCAAAGGCTGTCGTTTCCCTATTTTATAGTGCTTTAAATACTAGTAGATTACATAGGTCTTTCCTATGTGTTCCTGATTTTTAATGCAAGTGAAGAGTATTTTCTTTTTCAAAATGTCACTCTATAATACATTCTCTATAATTTCTCTATAATTTAATCTATGAATCTATTAATCTCTAATTTAATCTATATTCTCTATAATTTAATCTATGAAAATAAGTTGTCGAGGCAAATGACTGGATAATTAATAAGCTAAATGAATTACTCGTATATCATGCTTCTTTGTCTGTTTAGAAATCATACAAATTCAACGGAAAATTTTTCAGACGATAAATTCGTTAGAGGACAAAAATACTAAACCTCAAACACTACCAATAATGTTATAAGTGGGTGTAAAAATATGAATCTATAATATACAGTGTCACCACCATTTTGCTCACAAAATATAAAACCTTGAATTAGAAATGTGGACAGGCACAATGCAGCACAAGCAGAAGAATTGGCAAGTATTAGTTTTACAAAAACAAACGTTTCATGTATCATAGAGCTCTAAGTACACCATACATTGAAATTATCTGCAATGGATGTTTGATCCTACTCTGAAAAATAGTAGTACCTATTAACTCCGGAAAAAATACCACATTTAACTGAAGCAATCTTAGGAGAAATTTAATAATTAACTATAATATTTTATTTTCGAAGTAGTGATTCATTGATTTTTGTTACTAGCCTGCCGGTACTGCCCACGGCGATATGACCACGGGCTAGATAAAAATGGAGAAAATATGTTGGCCGAACAGATGTAGTTGTTGATGAAGAGCTGCAAAAAATATAAATGGTTTCATCGTAATTTGAATGAATGAATAAAAAAATCCATCAAGAAATTTAATATTACATCAAAGAAATTACTTTTGAAATCCTTGTTGAACTATCAGAAGTTTGTCACATGGCATTAGCAATCAATAACAACAAAGAATTTAAAATATACTCTATTTTTGTTTTTTAAGAATAAGTGAGACTCTCGTGATCGGACAAAAAATTACTTTTTTACATCTTAATTCAGTTGATGAATATTAGGCATTTTTTCGAATGTGGTCATGGCGCCCAGGATGGAATCTCTTCATCCTGGATGTCAACTCCTAAACGAAAACCGATTTAGGACCTTCCTTTTTCTTTGGAGAGGAGGGAGGGGTACATATATGCATTTACATAGGTCCACGAATTAAAATTATGTCAATATATATAATTTTTTTACTGCGCACAGTAAGAAATTTAGAAGTTACTGCATTATATGACATAAGAAAACTAAATTCGTTTCAAAGGCACGAAGTCACTCTTTGCACAGATATCAAATTTATAGGAAACCTGTCTTGAGCCGGGTGGGATACGAATTCTTATTCGATCTGCAGCACACAACTGCAGGTAGAATATTACATTTGCATAATTTGAAGGCAGTGTCTTCTCTTCCACCAAACAGCATCCAGAGCAACTGACATGTTATCCGGATATCGTATCCCGCCATTCTCTAGACAATTTTTCTTCTATATTTGATATCGATGTTAAGAGTGACTCATGCATTTCAACTGAAGAAATATTGAAAAATGTATTTATTATTTAAATGAGTACTCGTGACATACATTTGATTTTTTTTGGTAACAGATAAGACACTGCTTTCACACAACACAGATATTTGAATTTTGCACAGCAGATAGAATAGTCATATCATTAAATAAATGAGATCTCGATCTGCAGCTAGTAGCTTAGTGGTAAGAGCACCCGATAAGTTACCAGGATATTGTGGTGTCGTATCCCATCTGGCTCAAGACATTTTTTCCGCTAAATTTGATATCGATGTTAAGAGCTAATTCATGTATTTTAACAAGAACCACAAGGGTAGTTATTAAGTAAGATAGTTCAAACTGAGCAGTTGTCAGCGCTGACAGCACTTTGCACTCAAATTCAGCATTTCAACTTTGCTTTTAATACTAACAAATGTTCCGTTAAAATTCATGGGAACATGAGTTTATTAATAACTTCAGTTGAAACAAATTGCATTTTAAATCAAACACAGATATAGTGATATTTGCAAATATTTTACATTGGGGATTTCTCGGTAAACATCGTTCAAAGTGAATATTATATCGCAATTTCTTCACAAACTCCTATATTGTGTTACTGAAAATTCTGACAATCTCTGGAACCAAATGGTTTTTCGAAGATGAAGTTGAGCAATATTTGCTCAGAACAATTACATCAATCGCCAAAATTGCGGAAACATTTAGATGAATTTGATTTCTGCAAGTTTTATGCGAAAATTATGTAATTAGCACAAATCAACATCGTTGAACAAAATAAACGTTCATATATTATAAAATAATATTTTGCATTAAAACATACAAGGTTTGAATATTTCAGTGGAGATTCATTTGTCTTTGTCACAGCATCATATTTTCTAGCTATTGAATGATCCAGGTTTGTACTTCCTGAGGTGTTACAATACGGAGCCAATTGTTAATAACTGCTATAATTTTTCCTTGTTTCTAAAATTATTGTGACTCACCTCATATTCCAATCTAACTAAAGATTCTGTACGGAGTTAAAATTTGAACTTTTATTAGAGTATCATCCACTTGGTAATGCTGCTTCCCGACAAGAACATGTATCTCGCTGCAAAAACAATATTCAGTGTTATTGTCCAAGAAACAATTTGCTCATGAAGAATATATTTCAAGATGCAATCAAAGCATTTGCAGCAGTTAAGATTCCACCAGCAGTAATGTATCCATGCAATACCATGATTTATCATACTGCTCGAGTTCATAACTCTTATTGGTTGATTTATTTTTGCCCTCTAGAATTGTGTCCTAGTCTTCGTTCAATATGTTCTCCAGAGTGAATTTTTGAAAGCTGGAAGCAAGTCTTCGTCGAATAGAGTGCAAACCATTGTTCCCAAACATTGATATTTTTGTTTGTCGCTTCATGCTACTTTTTTCCAGTCGTTCGCTGTCCACTTCAGATGATGAATGCACTTTTATCGTTTTAACCGTCCAGATATAACTTATGGGGTTAACCCTCCCCACCTTTTTTTTAAACTCCAGTTAAATAGTCACGCATTGTTGCACCAGAAAAGTGGTCGAGTTTTCCAGATAATTTGTTTTCTGTGATCCTTTCTGCTATAAAATGTAACTTTTAACTATTTATTCCTTCTTCCATACTTAAATTAGGGAGTAAACCAGTTTCGTCTTCAAAATTTTAGAAGTCTGTAAATTCAGCTATAATTCTTTTATTGACCATAATTACAGCAATTTCTAAGTGCGTATGTCTAGTCCCCCAACGAGACCTTTCTAGTCCATTATTTTGTTATAATCTGCATAAAATGACTATTTACAAATAAGTAATAGAATGAAATAACAATATGATACAACAAAATAAATTAATTACTACTCATAAATTTAAATTCTGCACAGTGTCCTATTAAGAAAGCTCATAAACTATTATTAGATTTCTTCTTATGCTACATTGCCTGAATTACAGTGCTTCTGTAAAATTAATTAAACAACGAGGCAACTGCAACGTTATTGACTAGCACAATATTTCTTATAAGTAGAATTTATTTTCTGGTTTCATGGCTATTATTCGCAAAGAACTGTTTTATTCAATGATACTCCTCAAAATTTAGAAAATGTTAGTTGAATTAAATAACTCGATTATAGCTTTATAATTAGCTTAAATTTACCATTGAAGGTTTTTTTTTTAAATATTGTTTTAAAAACCTCCAATGAAGTTTCCGGTACGAAACGATGAGGTTTCGAAGTTTCTAAATTTTTGGGCACTGCTGTGTGGGGTAAAAATAGTTTTCTTCATTATTTATAATATTATCAATAGAAAAAGTTGCTGCAACTCTGGATATAAATATTTCACATCAAAATTAGCTGATAGGGAAGCAAAAGTAAATAATTTCTTGTGAAGTGTGTTAGGAAAAATCGTTTATCATGTCTCCACTACTCTAGTGCCCTTAATAAAAATAAATACCCCCTCAAGCAGCTGCTTGCCACAGAGGTCTGACAGGAGCCTGTCAGTTTATATGCCACAGTAGGAGATCTGAGAGGATGGCAGGACCTCAGCAGAAAAACGACACACACATCCATGCCTAATCCGGGGCTCGAACCCAGGTCCCTTAGATCAGTGCCCTTATCTGTTGTAAACGGTGATATTGGTATAGCGATTCAATCAAGTACAAGATATCTGCTACGGAAAAAAGGGAAAAATCCATTTATTACTTCCGATATTGACAATTTTCTATAGTAGGAATTCCTAATAAAGTTACAAAGTGTCCTGTGTTGTTACAGGAGGAAGGTGAAAGATATATATCTAACCAAAACTTTCGTGATACTCTCGCGCTTGGTTTCCATCTCATGGTTTTTCATTGGCTCTTGGTTTCTGCATTCCATGTCATGAAACCTTTTAAGGAATATTAAGACTGAAGTGGTGTCCATTTACATAGGTTTCCATAATTTACGAAGCGGAACATATATATGTATATATATGTTGGTGACCTGTAAATGGTAGCTAGACATAAACTGGAAGGAGAGCTGTATACCAATCACTAGTGATGATGCACAGAACCGGCCAGGTCTAACACCTAATGTCCGACCCCGCCTTCTCGTGGTGCAGGCCGTTAGTACCTTTCAAAAGAGATATTCTCTTTTGGAAGGGAACGGAAGGAAAGGGCTGCCAGTTCAGTATGGCCTACTGATCTGGTCATCTATGGCCACTTTTTTCTTTTTTTTTCCAACCCTGCTGAGGAGTGGTAAACTTCACAGGGTCCAGGTGCTGACCATTTATACCTACTAGACTGGACTTGTTTATGGATTTGAGTTTGTTTATGGATCCTGGACTTGCTGCACTGGTGGGCCTCTGTTGAGGGAAAATCTGCTGCTGTGTTTTCTGTTTGCTTCTGGGTTGCCAGCCCTAAGTGAACAGAGGCATGGGATACCTTATATCAGCTGGTGGATAATCCTAATCAGAGGCCATCGCGGATACCTGAACCTTACTTAGCTAGTTGGGCATCGTCAAGCCTAAACTGGAGTAATGTGTCTCAGGCAGGCCATATGACTCTTCAAAAAGTCCACTTGAAAAGGTGGTGCCTGAAGTTCCTACCAGCATCGGTGACTTCAACCTTTAGAGCAGGAGGAACAGGCCTTTGCCCCATGTCTGCGATCATGGGGCTGTTTGATATTGTTGGCACTACCAATCTCAATAAACCTAATTTCTTTAAAAATCCTACTAATCATTTTCTCTCTGCAGGAACGTGGAACGTGAGGACATTACATAGAGATTATTCTCTTGATGTCCTCACTCAGGAATTCCAGCGCTATAACCTAGATATTCTAGGCTTGCAAGAGACCAGATGGACAGGTAAAGGTGAGATACTTAAAAATAACTTTAAATTTCTCTTTACAGGGAGGGAGGATGGAAAGCATCACCATGGCGTGGGTCTGCTGCTCAGCAGACATGCTAGTGATGCTCTTCTAGGATATGAGTGCATTAACCCTTTCAGGACCATAAGGTTTCTAAGAGTAAATATTAGTATGTAACTGTTCATTTTAGTTTGTTTAGAGGTAAAATAAATAAAAATCATAAGAAAAATACATAACAATGTGTAGTTTTTTTGGAATTTTATGGGAAATATTTTTCCCAATGGACTATAAAGGTAACACAAATTATAGTTAGGCTTATTATGCAATGTCTTTTATTTATTGGTTTATTAGAACAAAATGTTAACTAATATAATACAAAATTATGAAATAAAATTACTATACAAAATGATGTGCTAATTATGATATTCTGCGAAGCAATTTCTTTTGGTAGTGAGGCAAAGATGGAAATTGCACATAGTACATATATTTTGCGTCCTGACAGTTCTGTTTTTGTTTTCTAAACGTTCCCTTTTACGTAATTGCGTTCGGCATACGTTCTATTTTGACATTCTGTATAAAAAATGCAGATAAGGTTATAATTAAATACGACAATCACCAATTTTAAAATGGGAAAAATGTTTCCCTTAGTCGTGAAAGGGTTAATGAAAGGTTTCTTACAGCAAAATTTCAGACAAGCATTAAAGACTTGAAAGTTATCTGCTGTTATGCCCCCACTGAGGATGCCAATGAAGATGAGAAGGATAGGTTTTACGGACAACTTCGGAATATTTAAATTCTGTAAAAAAAGGAGATATTACCCTTATTCTAGGTGACTTCAAGGCCAAAGTTGATACTGACTCTGACCTTTGGGGAGGGGTGATAGGCCCTTTTGGTATTGGTAGCTGCAATGGCAATGGGCAGCGTCTCCTATAGGTAAGTAAACTCAATGGTTTCAGAATAACTAACACTTATTACAAACACAGCGACACACACAGGTATACATGGGTTTCACCCGATGGGCTGCATAAGAATGTGATTGATTATATATTAATTAACAGCAAATGGACTGGTTCTGTTAGGAATACCAGGTCATATAGGGGAGCTTAAATTGGATCTGACCATTACCTTGTTAAAAGTGTCTTGCAACTTAAACTTAAAAAGTGTTGTGCTAAATTTAAAAATTTTACCTTTAATACTGAAGCTCTGAAAGACCCAGTTATAGCTAAAGCTTATCATGATAGGTTACTTAGTCATTATGACAGTCATGGTTTGCTTACTACTGAAGTTGAAGAAGAATGGGGCCGTTTTAAACAGGCTTTATTGAAAACTAACAGTATTCTTTTAGGAAAAAAGGAGCAGAGGAGACAGAATTATTTGAGTGATAAGGTAATTGAGCTTATTTCAGAAAGAAGGAACTGCAGGAATGTCTTTAATCAGTACCCTACTAGTCTTAATAGAAAGGATTACAGAGAGCTTAATAAATGTGTAAAGGATCAGTTAGCTACTCATAAGAATCTTTGGCTTGATGGCGTGGCTGACAAAGCTGAGGAAGCAGTTAGACAGCACAACAGCAGAGAGCTGTACCAGAGAGTTAATGTTTTATGTGGTAGAAAACGGACAGGCATACAAGGATTGCAGGATAAACAAAGTAAGGTTATAGACGGGGAGGATTCTGTCATGGCTAGGTGGGCTGAGCATTTCAGTGATATTCTAAACAATGTGGTTAGTTCTACTCCCATTGTTTGTAATGATGATAGATGCATTGGTGGCTTTAATGTTGGCCCTATAACACAATCTGAAGTTATTTTGGCTATTTCAAAACTTAGACTTCATAAATTCCCAGAGGTAGATGAAATTACTAATGAAATGCTTAGAGCTGGTAATGTTTCGGTTACCACTTGGATGACTGAAATTTTGAATATCTTTTATGATAAAGGCATGGTTCCTAAGGATTTTACCAGAGCTATTATTATCCCTATTTTCAAAAAAGGTGATCGAGGTTCTTGTGATAACTATAGGATTATCAGCCTATTATCTGTTCCAGGTAAAGTTCTTTCCATGATTGTGCTTAATAGAATTAACAATCTGGTTGACAGACAATTGCGTGATGAGCAATGTGGATTCAGAAGTGGTAGGGGATGTGTGGATCAGATATTTTCACTTAGGCAGATTCTTGAGCAATGTTTAGAGTTTCAGAAACATTTGGTTGCTAGCTTTGTTGATTTCAAAAAGGCTTTCGACTCTGTGGATCGTCATAATTTGTGGTTGATTTTGAAATCAGGTATACCTGACAGGTTAGTTAACATAATGAATGCTCTCTATAATAACACTGAATCGTGTGTGAGAGTTGATAAGGCTTGTAGCAATTGGTTTAGCATTACTTCTGGTGTTCGACAATGGTGCATTTTGTCTCTTTTTCTCTTTAGCTTGGTTATTGATTATGTTATGTGAAATTGACTTCAAGGGAAAGATTTTAGCCTTAAATGGACTGGAGATACAAAATTTTCTGATTTAGATTATGCTGCTGATTTAGCTCTTTTGGCAAATGATGTTGATGAGATGAACTCTTTCATTCGAGCTGTTAATGAGACTGGTAGTAGAGTAGGTTTGGTTATAAACAGAGAGAAAATTAAAGTGATGAAAATTGGTCAGGCAGGCTGTGATTCAGTTAATCTAAATGGTTGCAGTCTTGAGCAGGTGTCACAGTTTAATTATCTTGGGAGCTATGTAACAGATAATGGTGATGTGCGGCATGAGATTAACAGACGAATAGGGATTGCTGCCCGGACTTTTTATTGAGATTGTGGAGTAATAGGCGTATACACATCAAAAAACAATCCCAGATGTTATTTTCTCGTAAGTTATCATTAACTGTACTCTGGTCGGAAACATTGAGTATTTATTTAATAATTGTAACATTGTGTGAAATTTTATATGTATAAAACTTTGAAACGAAATACAATTTAGGAATTATAGCTGTTACTTTCTAGGTTAAATATTGATTCCTGCTGTGTGAAATTTTTAAGCCTGGCAGCTAGTTCACCATCGATTTCAATTTCTCATTCATATATTAACCTGTTATTTCAAATTACCTATACGTTAATCAGTACCTACTTCGTTTATCAATACCTACTTTGATAAACGAGTTTTTAAGAAATATTATTGAACTCAAGAAATATTATTGCACTTTAAGAAATATTATTGCACTCAAGTATTTTTTGTCTCACGAAGAACACTAGAATTTTGCAGATGTAATCTTTAAGATACTATTTGCTAGAACTGCCCTCTTCAGTTCTTTTCTTTATAGTCAGGTTTCTTCTGGGTATAAATTAAGGCCCAAGTAGGAAAGGTAGTCGGCTGGTCATTCCCCGAAAATATATTTGAAATTAACATAAAATGGAATTATTAATAATAAATACAAATATATCATTATTGCATTTTGTTTTTAACTTCTAATAAAAAATTCCAGCAAACAAAATTATTATAAAACATTTTGTTTTCTGCTTTGAAATGTGCATGCTTAATGGTTTTTCTCTAATTCATATGGAGAAAAATTTTAAAAAATGACAAAAGATTTAGTTTTGTACAGATATAATGGCGCACAATGTTACAATTATTAAATATATACTTAATGTTTCCGACCACAGTACAATTAATGATAAGCTACGGGAAAATAACATCTGGGATTTTTTTTGATTTTTTTTTTCCGTACAAGCTAACGGGTCTCGTCAAATCTTGGGAAATAGACGTCAGATTTGCGTGTTAAGCAATAAGAGGATCTCACTTCACTTTCTTATGTTTTTCACTCTATTTTATTTCTTATATTTTTGGTATATTTTCATTTATTTATTTTTATACTTTTTGCCGTCTCTAAATTTTGACTCCCGAGACCAGTGCCTCAAGTGCTCGCCCACGAGCCGGCCCTGTCACTGTAATACATCTGTATAATGATACATATATATAACGGAAAGTCAATCAGCATTATTTCACTGGTTGGGTTGTGTTGCTTTATCTCCGAGCTGCACATTTTTGCACACAATTGACTAAATGGCCAGGTCACAAGGACCCCGAGTGCTTAGAGAAGGTTGGGGGGAGGGAATCCATTGGACAGCTGTTAGGAGACTGATAGTAACATCCCGTCAAGCGTGAACACACCCGATGCAGCGTGTTCTTCAATGTGCACAGGGTATGGCTCTCCCGCATACTTTAGGCTTAACGTCCTATCCGAAGGACGGCGGCCTTTCCAAGCCTATCGGTGTCCCCTACTTACCGAAGGCACGACGAGGAGTTTTGCGGAGATAAATCTCAAAGCTGGCATAGGCGGAAATATTTCACTAATAATCCAAATGTTTTTCGACAGATAGGGAAAATATAGTTTGAGTTATCAATAGCTCTGAAATTATATTTTTTTAAGTAAAACTAATTCTATGATTCTTACCACCATTTTATCAGACAAGTGAAGTAATAAACATTAATAAAAAATTTAACTATTTGTTTAATTTGATGAAAGTTTTAATGATAATTTTTAGAGATCAGTTAAAGAAATGTTTAGTCGTGTCCTGATTCGCAATCGTCGAATTATGCCTCAAAACATTTATCACAAATATCTAAAGAGAAAATTCGCAATATACGTAAGCTACTGTATATACTACAACCTTGAACACTCCTATTAAAACGATTGAAAGAAGTAAGAGAGTAAAACGTTTCCATTAAAGCTTTTTCTGAAATCTGTCTCAGCTTATACATGGGTAAGATGCAAAATGCATATTTATTTACTAAGCATTAAATCACCATTAAGCTATTTAATAGTAATAAATACTTAGTAAACCAATTATGAGCTGTGGATTCATTTGTCTACGTATATTTATTGTTTTAAAGTTTTTCATCTTTACTCATCAAATTTCCATATTTTTTAAAACTTTGTGAAAACAATGTGAATAAATTAACATCATGCAGTCAAACCCGTACATTGAATTAAATCACATATATATATATGTTTATAAAATTATAATTATAATTTTTGCGTGGTAGGGGATTTAGCTTATGCAATGGGCAGAGAAGCTGACTCTTGCCTTAACGGGGTGAAAAATTCGAAATTTCTTGCTTCGGGTCGTGATGATTATAAGCATAAGTGGAATGCAATAATAATTCCTAATAGGATTGCCCGCAAAGCTCTTTTGAGGTATAATTGTAAATAATGAATGATTTTTTTACAGCTAAATTTAAAACACGGATTAAAGATTTAAATTTGATTAACGCTACTGAACATTCTTATGAGGATATTTTCAATTCACATAGGAAATAGGGCATTATACTTCTGCTGGGTGATTTCCATGGTTATTTCTGTGTTAAAGTGGTAATGCCTCTGATCTTAGAGCTGAAGTGCTAGATCCTTTCGATATTGGTAGTTGCGATAGCAGTGGATATGCATTTTAAGGAAACTTAAAAGTTTCAATTATTTTATTTTAAATCATTATCGAACAACACAGATATGCAAGTTTAACTGTAAACATATCGGTATATAGACTGATTATATAGGAATTAATATTATAAATAATTGATAGGTTCTAATCTTTATCCTGTTGAAAGTATTTTACAGTTGAAACCTAAGAAGCGTTGTGCAAAGTCTAACCCAGTCGACACTATGGATTTGAAACATTCATAACTAAAGCTTACCTTGATAGATTACCTAGTCATTATCATAAGGGTGATTTGCTTAAAACTGGAGTAAGGATAGTATGATTTAATCAATCTGTACTTTAAAAGTAATAGATTATTTGAATAAGATAATGCAGTTTATTTCCAGGAAAAAAACTCAGAAAAGCAGAGTAAGGAGGCCTTGATGGAAGGCTTTGATCCGTGTTCTAACAGCCTCAAGAAAAATTAACACCCTCAAGAAATAATCAGGAAATCTCAGGAAATGAGCTCATTTACTCTTAACAGACTAAATTATCGGAGGTTAAACAGATATTACAAATTACAAGGATCTTTGGATTGATAGGCGGGATGATAAACCAGTAATCGCTCCTAAACAGCACAACAATGGAGAATTTAACTTGGAACGAGGTTGGTGGAAAATACCAAGCAAGAGACTTTAAATTGACCAGCAATAATACCTGTGGTTAAATGAAATTGCTGTTTCTATAGAGAATGTGTTTGGAAAACTCAACGGCCCACTTAACTGACTGAGGGATTTCTATGTGCAGGGCCGAAACCTACTATTGGTACAGAATGATATGCACCAAGATCCATCAGGGGCTGAGGTCATGATCTTCATGAGTCCTACTATTGGTACAGAATGATATGCACCAAGGTCCATCAGGGGCTGAGGTCATGATCTTCATGAGTCCATCAAGGTCTATGAAGCCCCGTTGTACATTTATCTATTCAACATTTTGTATCACAGCACATGACGATCTATTTCATCACTGTCTGGTTGTGTGTACACTAGTTTTGGGGTTAACTGTGAGTGCCAATTTGGGTTAACACAAATGGACTGAATGGACAGGTCACAAGGATTCCCAAGGCTCGGCCTGTGTAGGGTAAATAAATCCATATTTTCCCAAGGGCAGCTGTTAGAACACGGATCGAAGCCTTCAATCATGGCCATCTACAGTAATTTTTAAATGTACTGAGTATGCACACGGACCACTTTATACTAACCCATACAAGGAAGATTAGATTTCAAAGCCCATCAGTGATCATCCACCCCCCTCTCCCATTTGGCTCTCTCACAAAGACCAAAATATGGATTAGCACAAAAAATCTCAAACAGACACAGTGAAGACTGTAATCAGGGAACATAAGATTAAAAGACTTGAACGTACAAACTGAATATACCTCCGCCCGAAGTTGCTCAAGTATCAGCATTAAATAACTAGCCTATAAAAATAATACGTTTTAAGAATAATTTACCAATCCTTGACTAATGTATGGATTTTTCAGAAACATTATTTCTTGAGGGTGTTAATTTCATTCATTTGTAATACGCAACTGAAACAAAATTTCATTTGCATTGAAAAGAATATTTATCTCTTTATTTCTAACTTCTGATGCACTTTAATTCATTACAGAAAGTAAGTTCAAACTTGTACAGCAGAAAGAGAGAATCCAATATTTATTACAATTTTCGATGATAAAAGTATTTGCTTATTGATAACTACTAATCATGTTTGTTACCGTCATCTCTTACCATAAACTTCAATGCTACACTCTATTCACAGGAAATTTAATTTATTGATTTTTGCGGCTCAAGTCCATAATGTTGTTCCACCTTCCTTTGATGTCGAATCGATGGAGTGAATCTTTCCCGATTTCCTTTCCGATGTCGACTGTTATGTTCTGGAGTTTACATATTGATTATTATAGATTTAGTTACCAAACCTGTTGTGCAAAAATTCTCCTGCAGGCTCTCTGTTGGCGCTTTGAACGAAAACTTTGGGAATTCAGTTACTAAAATCGTTGATCTGTCATAATTCTTTGGAACACCAAGATGTACTTACTGGAGGAACCGGGGGCTTTTTTGTGTGTGTATATGGGGGAGTGGAAGTTGAACTCTAATGCATTGCTGTGTTGCCATAGTGTTCAGTTGCATCACTTTGCCGGCACTCTTTTATTATAGCAATGTGATGAATACGGTCATTCCGTTACTCTGCATTACGTGGAGCGCAAATCTCGTAGTTTTGTTTTCCAACACATAATGCTTAATATACTGTAGTATTATAGATGGTTTCTACAGAATAGTATTATAAATGGTTTTCTATAGAATAGTATTATAGATGGTTTTCTACAGACTAGTTCCTCAGTCATTTTTATATCGGTATTGTACAAGGTTTTTAAAGTGAATTTTTAGTTCATAAAATAGAAAAGTTATCAGCACCTCGGCGGTCATTTAATTTTATACAATCAAAGCAAAAGTATCTAGAGCGAATTATCATCACGTTACGATTTATGGCATTACTGGTTGCCATTTAGTTCTTAGGTTCCAAGAATGGTTACATTCATTTTTTTGTCCTAGGTTTCCAGATTATAAAAATCTAACTCTTAAATTTCTTTTCTCCATCATCTCCTGGATTCATTCGCTTCACAATTTTCAAAAATACCTAATGTATTGATTACTTAATTCCCCTATAATTGTTAGTCATTTATTTTCCCCTTTTAGTGAATGGATATTATGAATAGAACCCTGCAACCACCAGATAATTATTTTGATTTCTGCACAAAACGAATAATTTTGAAAATAGCTTGAATAATTACTATATGACAGAGTAAGTGTGTTTACTATGGATAGGTTGAATAAGTTTGATAATCCATTCTCAGTTCAGCGGATATTCGTCGATTCTAGTTTTCCATTCTTTGTTTTTGTAGCTCGAAGGTTTTCTTCGTTTAATATAACAAAGTTACTATGCAAGTTGATTTCAGGAGATTTTATTTCATTATCGAATTCTGTTCTGTTTCCGCTAAAATAATTTCATAATATTGTTTCTATTTGTTAATTGGACTATTTTAAATTTTTTTTACGTTATGGGTGACCTTACCTTTTAATAAGTTTCCATATTTCGGTAGATTTTCCTCAAGTGTATGTCTCAATTTTGTTATATTTTCCCGCATGTTTTGCCCTTTTTCTTAATTATTATATTCTTTTTTCTTCATATCAGATTTTATTTTACTCATATTTTGTTATTAACAACTAGGAGATTTACCCGGCGTTGCTCTGGTCTGAAATTCTTTAGAATATAGAGTAGATGGCACTCCCCACATCGCAAGCTTTTGGCATAAATATCATTACGATCGATCTCCTCCCCCTCCGATTAAAATTTTCTCCCTATCTTTTAGGGGTTGCCAGGTTCGAGTCCCAGTTGGAAGGGTTGAATTTTACCTCCGCATAATTTCCCGCCCTGCCCACGGTCAGTAGGGGACAACTATGGGCTTGGAAAAGCCGCCAACTGTCAGATGGGACGTTAAGCCTTGACTCCGTGTGCGGGAGAGCTACACCCTGCGCTCGTTAAAGACTCCGTGTGCGGGAGAGCTACACCCTGCGCTAGTGTATGGGATGGCCTTGATGGAACGCTAACAACTGTCTCCTAACAGTGTCCAGTAGATCAGCTCCTCACAACCTTCTCTGAGCTTTCATGGGGTTTGTGACATGGCTATTTAGCCCATTGTGTGCAAAAAAGTGTCGCTCAGAGGTTAAATAACCCAACCAACACTCTTTTAGGGGAGGAAAGAAATGCACGTAGTTCGAGGTAACCGTAATCTTTCCCACGTCAGAAGTTTCTAAACCAAAAAAATGAATTTCTCGATCAGATAATCAAACTTTTCAAAGCACTTCCTACCCACCAGAGTTCCTCGGATACAATTATCCAGTCATATGTAACTTTATAGCAAAAGAAAATTAACTATGGACTGAGGTGCATAAAAATGTAAAGATACCAAAAATTATTATTATTAAACAAAATTATTTATTACTTAATATTTAAAACATTTATTAATTGTCTTTCTTATAAGACATATCTTATAAGATATATCTATTTATGATTAATTTGCATATTTTTCAAGTTAATGATTTTAACTTTCGATATGAATTTAGCTTCTGAAGCTTTCATTTTAAGAAAGAATCTCTGTTCCGCTCGTGCTTAATTAGAACGACTTCAATATCCAGTTCGTGCTCTTGACCCATCAAACTGAACAATGAAATTTATCACGCGAAATCAGAAAGAGATTAGTCTGATGCATTCATTATTTCAAATTTATGGATGGGATTTATTTTGAATAACTTTCAACTGTTAATGTTAAGTCAAATGGGGATTTTGGGAAATTCAAACCTACCCACCCCAAGTTTGGTTGATCCCAGTGGGTGCGCAAATAGTCTATGTTCTTTCCCTGGTTGAAGAGGACATTCATGCAAAGTTTAGTGTCCCTAGCTCTTCTCGGGGCCGAGTGCAAAAGCGGACAGACACACAAACTTTGTTCTTTATATATCAGATTTTAGATATAAATTGAAAATGAAAATATATAAATATTTGCTCGGCGTACAAACAAAAAAATTCACTAACTTTGGATTTAATAACTTTCTAATCTATGAAGTTCTTAATGTGCTCGCATAGTTGTTCTGTAGTCTGAAATATTTCATTTTCTTTTACCTTTTTCTAGTCTAACTTTCTTAGATATAAAAGTCGATCACTGTCATTTTGCAAACTTTTCAGATTACATATAAGAAACGTCACATTCGTCGTATTCGTTTCCATTTCCTAGTACAATATGTATCATATACTTAATGGCGATAAAAAAAATATTTGACTTAAATATGAAAAACACATCCACAGATCTCCTCTGTATGCTCGTACATCCTGAACTTTGACTTCCGCGTTTTTCTCTAGTATTATGTAATCAATGACTGATTTTATTTGTCTTCCGACCTGCTTCCATGTAAAAGTGTGAATATATTTAGATTTAAAATATCCATTAAAAATTCGCAAAGAATATTGTTGGCAAAACTATATCATTCTCAGCGCATTGTTATACAGTGGTTTTCATCAAATTTTACAACACAGTAATTTTGTCTCTACTGTTTTTTCTTTCATTAAGATCTTCCCATCAGCATTATTTATTCGTTGTTTCAAATTAAATCTGTTGTGACATTTACTACTTGAGTGAATTTACCTTTGATTACATCTTTCTCATCATCATTTGATGAATAAACTCAGATTCTATATCCAAATAGAATAAGACTGACATTCAACATACTTTAATTTAAAGCATCCTAAACTAAATATGCTTGTTAATACTAATTAATAGCCTTTTTCTGCTTCATGTTCTTTAGTCGAACCGCTAAAGATGTTGAATAAAACAATAGATTTTTTATTCATTTCCTTTTCTTTTTTTTTTGTTTCCATTAACAAGATAATATCAATGCCATTTTGTTAATCTCCTTGAACACTCCCTTCTTTTTTGTTCTGCATCCTTCTACGTTCCAAGTTTTGAAATAAATGTGTTTTTACAGCACTTCTAGTTATCTATAGCGAATAACATTTGTACATATCACCTGAAACATATTCACGCGCTAATGTCTGTCATGGACTTCAAAATATATAGATTATTTCTTTAAGATTGCATTAAATTACTTTTCGATGTGGATTGTTTCGAAGTATGAGTATACACAGGTCTGAAATAAGTTTACAAACGATGTACAATAATTAGGTATCTTGGGTCATCTTCCATGGAATCGCGCCCGTCTATGAAGCGTTTGTGCCACTTGAAAATCGCACTTCGTTTGAAGCACTGTTCTCCACACATTTCTACGGCTGATTGTACATCACTTCAGCTTCACTTCAGCAACACAGTTGCTTAGTTTCCCGATCAGTGCTATCATGTGCTAACTCGTATGAAACGCTGATAATTGTTGGCGATGGCAGTACACGAATAAAAGATCCACCTACGTTCATATGCCAGTGCGGAAAATAATTTGTAGTAATCTCTATTTTTAAGGTTTGATTCCCTGTTAGACAAGTATCTCTAAATTATATTATTTATGACAAGTATTCTTTAAATCATTATTATACTATTCCTTTTAATAGAAAGTCTCAGTAAACTATATTTTAGTTGCATACCAAATATAATAATGTATGCAGTTTATTTTTAAACATAGTATACCCTTTGAGTTTTGTTTGCATCAACGCATTAATACTTCACGGCATGATTTGGAGACTTTACAAACATTATTCAATCATTCATGTCCCCATACGATGGTGGACATTGAAGATATTCATCCTACTGCTCCCCTAGTTGATATATATACAGGGTGATTGTAAACTCTTTCAACAAAAAAAGAGGGGTGTAGTACACATCAAGACAAACATTTTTTGCAATGGAACCTAGGGTCGCATTCCACTCCTTCCGCCAGAAAAGAGTACTTTCGAAAAACGCCACGCATGCACAAGTATTTACAACCGGTGCATGAAACGCACAAGATGAAAATCAAGTGCGCCGAACCCGTTCATCGACATTACCATGATAACGTCACATGATAAGTGATGTATTCGTGAAAGACATGGAAGACTACACATACGAGGAATTGGCGGATATGCATCTGATGTACGGCCAAGCAGGTGATAATGGACGTGAAGCACAAAGATTGTACCGTGAGAGATTTCCGAATCGTCGTATTGTGATTTTCATGCACCGGTTGTAAATACTTGTGCATGCGTGGCGTTTTTCGAAAGTACTCTTTTCTGGCGGAAGGAGTGGAATGCGACCCTAGGTTCCATTGCAAAAATTGGTCGTCTTGATGTATACTATCACCCCTTTTTTTGTTCAAAGAGTTTACAATCACCCTGTATAGGTTCTGCACGTTCAAAAGAACTTGTATAAAAAATTTGTAAGGAGAAAAATTAAATTCCAGTCAAATGTTTGCAGGTAAACAAGAGGAAATATTAGTCTGCATTTCGCAGAAAAGAATATTTTTAAGAAATGTCTTAATAGAAGACGCTAATCCGATGCCTTTCTTCCAACTGTTAAAGCTACTACGTATCATATGAATAATATACATAAGAATACTATAATGACCTGTATTTCTTTTTACAAATCTATGAAATAATATACCGTAACACTGACCTTTTACAATACCTTTAGGAAAAAAGAAAATGAATCATATATTTTCCCATTAGTCATTTCAATTAGATTTTTAACATATTTTATTTTAAATTCATCATCATCATCATCATCATCCTCAAGCAACCATGGGCTACGGAGGTCCAACCAGACAGTGCAATTTAGTTCTCCAAGCAAGTCTATCCTGAGCTACATCTACTGCATCTGGCCACTGCACACCAATTCTAACAAGGTCCTGTTTGACATTGTCTGCCCACTGCATCCTAGGTCTCCCCTTCTTTCTGACGCCTTTAGGCACACTGTTCATAACCCTATTCGCCAATCTATAATTATTCATACGGGCAACATGGCCAAACCAACTCTGCGCAATATGCTGCTTAAAGGAGGTTGCAAACTCCTTTGCCTAACCTCATCAATAGTTACAAAGTTGAACCACCTAATGCCCAAGATACTGCGTAAGCATCTGGAATCAAAAGCATCTAGTTTCCTGTTATCTTGTTTACAAAGTCTCCAAGTTTCACTACCATAACTAACCCTAGAAAGAACCAAACTATTATACAGTCTAATTTTAGTCTTTAGGTGTATACGCCTATTTCTCCACACTCTCCATAGATTCTTAAAAGTCCCGGCAGCAATCCCTATTCGTCTGTTAATCTCATGCCGCACATCACCATTATCTGTTACATAGCTCACAAGATAATTAAACTGTGACACCTGCTCAAGACTGCAACCATTCAGATTAACCGAATCACAGCCTGCCTTACCAATTTTCATCACTTTAGTTTTCTCTCTGTTTATAACCAAACCTACTCTACTACCAGTCTCATCAACAGCTCGAATGAAAGAGTTCATCTCATCAACATCATTTGCAAAAAGGGCTAAATCATCAGCATAATCTAAATCAGACATTTTCGTATCTCCAGCCCATTTAAGGCCAAAATCTTTCCCTTGAAGTGAATTTCGCATAACATAATCAATAACCAAGCTAAAGAGAAAAGGAGACAAAATGCACCCTTGTCGAACACCAGAAGTAATGCTAAACCAATTGCTACAAGCCATACCAACTCTCACACACGACTCAGTGTTATTATAGAGAGTTTTCGTTATGTTAATTAACTTGTCTGGTATACCATATGATCTCACAATCAACCACAAATTATGACGATCAACAGAGTTGAAAGCCTTTTTGAAATCAACAAAGCTAGCAACCAAAGGTTTCTGAAACTCTAAACATTTCTCAAGAATCTGCCTAAGTGAAAATATCTGATCGACACATCCTCTACCACTTCTGAATCCACATTGCTCATCACGCAATTGACTGTCAGCCAGATTCTTAATTCTATCAAGCACAATCATGGAAAGAACTTTACCTGGAACAGAGAGTAGGCTGATACCCCTATAGTTATCACAAGAACTGTGATCACCTTTTTTGAAAATAGGGATAACAATAGCTCTGGTAAAATCCTTAGGAACCATGCCTTTATCATAAAAGATATTCAGAATTTCAGTCATCCAAGTGGTAACCGAAACATTCCCAGCTCTAAGCATTTCCGTAGTAATTTCATCTACCCCTGGGGATTTATGAAGTTTAAGTTTAGAAACAGCCAAAATAACTTCAGATTGTGTTATAGGGCCAACATTAAAGCCACCAATGCATCTATCGTCATTGCAAACAATGGGAATAGAACTAACCGCATTGTTTAGAACATCACTGAAATGCTCAGCCCATCTAGCCATGACAGAATCCTCCCCTTCTATAACCTTACCTTGTTTATCCTTCAATCCTTGTATGCCTGTCCGTTTTCTACCACACAAAACATTAACTATCTGGTACAGCTCTCTGCTGTTGTACTGTCTAACTGCTTCCTCGGCTTTCTCAGCCAAACCATCAAGCCAAAGATTCTTATCAGCAGCTAACTGATCTTTTACACGTTTATTAAGTTCTCTGTAATGCTTTCTATTAGGACTAGTAGGGTATTGATTTAAGACATTCCTGCAGTTCTTTCTTTCCGAAATAAGCTCAAGTGCCTTATCACTCAGATAATTCTGCCTCTTCTGCTCCTTTTTTCCTAAAAGAGTACTGTTAGTGTCCAAAAAAGCCTGTTTAAAATGATCCCATTCTTCCTCAACTTCAGTAGTAAGCAAACCATGACTGTCATAATGACTAAGTAACCTATCATGGTAAGCTTTGGCTATAACTGGATCTTTCAGAGCTTCAGTATTAAAAGTTAATTTTTTAACCCTAGCACAACACTTTTTAAGTTTAAGTTGCAACACACTTTTAACAAGGTAATGGTCAGATCCAATTTCAGCTCCCCTATATGTCCTGGTATTCCTAACAGAACTAGCCCATTTGATGTTAATTAATATGTAATCAATCATATTCTTATGCAGCCCATCAGGTGAAACCCATGTGTACTTATGTATGTCGCGGTGTTTGTAATATGTGTTAGTTATTCTGAATCCATTGAGTTTACTTACCTGTAGGAGACGTTGCCCATTGTCATTGCAGCTACCAATACCAAAAGGTCCAATCACCCCTCCCCAAAGGTCAGAGTCAGTACCAACTTTGGCATTGAAGTCACCAAGAACAAGGGTAATATCTCCTTTCTTGACAAAATTCAAAATATCCTGAAGTTGTTCATAAAACCTATCCTTCCCATCCTCATCGGCATCCTCAGTGGGGGCATAACAGCAGATAACATTCAAGTCTTTAACGCTTGTCTGAAATTTTGCTGTAAGAAACCTTTCATTAATGCACTCATATCCTAGAAGAGCATCGCTAGCGTGTCTGCTGAGAAGCAGACCCACGCCTTGGTGATGCTTTTTGTCGTCCCTCCCTGAAAAAAGAAATTTAAGATTATTTTTAAGAATCTGACCTTTATCTGTCCATCTGGTCTCTTGCAAGCCGAGAATATCTAAATTATAACGGTGGAATTCTTGTAAAGATATTTACATAAAGTGGATCCGTTAAATGTTTATATATGTTTATGGGGCAGATATAAATTTATGATCATTTGTATATTATATATTACGTCAAATAATTGTGAAAACTGAAGCCTCAAACATATAAAATTTCTATCTGCATTTAAACTTTATGGGTATGATAATATCAACAAGTTCCATGTTTGGCTACATGAAACCAAAAGAGGATGCTGAATATAAAAGGAAAAATATTTTTTAAACAAAGCATAGTGACTTTGAAATTTCGTTTTACTAACCACTCGATAGAAAGGTGTCATTTAGATTTAGGAAGAGTATTAGTAAGCTGTAATATTCAAGCTAAATCCGTCTTATCGATATATTTTGATCTTAGGATATACATCTAAACTGCCTGAATAAAATATTTTTTATAAAAATATTTCATTAATGTGAAATTCCTGATTATTATAAAAGCAAATTGTCAACATCACCTTCGAAGATATGAAATACCTATAACTATTGAATATCCAAAATTAAATATCTATGCCTCTTGAACGGAAGAAAATCAAATACCAGTGGTGTGATAGTTTTTTGTTTCAAGTTAATTTTAAAATGTAACTGAAGTATCTAAATTAAATTATTGGGGAACACCGAATTTTTGAAAAAAGGAAAACAATTTTTTATACTATTTTTTTAAAATTTCACACAAATATTTATATATTATATAGATTCACATGAAAATCTATATAGAATCTATATATATTACATATTAAACGTAAAATAGTCTTATTTAAGAAAAGACTTTTGCATACAATAAAGTTGAAATTACCTTTTGATTGACAATTACAATTTAATTCTTAATCATTTGTCAATAGCAAATTATTATATTTTTTGAAAACATTTTCCTTTGGATTATTATCATTTCACAATCACGAAAAAGAACATTATTTCATTTAAAATATCGTTTATTAAAAACGAAGGGATAAAAAATATTTTTTCTCATGCGAGATCATTTATTAAACAGTCTGATTTCAGATTCTCATTAAATTGAAATTAAATATTAAATTGAAAATTTGATTATCTTTAAGGAAAACGTTTAAAAAAAATGACATGAATTATATATTATTCTTACCATAATAGCTAAATGATGGTGGTAAACCTTGATCAACGATTCCAATGCATGCAAACTATCCACACTTATGAGCTTTTTAAACAAGGTGGTGGTACATCTCAGAGAAGGTAAAGAACACATTGTATGCTCTTTATTAGAAACTCGGGGAATAAAAGTACTTTGGGCAGAAAAAAAATTGCGTTTCGAGAAACAAAAACTGAAATGTAATTAAATATCGATTTAATTTCAAATTAACTGAATCACGTGAAAATGAAGATATTGCTGGAACAGTACAGCTCATTTCAAACCATTTATAATAATAAGCAACGTAATTTCTTGCAATTTAAATATTATTAATCTTTTCTGTAAAAAGAAAGTTGTCTACGCTTAAAGAAACTTTTGGCTATGATGATCATGATAGCCTTTCACATTTGTCTTTTAGGGATACAAACTCGTGCAAGTTTAAAAATAAATAAGGATTTCTTTTGACCGATATACTGCTAACAATTATTTTAATGTCTATTTATCAGTAATAAACGTTCCTTGAAGTACAGAGGGAATAAAAATGTCATTATTTGAAGTGATCCTAAATTTTTTCGTCCTGCTCAATATCGTCATTAGCGATGCGGTGACCAAAATAGCGTGACTTTAAAAGGTGCCAGGAAACAGATATTTTACCTCTCCATTCCTTGTCAGTCTAGGAAAAAAAGTACAGAAGAGGGAGAAATGTTTCTGGATGATTTCAAATAAAAGAATGTTTAATGAATATCGTACTTTAAAGAACTTTTTTTACAACATGTAACGATTTCTGCTCTTTCAATGTGATCATAAATGATCTGTATTTTTCTTGTATGACTTACACTCTTAGGGATCTATCATTCACTCCGACCTGTGATTCGCCTTTAGGGTAATTGTGTGTCATTTATATTGAATTATTGTTCACCTCCATGAAATTCCGTTAACGTTTGAAGTTGTTACTTATCCAAACACAAGAACTTCTCCTTCATTGTAGGATATGAACAAATGCATTTTTAGCCTACAGTTTTAACTCTTTAGACAAACAGGACTTTGCTGCAACCATTATTAGTTTTTATGAAAATATATTTGTTTCGTGAAAACGATATTTTGGCTAACTTTTATACTCTTTTGGTCGTATAAGAACTCAACTCGTACAGATCAATTTCAAAAACCGAACTTAATATGTTCAGAAATTCAACATTGAAGCTTGTAAATCTCTTAGTACCTAAGCTTTCAGTATATCATCAGTCTAAACAATGAATGCAAAAGCTTTAAAATCCTCATATCTAATTATTTGAATTTATGCATGTAGCTTAAAATATATACGATACTCTCCGACGCGGCTCTGTCTTTTTTGTCTAATACCAATAATTTTTATGGTGAATATTTGCAAAACTTTCATTCTTTTCTTACTGCCTTTTCGCGATATTTCAGGAAGCCCGTAGAGAGTTGAACGTTAATAGATATTCACACTCAATTTAGACTGATTTTGTGTTCGCATCGTACTGATAATTCATCCCTCTGTTCCGTAACCATTTTAACAGAAAAAAAAACTATCATTTCATCTTCATCAATACTTTCATGCATGCGTATTACTTTAAGCATGTGTTACTTACAAAGATAAAGTTTACCTGCAAAAAATACAAATATATCATCATATATTAAGGTCATTATTAAGGTATACAGCTCTAATTACATGCATTTACCATTGTAGGAAACTATATATCGCAAAAGATATTATTTACAATACAATTATTAGTTATATGATATTTTAAAGTTTTACTAGTGATATTTAATCAATTTATTTGACCAAGAAGCGATATATTTTTATAGTAACAGAATAAAGATTGGTAGTAAATTAAGATATTATAACCTTAGATTTTTACGTAGTACGATAAACGCCGATACTTTCAGGTAGAGCTAAGTTTCGTTATTCGTTGAGAATTTTGCAGCACATTCTTCTAGATGGAGGTTATCCAAAACGTATCACGTAGTGACCGAAAAATGGTACATACACATTAAAACAAAGGTAACATGCTTGGCGTTCAGAAACTGAAACAGTTTAAAACTGCAGTAAAACAAATACTTCAAGCACTCATCTCTGCGATCAAACCGTGTCATCAATGAAACAAATCACGAATAAACAGGCCTACATTTAGTGAGTAGCAAGTGTCAAAACCTGGTTATTTTGCAACAACAAAACTGCAACCTGGCGAAGAGAAATTAGATTGATTCAAGGAAATAAGACTCGGTAATGTATGAAAGAACTGAGGTATACAGGGTGATTCAAAACTCTTGGGCCAAACTTTAAGGGGTGATAGAACAAACCTAAACACGCACTTTTCGTCATGCAATACATGGTCGAAACTCAAGTGGTGAAGCGCTAGAGGGCGCTTTCCAGTGAACACTTAAAAGCACTGGTTTTCGCATTCGTCGTCATTTCTACCGTGGATTGCAGAACGGATGGATTGTTTCACGAATCAGAAGGTGGACATACATTTCATATATGGATCTATGGACGGGAATGCGAGGGAAGCCCAAAGACTGTACCGGGAGCGCTTTTCGACCAGACGCATACCTGATTGTAAAACCTTTCAGCGATTGCACCGGTATCTGTGCGAAACGGGCTCCTTAGTCAGCGGCCTGCAGGATACAGAACCTGCAAGGAGTGTGAGGACGCCACGTTTTACAGAGGAAATTCTACGTAGGGAGAGATCGTCCCAAATGTAGCACGCGAGCAATTTCCCATGCCGTAAGTATGCCCCAGTCGACGGTGTGGCGAGTTCTACGAGACGAACGATTACACCCCTACCTGACGAACGATTACACCCCTACCTGACGAACGATTACACCCCTACTGCACGCCTTGACACCTGCAGATTATCGGCCTCGTGTGGATTTTGCACAGTGGTTCCTGCAGCAGGCTGCAGCGCAACCGGACTTTGATGCACATGTCTTATTTCACTGACGAATGCACCTTTACACGTGAGGGCATTTTTAATACCCACAATTCTCATGTGTGGGCCATCAGTAATCCGCACGCCATACGTCCACATTCGTACCAGCGGCGTTTCTCCATAAACGTTTGGGCTGGAATCCTCCATGACCATTTGATTGGCCCATACCTTCTGCTAGCCAGACTGAAAGGGAGAACGTACCTCGTATTTTAACAAGAAATCTTGCCAGAATTAATGAACCCTGTTCCAGCAAACATTCAAACACGTATGTGCTTCCAACACGACGGAGCGCCACCCCATTTCAACGTGGATGTGCGGAAAGCCTTGGATGCAACATTTCCAGGACGATGGATTAGTCGGGGTGGTCCCATCGTTTGGCCGCCACGATCGCCAGATCTCTCATGTCTGGACTTTTTCCTATGGGGCCATATGAAAAGCCTCATCTACGATAGCCCAATCGATTCCAATGAGGACCTTGTTGCCAGGATTTCTATTGCCGCTGTACGAGAAATGCCTGGTGTTTTCGCCCATGTACGCCGATCGCTACGTCGAAGGTGTGAAGTCTGCATTAATGTAGGCGGTCGACTTTTGAGCAGTTTCGGTAATTTGTTCAATAAAATTCTGTTAATAAGTTTCTGTTCTGTAATTTCTGCAATTGTTTTAAACCACTTCTGTCATTCTTGTGTTTCTTCATTTCCTGACACAGTAACTGCTAACCCCTAGCTCTTCACCGCTTGAGTTACGACCATGCATTGTGCGACGAAAAGTGCTTGTTTAGGTGTGTTCTATCACCCCTTAAAGTTTGGCCCAAAAGTTTTGAATCACCCTGTATATTATTTGCATGGAAGGTTTTTAATTAACTTGGCATGGTGACACATGGCACTTCTGAGAAATGTCGCACATGATGATAAGATTGAGCACCACTGAACTGGATGACAATACAGAATTGTTAATTCTATTGAAAAGTCATTACAATTACGAATTTCTTCAGTTCTCAGCTTACTTTGATAGTGGTGTTATAAATACTGGCATTGAGCAACAGGAGTTAAACTCTCGAATAAGTATTGCTTTTGCAACTTTAAAGAATCTGTGCAAGAGTTGTAGATATAGGCTGCTACACGTAAAAAATAAATTTAAGCTATATAAGAGTTTGAGTTTGATCCTCTCTAAAGTCTGTCAATAATATAGTAATATATAAAATACAGGACCCTTTGTAAATAATACACCAGGAAGCTTGATATTAAAGGAATCCCCAACTTTCTCTAAGCACTATCTTAAGTAATGATGGATTTCTTTAGTTATGTTATCATCATAGAGAACTACGGATTGATGAATGGAGACAGTAATAGTACCGTAAAGATCTGAGAAGAAAGTGACAGATCTTGACTGAGATGAGTCATGCAGCGTGCAATTAACATTGGGTTGCAGAATATAAATGAACAACAGTTATTCAGGGTAAACGTGTTAGAACAATTAAATGGCACAATCAGGTCGAAACTACTGAAGTTATGACTGCTTGAGAATTAGGTAGATACATTAAACGTATGGCGTAGAGGGAGTTGAAACTAGAGAGAATATGATACTGCGAAGTTGAAACTTCAGAAGTACTCAGAGATCATAGGCTGTTTGGTAGGCTATTTATAGGTCATTTATATATGATCCATGAGAACTACCAAAGGGCCATTTGAACAATCTCACAGTATCTCCCTAGTTGCTACTCACGATATTATCCTGGTAGGTAGATAATAAATAGGAAGCCAGGCAGCTCACCTGTGAAGCGTACTGAAGGATTCTGCCACTTTGTGTTCCATAAAAACTGACCGATAGGACTAGGGAAGCGATACCAAAGCTGAAAGAGAAAGCAATCTTGTGGGAGAGAGCAAAACAAACATTAAAGGTATCGCTTGTATATCACTAGTTTACCTGATATAAAAGATTAAAAAACTACTTGAACAACTTGAAAAATAAACGAATATGCGTTTTTCCATATATTTAAGTAGTAGAAATATTTGCACACTACGAAGAATGGTGACTAAGATTAATTTAATCTGCATCTTTGGCTTTTATTGGTGAAACAGATAAACAAAAACACATCTGAAGGGATAAGAGAAGAAGTACTATAGGCTGTGTATTGTTTTACATTTCCGTTTTAATAAATTAGGGGAGTGGGCTCAAAAGTCAATATCTCTGTTTGCAGCAAAAACATTAATAATCAATTGAAATAAATGTACGAGTTAATAATTGCATATAATGTAGATCGCTCAAGCTCAGCAGAAGAAAAATTTAGCGTAAAAAAATCAACGAACAGCATTAGTAATAAACATTAACAACAATTCAAAATCATAATGAATTAGAAGTTCAGTTATTTTTTTCACACAATCTCGGTTTAAGAAACTTGTTGCACGAAAAATACATACCTTCAACAACAGATTGTGATGAAATTTTAACTTCGCCCATATTAGAGAACTAGATTCTTTTTTTGTAATCACGCAATGTTTCTTTCGTCACTTCAAGATGCTTTGGAAATGTCTACGCGATGTCGTGTCATTGTCATGTGAGAATTAACTGAGTGGGGATAGCATAATTAGAATCAAACTAGTATAATAAAAACTGTCTAGGTAGGTTGTAACAGACACAGTGTCGCACGCGAACAACAGTGGTGAGCATGCAATCAGAGTTTAGGTAAAATGCTTCCTCAACTAGAGAAAATGTACTTCGCTGATGAATTATTTCGTATTTGTATCGATTTTTAACATGTAAATATATTTCTAAAATAATGTTCACAAAAAATGGACTCGGACGAAGGCAATCTTAAATTTCAATTTGTTAAAACAGTTTGCTACCTTAGTCTAACCGATTTGGAAAGCGCTTTACGTATTAAGTGGAAAATTACAGATCTTTTATGGCAGCAAAGGGCACAAGAGAGCAATAAATTGTTTAAAACATTTAAATTATTTTTAAATTTATAGGAGTTGATATAGAGATATTTAGGTTGATTTTCAGAAACAGATAATGGGGAAAAAGATAATATGCCTAATAGACATGAGTTCGAGCTCAGACTCAAATTAGATATACAACTTCGTTCTCGGCGCGCTCGGGCTAAGAATAATTTAGATTTCAAATATTTCTTCTAACTGTGAAAATATTTAAAAAAATATAATTTTTTATTGTGATTTCAACCTTTTAATCAGTTTTAAGTGATTATACGACTTTGTTTTTTCGTTAGCTTTAATAAATGACCCGTCCCATGGCCGAGTAGTTAGCGAGCTTGGCTACTGATGCTAAATGATCTGGATTCGAGCCCCGGATAAGGCATGGATGTTCGTTTTTTCTGCTTAGGTCCCGCCATCCTCACAGACCCTCTGCTATGGTGAATAAACTGACAGGCGCCTATCAGACCTGTGGGGAATAGCTGCTTGAGGGGGTATTTATTTATTTTACTTACTTAATAAATGAATAGCTCTTTGCGTTTATAATGACGTTACCCACGAACTTTCAGTTTCTACTACTAGTATTTCTAACATTTTTCGTTCGAAATAGCACTAGCATTTCAATTTTGGTTATAAAATTATTATAATTAATAGTATAAGAATAAAATAAATGATTAGAGTCATGGATTTCTGTATATGTATATGTCGTAAGATTCATTCAATCCTCGCGTTTAATAATTGGCCGAATGGTCCGGGCTCGGACGGTCTCGAGCTTTTCTCCCACCTCAGGCTCGAATAATTGAACCCGAACTCATATCTAATGAGTAGCTATATTTTACTTAACACTCATTAATCACAACTATTCATTATTTCGAAATTATTTTGCTACACACGAAACTTCCGCTGGAGATATACTGTATAGATTTACTACTACTGAATTGTAAGGTTGTCTTATAATTTTTTAACGTTAAATAAATTAATTAAAAAAAATAAATTCCTAAAAATAGGAAATTAACCTAATACATATAGATGGGCAATCAGTCACTAAGTTCGTTTTAATTTAAAAGGAAGATAGGGCTATGGCAATCGAGTGAAGGTAACTCGGCGCACTATCTTCCTTTGAAGTGAATACGAATTCAGTGTCTGATTGCACAATCAATATGCTTTAGCTTTGCTTTTTACTTTTTTTTTATAATTGTAAATGTCTTACATTTTTAGGGCCCATATAAGATGATATAAATTATAAAATACCCATTTTTTTCTAAATTCAAAAACTTTCGCTTCATATGTGATACATAAACATCGAACCACATTTTTCCTCCCTTTTGGAGTCGTATTTGAGGCAGCCCATGACATTGAAGACGTCACAAGCTTTAATTTGGAATATGACTCATTAAAGTCGAATCCATGGGGAAATCCGTCCCTCCCCTTTTTTATTTCACTTCATTAAATATTTTAGGGATAAACTCCTTTGGATAAAGTTGCAAGATATCTGAAACTCAGTTGAACAGTAGAACTTTTCCACGATGGAGGAGAAAGGATCGAGCCACAAGGACTGACCATGACCCCGGAGGGTCGGTAGATCTCCAGGCAGTCAAGAAGCAGGTTGTTGCGGGGAGAATAGTGAGTGCAAAAGTCGAAATAGTTTACGACGGTCATTATATGAGCTTTCATTTCAGGCTTAACTCGTAACTGTAGGTCCTCCCGTTCGGAAGTTATAGTAGAACGGCTTTCACATTTCCGGTTTTTCAGGGGGAGACATTTTTTTATTATCAATGGCATTCCCCGCATCATACATACATACAAAATCCTCATGTAGCCATGGGATACAGAGGTCCAACCAGACTATGTAATTTTCCTCTCCAGACGTGTCTCTTTTGAGCTACAGCTGCTGCATTTGGCCACTCTAGGCCAATTCTAGCAAGGTCCTTATTTTCCCCGCATCAGAAGTTTTCAATTGACGTATAGCCTGTTACATTCGGCACTCGCGTTCTGGAGATATAGTAGAATAATCTTTTCAATATATGTCCTTTTTTATGGGGGTCAATTTTGTATAGCCTATGACACTCTGCGCGTTCACAAGTTTTCATTTGACCCATACCTTGTTATTTTCCGCACTCACGTTCAGAAGATAGAGAGGAACAATCGTTTTCATATTTCCCCCTTTTTTTAGGGGGAAGAAAGCTTGGGGGATAAAATCTGTGTAATCTATGGCACTCCGCATCACAAGCTTTCATTTCACACGTAAATCATTAAGTTTCTCCAACGCATTCGAAAGATATGGTTGAACAACTATTACAAATCCACAAACCCAAAAGCAGACAAATGTCAAAACGAAAAGCAATAGAAAGAGAGGTAAAAACGATTACATTGTCGGTACCTGTTGAAAGCATGTTTAACTTAAAAGAGCTTCGTATTTCCTGCTTAGGAAATAAAATGATAGCAGTTTAGAAAAAGAAAAATGCGTTAACGAGAAGCGGTATCTTAAGAAGAGAAATGTATTGGGTAACGATTGGAGTGAGGTAGAATGATAACTGTCGAAAAAAACTTTTCCTACATTCTGGCTGGAACACTATTCCTTTTCACGAAAAGGACTGAGAAAATTTCGCTTCTTTGAAGGAAAAGCCCTTGAGTCCTAGCAAGTTACTTTAATAAATATTTCACGACAACACCCTTTAACTTGAGCAAAATCATCCTTACAAAAAATATCCCTTTCACCTAAGAGATACGCGTTCACTCTTAAAAACAATGATCTACGGAAAAGTTTTCAATCACTTTATACAGGTTACCATTAATCAATACAAATTTTAAAAACCGAGCTGGTTTTATGTCATTTATTTATGATTATGTATCTTGGTCAAAGCATATGCGTTTTTGCTATAATCTGATGATCTCACATTTCTTACAGTGGTTCTCTGGAACATGAACTGAAGAGTTTCACCATGCCTCTATTTAATAAGGTAGCTCAAGAAGAAATTCATGTCCTTTGTGGAAATCACATGCTTGCTATTTGAACTGCAGAATTCTGAAATTTCGATTTAAATATCCCTGTCGTCTTATCATATATTGTTTTTTTCCTATTTCGTATGACGTGTGTTCTTGGAAATCAGATTTCAGCTTAAGAAAAAGTTCCATTAAATATCAAGATATCGTATTTAAGTCCTCTGCCACAATTTCAGTGAAGCTTATAACGAAATCTAATATTATGTTTATCGAAACGGGAAGAAAAAAACAAAATGATTAATGTTCCAGATCATAAAATTTAATGATGCATCTCGGAAAAAGCATAGTCGTACGTTGCATTCGAACGATAACAAGATATTACCTCTTTAGTTTTTGGCAGTACATTTTATAATCTGCAAAAAAAATAACGAAAAACAAATGTAAACATTTAATATGAGGTTTTTAATACTACAACTTACAAAAGAAAGTACGTGTATGTGTAAATGTTATTTCGTTTTACTGCATGAAAGAAAAATGTTAAAATTTGGCTGGCCTATGAATATTTTAAGACAGGTATGTTCTGAAATATATATACAATAATTTAAGGTTCTTTATTCTCCCAAGATTACTTATTTTTTTTACGCTTTAATGAATTAAGTTCTAGAATTTATTATACACGACTTTTCAGAAAACGAATGAAAAATGTTCTATTAACCGCAGTTTACTCTCCACATTCTCAGTTAAAAGACGTTAAAGTGGTCCTTTTTACGCGCCATTCTTCCGCTTTTGTGAAGTACATAAAAGAGAACTAGCGCTGATCTGCAACCAATGGAACACATGGAGTGTAATCAGGTTGCTTCCCTACAGACTGTAACATCACTGGGGAAATCTAGGTACCCATTTTATTGCTGGCTAACCCATGGAGCCAACACATGGGAGTCGAAATTCTCTTTTACGATACTTATATTTATGTGAGAGTTGGTAGAGATAGCGATTTTACCCTCTTAGTCGGTTGAATTTTCGAATATTTTACGTCATGGCCGGGATTTTTAAAGTAGCTCTCTTTCCAACACGGACACTAGTAAACGGAGCGTACCATACCACAATTCACAAAATTTGAAACGTTAAAAGAAATCTACCAATCCGTCATTTACCTTTAGTTCGCAGCTATATTTCCACCCCCAGTGGAAATATAACTGCGAACAGAACTGCACTTTAATCCTGCATTTTACATTCTATTCGTATTAAATATTCTTACGAAGCGTATATACTGTTGCGCGAACAATTCAATGGCATATCATAATGAAATTTAAAAAAAATACATATATTCCGACCTTAAAAGGTAAGAAATAACGTTAACCTAAAACATTTTTAGGTGGACATTCTTCCCTTTCCAAACTTCTTCACTGGATTATCAAAAAAGATATTATCATTTTATAATGAAAATTAGCTCCTCGATGGGACTAGAACCTTGAGAGAACACCTTCTGAAACAGCCAAAGTCATGTTTCTTTTTAGCAATATTTTCCTTTAATGCTTAATATTTCTCAGTCAAAATAATATGCGCATTATCTGAACTAAACAAAAGGTAATTACACTCAGTGACAATTGAATATGCCTACCCCAACCTATGCCTGAGGAAAGCATTGAGAGAGCAACATTTCAGTTTTGTGAGAAGTGCGAATTAGAAACTGACACAAACAAAGGGAAAGTGGCGGAATTTGTCAGAACTGGAAAACATGATTGTTGGTACTAGTTTTTTTAGGCTTCTATCTCAAAAACAATACCTCTCCTTTCTTCTTCCAAAGCAGCAGCAAAGTAAGTGGTATGGGACTATTTGATAGCAGATTGGTGCTACACCAAACCTAATATTATCACGGAAATGGCGTCTTTAATTAAAAAAAAAAGAAAAATAAATATCTTCCATCAGAAACATTAAAATCTCTTACTTAAACTTATTGTAAAGAAAAATTAAAAAAAATATTTTGAAATATATTCTGATGGGTCAGTACTATCAGAGTCTGGCTCGGCATCAGCTGCATTTTATGCACTACAAAATGATTATTTTAAATCTTATAAATTACCTAAAACACACTCATTATTCTTGGAGTTTGGCTTTAGTAGCTAAAGTGTTTGGACGAATTTTCCTGTGCAACTAGGGAATTATGCTTTTGCCAATTTTGGATTATGTTAAGAGTGGTGCCTTTATTATTTAAGCTGTGCGCGATATTGACTTTCGTCTTCAATTGTGTGCTGTGGACAATCGTCTTTTCCTGGCAGTTTCTATAATGGGGAAAAAAGGTAAGGTAAATAACTCAAATCTGAAACAAAAAAAAAACAAAAAAAAAAAAAAAACGGCTGGAGTATCTATTAAATCATCAGAGCAAAGCCAGCTTAAAAGTTCAACAGATATGTTGCAAAATTAAACATAATAAAAGAAAAGAGATCTATGTCAACTAACGACCTAACTAATCTATAAGACTCATATGAAATATTTGATAAACAATCCGCAGAAAGGAAAATAAAATGATGAACAGAAAAAACATAGATCTTCAAAAAAAGCAAAAAAAAAAAAAACAATGTGAACCAAATAATCAAAATTTAGTCACCGAAATATCAACAGATGAAGAAGCTTCACAAAATGGACAAAGTGACAAAACAAGCGTAACTGGAAATAAAAATAATGACTTAAAAAAAAAACAAAAAAAAACTGATACAGGATGAACCATTAAATACAAACTCATATGATGAACTATCTTCGGATGGCTCAACTCATAATGACATTTCAAGAAAGAGAGATGACGACAATAATGAATTTATGTTATTAAAACGAAGACCTATAAACAAACGACAACAGCGATATAAAAGAAAACTTATAATCCGCTCAGCAAATTCATCTTCCGATGAAGAGGGTCCAAAAAGTTTGGAAACGGACAAAAATAAGGCTTCGCTTTATCAAAGTGAGAAATATAGGAAACCAAGACAAGATGATATGGCCTTAATCTACTTCAATACCTCAGTTAAACTCTCTGATCTAGACGACACTCTTGTTACTGATTTTTTCTTCAATGTTTTGCAGAAAGATTTGAAAGGGAGGTTTACAAATACGGGGGACATCATCGTCTTTCCTAAAACTACAAAAAATTGACAATATCCTGGGAATAGGCGTTGAATTCAGATTTCCCTCTAAGAACTTCTCAATGGGACTAATACTTAAAGTACATCAAAAATATTCTGATGAGCAACTCCTACAGAGCCTCAAAGAGATAGTGTTTTCAAAGTACGACGAATGGTGCGGTATCTTCCTAATTCTACTGAAAACGGCTTCACAAAAAAATTATCTGATAATGTGATCATCTATACCACTAATAAAACTTTACCCCGAAGAGTTAACATCGGCTTCTCACATTTTTTTGTTCAGAATTACTACGGATCCCTGGCACTCTGTGCCAATTGTTGTCGATGGGGCCACGTTATCTCAGTATGCCGGGGAAGGACCAGATGTAAGAGTGGAAGTGAGGAACACTCCTATAAAACTTGCAAATCATCTGATTTATGCTGTCCGAATTATGGAGGACCACACCCGGCAACATACTATGCATCTCCCACAAAGAAAATTGCTTGCGGAGCTATGCGCCTTCAGCATACGCTGCAGATAGTCTGGTCGGCTGCTTACTTCCAAGCGAAAAAAGAACTAGCTCTCTACAACGTTCGCATGGATCCGATTTTCAATCCGCCGAAGGCTGCTAGAAAATCAACAAACGTTCCTGATAATGACTCTGATATTGAGACCTTTGACACACATGAACTTTCTCAACAGAATCTTTCGACATTACATGGTTTTGACAGACATAATATTATGGAAAGATTAACTCTTAAAAGACAACAAAATGCACATAAAATATCTTCAGAAAGGGAAAGGGATTTAAGTAAACCCTCTACTTCAAAGGCCACCAATACTACCCCATCTGAGCCTATGGATCTTGGAAGACCCAGCAAACGGTCAACGATGAATAATTCAGAAAAAGTTAACAAATCTACCAATAATATGACATATGCTCAGGCAACTAAAACATCGTGCAAAACTTTGAGCAAACATAACAAAGAAATGGAACTTAAAACTTTAACTCCATTTGACATTGCTAATGAAATTAGCTCAAATCACATTTCGTGTAATTTAATTGTGGATCTCATCATAAATCTACTAAAGTGCATTTGTCCCTCGGAAGAGATATACAATATGATCTGCGAGATACTCGTCCAACTCAAAGAATGAGAAACTCAAAATCCTGCAGTGGAATTGCAGGAGGTTCTACTCTAAAAGGGAGGAAATTATTTTACTAAGTAAATACGATTCAATTGATGTATTTGCGCTGCAGGAATTGTAAACAAAACGCGATATCAACTTTACAAATTTTCTTAAATATACATACTTTGCTCCATTACGTAATAATGGCATTGGCTTTCTTATAAACAAAATATTAAACACAAATTAATTAATATACATTTTGATATGCACTTGTTAGAAATTCTTGCAGTGCGAATTTTATTCAACAATATATCTTTTTCCATCATTAACATATACAATCCAGGCATGGCATTATCTAAAAAATTTTTAAACGATATTCTAATACAAATTCCGCTCCCACACATAATACTTGGTGACTTCAATAGTCACCACCCTTCATGGTTTTCCTATAAAACTGACCCCCCTGGTGTTTCATTAAGCATATTTATAGCCAGTTCTGAATTAATTTTATTAAATCAAAAAATTACTACACATGAAAACCCTCATGCACATCGATCAGTTATTGATTTATCCTTAATTTCACCGGAACTATATGAAAAATTTTAATGGTCACTGCTTCCGGATATCCGAGGCAGTGACCATCATCCGATCTTGCTTTCTTCTAATTTTAATATAAAATATAGAAAATTAATACATCTTAATAACTGGCCTCTTTTTAAACAAATCTTAAAGCAAAATTTACCTTCAAGAAATATTAATAATTATGATGAATTTATTAATCAAATTTTTGATATAACGAAAATTGCATTTCAAAAAATCTTAAATAAAATTCCAAAAATTCAGTTCAATTTTTGGCACATGAATAAACTAATAGCGATCCGGAAAAAAACGGAAAATAATTACTAAAGATCAACAAACTTTACAGATACCGACAATTAGAAAAAAATCAACGCTCAGGTCAGGAAAAAATTAAAAGCACTTTATCGTCAAAACTGGAAAAATTTTACTAGTGAACTTAACACCATCACACCAGGAAAAAACATATGCAAAATATTTAATAAAATTATTGCAGTAAAAAACCAAACAAACCCAACAGCTGAATTAGGCATTACAAAACAATATTAATTTTAATGACACACCAGACATTTTTGCAAAAAATTTAAAAATTACAGAAAAAGAAACCTTAACTGAAACTGAAAGATTATTTACTGAAAATGTTATAAATCACGCAAAATATTTTAGAAATGACATAAATATATTAGATAAACCATTTACACCTTCTGAATTAATATATGCCATAAACAAACTAAATTTTAAATCGGCCCCAGGAGCCGATAATATTTCAAACAAAATTTTTTAATTTATGCCAGAGCCTTGGAAATGTCAATTATTAAAAATTTCAATAAAATTTGGGAAAAATAAAAAATACCAAAATCATGGACAAAAGTCATAATTTTTTTACTTAAAAATGGGAAACCACCCACTGAAATAAATTGATATAGACCCATATCTCTCCTTTCAAATGTTGCTAAATTTTTTGAACGCTTACTATTTAAACGACTTAATTGGTTTTTTGTCTAGGGATACTTTTTCCTTTTTTGGATTTAGGAAAAACCGTTCAGCGAAAGAATGTATTTCACTATTACTACAAGATGTTATTTTAGCAAACAAGAAAAAACGAACATTAGTATTAATTTCTATAGATTTTAAACAAGCTTACCATTCTGTCTGGATCTCAGGATTAATTCATAAATTATTAAATGCTAACCTAAGTACTAAATTTATACACTATTTTTTTAATTACTTACAAAATAGAGCTTTACAAGTCAAAATTGACTCTAATTTTTCCAAAGAGATTACCATCAAGAAAGGATTATCTCAAGGCTCAATGTTTGTCTCCTTTGTTATTCAATTTTTACATTGCAGATATACAAAAAATTTTACAAAAACATTACATACACGACTTATGCGGATGACTTACTATTTTGGTTTTCAGATGAAAATGATTATACAATTCAACAAAATCTCCAAAAACAATTAGACAGACTAGCAGCGTATTGCAAAAAATGCCATCTTACCATCAATATTTCCAAAACATTTTGCATCTCTTTCCATAAAAGAAACAATTATTCTCCCAAATATGTTTTAAAAATCGACAACACAAATATCACACAGCTGGCAAAATGTAAAATTCTTGGCATACACCTTGATACTAAATTAAATTGGTTTCACCATTTAGATACAATACTTAACACAGGTCTTAAGCTTCTAAATTGTCTGAAATATTTCGCTTTCCAACATAAAGGTACTCCACAATTTTACCTCTTAACTCTCTACAAGAATCTTATTCGTGCAAAATTTGAATATGGAATGGAATTTATCACTGGACCTGTTTTCACCAAATTCAAAAAACTAAATTCTTTACAAAATAAATGTATAAAAGTTGCCCTTGGACTTCCCATATTTTGCCCAACACTCTCCATTATATCAGAAACAGGAATATCTCGCATTGAACTCAGACACAAAATTTTAATTGTAAAATAGTTTTAAACTTCATTTCAAACTCCCATCACATCCCTTTTACAAAAAATTTAAAGCTATTCCTTTTTTAAAAATTATTCAAAATGAAACAACTTTAAGGAATTTCTTTAAAAAATTTTCAAACATTACTCTAAAAGGGGATATTCCCGAAATAATCCCAGATTGGAATTTTACCAAACCAGAAATTAATATAGAAATTCCAAATTTATTTTCAAAACAAAATATCTCTCAAGAGGCAGCCGCTACATTGTTCCAAGCTTATAATCATGAAGAATATGATTCCTTTTTTAAAATTTTTACATCCGGATCTCTTTTACAAGAACCCAAATCACTAAGAGCAGCTTTTTTTGTACACAACAAAAATTATTCAAACTCTTTCAAACTTAAGCATTTTATGCCAATTATTCACGCTGAAATGACAGCAATAATATAATATAATAGCACTCAACTGGATTACATTAAATCTTAATTAACCAAAATATAGTTATTTTTTCCGATTCTAAAGGGGCTTTACAAATATTAAATCAAGATTTTTTATACTCGGACTACAACTATTATATCAAAACAATTTTAGATTTACATTCAATAATAATTTTTAATCTACGAAAAAATAATTACATATAATTACAATGGATTCCAAGTCATGTTGGAATCCAGGAAAATGAACATGTAGATCTTTTGGCCAAAAATGCTCATAATCTTAATCAAACTTATAAAAATCATTTTTTTACACAAATATCAAAGCAGAAATAAAAAATCTAGAATGCATATTAACTGAAAAATATTTTAATATACATGCATCTGTTACAAACAACTTTAGGTGTTATATTTCAAATAATATTTCAAAAATTGAAAACCTGAAATTTTCTCGAAAAGAACGCAAAATTATCCTCAGACTCAGAACCAATTCAGCTTTACTTAAAACGACATCAAATATAAATTCAAACTTGTAAATTCACCAAATTGCACCAGCTGCAACGCACCAGAAACAATTCACCATGTTCTCTTGAACTGTATACATTATCAACAACAAAGGAAAGAATTCTTTACTGCCTTAGAAAAATTAGGCATTTTGGACTTCGAAACCAACTTTATTTTAAATCAATTTTCTAAATTTAAAAATCTTGAAGTTTTAAAATTATTGTTGAAGTTCTTATTACAAACTCCTCTTTGGAATAGAGTCTAAAAAAATGAGAGGGAAAGAAAATATATAAAATAATTAAGAATTTAAAATATTAATAAAAAAAATTCCCAAAAAATTACAAAAAAGAAAGCTCTAATATAAAAAAATTATAAAAAAGAGAAAATGTTTGAAAAAAAGTAAAAAAAAAGGTTAAAAAAATCCTAAAACTAATTAGTTTTAATTAAAAATAAAAAAGGGAAAAAAAAGAACTCACAGTTTAAAAAAATGGTGAAATGATGAAAACATATTTATAAAATAATTATCAATATTTCAACATTTTTTATCTCTTGCTTTGGTAACTAAAAAATTACTTGAGAAAGCCTGAATAAGGAACTCTCATCATCCAGTCACGTAGAATAATAATAATAATACCATTATTCATGCTGAATTATTTGCCATAATAGGAACACAATTATTTTGAGGACTCCAAAGGAGCAATAATTCAATCTCTCTTACAAGAATTTTTATATACAGACTACAATTTTTATATTTCACAAATTATTTGATATATATATATAGGTAATTATTACAATGGAGAAGCAAAATAATGAAATGAAGTAAAAAAGCGCAAAAATACATTTTAGAGTTTGATTTTTTTTTAATATTGCGTTTTTCTATAATAGCTTAAAAATAATGAATTAGAAAGCATTTTCAGTCCTATTCAGTTCAATTCAATATCAGGCATCTCTCCAATTTGTTTTCCAGCATTCGGGCGCTGCATATTGTAGTCAAAGTGCCATACCAAAAATTTTATTCAGGAGGTTTTTCAAAATTCTGGGAGTACATGAGATACAAAAGAAGGGCATGTCCTCCATTTGGAGGACGTACGGTAATCCTAACCATGACGCTACGACATTACTATTGAAATTAATTTTTCAACGTTGAAGAGCTTGCAGAATAGACACACAAACAAATATATCTTATAATTCGAAATGCCGAAACATTTAGTATAGTCGAAAGGTCTCTTTCTTGTCCAATGCATTTTTAATTTAAACAGATAAATATTTTAAATTGAATAGACAAATTATTATATACACCAACAATATCAAAGCAGAAATATTGTGTCCAATCACGTATAAAACTTTCTATATCATTTGAAACCAGTCATGCAAAAGTAATCATGGGTGAAGGCAATGATGTTAGTGATTTTGACCATGGCCAGATAATAAGTGCGAGGAAGGTCAGTTTTTCAATTACCACAACTGCTGAATTCTTGAGATTATCACGTCAGATCGTCACATATTTATACCGACACTACGTGAAATACAGTAAAACTTCAACTAGTGGGAGAAATGTGGACATAAACGTGCAATTAACTCTTGAGGTGAGCCAGAATGTTCCACATCGTTACAAGAAATTGCACGGCTACTATGGAGCACATAACGTCGGAATTAAATGACTGCATGTCCATAAGCTTATGCATAAAGTCCACGTCGTAACATGGAAATAATAGGCTATGTCAGTCGATGTCCACATTGTGTCCCCTTATTGACTGCAAGGCACCTAAAGATTAAGCTGCAGTTTGCAAAGGTCTATCGCAACTGGAATGCAGAGAACTGGAAACACATCATCTCTTTTGACGAATCATGGTTCAATTCTATCTAGCCGATGGGAGGGTGAATATGTGGCGTATGGGTGCATATGTGGGTGCATAAGTGGCGTAAATCACAGGAAGCGATGGACCCAGTTTGCCAAGTTGGGGTCGTACAGGCAGGTGGTGTAACAGTTTGTGGTGTGTTTTTATGGGTTTCCTTAGGGCTCCTCGTACACACTGAGACCTCCGTCACCAGCGAAAGGAATGTGAATATCCTAACCAACCATCTACACCCGTTCGTAACGATTTTCTTTCCACATCATGACGCCATCTTTCAACAGGACAACGTCACACCGCATACTTCCCGAGTGACGACCAATTGGCTCCAAAAGCATTCAGTCAATTTACCACAATCTTATAGCTACCTTCGATCCCGGACCTTAGCCCCATTGAGAATTTTTGGAACGAATTGGAAAAATCTGTTTGAGCCCGCCAACTCCCACTGGTAACTATGGGTCCTCTAGGACAGGCGATCCTCGCTTTGTGGGCGGCAATATCATCTCCGTGTTTTCGACACTTCAATGAATCCTTACCAAGACGTCTGGCTGCTGTTGTTAAGGCAAAAGATGGAGCAACAGGTTATTAGGTAGATGTATATAATAATTTGTCCATTCAGTTTATTTTACTTACTTTGTTGATTGAAGCTGTATTCAGTCGATAAAAATGAATATTTATACCTCTTGAATATACACATGTTATGTCTTATACTGCATCATACTCATATATTAATAATGAATCATGGTGATAAATTGGTATGCTTTATCTCTGGTTGACACATTTTTGCCCACAATGGGCTAAATGACCAGGTCATAAGGGCACCAAAGGCTGAAAGAAAGGTTGTTGGAAGGGGATCCACTGGACAGCTGTTAGGATACAGATAGTAGCCTCCCGTCTAGGCAATCCAGCATGTTTTCTAACCTGCACAAGGGATGCCTCTTCTGCACACGGTGCCCAGACTTAACGTCCCATCTGAAGGACGGCGGCCTTTCCAAGCCCGTCGCTGTACCCAACTGATCGAGGGCAGGGTGGAAATTTTGCTGATATAAATCTCAAAGCTGGCCCAAGTGGGACTCAAAACTGGAACTGCAGTTACGAGACTGGTGAGATATCGGTTGAGCACACACACCCTCGCCCCCCATGGTGATAAGATCTTTCATCTTTGATACAAGGATTTGAATTCTCATTCTCTTTACGACAATTAATGCATTTTTATTGTTGGCGAATGAACTTTGCTCATGAGAATTATTTTTATTATTAGAGGATTAAATATTCTAAATTTGGGTTTGAATGTATTTTTTACGATAGATATTCGTACACACAGGTGAACTCACCGTCACCAGTAGTAAAAAATTCGGTCAAGGGAGATTCACTTAGGAAAGACCATTTGAACAAACAGAAAATGCACCCAACCGAGCTACGCTGCTCTAAAGGTCAGGGGCGAGAGAGAGAGACAGCGAGGTCGCTGCCGCAAGGCTAGTGGATCAATCTTTTCCCCCAAATCACGCTCGCTTCCCTCTCATCCGAGCTGGCCATCTGGCCCATCCCCTGAGCACACGCCAGCTGCTGGGTTTCTAATGGCGTCCGCGTCTCTTGGGGCTGGAAAGGCTTAACGACCCTTACGGCCGGCTACTGGCCAGGAAGGCCCTCCACTGCACTAAAGTGTTTGTGTGTGTTTTCGTATAGGTGGGAAGAGTAGCGTAATAGGAATGGAGGCAACTGAAAATAGGGTAAGTGGAGCACTGGAGTCTTCGTTTCCTCAGTTCTCTAACTGTGCTAGTGAATACTAAACATTCAGAGCTGTACAATGAAAAGTTGGCGTTCCTTGAATATAAGTACAGTCTATTCTTGTAAGTTTATAGGTGATATTTCGTGAAGTTGTAAACTAAATTCAAGGTTATAGTAATTGTGAAAATGTTTCTTATAGAACAAACCATCTGTAACGTTGGGTAGCAACACTGTATAAAGTTCCTTTCGAATATAACTCTGTTTGTTTTACACAAATACGTGGCCAAAGATGCTGAAGACATTTTTTTCTAGTCTTTAAAGGAATGTGATTAAAATTTGGAAGACCTATAAACTAGAAGATAACTTTTAATAATAAAACTACAAATAGAAATAAAGACAAAATATACACGGAAAGCAAATTTCTGATGAAATGAGGTGCTGCAGAACTTTTAATAAAGCTCATTTAATCAACACACTGGATAATGTGTTGCGACAAATAGTTCTGAATGTGAATGCGCCACTCGAAACAGTATTCCCATTGTTTATCCTTATGAAGCACTATCTTTTGTGATTTTGGTTGTCATCTTTACGAACCAAGTTATTTATGGAACCATTCTAATTGAATTATCTCTGTATTATTGCTTTTGGAGATTGGAAAAGTCATTTGAGAAAAAGGAGATACTGATATGAATTCTAAAATAAAAAGTAAATAAAAATTTACAAAAATCTTATGCGCCATTTCACATCCTAGGATCATTTTAATTCGATATATATGCAATTAATTTTAATCTAACAATTGTTTAAATGCCAAATAGTTAAATGTAAGATACCATTAACTCGTTCTATTACTTTAAAGTTAAATACGTTTTTTTATCTGTGGAAAGCATAAAAGGTTGTGAGTGAAACTGCGCACTCTTCTTATTAGTTCAATCCAAAACAGTCATATTCATGGCGAAAAGCAGAAAAAAGCAGTCGATCTGATGAAACCCATGTGTACGTGTGTATATCACGGTGTTTGTAAAAGTGTTAGTTATTCTCAAACACTTTTACATGGTAGCTAGCTAGTCACTGGAAGGAGAGCTATGCACCAATCCCCTGTGATGATGCATAGGACCGGCAAGGCCTAGCACCTAATGTACGACCCCGCCTTCTCGTGGTGTAGACCGTTAGTGCCTTTCAAAAGAGATACTCTCTTGTGGAAGTGAACGGAAGGGGAGGGCTGCCATATTAGTGTGACCTACTGATCTGAACAACTATGGCTACTTTTCATTTTTTTTTCCTTCTCTGCTGAGAAGTGGTCAACTACACAGGGTCCTGGTGCTGAACTTATAAGCTTACTGGACAGGATTAAGGCTCTGAGTTTGATTATGGATCCTGATTTTTGCTGCATTAGTGAGCTTCTATGGAGTGAAAATTTACCGCTGCGATTTCTGTTTGTGAGTTGACAGCCCCAAGTGAATAGATTCACGGGATATATTTATCAGCTGGTGGATAATCCTGAACCGAGGTCATCGCAGGCACCTGAACTCTTTGCTTCTATTGGCATCGTCAAATTCTACATTGGAGGAAGTCTTCCAGTGCAGATGGCTTCAGCCTTTAGTGGTGGGGGAACGGGTCTTTGTCCCATGCCTGCCATTAGGGGGCTGTTTGATATTGTCGGCATTCCCTCTCTCAATAAACATAGTTTCTTTAAACATCTCACTAACCATTTTCTCTCCATAGGTAGTTGGAATGTGAGGACTCTGCACAGAGATTCTTCTCTTGATGTCCTCACACAAACATTCCACCATTACAATTTAGATATTCTCGGTTTGCAAGAGCCCAGATAGACAGATAAAGGTCAGATTCTTAAAAATAATCTTAAATTTCTCTTTTCAGGGAGGGACGACAATAAGCGTCACCAAGGCGTGGGTCAGTACCAACTTTGGCACTGAAGTCACCTAGAACAAGGGTAATATCTCCTTTCTTGATAGAATTCAAATATTCTGAATTTGTCTGAAAAACCTATCCTTCTCATCCTCATCGGCATCCTCAGTGGGGGCATAACAGCAGATAACATTCAAGTCTTTGTCTTATAACAGCAGATAACATTCAAGTCTTTGACAAACGTTTGTCTGAAAGTTTGCTGTAAGAAACCTTTCATTAATGCAGTCATGTCCTAAAAGAGCATCACCAGCTTGTCTGCTGAGAAGCAGACCCACGCCTTGGTGATGTTTATTGTCTTCCCTCCCTGAAAAGAGAAATTTAAGATTATTCTGAAGAATCTGACCTTTATCTTTCCATCTGGTCTCTTGCATGCAGAGAATATCTAAATTATAACGGTGGAATTCTTGTGTGAGGACATCAAGAGAAAAAGCTCTGTGCAGAGTCCTCACATTCCAACTACCTATGGAGAGAAAATGGTTAGTAGGATGTTTAAAGAAACTATGTTTATTGAGAGAAGGAATGCCGACAATATCAAACAGCCCCCTAATCGCAGACATGGGACAAAGACCCGTTCCCCCACCATTAAAGGCTGAAGCCATCTACACTGGAAGACTTCCTGCAATGTAGAATTTGACGATGCCAATAGAAGCAAAGAGTTCAGGTGCCTGCGATGACATCTGCTCAGGATTATCCACCAGCTGATAAACATATCCTGTTTCACATTCACTTGGGTCAACACACATTCACTTGGGTGTGTTAACCCACAAACAAACAGGAAACACATCGGATGATTCTCCTTCCACAGAAGCCCACCAATGCAGGAAATTCAGGATCCATAATCAAGCTCACAGCCATAATTTCTTTCAGGTTGATATGTATGGTCAGCACCGGTATCCTGTATAGTTGACCACTCCTCAGCAGGGTAGAAAAAAAAAGAAAATTAGCCATAATTGTCCAGATCATTAGGCCACACTGATGTGGCAGACCTTCCGTTTCCTTTCAATGAAATTAAAAAAAGAATGTTCGAAATGGAAAAGGGTCTTGCCTCAGGGTCAGCGGCTTACTTGTTCCACCCTGACCATATTCCTGTTTGTCTTTATATTGTATGAGTAAACAATAGAACATTAACTCTGTCAGTTTTGTTTGAGGTTGGGTTGTTTTTCCTCCGAGCGACCCTTTTTTTGAGATAATGGACTAAATGGCCTGGTAGAAGGACTTCGAGGATTCAGAGAAGTCTGGAAGAAGGGGACCAACTGGACAGCTGGCAGGAGATATATGGTATGCTCCAGTCAAGGCCACCCAGCTTGTTCTTTAACGTGCACAGGTTTGGTTTGTTTTACCTAATGGCAGGTCGCAAAATCCTGTAGGCTCAGAGAAGGTTGGGAGAGGGGATCCACTGGAACAGCTGTTGGTAGACAGATGGTAGCCTCCCGTCAAGGCCATCCAGGGTGTTCTTTAACGTGCATAGGGTATGGCTCTCCCGCACAGGGGACCACGGCTTAACGTCCCGTCCGACAGACGGCGACCTTCCAAGCCCATCGGTGTCCCTACTGATCGTGGGCAGGGCGGGGAGTTTTGCGGAGATAAATCTCAAAGCTGACCCAGATGGGACTCGAACTTGGGAACTGCAGATTACGAACCTGGCGCGCTAACAACTGAGCCACCCCCCACCCCAACGTGCATAAGATATAGTTCTCCCACACACGGTGCCACGGCTTAACGTCCCATTCGACGGACAGAAACATTTCCAAGTTTTGTGTATGAAAATACGTTTCCTTTTGGAAAACAATTTTTATTCTGATTACATATAAATATAATTCATACTCTACGGTTACTGCACAAAAAAGTAGCATTTATTGTTCGAAATTTATCGCTATTCGGCATGAAATGGTTTACTCTAAAAACCTCCGCTTAACATTTTTGCGACTCAAGTTGTTCTCATGATATGTACTGGGAGCAAGAGTTGAAGCTAATAGCCTCTGGCTTACTCATCCATTGTAAAATTATCTGCGATGTTAAAGTTTCCTCCATATAAAGTGTTGCGCACAAGAACGAATGCTCTTCGTAGATTTTCTGCTTTATCCTTTGTCACTCTTTCGGTTCTCCTAGAAACCTCTCTTCAATCTGCAAACGAACTTATTCTTTCATTCTTTCCATTTACCTTTTCTCTTTTCTGAACTTTTCCTGCTAAATAACTAGTGAGCGAAGGTGACCATAGGCTGCATCCTATCATTCGCTTCTTTTCTCTTTCACTCTGCGCTACGTAATAACTACTTTCATGTCTCTCAGATTGCCGTCCTTAATGCCTCCTTACTGAAAAGGTTCGGTTAATTGCCGAGTAATCTGGGCTAAGCGATTTGTCAAGCCGAAACAATGAATTGATGAAGAGTTGAAGGAAAGCTTCTTGGAGTGGCATCAAGTATTAAGAGAGGTAATCATGGAGTAAGCGCGTTAAATCTGTTCGTAATGATGCTGTCCTCTGAGGAACGGACGAATAGTAAGGAAATTAACATTGATAACGAATTAGTCATTAGTGAACAATGTGTGTGCAGTATACTCTTCACTTCTCTGCGCAAGTGCGAAACAAAATGTTTAATTAATACTTTACCTTGAAGTTTGCTATAGCACCACAATTATTAAAAGTTAATCTTATTCTATTTCGCCTCCATTTCCAGATATGCAGCATCTTGAAAATCTTTTAAAATATTTATCTCGAACTTTCTAGATTCAGTTCGAGTAGCAAACGGCTATTAAAGTTACATTTTTGGATTCTTCGGATAATAAGAATGGGTTTCAAAAATATTTCACATTTATAATTCTTTATAGAATAAGTTCCTAGTTCATGCAGCTATAACACATGATAGTACTAACCTCAAGATACCTTTAAAATATGTATATATCAAACTTAAACTATTGAATTTTTCAAATTTTTACGTAATTCATTTTGGCAAACTATATGAAAAATGCAGCTAAATTATATGTTAATATCTATTTTACATATGAATACCAAATGTATTGGGGAATACATTATTTTCCTTTTCGAATTAATTCAAACCATGATACGGAGTGTACGATAACCAAAGCTTTCATTTCTCCACTTTCATAGGTACTTTTAACATATACTGGTTTTCATAAATTAAGGCGCATCCCTATATTATGCCAATGGGAAGTTAATGTCGAAGTTCTATAACTTCTAAAATAAGTTTTTATTCTTTGTTTTGAAAATATGATAGCAGATAAATATCTAAATAAAACGTATCAATATCTTGATTTACAACAATATTGGTTCAATTGGGTTGTTTTACCTCTGAGCGGCACTTTTTTGTACACAATGGGCTAAATGGCCAGGTCACAAGGACCCCGAAAGCTCAGAGAAGGTTGTGGGAGGAGATCAACTGGAACAGCTGTTAGGAGACAGATGGTCGCCTCCCATCAAGGCCACCCAGTCTGTTCTTTAAAGTGCACAGGGTATGGCTCTCCCGCACACGGGGACACGGCTTAAAGTCCCATCCGACGGACTGCGGCCTTTCAAAGCCCATCGATGTCCCTTATTGACCGTGGGCAATGCGGGGAATTTTTCCAAGCCCATCGGTGTCCCTACTGACCGTGGGCAGGGCGGGAAGTTCTGCGGAGATAAATCTCAACGCTGACCCAGATGGGACTCGAACCTGGGAACTGCAGATTACGAGCCTGGCGCACTACCGACTGAGCCACCCCCGCCCCAACGTGCATATGATATAGTTCTCCCACACACGGTGCCACACTTCTCGTCACTCCCGCCCCTATTGGTTCAGTATTTAGTGAGTTATGGTATGGAAGTCTGAATATTTAACAACAGCAATGACCTCCTCTCAGAATGCTAATTAGAATAATAAAAGCAAACAATATTAAACTTATTTCATGCATTTTTCATGAATTTTTCAGAGATCTGAAAAACGAAGGCGAAAATATTATACAGCATTGGAAAGGACAGGGTTACTGACCGAAGGTTACCTCTGAGTGGCACTTTTTTTGCACACAATGGGCTAAATGGCCAGGTCACAGGGATCCCGAGGGAACAGAGAAGGTTGGGGGAGAGGAACCACTGGACAGTTATTAGGAGACAGAAGTCTCCCGTCAAGGCCATCCAGCGTATTCTTTAACCTGCACAGGATATGACACCCCAGCACACGGAACCATGGCTTAACGTCCAATACGACGAACGGCGGTCATTCTGACAGATGTCAGGGTTATATTTAGTACGTATCCATTAAGTGGCGATAAATCTCAATATTCGGAAGTTAAGAGACTCAAACCAGAAAACTACTGGTTACGAGCCTGGATCGCCACTGAATAAGACAACCCCCGCCCTCTAATTGCAATGGAATGAAAGTATATGACCACAGATTCAGCAACTGCAATTTAAGAGAGATTTTGTGATTTGCTGAACCTAACAATTATGACAATCAGTTTGCAAGTTCAATCACATTTGATGAATATGGAATGTCGTTTCTAAAGGTAAGAGTTTTGAAATTGTGAAAATTAGCACTCTCTAATGGCTGAAGTTCAAACTAATCGTAGATTTGAAAACTTCGAATAGTAATATTTTATTAGTACTTATGGAACTCAGAAAGAATTTTTCATTTTTCACAAGAAAACTGAATTTTCCATCCCCTAAACTACCATACTCTGCCATCAAAATTTAAAATTTTGCAGCAATAATATCTGTTTGAAAATTTAACAAGAAAAATTCGTTTATTACTCAGAACAAAAACATTGAATGTCTGCAGAAAAATCGACAGACAGAAGACAAATTGAAAGCAACAGCTTTTATAAAAATGGAAAATTATTCATGAAAAAAAAAGTATAATTCATTCAAGCACTAACCTGTTCTCTAATATTGCACTTTATGCTTCCGCCACTCACCTTCTCCGTTTTAATAAAGATTTCAATTTGTACATCGTGGTGAAAATATCAGCATTATAGAGAATGTTGGCGAATCAGATATACAGGTGGATTACAAAGTATCAAACATCGAATGGTCAAAACGTCATTAGGATGAAATGTAAACACATGGGACTAGAACAAGTAAAAATGGTGTTTTAAGCAGGAAAATACGAGGTACGAATTTACATAATGAACATTGGTTCTGATGTAACTAACACACAAACCGGTGCCTACGTCATGGGAATGCCTGCTGATTTCCGCGATTCTCCGTGTTAGCAAGCGCGCACATGAGGGCAGCACCGTTCCGCGGTAAGCTAACCTACGCTAATGGTAAGCATATAGCGATCTGGTCGAAGTCATATGGTAAAGAATCAGACAGATGGCTAATCAAGTACAATAAACTAGAATCTTTCTCAGAGATACAAACGGGAATAATGAATCCTTAAATACTAGACGAATACTGTTGAAAATCGAGATTTAAATAGATAAAATTATAATCTTGAATTTATAGTAAGATTTCCATTCACATAACACAGAAATTCTCTAATATTTAGTTAATGCAGTATAACTCAGTTCCATATATTATAAATTTTTCTGCGATTCCGAAATATTATTTATTCAAAAGTGATCTCAGAATTTTTTTTTCCAATTACTCATGTCATCGTTACATTGCCGATTATTGATGCAGCTACCCTGTCTTGCAGATCCAGTTTGGAATAGATTCGATAGAAACTGAGTTTCGCTTCTCAAAACTGTTTCACACTTTCATAATACTGCATCATCGTTCAGACTTCTAGTTAAAAACAGCAGGAAGTAGACAGAATAGTAAATAATTACTTACGAACAAATCCGTATCAGAATCCAATTTTGAAGCAGGCGGTAAACTGCGTAATAGCCTATACTACTAAGAAGCAAGTAACAAGCAAAACAGCGGATCGCCAGCGCCAAATGAACGAAAATGTAACTAGCCCTGCCGTCATTTCACGTCTTGAAATCGGCAGGCATCCCCATTACGTAGGCACGGACACAAACAGTAGGAGATAGAGGGAGTGGAAAGCAGGAAAAGCTGATGGAAGGGAGACACAACCCATTGTCAGTCACGTGATCAGACGATTTTGCATCTTGAATAATTTTTAAACGAAGCTAGATGAGACCAGTTCCTTCTCAGTATCTTTCAGTCCACTCCTTGGTGCAATTTCGCCTAGATCTGCCAATTAGTTGCTTGATAGGACACATAATTGTAACGAATGGTTCTCACAGACCTAGCGCGACCAGCGGTATAACTAATTGCAATATCAGATATATTTCAATAAATCCCATTTTCCTTGTTATCACAAATATAATTGCATTTTTTAAATAAAAAAGATGAAAAATATCCAGATCTGATGAATCAAATAGAATCAGTAATAACATTTAAGAATCCCATTTATCCGACACTTGATTAACCGATAGTTAGTCAACTTTTTTGTTTTTAGAGATAAATATTATTTAGCAGTTGCAAAGGTATTGATATAATATTAACTTTCATATTTTCCGAGTCTCTCAATAGCCGAATAGCGCGCTCTCACTGTGGAAAAAGTGCAAAATGCCAAAACTTTAAAACAAATATTGCAAAAGAACTATTTCTGCTAGAAATTCGAAATTTTAGTGGTAGATTATGGCGGTCAAGAGGTTTACATTGGGGGAAATAATTTGTCCCCTTACCCCAAGTGGGAGTGATAAAACGCAATTTTTCGCTTTAAATGATAATATATAAGTTTAAACGATAATTCGTTGTGTGCTACCTAGGTACTAGCAAAATATGTAGCAGTATTGCATTTCTACAACCATTCACTAGTTCGAATTTTTTACTAGTAAAGGCCGAAAATAGTAAACCTCAATAGCGATCTCTAATGGTGGAAGTTGTAAAATGGCAAAATTTTAAACGAATATTGCAAACGATTTATTCACGCTAGAAATTCGAAGTTTTGGTGGTAGTATATGATGGCCAAGTGGTTTCTACCGTCATTAATTATTTCCCCACTTACTACCAGGAGGGGTAATGGAAATGAAACTTTCCGTTTTAAGAGATGAATCAAATATTATTTTTGCAATGTACAAGCTTTCATTTTAATATTAATCTCGGTAATAGTTTACGCAAATCCCCCCACTTTTTTGGGGGGACGAGGGAATCCTTGTATTGTTTAGATCCAAAATGAGTGGTAGTTATTTGCCAAATTCTGTGATCTTAGCTCTTAATGTTTAGGAAAAATTATTTTCCCTGTTTTATGTAGAGGAAAGTTTTTGCGGGGGGTAAAAACGTTGGGGTGGTCAAAGCGTGAATGAGAATTTGCATACCAAATTCGAAGATCCCACGTTTTATTGTGTAGGAGAAATTCCCCAGTACTTACGTAGGGGGCTGTTTTGGGGAGAGGAAAGAAAAATGGGCTGACAAATCCCTATGTTTCTTTAATCTATGAAGGGAAGTTGAATACTGAATTCGGTAATCACAGCTCTTACCATTTAAGAGAAATCCCTCCCCGCCCCCTGTTATTTTCATGAAAAAAAAGCAAAAAACTACTAGAGAGCATTTTTTAGAGGTTGGAAGAATATTGGGGACCAAACTCTTTCACTAAAATTGCGGTTTGAAAAAAAAAATGTATACTGAATTTGATGGTCCTGATAATTAAATGGTCATGATGCTGAATTAAATGGTAACATTTAGAAGTACTTCGTGCCAATTTTTAGATGGGGGAAATCATTACTAGGTGAAAGCATTTTAAAGGTCCTAACCTTTAAATTGCTCATCTTAGGATTAGAAAAAGCTGCAGAGTGAATTAGGCGGTTCTGGGTCTCACCAATTTATATTCAGTTTCTAGCACGTTTTCAAGAGGAAGGGATAATTTGTTTGGGAGGGAAGAAAATTTTGGAATTACGATCCCATGCATTGGTCTAAGTTACTCTTACAGGAAACTATATACTAGGTTTTGCAGTTCCAGCTCTTACCATTTAGAACCAGTTCCTACCTCTATTTAAAGAGGTAGGAACCTCTTTAAATAGAGGTTCCTACCTCTTTAAAGAGGTAGGATTTATTCCTACCTCTATTTAAAGAGGTAGGATTTAAAGAGGAGGGAGGTAAGTCTTTGGAGGGAAGAAATATGTTTTGGGTCCAAGCCTTTAAATTGGTCTATATTATGAATAGGGGAAACAGTATAATGAATTAGGCGGTTCTACCTTTTTACCATTTCGAAGCAATTCCTACCACTTTTTAAATGGGTGGGGAGGGAAATTTTTGAGAGGAAGTAAAAAATTGGAGTCGAACCCCTATCTTAGTTACAATTAGAAGGGAGTGGTGTACTGAGTTTGGCGGTTCTAGTACTTACGATTTAGAAGTAGTGCTACTGATTTTTAAAAGAGAGGGATTTTTTAGAGGGAGAGAAAATTTGGAGGGGCTTGAAAACAGATCAACAGAAAGAAACGAGAAACAGTCAGATCCTCTCAGATATATAGCAAATTCTTTTTTTATATGTCTCCTCTACTTAGTTGATGATTTTAGATATTTGAAAAGATAAAATAAAAATCATAAACATCTGTTGGGTTGAGGAAACTCACTAGAGAGCTGAAGGGCAGATAAAAATAAAAACCCATCCTCTTTTGCTATTTAGCATTCTCAGCCCATGTGGATAATTATATTCTCCTATTTAAGGCACAAAGATTTCACTCATATGAGTGAAGATCGGACCACTCTGCAATCTTTTTCTCGTTTCTAAACGACTAATAACGCAGCATTGGTAAAATCCCTGATGAAATTACGATTCATAATGCTCCAATCTTGGCTCCCTACTAACTGGCAATCCACGACTCTTAAGGGACGCGAATATTGTAATGGAAATATATCTTCCAAATGACCTTGTAGGTTAGATACCGAGTGTTTGATGATTGATTTTATATTTGCCACAGGGTATTTCTAGAGATTTTATTTATTAGAAAAGAATTCCTTAAATACGTATATTTAATCCGTTAGTGAAAAAAGAAAAGAAGTATTTGTTTTCATGTTTATTTTAAACATAATAAACATTATAATGAACTGAAAGAAATTTACATATAACATTACGCTGTATTATCCTGTTTTAGGATATATATTTCTTGGAAATTTTGCAGGGAATAATTTTACTGAGATGGGTAGATGACCAGCATTAATTTATCCTTACAGTGATCCTCGGCAGCTACTCTGTTATTCTAATATTTGTTCACAAACTCTGCTAAGTTTAGTACGTTTACTACGGTCGTTATTTTTCATAAGCTGACCCAAAATAGACTGTCAGTAAATAGATGCAAAATAGCGGTAATTCCGTTGGTGTGTTGTGGAGAAGATTGGTGCTGCTTAACATTACTCTAGGAAGAAGAACCTCGCCAATCAACAGCTTCTTCTCTCTGTTGTGACAGTTTAGGCACTCTGTGACGTCAGAATTGCGTGTTAGTTTATTGTATATTACTGTTGCTCCAAATACGGAAACATTCGAAGGGATAAAACACTCAGGTGGTTATTTCCTTTTTTCTGGTATAATTTCACACGAATCTTATTTTATTCATAGGATAAAGAAATGGAATTTAAGCTTTAGAGTTTGGATATAAATGATGTTCAAGTAGCTATATATTATCATTAAGATGACAAGTTATGAATTGGACTATAGAAATGTAAACGTACTGCTACTGCTGTTAGAGAAACCATATTCTAATAAAGTATCCATTTAAAGGAAATTAGATTTTCTTCAAACGAGACAATGTTGTTTAACACTAGCGTTTTTGCTGCTCTCTTTCTTTCCTGAATTAGTTTATCATATCACAATTCTCCTTTTTCATTTTTGCACTATTTATGACTATCACAAATGTAATTTTCTTTTAAAAATATTTATTGTATCATATTGAACTTCTTTTCTGTTTTATTTCCATCTTGCACATTATCAGCTTCCGTAAATGCATTCTCGGGCTATCTAAATTATACCGATCTTGAATACCAACTTTCTTTATAGCTCTCCTTTCTTAAAATTGTATTAAATGTCGCTTTTCAACTTAGATCTATATAGTACTATGCACCTCATTAGCTTTTTTGAGAATTTTTATGTGGAATAATGTTCAACAATTCGCATTTCGTATCACTTACTCTATTACAGTTATGAGCGAATAGTGAGGCATGGGAAGCTTTCTGGCAATGTTTGGGAACAAAGTATAATTTGGATAAAAAAGGATATAAACTGAAATGCAGACTGACGTATTTGCAGTATTTTAATAACTTTCGTAACTACTGTAGAAATACTATTTTATTACATTTGATTAATTTTAAAACTCACATAATTAACGATGCCATTAAAAGATAGAAATTAGGAATATATACGATAACCATTAAGACAGTAAGTAGGGAGATTGCAGTGATTTGTCTGAATCGCTGAAGGGTTGTTACGGAAAGGTTTGAGGACTATTGCTCTATTATAAAATGCCTTCAGACCGTTCAATAAGTTTATATCTTGTATTTAAATCAGTTTTCCAACAATAACTTTTACAAAATTTACGTTCTCTATTTATTTTACACTGAAGCGCCACTTTTGCTAAGGTTCTTTCATGCTGTGCGCCACATTTACTCTAGCACTTTGGAATGGTGTTGGCTCAGTCGGTAGCACAACGGCCCGTCATTTGCAAGTTTGAGTCTCAACTGTGCCAATGAGATTTTTCTTTTCTAAACCACACCCTACCCTCAGCGAGAAAGGGGTCATCGATGGGCTCAGATAGGCCGTCTCCTTCGGATGAGCTCACGTAACAGTTAATATTTATCGGCTACTGAAACTATGGGAGTAATTCAAAAATTTAAGTTACAACTTCGATTTGGACTGTTTTTCAGGCTTAGTGCAAATAAAGTACTTGAAGAAATTTTGACACAAAACTCAGTTGTTTCTTTTCTCTGTTGGATTATATTATTTCCCTCAACCACAGTATTTTGCCACATGTTGATTTAAATATTCGGGCCAATGCAAAGGCAATTCTTGCAGAAGAATGAGAGAAGGATGCGCACTGGACAGCATCCAGGAGTGTTGAAATGCTCCTGAGAAGTCCATTCATCCTGTTCTGTAATGTACATGTTACATGATACTTCTGAACATAGAGCCATTCTCCAAGTTACATCCAAAGTACAGAGGCCTTCTCAAGTCTATCGTTGTTTCGTCCTCAACTATGTAACTGAATGGCGACGATAAACAGGGTGAAATCGCAACGTTGATAAGGTTAGAGCGAGAGCCTGCGAACGTCAAAGCAGGAGCATGTCACGCTAAGGGCTGGGTCGTCCGCGCCCTTCTGCCATTTCTAAGCAATCATTAGATCGACACACTTTGTCACGTACTTCCCGTGAAACATCAACTGAAGCAATTTGATCATCAGTCAAGATTACTTTTCCTAAGTTTAAATGAATCAGCAGATTTCTCTTTATACCCCTTTTTTCATCCTTTATTACGTTATCTAACAAAGGCCTCGCTAACACGAACGACTACTCTTGTGCAATTCCGCCTTCTATAATGCAACCATGATATTCGTTCATTATCATAGTATTTGTACTACTGAAGAGAGATACAGTCATTTGAATTAATTCAGCGCGACCAGTTTCATCTTTTTACAGTTTCATTGACAATTGACTACGTTCCCCATGCGTATGAAATAAGAATATAGTATACTTTTATCCTTTGTTGCGCAGTTTTGCTTCTTAGAATCGCTCACACAAATACTTTTTATTAATCTGTATATATTTTCTCATTTCTTATAACATTCTTTCTTATCATAGTTCAAAGACTAATGCATCGAATCTTCATAATCCGGTAGAGCTCCCGAATTCTTCTCAATACTAAACTTATTCGCTTCGATCAAAAGACCACTGTATTGTCCTGTCGGCCATGATGGAAATATGACTTGCCACTGCTACCCAATTTCTAACCCCTAGTGGGCCACATTATACCTCAGACACCTAACCGTGGGGCTGCATTGTAGAAAATAGAATCTGCATCTGAAACACATCAGCAAAGAGTGTGGTATGTATGTATGTATGTATGTATGTATGTATGTATGTATGTATGTATGTATGTATGTATGTATGTATGTATGTATGTATGTATGTATGTATGTATGTATGTATGTATGTATGTATGTATGTATGTATGTATGTATGTATGTATGTATGTATGTATGTATGTATGTATGTATGTATGTATGTATGTATGTATGTATGTATGTATGTATGTATGTATGTATGTATGTATGTATGTATGTATGTATGTATGTATGTATGTATGTATGTATGTATGTATGTATGTATGTATGTATGTATGTATGTATGTATGTATGTATGTATGTATGTATGTATGTATGTATGTATGTATGTATGTATGTATGTATGTATGTATGTATGTATGTATGTATGTATGTATGTATGTATGTATGTATGTATGTATGTATGTATGTATGTATGTATGTATGTATGTATGTATGTATGTATGTATGTATGTATGTATGTATGTATGTATGTATGTATGTATGTATGTATGTATGTATGTATGTATGTATGTATGTATGTATGTATGTATGTATGTATGTATGTATGTATGTATGTATGTATGTATGTATGTATGTATGTATGTATGTATGTATGTATGTATGTATGTATGTATGTATGTATGTATGTATGTATGTATGTATGTATGTATGTATGTATGTATGTATGTATGTATGTATGTATGTATGTATGTATGTATGTATGTATGTATGTATGTATGTATGTATGTATGTATGTATGTATGTATGCATGCATGCATGCATGTATGTATGCATGCATGCATGCATGCATGCATGCATGTATGTATGTATGTATGTATGTATGTATGTATGTATGTATGATGCATGTATGTATGTATGTATGTATGTATGTATGTATGTATGTATGTATGTATGTATGTATGTATGTATGTATGTATGTATGTATGTATGTATGTATGCATGTATGTATGTATGTATGTATGTATGTATGTATGTATGTATGTATGTTGGTTGGTTGGTTGGTTGGAGATTTATGGAGCAAGGACAACAAGGCCATATTGCTCCAAGCAAAAGACAAGATAAACAATAAAAGATATAGGTAGGCAGGGAGGGAGGGAGGCTGGCCTGTATCTAGAAAAACATAAATGAGTAGGAGGGGCAAGCAATGCAATCGAGCCGGAAAAAAGCAAAAGTGGGGAGGGGAATGAGACCGTATTTCCATTGCAATGTAACAGTTTTCTCTTCGTTTCAGAGGTTTTAAAAAATTGCTGAAAAATGCATAATTAAATAATTTATAATCTTCATCTTTACTAGCATTCTCTGGGGGGTAACTTCCAGATCCAACCCCGTATATGTGTGTGTATGCATGTGTGTGTGTGTGTATGTATGAATGTATGTATTAATTTAGGGAAGATAAGGGAAGTTAGTAACTAACTTTATAAATTTTAAATAATAAAAACTCTCCTTGAAATAATTAACATGACTCGCCTCCTGGTTAGAAAACGTCAATTGAACTCAAAAGGTTGTTTGGTTATCACTACGACCATCCTGTTGAAAGTCAGGAAGGTATTTCTTTCCACTATTACTCTAACAAGAGTTTTTAGTTTTTAATTTTTTTACAAATCTCGAACGAGACATTCTTTCATAACGACAATGACCACAGACGAAAACTCATAACTGTTTCAGTTCCAAATCGTTGTGCATGCTCTACATAACTACAAGTAAAGGAAATAACAACAACTAAGGAATTATTACACATTTATGTCCTAATGGTTTGCACTTGTGCTCTGAAGCTGCCTTCAAAGTCAGTCTTAGTAATATTCAGCTGTAATTTTGTCGAGCTCGTTCCAGGACTCGAAATGAGAACATTAGTCAAGAGCATTACAGCTGAGGCTTCTAAAGATCCCAAATGTCGTTAATATTATGGGGGAAATAATTTTGTGTCATATATTACAGATAAGCAGCGCAGGGAAATAATTATTAAATTGAAGACGTCTTGAGCTAATTAACTGAATCGATCACAGAAAGTCAATATTTTGCTTAATGGTTACTCTGTGGAGTGTTCGTGTCTTCATTAGATCTCGTTAGAACTTAATTAGAAACTTCGAATTTTAATTTTCATAACAAATCAAGAAAGTAGTAATCGTTATTTAGAGGTTCCTCGGCACCAGCTTTTAAAATCTTTCCTATTAAGGAAAGTGGAGGAAATGAGGGAATTTGGTTGAATTCCTTTTCCTTCTTCAAATTGAATAGTGTGTAGAAAAAATACTTCTTTGCACTGCATAATGTGCGCATTTCTACGAGGATGACTCGCAAGATACAGAAGGAATAAAATACGTGCTATTGTAACGAATTCAAAAGTGAGTTCATAACACTTAACGAGCGAAACGTTAGAAACTTTCTGAAAGTTTGTGCCTTTTTTTACTTAGTATACATAAAAATGACGTTTTTTATAGGTTCAACTTTCTGGTGTATATAGAAGAAAGGCCAACCTAGTAGAATAAAAAAAAAAGATTATATTATACAAAGATGGAATTACTTAAATTAGTAAATTAATATACAATCAAGTCTCTTTTTAGATTAAAAGATAAAAATAATGTGGTTACATTAGGAGGAGTAATTGCAAAATAGCATAAAGACATAATAGCATATTATAATGTAACTTAATATAACATAGTAGATGAGGTTTAGAATTTAAACAATAAATCTATTTGCGGGTTTCAAGTTCGATAGAATATAAAAGGTTACCGATAATTTAAAAAAAAATTAAATCTAACATTTAAGATTGGGTGATTTAATAAGATTTTGGTAGAAAGATCGTTAATATTGATATTTTTAGAGCTTGAATTAATTTGTCTCGTTTTTTTTTTTTAAATCTTGGGCAATTTAGAAGTAGATGATGAACCGATTTCAATTTGTGACAAAAATTACAATTGGGAGAAGAATATCTTTTAATTTAAAAAAAGTAAGGTTTAATCCTGGTTGACCAGTTCTAAGACGGTTAATTTTAGTTAAAAGTGTACGAGGAAGAGGAAATTGTTGATAGTGATTAATTTCGTTAGATAAGTAAAATCAAAAGTTGTTATGAATTGGGCCATAAAGTTTATATTAGTAAGTTGAAATTAATATTTTGTGATTTTTTTTACAATTGGAATAAAAGGTAGGAATATCAGAATATCAGTAGGAATATCAGAAATGTTTGGCAAAGTTGATGCATTTTTTTCATGTAGGTCGACTTGTTTAATTTCGTATATTTCTATGTGACTAACTATCCATTGATAAAGAGAGTGTTTTTTGTAGTTAGAATCAAGATATGAGAGATAAAATATTTTTTCTATTTAATTTAAGTCTTGTTTTAATATTTCCAACGTTGATTTAGAAACAGTAAATATCACAATTTTTTGGGTATTTAAGTTGAATGAAATCCATTTAATAGTTTCTAATATCGCAATACTTTCAGCTTCAAAAATTGTGGTAGATTCAGGAAATTTGAAGGATTGTAAAAAATTTGAGATGGAAAGTAAAAAGTTGCAAAAGAGTTTTTGATTTCGGGTTAAACCGACCAGTCCATGTAAAAAGCCAAATAGTATTTAAATTTCCTATTACAATAAATTTTAGTTAATTTTTTCAAAACTTCTGGGGAAGTTGCGATTTTGAGTCGATCAGGGGAATAGAAGTAAAGATAAATGGTCGAATGAATGCCCAGTCAGGTATATTCTCTATAAGGTCATATTCAAAAACGTATGAATTTACGAGATACAGTTAAAATCTGTGTCATTGTTTCGAGAACAGAAAGAACGAATCAATCCGGCGTAAAAAGTATTTCCGTAACTTAGACACATTTGATTGTTGCAAGTGCGATTTTCTTTACATTTACTAATATACATTATCCTGTTCTTAATATGAATTTGTTCCACTTATAAAGATATTAGATTAAAATTAAATTGGCCTAAGAAACACAGAAGTGTTGAAGTATCTATATATACATAAATATTCCTGAAGGAGTGAAAAGCCAAGGTGATCAGGCCAGACATGAAATTTTGCTTTCTCAACCACATCTAACCTAAGCGAAAGTCGCTGCATTACTGCATTTCACGTGATTCATTTAAGTATTGATTGATGTTGTCAACTTAACTCGTTTATATTTGCACCTTTTAGAGAAATAATTATAAATCCCGTTCATGAATCTACTGGCGAATTTCTGCTGGCGAGCAACATGACCAAACTATTCTACACAAAATAACGATTAAGGGCGATTGATGACGCCTTCATCCAACCTCCTGTTTTTATAAGTCAATATTCCTAAAACATCAGCTCAAGAGTCAAAAAATAATAAAATCGCCCATTATCCTGTTTACTCAAAACCTTAGAAGGATTAAACTGATCGAAAGATTTAGTTTCCAAATTCCACAATTCTTCATGTGAGTTCTTCAAATTCTTGAAAAAATTCTTGCAGTAATTCAAATTCGACTGAATATTTCGAACTGCATACTAACCGGAATCATCACGCTGCAAAATAGCTAAAATGAGACTTACACCAAAGTATAAACACTTAACTGGAGAGGAAAAAAAATCAATTAATAACATATTAGCAATCCAAAGGTTTTTGATATAAATCAGTCTGTTTTGATAACGGAAAATGTGAAATATATAATTCTAAATGAAACTGGTAAACAAATGTTGGACGTCGCATTGAAACGAACTTCATTTTGATGTTAGAAAAAAATGATGAAAATGGTTTAGATCTCTTGACTTTTTAATGCTATCGTATCATTATTGAAAATGATGTATTTCGCTTAATTAATACAAAGGAACAATATAATAAACACCAAGTATTTGAGCTATTGAGAAATTTGCAGTGACCAATATAAGTATCAAAGGTATTGAAATTCGTATATTATTATTTTTATATAATGCACAGAATAGCAACAACAAAGTGCAGTAAAACGTTAAACATGCATTGCTTGAGAAGTTTCTACAATCAACATTATTATGAATGTTATAAAACATATAACTATATTTTAGATGATGTATTTTAGCAATACATACATCAAGGCATTTTTATGTACAGCCAAAAAAGAATTTATTCAACACAATCCAACATTTAAAATAACGTCACTGCCAAAACATGGATCTTTTCGTTTGAAGGGGTGCAAAATTTAATTTGTTGGTGCAAAATTTAAATCAAATAATCTCTCAGATATCCAGAAGAGGATTAGGTGATTTTTCGCTGAGACAAATTAAACATTTAATTACTTTTTTGTAGCCAGGGTTTGTGTGCATGCAGAATATATGAGTCGTGGTTTTCTATACGGAAATGGAAGTATTGAGTGGCAGACGCAATGACAAATATTTGATATTTTAATTTTTTTGCATTTCAATAGTAACAGTTGTGAGTAAAGACCAAAGATAGGATGACATGAAAAATAGAAATATATTTGTGAGTAAGGCCAACTTACAACTTTTGGGCCTCCCGTCCGGGTAAGCTACAGTTTTGGTGAGTGCTATTAAAAAGATTTTTCATCGTTGATCTAACCGATGAGGAAAACAGTTTTATTCATTTCATACGAATGTTGCATTTGAGGAAATATTTTATACATATTAATAAAATTTTATTGCTGCAATATTTATGGTAATAGTGCAATATAAGAACATTTTGCTGTCGGAAGAAAAACCGCTACAGCTTTGCTTCCCTTCTACTAATATGTAACGAAATTTTACCTTCCGAACAACAATAAATATGATTAATGTCGCTCATGAAGAGGAAATGTAATCAGATGATTTATCTACCCATCGATTACATTCCTATAGCGAGTCCCACACTAATTCACAAGTCGAGTGGCTCCAATGACACACAGTCATGATAAAATGGCTGTTAATGTCTAATTATCATTGGGAAGCGGCGGGAAAGGCTCGTCCATCACTAACTTCTAATAAAACAGGAAATAAAAAACGTTTAGGATTTTCGCATTTGAAGCGATTAAATTATGCCTTGCAATATAGAGTTAGGATGGTTTATATTTTTTATACTTCTCTGCACATCGTGGCCAGGTTAAAAGGATCTCAAGGGCTGGTTACAATGGACAAACGAGACAGATATTAAGAGACATGTGTGCTATTTCACGTGTTCAGGTTACGACTCTCCTGCATATGTCTACGTGTCTCTCATCTCTCCGATGCACAGAGAGAAAATCGAAACGGATTCACAGTGGGGACGCGAACCTGAAAAAACATTAGACTATGTACCTGGAGCGCTACTGACTGAACTAATCTTCATATTGTGGAATATTGAGTGAAAGTTCAAACATGACAGTAAAGAACTATAATCTATAATCTAAAAACAATATGAAATTTGCACATGGTTTGTGCCTCAGTGCTTCAGCATATAAATAACTGAGTACAAATATACACCTCATCAAATAAATTGCCCACCTAGAAGGAGTAAAGCTACGTTTATACAAATTAGTATGGAAGGAAAGTGAGGGCAGTGATACATGCAAATGAAAGGAAAGTGCTGGGCAGTGATATATGCAAATGAAAGGAAAATTGCTGGTCTGACTACATTTAAATTGCGGGGAATGACACGGATCCCGTTAGTTGTAGGGAAGATTGTCATTGGGAAAAAACGGACAGTGTAGTTTAAAGAAAACCCCTGACCTGTAAATCTGATTACCGTTGAAGTGTGATACCGTTTGTACGCCATAAACTGATATTTAATAAGCTCAGCGAGTTTGAGTGTGGTAGAATCACACTCAAACTGACGCTTTAGGCAACGATTTGCAGTGCATTTTGGACATGATACGCGATGAGTTGGCCGCAGCTGGCAGCAATTAGCATAGAAAGGTGTTTTACGTCATCGTTCAGGATCAGGTCATCCTGATCCTGAACGTGGCGGATTTTCAGGTGCAAGTGCAGAAAATCTTGAGAACTGTAGACCAGGAGATTATTAGGAACCTTTTTGACTCATTTCCTAATCGTTGCGTTGTTTTAGCAATGAGCGTACCTTTATGCACATAATGAGCTAAATGGTCAAGTCACAAGGACCCCAGAGCTCATAGAATGTTAGGGGAGGGGACTCACTGGACAACTGTTAGGATATATATAGTAGCCTCCTGTCAAGGCCCTCCAGCGTGTTCTTTAACGTGCATAGCGTATAGCTCTTCCGCACATGGGGCCACAGCTTAACTTCCTATCCAATGGACACGGCGTTTCCAAGCCCAACAGTGTTCCCTACTGGCCGAGGGCAGAGTTGGGAGTTTCAAAGAGATAAAATCTTAATGCGGGCACAGGCGGGACTCGAACCTAGAGACTCAAACCCTAACATTCATGTATTAGCCTCACTAAACAGGCTGCAAATGTGATTTTGTTATTTACACTACTACCTTTTAGCACACCACTTTACATCATATGCTTAGCATTCCTTCTTGGTGGGGCAATGTTTCTGATGAGGAGTGTAGTTAGGCAGGAAATAATATATCTAGAACCAAAAACAACTTAGTCAAAATATGATAATGCTATATAAATGATTTCCATGCATTTGTTTGGAATATTATGCTGCAATGCTAAATGACATGCTTCAGTTCTCATAATTCTCTTTTCATCAACCTTTACGTTTACGTTTTTTACCAGACTCTAAGGTTTCGCACTTTTAATAACATTTTAAACTGCTCTGAATAGAGCAATGATAGGCAAGTTCTTCAATAAGAAAAGCCACATAAAATATTTTTCATACATATTTGAATGTTCAAGAGCCACAGAAAATATTATTTTAAAATTGTATTTATAAATAATAAAAAATACAAATATATAGTATTCCTACTCACCAAAGCAGAATATGTTTAATCTCTGATCGTTGAAGACTTTGATTGAGTCTTCATTTTTGAAGTTAATAGTTTAAAATCTGGCTGGTAGGATGTCAAAACTGTTCTAAGAAGCTCAGTAAGGCGGCTGTTAGTGAGATCGCAAGATGTTTTGATTTGACAAATTTCATTACAGAGAAGAGAGATTCCAGCAGTAAGTTGTCCCAAAAACAGAGAGTATGGACGTTTATGTTGCCAGATGTTACGACAACCACGGCAATCCCCGTTCCGCCTTACGACACTACCAAGTTAACGAAAAGCCGTGACTATGTATAGCAGGGGACAAGGCTACACAATATAGATGCATCTCATCCCGACCTCCTATGGCGAGCAGTCCTATAGAAGGAAAGCTCGACCATGGGTGAAACCTAAGATTTACTCTGTTCCCCGGTTAGCCATGAACAAATATATGTAGATTCAAGTTCGCTCGGCACCCGGGGTGGAGAATCTTAGTGGGGCCCAGACTTTGAAAAGGGCTCGTGCCTACTAGGGGACCAAATCCGTCAGCCGTGCCCATGAACTGCTCCACTGAGCACCTGATTTTGAGGTCTTGGCACCATCCAACCGGGCCACTAAACCGGTCAGCGATGCCTTCGACCTCGGTTGGTCTTGGCTCTGTCCAACCGGGATCCAATCCGGTCAGCAGAGTCTTTGACCGGTTACTGGGCCACAAGCCCCCCCCCCCCCCCCCTCCCCACGACAAGGTGGTCCCCTATCGGGGGAGAAAAACAGAGAGTAGTCGGAAGCCAGTTTTCTGAAAATTGGGATACTTTGCTTCTGGGATTTGTTTCTAAAAGTTTGTTACTAGTTATGTTCCGCTACCTCCGCAAGCGCGTAAGTTGTGTGTACTGCATGAAGAGTAATGACGCAGAGTCCAGTTGCATCATCCGTACTTGTTTAAAACTAGTTTTGGTTATGTTTTCGTTTTCTGCGTAATCTATTGAAAACGGCGATTTCAATGGCATACTTCTGAATTTTATACCTCTCGGGTCTACGGGAAGCCTACCGTTTCCTCTCCCGGATCTCAAAGGGTTAATATAAATTTTTAGGAAAAATGACAATGTTGTCTCGGGAGCAACAGTTTGCCCACCTTTCGAATAGAGTATTGTGACATTCTTAAATTCCAGCCTAGTTTCCGGAGATACAACACAGCTCAAGCAAAATTTCCAAACTGTAAAAACGTATTCATGAAATTTGGAATTTAGATTTTCGATGTAATTGTATTGAAATCGTGAAGAAAACATAGTATACATTTCGTATGAAAATCAATGCTAAGTGTCTTTAGCTGACAACGTGCCGCTTGACATGAATGAGTGATGGTCCTCTTCCACGAGTAAAATTGTACATATAAATGCAAGAAGTACCATGTTGAAATATCAACATACATGCTAGCATTGAACAACAGCTCTGGTGTGCGACCGGCCCTGCTCCATTAAATCTTAGCATCGGCGCCTATGGCTGCAGCTGGAAGTGAGGTGACAAAGATGGTTCAACTACTACAATACATAGTATTGTGCTAATAACATCCTAACCGTTATATTTTTATCGTCTAGGCAGTTTATTACTATACGGTTAATAAACTAGAAACACACATTAGCTGATAACCACAACACTTTGCATCTTTATGCATTAAAACATTCTTAAAATGCGCGCAAATGATGTGGCAAATATTCATTTAAAATGGAAATTATTCAACACCTACCTACAATGATGACAACAAGACCTGATCACACCTTTGCTTTCACATGCTTATCTTTCAGGGCCGGATCTAGAAGACGGGGACAAAGGGGTCATCCCTCCCCTTTCAGAATGCGAGTAAGGGTAAAAGGGGAAAAATTATTAAACTTATTTATATTTCATGTATTTTTAAAGAAATGTTTTAAAACCTGTAAAACGGAGAGGAAAATGCTATATTGCTTTGAAAATGAAGTGTCCCCCCCTCCTCGATTTGTTTCTACATCCGGCCTCTTCTCATTGACTTATTAAAAATGTATAGATTTTATCATTTACTCTGAAGAACGTTTCATTTTGATTGCAAACTGCTTTATTTTTTTTCTATCTAAATGGGTGTTCAATAATTATGAGAAGGCAATCACCTATAAATTTTAATATCCTACGCCAAACATATCAAATAAACCAAAATTTAGCGAAATATTTAATTTTACTCCTATTTTAATCATTATACGGCAGTTGTTACATATGTTAATGAAATTATTAAGCCTTAAAAATATATTATATAGATCAGCCCTTTGCTTTAATAACAGATTTACATCAGTTTAGAACGCAATACACTAATTTCAGTTTCTGAAACAATGTGATTAAAATAAAATAGCAAAGCCCCAATTAACTCACGATTTTTGAAGGCTCGCTTCAGGGAAATCTCATAACTAATTTTGTACTAAAGTTTTCTATGGGTTTAAGGTCCATAGAATATTCAGTCTATTTCATACTTTTAATTCTAATGGTGCCATAAGCAAAAACTTGAACAACTTTTGCACAGTGACAAGGATCATTGACGTCCTGAAAAATCCAGGGTTCCTAGTTATTGGTAACAATTTTGCATTTAGTATTTCGATGTAATCCTTAGTTTTCACTTTTCCTTTTACAACATATAACCTTCCAAAATAACCCGACGAGACATGCAATTCCATGCCATGACTTTGTTCCGATTTTTCATAGTAACTTTAAAACCCTCAGGGTTAAATTCCTTACGAGACGCTTCTTAAGTAGGTACTATTCTGATTTCCAGCAAGACAAAATTGACTTTCATCACTTCAAACTACTTTATTCAAGTCCTCAACAGTATTAGTACTGAATTGAGTCTTTTGTTCGAAAGTGCAATGCTTATGCACTATCTTTGCAGGATGCATCGTTATTTCCTTAGTTCTTTCAGTCCTCTCCTTATTAGCAGCAGATCTACACTGGTGCTCAAATTTAAAGGATGATAATGAAAAAAAAAACGTGTATAGCTGCCGATATAGGTAAAAGAATGCACTGAAAATGGGCGAACACAGAAAATACGCTACGCAGAAAACTATCCCGCATTTACTGTTGCCGCACGTAAGTCGGAATATGAAAATTAGGAATTAAAATGATTAGCGAGTCTACTCGCAGCATGTAGCTGTTCTAGGCAACTCTTGTTTCACTTCAGTGACACATCGAACTGATTATGTCCCGAGACATGATATGGATGATTTTCAGCGGTGGAAAGCGATTGGTAGGATGGAAGTAGATCAGTACCAGACGGAAGTTGCCAGAGCATTAAATGCTCCTCAAAATGTCCTGTCAAGACTCTGGAGACAGTTTCAACAGACAGGAGATGTTCTTCGTCGGCCAGGACAAGGTTGTCCCAGAGCCACAACTGCTGCAGACGATCGCTATATGAGTCTTACTGCCAGATGGAACAGAGCGATGACTGCTAGGCAACTGTTTTTCGAGCTTAAAGCAGATACAGGTACGAGGGTTTCAAGGCATACTGTCTACAGGAGATTTCGTGAGCAATATCTTTATGCCAGAAGATCTGTTATTTGTTATTTGTTTCCCTCTAATTTCCATCGCCGGCGAGATCGTTTAATGTGGATTTGCTAACATCACATTTGGAGTCCAGACCAGTGGGCACATGGTATGTTCACAGATGAATCGCGATTCAACTTAAGTACTGATTCGTGACATAATCGCATCTGGAGAGAACTAGGGACCCCTCAACAGTCCCTCGAACATCAGAGAAAGAGGCTGGTGGCGTGATGGGTGGGGCAGGAGTAATGACGAATTGGCGGACAGACTTACGCATCTTTCCGAGTGGCTCTGTTACTGCCCTGAGGTACAGAGACGAGTTCCTGAACCTATTTGTGTGGCCATTCCGGGAAGCCGTCGGTTCAGATTTTATTCTTATGGACGATAACGCCTCATCGAGCTCATGCAGTAGACGATTTTCTCGAAGAGGAAGATTTCTCGAAGTGGTCTCCCAGATCTCTTGACCTCAATCCCATTGAATATGTATGGAATGCTCCAGTGAGACGTATTGGAGCTCGCCAGCCCCCTCCAAGAACACTCCACGAACTCAGAACAGCACTTGTTCAGGAGTCGTCATTAATCCCTCAAGACCTCATCAATACTCTCACAAACAGTATGACGAGTCGTTGCTTGAGCTGCATGTCAGGGGTGATCATACTCCATATTAACATACCGCATGTCGTACGTAACAGACTTTAAATATTGTTCCATGGACTGCTCCTTCATGTCACTTGGGCACTTATGATCTTAACGCATGCACATTACATGGTTATGAATTTCTGCTGCCTGATTTACATTTGTAATGTAAAAATAAACCTCTTTACCAAATTTCATTGCATTCCCTTAAAAATATTTCTAGTTATGTACGAATTTATACATTATCCTTTAATTTGAGCACCAGTGTAGTTTATAATGTCTTTTTATTGTTCTCTGAACAGCAGCAATACAACATTTTAGCAGATATTTGATACAAATACTAACCTTCTTCCTTTCGATGCATTATTTTATATCTCTGATCATGAGGCAAGAAAAACCTTCCAATAATTGTTCTTAATTAGCAATGTAAAAATGATTAAATAGATATACAACTACTCCGCATCCTCAGATTCAGTTTTAAAGTACATTCAAACATGTGGCATAGCCAACAGTCCCAATTTTATGGTACTGATATGTCATTTGTCGGCCTAACAAAGCTCTTGATTAGTGGTAACAAGAGTCTATTCAATACCAGGACTGCAATCGAATTACTTTATACCAATCCATACCATTTTCTCAAATGACATTAATATTCTAATATTCAAACATATTTCTCAAAATAATTTATACACATACAATGGGTACCTTCACACATTGGTATTTCTGGTAATGATGAGGCTGATTCATTGGCAAAACAAGCTCAATATAATACAAACTCTATACCAACTCATTTCTTTATACATATTCATAAACAAAAAATAAAGCACTTCTATTTAAGGAAACTCAACACTACTTCCAAACAAATGCAGCAAATTCCCACAGATTTTCAATATGCAACAACATTCAAAATTTTAAAGATTTTGGTCTCAGAAAAGATGAAATCTCTTTAATTTCTAAAATTAGAACTAATTGGGCCCTAACAAACACAACCCTTTTTACATATAAAAAAATATCTTTACCTAATTGTAATACATGTAATACCCCTCAAACTATAGAACATATCATTTTGCAATGTCAAAAATTATCAATTCAAAGAGAGACTTATTTTTCTAAACTCTTAAAATTTCATATTACACCTCATAACTTCTCTTCCATTTTACATCATAATAATCAACTTATTAATAAAAAAAATTTAAAATTACTTATAAAATTTTTCAAAGACAGTGAATTATTTAATGTTATTTAAGTAAACAGCTGATTTCATTTTTATAACAACTCTAACAACATAAACAACATGAAGAAAATTTCTTACAAAAAAAAAACAAATGAAATACATACTTCATATCACACATACAACTCAGACAACATGAAAAATCAGTAACAAAAAAAAAACACTCATATCAACATGAAGAAATTATGACATATACACAGAAAATGAATTATTAAAACCACTATATTTTATCATTCTTTCTTTAAATTTTTTTATCAAAAACAAAACTTAAAATGACCTGAATGAGTCAGAATATACCTCTCTATTCTGGAATATTCAATTTTAAGAGAAGTTTTCAATCAATCAATCAATACCAGGACACATTGTGTTTGTAGGTGCATGTGTTTTTCAGAATATCAGCCGATTCTATTTAAAACATTGAAACAAAAGTTTGTTGGACTGGGTTGTTTTACTTCTGAGAGGTACTTTTTTGCACACAATGGGATAAAAATGCCAAGTCACTGAGACCCCGAAGGTTCAGAAAAAGTTGGGGGATAGAACCGATGATAGCCTCCCGTCAAGGCCATCCAGTGTGTTCTTTAACGTGTATAGAGTATGGCTGTTCCGCACACGGACCACGGCTTAACGTCCCATCCAACGGACGGTGGTATTTCCAAGCCCATCGGTGTCCCCTATTGACCGAGGTTAGAAGGGGAATTTTTCGGAGATAAATCTCAACGATGAACTAGCTGGGACTCGATACTGGGAACTGCAACTACGAGCTTGGCACGCTACCGACTGAGCCACGATCCGCCTGTAGAAAATAGTAGAAAAATTAAATAAGTGTTGGAAAATACTTTATGATAAATAATAACTGTAATATAAAGTTGATAATTTAGTGAGTGGAAATTAGTTGAATCACAAAAATCATATAAAGGCAGAGGTGTGTTAAAATATTTTTGCAAATATTGTACTTGTTTACCGTGAAAGAGGAGAAGTGTCGTACTAGGTCACCAATAGTTTTCACTGTTTTTTACTGCCAAGAGATCGATTATTTTCTTTTATAGTTTATATTTTTAAAATAACCTCTGAATATCAGCTGGAAAGATTTAACGTCACTTGGGCAAAAGCACAGAACCTGGTGAGCATTCCTTCATCAAGATCGACATAATCATTTTAAGTACTCACTGACAGCTTGAAGCTTTTCACTCTTGAGTCGAGTTAGTATCAATACAGTTTATTTTTCCCCCCTTTTCCGATTTTCATCATCTGCAGTATGTTTCAAAACAAAAACGATTTCCGGAATTATTGAAAACTACTGGTGAAAAATGAGTTTCTACTGCATTAATGTTCTGTAAAATTGGTGAAAAATATATGTGAATGAAATTTTGATAAACTGGAATATATTTTCGCCGAAATTTAAAGGATAAAAGACAAAACCACAGATAATTCAAAATGGTTTTTTGAAAAGGAAATCAAATATTATATGGAGCATTTATGAGTAACAGAAAGTGGATAATGACGAAATCATGATCATGCAATATACATGAGTGTTGTATATGAAAACAGAAGTCTCCATAATGGTGGTGCTTAATTTGAAGATAGGAAATTCTATTAATGCTTTGATCACCTTTCATAGATTACAGCTCACGCAACGTGCTTTCATACTTTTGGCGAGACTGTTGATGATCACGTTTTGTGGTAATCAAGCACACTCCTTCACAAGAACATATACACTGTTCAAAGTGGAAATCGCAACACCGCGAAGAACTGACAGGCGAAGAACTGACCGCCCGAAACTGACAGGATGGAAGCTAGTGCAAATGATCTAAAAATGGAACGTGAGAACGCAAGGTACGTGCGTTTATTGCAGATTCATTAGTGCATAGTATGGCTAACTCGGGCGGTTATACAAGCCTGCATACGTCTCGGCATTATATTAGTCAGATGGTTAATGGTGTCCTAAGGTGTGATGTTCCATATAGCATCCAACTGGGCACGCAACTGTACCAGCTTTACCGCCGGCGGGATCTGGAGAAGGCGGTGACTCATAAGGTCCCACACATGCTCAATAGGCGACAAGTGGGGGACTATGGCGGCCATGGGAGAATGTCCACACCTTGGAGACTGTCCGTCGTTCAATGTGCAGTATGTGGGGTGGCGTTGCCCTGCTGCAGAATCAATCCAGACACGGTGGTAAGGAAGGTTCGTGCCACAGCATAAAAAATACCGCCGATCTAACATCTTGCCGTCAGCACGACAGAAACATGGAACAGAGGTTCTGACTGCCGTATGTGAGCTCCATGTCTGGAATCTTATAGCAGCTAATGGAATAGGCTTCCTCATGTTGTTGAGGACAGCGACACCGTGCAGACAAACGACCGTCTGGCATGCCGCAACAGAATCAGGACTTGTCTGTGAATAACACTCTTCTCCATTCAATAGTCGAATTTTGCCTCGATGAATACCAGTGCACACGGCAAAACCGCTGATCTCTTTGCAATGGCAGATGCTGAACTGGATATCTCGCCCTGATTCCTGCATCATGCGAATGTTGTCTAACGGTGTAAGTCTGTAGCACAATCGGTGTGGTGAAATCATGCGATCTCCATGTGTCAGGACAGGAAACGATGTTGCTTCTAACATCGTGTCCTGTCCTTCGTGTCATTTAGTGCTCCATGATGTTGCGTGACCATTGCACTGTGTTTATATTGTGACCCAATGCGTGCAGCAATCGTAGAAGGCTCAATCCGAGCTCTCACATATCGACGATTCGCTCTCTCTCAGAAGGTATCAATTGTGCATCAGGGTCGCGACGACGTCTCCAAGGCATATCCCCAATCTTTTCGCAGCATGCACTGTAACCTCACTGTCGGTCATGCTAGAATACGAACTCGTGAGCACCCAGTATTTATCCACAGCTCAGTTGGGTGTCACGTGTCCATTTGCTGCGTAACTTTGATCATTTGCATATCTCCGATGGCTGATTGCCTCCTGCAATTTTCATATCTTCACTTCCCTTCCTTCTTAGTGTTTTCCACTTTGAGCAATGTATGAGTTAATGGGAAGTTCTGAGATGGGAGTAGCGTCCTATAATTTGTCTCCCAGAGGCCTCCCACACATGCTTCCATAATGCACACATGTGAGGATATAGGGAATTTGGTCACTTCATCTTATGAATATCCTTACTTTCATGTAAATCGTAAACTACGTGAACCCTGTGGGATTGAGCATTATTGTCCATAAAAACAAATCAAAGCTAACACCTCTAAAAAGCTTTACATCGGTCGCAAGACGAAATGCTTGCGACCGCTGTGAAGTTTTTCAGAGGTTAAAATGTGCTTAAAAATGTTTAAAGATGTGAAATTGTGTTTCCAGTCAAGATGCTGTCCAACAAAATAATCCCTTTCGCTGATATTGCACAGGTTCTGGCAAGTTCACAGTTTTCTATTGATTAACTCATGAAGAATCGGTGTTCAAACGGAAACTGTGCTCAAACGCTGTTCAAAATAAAAGAGAAAAAAAGAAACGTCTTTCAATACATACTTTGCACAAGAGGTTACATGGAGGAAATCCCTAAGCACGATGCTAATGCCTTTGTGTTCTTCTTATTTCGTGCTACAGAAAAGAAGGTGAAATGTAATGCAGACATATTTGTGAAGAGCACATATGCTCATTGATCATGTGGATGTATCTGCACGACATTACAAGTTCTCTTCTGTTGAAGGGAGCGAAGCGACACAAGACATTGGTATTTGTGCTAGAGACTTCGTTCATGCAGACTCCTGTGCAAGGTATGTTCTGAAACTCTCATCCTTGGTAGGTAACATTTCCCGATACAGTTGCCTAGTTATAATTTTCTTATGTCGGCTTGCTATTAGAGACCAGTTGTGGCCCTAGTAATGGGAAAGCATTCGAATCAGAGATCATAGAAAAAACAACATAAAACATATCCACTGTTTTATGTTGTTTTTTTCTGATTGAACGCAATTTAATTTAAACGAGCACTTACTATTCTATACTTCTTACCGAATTTGACTATATATTGAAATAAATGCAGACTTCTCTTTTCCAACTTCATTTGGCAACAGAAAGAAATATGTCTTCAGCTAGTCTACCATAAGCTGTCCCTTCGTCACTGAATCGTTCGTGTTTTTCAGACTAAGCTTCCAAAATCGAATGGCAGTTGCATTTTTAGGAGAATTTTCCTCACATAATCCTGTCAAGCTCTCCTCTTCATATTATTTTCTACCGCAATACCTCCGAGTGATTTGTGGTCTTCTCTCTTTGCAGTCAATTGACCGACGCCCAAGCGCACAATTCTATTGAAACTGTAAATACAGCAGTTCTCTTTCTTGCAATAGAATTTCACTAGTCAATAAAGTTTTATTTTCTTTTTTTCTTTTCTGTCGAAAGCAAGGCTAATCTTTCATAGCCTCCCGGCGGCACAGAATGCTTCCAGAAGCGCTGGCTGCCTGCGGGACATAGTGTTTCGGGTCCCTAATCGACAGCGAAATCATGAGTGTCGGCTGGTTTACTTTAGGGACCTCTAGATCAGCTTTTGGTTTCTTCATTCAGAAAGAAACCCAATGTTATTTGTAGGAAATCATGTCAACTGACAATTTATTTCAAGCCAAACTAACGAAAGCAAAATCTAACAGAACTGAAACTTATTCTCTTTCTAAATGAATATCTATATATTAAAAATGTTGTACTCTTCACTAAAAAGCTTTAACTGTAATATTACACTCCAAATATTAGACTGAAAGCAAATGTATATATTTTATTTTTCAACTCATCAATTTTCAGTTGGCTTCCAGAAAAGAGAGATATTGTTTTCATTTTGTTATCCGTCTGTTGACATTTTTTTTTGCTTTGGATTTTAATCTTCTCGAGTTGGATGGGTACAAATCAAATTTCAAGTTCGCCTTTTACCTTATCCATCAATAGCGTTAATTTCCGCCTTCAGTTTCGAAAATTTTCGGAAGTTGTAAACAGATGCAACACGAAAAACTTTAAACGACTATTGTAAATAATGTATTAATGCTATAATTTGGGTGGTCGAGTATGGTGGTGAAAGGGCTTATACAGGATTGTCTAACCTTTTTTTTTTACATAACTGGTCACATGTTAATTATTGGTGCATACCTAGGGCCACACACTATACGTATACTGCTATGTTGTTTGGGTTGTTTTACCTCTGAGCGGCACTTTTTTGCACACAATGGGCTAAAGAGGAAGTTCCCAAGCAGAGGAGGCTCAGAGTGGAGGGGACCCATTGAATCAGCTGTTGGGTGACAGATGGTAGCCTCTGGGAAAAGCTATCTAGCATGTTCTTTAACGTGCACAGGGTATTGCTCATCCGCACATGGTCCACGGCTTAATGGCCTATCCGACGGACCGCGGCCTTTCCAAGCCCATCGGTGTCCCATACTGACCGTGGGCGGGGCGGGGAATTTTGAGGAGACAAATCTTAACACTGGCCCAGTTGGTACCTGTGAACTTCATATTACAAGCCTAGCGCGCTACCGACTAAGCCACCCCCGCCTGCTAGGTACTGCTAGGTAATGTCAAAAACAGCACATAATTTTTTGAATGAAATTAATTTTATTTGCTCTCTGTTTTTTCTAAACGTGCTTGAATTTAAAAAATTCTCCAAAAATTATCTTCATAATTGTTATAGTATTGTTACGATAGATCAACGAGTTACAGTGACTTCATAACAAAACGTTACTTGACCACTCGTGTGTGCTCCTGCGTGAGATTCATTTTAGCCAACGAATCAGAACTTAGAACGATTCAAAAAGATAGAAATACAGTGTGTTAAAGTTGCGGAGATCTGAAAGGACGTTCAGATAGTTTGAGTCAGTGCGCGTTAAGTAAAAACAAGAAATATTTTTATTGGGGGGTACTTGTTTTGTGTTGTTAGTAATATAAATTTAGTGATCTAACAAGAAGAAGGATTCTTTATACCAGATATATAAGGTATTCAAGAGATAAGACAGACCAAGTGAAGAGGTAGTATTTTAATAGAACAGACAGAGCTGGTGTTGTATGCTCTGTGGAAAAGGTTAATGACTTATGTTTGATAGTACTCATTTTGTTTATAAGTTACTTCATCCATATTTTTGTAACAATTTGCTTTGTATTGTAATTTGTTTGAAAATATAATATTGATACTCGCGCTCAGTGCCTATCCATTTTAAAATTCGCAACAGTATTTTCATTCTACTTTGGTTAAAAAGCAGTTTTTGAATAAGGTTTTTCAGACATTTGACCTAATTTTTTTGATGTGTATTAAAAATCCATTACGTTAATTTTACATTATTTCATAATAAAGTTTCTATAGTTATTTACCGTCCCGCTGACTAAATATTTGGTGTGATTGAACTGCGTTATTTGTACCATTTTTGTGCGTCAGGCAGATCAGAAGAATATGGGTTCGAGTCCTGGATAAGTCATGGATGCCTCTTTCCTTTATTTTCTTTCTGCTGAAATCTCGCTTAGCATTTAATTCACTTTATTTTTAATTCAAATATATCTGCATCAGTAAAAATATACCCCCATTGCAATGCTACGTTAAAAGTACTGTTACTTCTTTCCCTGCAGGAGTTTGGTGATGAGTTTCGGCTTAACCTTTCATCTCACTCCGCTAAAATACACAAGCTTCGATTCTGGATAAACAAACCTCTACTCGTATTGTTCGTGAGTCCCCCGTGCCGTCAGTAAAAAGGTCTCGTTTCAACGCGATGATATTGCATTACTACCTCGTGGAGTAATGCGTTCCGGCAGCAATCGATGATGACCCAGTTGAAGTATCGGTGTCTATGAAACGAGCTTTGGGTGCAGAGTAGACAGGCTTTTGCTGCTTCTATCATTTCACCCGTTCTGTCGGAGCTCGATATTGCAGAGCCATTACGGAATTAGTCTAAACTTCGCAGAATTTAAGATGATCAAAGCGATGGCATGAAATGCTTCTGTCGAAATCAAACTAAGCTGAAAGCGTACTAAACATCGCTATTAGAGGGAGAATAATATTTTACTGGCGAACTTACTGTAAAGTGAAAACTGCTTGACAGAGGAGAGCCAATTTCCATAATTGTAGATCTTTGCGGATATGACTTTATTTGAAGAAAATGTTAGTTGTTGTCTGCGTTGATTGAAATTTCTACGGTAATAGAGAGAGCTTTTTAAACAAAAGGAAAGAAAATTTGATTAAAGCAATTTATGAACAAGGTCAATTAAGGACCTAGCATCATTACTGAAAAATTAAATAAGCATGATTTATTTTTAAAAATCTATTACACGTGGAATAATGAAGCAATTAATATATTGTGTATTACATTTTTAACCAAATATTATGTGTGTTATTATATATGCATAATCATATTATATATCATGCTGTTTAGAAAAGGTTTAGTCAAGCTTTGGGAACTTTTTCCACTGCCCACAGTGATGAAAACATTTCCCATGAACATTGGGCGAGAAACGCTTCCTTTCCGAGTTAATAGAACATTTTGAGAATGCAAGTAAGGAAGCCTGTGAAGTTGATTAATTTAAATTCCAGAGTTATTATATCACACTGTAAGTGATCGATGAGAACAATTAAGTAAGTCTACATCAGAACACCTGTTCGAATGATCTTCCTAAGCATCAGTACACATCTTACAGCAACTTCTCATCGATTATCGAAGACGACCGAAAAGTCCCGGAGTGTTTTGAATTATTTGACAACCATCCACAACTGTTCGATTCGAGGAGAGCTTGTATGTTAGGAACCGGAATAGCGTAAATATCAACTTTAACATGTCCCAAAGAAGAAATCCAGTGGATTCAAATTGGAAGAGCGTGCAGATCATGCAGTTGGTGTACCTCTACCATCCAACGGGCATGATACATACAAAATTAGCCAAACGACTGCTGACTCACTTTATGTAGCACTATCTCACCCAGGAGTGGTGGGACTTTATCCAACATTGCATACATTTACTATGCCGTCAGACATGAAAATGACACAAATTTGCCTAATATCGTATCTTTTGACAGGCTGCCTTTATGCCCTCTCAAAATATGCTATAACTCGGAAGGGAAGCATTTCTGCCCTATTCTGCACATGGACCTTTTTCATCACTATGCATAGCAGAACACGTTTCTAAAGTTTGAACAGACCTTTTGGAAACACCCTGTATATATATCCTGTGAGAAAAACCATATTTCAAACAAGGATGAAGGAAAATTATAATACGATACAGATACAGTTATAGATAATTCAATTCATTACGATCTTATTTTCACAATATTTGAATGTTTTAGCGTTTCATATCATTATTTGATGTTTTCATGAAACAGGGTGCATGAGCTAGTTTCATATATTGTTTAGTGAAGATACAGTAAACTATGGCTGATACAGTACTGTGTTTTAATCGATCGGAATTTTAGTTTCTATTTATAAATTACTAAATATAGCTTGTATTTTATTGATATACTAAATGGCTAACAAAAGCCCTGCACTAATTTCCTTCTCGTAGAAGGAATGCTTAAATTCTGCTCTAATGATCGCTGATAGAAATTATGCATGTTTCAATGCTTGAAATATTTCAGTACCACTTAAGAAACTATATATTTCGTATCGCACGACAAAATTTTAAAAATGGGAGACGATATTAACTTTGTTATAGTTTCGTAAAGGAACAAAAGCGGGAATTGGAACCTGCCAAATATTTTTAATAAACCAACCAAAGAAAAGGATTAAAAGTCAGTTTGTGTCGATTATTTTAATACTAACAAACGTTTACGTGAATAACACTATTTTTTTGGTTTCCTAAAAATCGGTGATGTCTTTGATTCTGGCACCACATCTTCAATTAGGAAACATAGAGAATAGATATTTGTTTAGAATGCGAAAATGAGGAGTTTGGTAGGAGGTTAAATATCTATAGACCTTTACTCTCTGAAGAACGTGACACTCTATTACCAGCATAGTCGATAAGTACTTCTGAAATATATTATTTATCAATTATAGGTCTTTGAGGAAAATGCATTTTTAGTCTCACCAATCAAAAATATTCTGAGCTGCAATTAGGAAAATTATATTCGCATGTCTCATGATGATCAAAAATAAAGTGCGATTATGTATTTTCTAATTAAATTACTATATGAGTTTAAAAATTAACTACAACATCAAGAAGATATATCTTGATAGATATATCTTCTTGCTAAAACTTCATGGTCGTAACTTATTTTTTTATTTGCAGTTTCATAAAATATTTTGACAAGACTAAATCAATTATTTTTATTAACACTTTGAGTTATCACTAGTTATGTGATGAAACCTAGCATTTGAAATATATATTAAATGTGAAGATGTAAATAATCAATGCTTTTTGTATTATTGGTCATTTTCGTAGTCCTTCAGAAGAGTCAACTTTCTTCTTTTCGAGATCCTCAATGTATCCAACACAAACGGTAGAGAAACTGTTAACTTCTGCAGTTTGTTCAGGTTTTTCATGTTACACAAATGTTCAATTAATCAATCAAAACAACCAACACCTTATTCAGAATTCGAATTACCACCCTAACTATTTCAGTCAGAAACACAACTGCTTGAAAGATAGATACACTAGCGAATATGCAAATAGGCGAAACAAATAATATTAAAAATAATTGCGTTGTTCATTACAGAATGTACTTTTGTTCTGCATAATTTCGCTTTTTTTTCCCGCGTAGATCTGCCGTTTCCCACCATTAGAAGGGTTAATCTCGTGTCGACTGTATTGGCGCGGAGGAAGAAAATAAATGTATGTAACGAGGCAGCTGTATTGTGAGAGACGATAAAAGAGAAAACTTTGGAAAAGTTCTGAAGCAAATTGGAAAGCGGTTGAGTAGATAATAAAAAAGTTATTTACGAGGTAGTTAGGAGAAAGAAACCGAGGAAGAAAGGAATGAATGACATAATAAAAGAGAGAGAGAAAAAATCGGAGGCAGGAAGATGATATAAAGAGAGAATGGGAGGAAAGAGTTCCTAACTCTATTGAGAAAGGTTAAAGCTACACATATAAGAGAAGAAGAACAATGAGAAGGAGAATAGAATGTTTCAGAGCGATTCACAAAATGAACAAAAATTTGCACCAGGAGAAGGAAAACGCTCCTATTAAATGGAAGGAAAACGGAAAGGTGTTGGTTGGATAGGTTAGCAGTTAACTTTTATATATCGCTACACAATTGGTGTACGGCCTGATAAAATAATGTAATGAATGCAATTTATAGTATTAAAGGAAAGGCAAAAAAAGAGGTATTAAACAAAAAACTTATCAATGATAAGGCAATAAACATTCAAATGCAATGTGTGATGATCTTCGACAGTAACAAAATAATTTGAGAAGCACAGAAGTAACTAGTTTATGATACTTAATAAATAGGTTAAATGTTTTGTGATGTGCTTAAAACTATAAAACCAGAATTTAACGAAAATTAAATATATTGAAAAAAATCTAAAGGTAAGAAAATTTACTTAAAATTGCGAATGTTTTAAATATTTCATAATACAAATCCAGTTCTGATAGTTATTCATTAAATTAGCTTACCGAGCAAGCAATAAAGCCACTCTAATATCAATTAAAAATTAAAATCTGACAGGTTAGAAATCAATTTATTCCAAAATACCCGATTCCGTTCGCACGCGAACGTTTCAAGTAACATATTTATTACTATGCAACAAACAAAGACTTGTCGTTTCAATTTTTCTTATCAAATTCAGCCTGAGAGAAGCCAAAGGTAATTAATTTCACTCAACTATTTAATATCAGAATCCGACGAAATTACGAAATTATTTTCAGGATGAATTTGTTGATAGAAAGTATTTTACTTCTGCTGCAATTTCCTTTTTCTTCTATTTACGATGAGCAGAAAGAGAGATCAGAATTGTTTTCTCATTTAACTGGTTATTTAGATCTCTAGAATTAAACTCTATTTACATTAGACAAGTAAAGCTCTATTAATACGCGAGCTGCTGGTTAAGCATTTATTGATTTGCTTAACTCTTTCTTCACACTTGAAACAGTTAAACACGGCGTGACGGGAGTGCAGTAGTAAAAACAATTCAAAATAGTTCGTTCTTTAGCTTCAGAGCAAGAATATCCACCCTTTAAAATTACCGTGAGCTCGCTTAATTATTGTAGCCACGCACATTCTCAGAGACAGCGACTTGTTCTTCTCTTTGTATATTCATTCAAAGAAACTTTTATCGAAGAGTTAGAAATTCAGTGTATATGTAAAAAATGTGGAAATATAATTTTGTTGTATAGGCGCGAAAATTATTCATTTTATAGCTCTTCTGTTCTTACTTGTGTCGCATATATGATTATCACCACGATAATGATAGTTATAAACAAAATTTATTTTTGAATGAATTTTACGAAAATGAAGAAAACAATAGGGAATTTATTCTACAAATATATTATGCATTTAAATCTCAATTCATCTACCGTAATCGTATAATTTGTGGTGTCTATATGACTTGCATATGTACAGTCGCTCAAAAAGGTATCCGAACGCTACGGTTGATTACAGAATTGAGAAAAAATATCTGGCAACGATTTTTTTAAAAATTAGTGATCTGGCAACCTTCGTGTCACTAATTAAGTTGGATGCGTGTTTACTTAACCATAGTAAGTCTACTACAGCGAAATCTATTACGTCGATCCTCGGGGCGGGGGTGGCTCAGTCGATAGCGCGCCAGGCTCGTAATCTGTAGTTCCCAGGTTCGAGTCCCAGCTGGGTCAGCGTTGAGATTTATCTCCGCAAAATTCCCCGCCCTGCCCACGGTCAGTAGGGGACACCGATGGGCTTGCAAAGGCCGCCGTCCGTCGGATGGGACGTTAAGCCGTGGCCCCGTGTGCGGGAGAGCCATACCCTGTGCACGTTAAAGAACACGCTGGATGGTCTTGACGGGAGGCTATCATCTGTCTCCCAATAGCTGTTCCAGTGGGTCCCCTCCCCCAACCTTCTCTGAGCCTTCGGGGTCCATGTGACCTGGCCATTTAGCCCATGGTGTGCAAAAAAGTGCCTCTCAGAGGTAAAACAACAACAACAATGTCGATCCTTTCTGTAAGCTGGTCATATATTTATGGAGTCAGAAGAGGAGTTAGCTACCTACTTTCAATTTTTCTGACGTTTAAGTTTATCTATACTTAACATATGGATTGATTATCTAAGTTACATAAAACAGACAATACCGATGATTTCAATTTTTTGACCTCGTGTGAGCCCGAATTCGCCCGAAACATTTCGACAATTATTCCATGTAAGAAGGCAATACATCGGCTCTGGCGTATAGGTTTTGGTTGTATAGGGGTATTTAGTATTATTAGTTTTTCTCCAAAGTGGGCTCAGGCGGACTCTAGCCGTCTTTGTAAAACATTTCTCTGACGCATCATAAGACATATGCACGTCGACAACCATTTATTTTATTTTTTATTATTAGTTGTGTTGATTAATGATACTGAAGTTTGTGAGTAATATCAATATAAGCGCAAATAGCCATTCATTTATGAAAGTTAGAAAATATGTAAAAAATAATCAAAAGCCGCATGGTAATTACATTGCACGATATTGAAATTGTCCCACCCAGAAGAAGTGAGGGGATAGGGGTGAAATGTAGCAAACACATAGCAATACATATTGGTATACCATGATTTAATTAGCAGCCACTTAGAGTGGTTAGAAGGTGAGATAATGCAAAACAACGTGACTGCCTCAGTAGGTGGTTGCACCGCCGTGAACGGCAATACAGCCAGCAATACAACATGGCATGGAGTCATACAGTTCACGGATATGGTCATGAGGAATTGCACACCAAGCAGCGTTGGCTTGCTCCCATAATTCATCGAGATTTCGCGGGCCGTCAACTGTATGACTGCGCAGGCCAGTGAGAGGATTGCACATGTCGTCCAATGTGGTCTCACAGATTTTCTATTGGGAATAAATCTGGAGATCGTGCTGGCCATGACAATACTTGAACATGTTGCAAACATTGTCTGGAGACCTAAGCAGTGTGTACACGGGCGTTGTCATGCTGGAAAATGGGATGCTGCATGCCTCCCAGGAACGGTAACAAAATGGACTGCAGAACTGCGCTAACGTATCATGCAGCTGTCAGTGTTCACATGATGCGGACAAGAGGGGACCTGCTGTCATATCCAATAGCACCCCATACCATTATTCCTGAATGACGGGTAGAGTGCCGATCACGAAAAAAAGCTGGATCCGTCCTCCCGCCTGATTGTCGCCATACATGGACCCATTGATCGTCAGCACCCATACAGAAACGGGATCATCACTAAACACAACTATAGAACTGGGGTCATGAATAGAAATTCATGACCCCAGTTCGCACGACTTCGTCACCAAGCTAGACGAGAGCTGCGATTGTTTACAGCCAATTGTATTTAACGTAACGGTTGCCTAGAGTGCAGGTGTGCTTCAAGCAACCTTCGGTTTACCGTTCAGGTCGTTATGGGGACGTCCATGGCTGCTGACACAGCCCATCGATTATCACCTGCAGTGCTCTGTGGTGACGAACGAGCATATCGAACAATACGGCTATCAAGCCATGCTGATGTCTGTCAGACGGCACCACTCCCTCTGGGACACATGCTAGAACCTTCATTTCGACACTGTTGCCAACAGCGTCCAACAGTTTGTGCATCCCAATAAACATGGGCAGCGACACGACGTGTGGTCCATCCAGCTTCACATAGCTCTATAATTCTTCCTCTCTCAAAAGCATCCAAATGGCAATAAATCTGCCGACGGCGTGTACCAGACATTTTCGGCTTTCGCTGAACAATTTCCAAGCAGAACCACCTAATTTCAACCGTTCGCATGACTTCCACCTGCAGAAACACAATACCATCTCTGTTCCTTCTTGCACCTTTTATCTCTTGAGTCATACCCGTCATTGGCTCCGGATTATCATCATTTGCATATCTCAACGGCGCACACACACCCTTCTATTTGCATGTATATACGATATATTCTTCTGAGTGGGGCACTTTCAATATCGAGCAGTGCATTTTTAATTAAAGAAGACTAATCAAAAGGTTGAAATTATAATAAAATTTACATATTTTCTTATTTTTTTCCACAATTAAGGGATGTATTTAAAATATAATAGTCTGTATTCTTTCGAGCCGACGAGGCCGAGCCCGAACTCATATCAATAGACACGATTTCAAAACATAAGTATAATAGGTATGTTAAATGACAGACTTCACATGGCTGAGTAATTTAGCGCGCTTGGCTATTGTTCTAAGGAACCTGGGTTCGTGCCCAGGTAAGGCATGAATGTTTGCATTGTCTTTCTGCTAATAGACCTTCTATTGCGGGGTATTAAACTGGCAGTTCCTGTCAGACCTCTGTGGCAATCAGTTGCTTGAGGAGTTTTTTTGGTTAAATGACAAGCAGTAAATTAACATCACAGTTTCTTCTGTTCTGATTAATAAGGGCAACGGAACTATAAACTATTGCAATTATCCAAGTAGGTGGTAGATGGTAACATTTCACTACCACTTGAATAAGTCCAATTTCCAATAAAATCTCCTCTCATCAATGTCGACCTTATACAAATTTTATTTTCGCCTTTAGAGAGAAAACAACTAACCAAAATCCAATTGATCATCGAGTTGTTATTTACGGTCTGCTCTGCATTAAAGTGCTAACCTGAATTGCTTTATAAAATACTCCTTAACAGATACAGCCTTTCCTTAGTACGATTGGACTTCATACCTACCAGCAATATATGTGTATATTTATGTACACGCTGTACAATGCAGAAGGGGATTTCAATTTTCTAAAAAGCTCATTAAAATGCTTATGCTGACTTGCTTCAATTATGCAGAAATTAAGGTTTATTTAAGTGCTTACTGGCATGCGATAGACACAGAAAAGACTAAAGGAATATTTTTTTTGCGGTTTAAGGGAGAATCTTTATAAGCTACTTCTCAGATGTAAGAGCATGATAATACCAATTATCCATTTACAACAATTAAAGTTACCACACAGTGAGACTCGCGATGCGACCGTTAAAACGAGAGATTTCAAGGGAGACTGAAAGGACAAAAAAAGGCTTTTGAACATTGGCATGCGTCTCACGTGAACTGCCCTGCGAGTCATTAGCGCTGAGCTTCACGCCTCTTCGTGGGGCGGGCACTGTGCAGCAAGGCTTGCCGCTCTGCTCCACAGTTGCAGTCGACTTCGTGTGCAGCACAGGGCATATAACGCGTCATCTGTTACTAGGAAGGCGCAAAAGGTGATTAGGCTTAGTAGCTTGCTTCACGCATACAATGGTTTCGGGTGTATAGGCGTATTTAGTATTGCAGGAGTGATCTTTCTCTCTCCCTCTCACATACACAGTCTCTTTCTCTATTATTGTTTGTACGTGCGTGCATGTTCTTACATGAGTGTATATAAGGAACACGGAAGCTAACTCGAGCTGTTTCTTCAAGAGCACTTTAAGTTTAGATATAGAGCGAATGTCAGTGCCAGAAGAAGATAGATCTATGGCCAAATATCCTGGGTAAACAGTTACTGCATATATATCTTTTAGAAAAGGAGATTAAGTATAATCAACAGTGCCGTAGAAAATGGGTCCCAGCTAGCCGTATCAATAGATCAAAAGTTATACTTAAGTCCTCGAAGATTGGTATACTGTATTTATATCTTGGTCATACTGGGGTATAACAGCTCTCTTGATTTAAAATGCATATCTCCTACTGATACGAAGTCGTTTTGCTTTTAATCTGCTAATATACTCTTAGTATTAAGGCGTATTTATGAGTTAGATCGAATTTCTAAACATCAAATAGTGAGCTATTTTGAATTTTCCGTTGGAAGTTTTTAAACGTAAGAAAATAGAAGTGTTTTATTGCTTCTTTAAACATTTTACTTTAAATAAATGCTAACATAAAAATAATTAGTTAGCGACTGCATGGCTGATAACATAAGTTTGTCTTAAATTTAAAAAGGTAAAAGTGCAACGTATTTATGTATCCGTTTAAACTTTCATTTATCTCTCTTATTAAGCTTCCTTTCATCGTGTTATAGATTCTGAAAATCAGACAGCATATCTATGCTGATTTTAGCATAGTTCTGGATTGTCAGTAATATTAATGTCAGTAATAATAATTATTAAATTATCCTATAAGGAAAAGTAAAAATGAATGGAGTAGTGAAATTTCAGTGACATTATCCTGAATATCACTGTTCGCATTTGACGACTACGATCAGAAACGAAGTTTATTATACTTTCTGCTCATTAGTCAATTCAAAGACTATCTTGCTTTTAAATACGAAACAATCGTATGCAAGTGATATGTTTGGCAAAAAGTGGTCGTTGATTTTTGACTACCAGTTCAGATGCCTTTTTTATTTTTAGTATTTAAGCGCATAATTCTTTCAGTCACATTGGTAACATCAGTACACAAGGACGTTTAGCCTACATAGTACTATGCATGGCCGGCCCTAGGTGTGTGAGACGTGTGCAGGGGTGGCTTTCAGGATTCCACGTTTGAAATTTTAATGCAAAATATTATTGAAACATGAACATTCCAAGCAATGAAACTGTGATAATGCTCATATATATTTATATCATTATATCAGTAGATTCGGGCGTCAGTATTTCGTATTTTCCTTTTGTTAAGAGTTATTAGTAAACTCCTTCTCCGGGAGCGAAGAATAAAGCTACCGCAGCTTACGTTGATTGTTCAATCAACAGCTCCTATAACAGAAGGCCAATATACCAAATTTTTGACATCACTAAGTAGTCCTACTATATAGACATTTCTTATAATTTTTATTCTAATATTATTACTAGTGGACTCTTGTGCTAATCTTTATACTAATGTCTATATATAAATATATTTTATTTAGGAAGAAAATTATTAGTTTTATTATAAAATATAATAATGCTAATTGATACAAATAAATATTCTAAATAAAAATATTTATAGATAAACATTAGTATAAAGATTAGCACAGAATCCACCAGTAATAGTATTAAAATCAAAAATATAAGAAGTGTCTATATAGTAGGACTACTTAAGCTAACGTCATAGATTTGGTCTTTGACTTTGTGTTATAGGAGATGTTGGCTTTGGCTGAACGCATTTTTCTTGGCAGTGGCCGACGCAAAAGCCCGATGTGCGAGATATGCTTGAGCCATTTCATGAGCTACTTCCTGGATACATACTTGGTAGATACTGATCGGTTAATATTTTTGTCACATCCATTTCCTGACTAGCACAATAGACGCGTTCTATAAAAATTCGAAGGTGAAATCGTATTAGTCGAACACAATTTCTCATGGGTAATAACGTAAATAGGGGTGAGGATGGTGTTTTAGTCTTACTGATTGACTTATTTTTAATTCAATTCCTTGGAAAATATTTATTCCTTTAATATTGATACGAATTTAAACAGATGAGCGTAAGTTCAAAACAATATATAGCAGTATATAATAATTATTTATACTAGAAGTATGGGAATTTAAATATTGAACTAAATATGCTTATGACTAATTATTCACTATCTTCTATTGACAAATGTTAATAGAACAGAACATTTCAATATCATTAATACGACATTCAAATTAACAAGTCTTAAGAGCCGAACTATCTTAATTGAGTAGCAAACACATTATCAAACAAATCTCTACTTAGTAACAACAGGTTACATAAATCAATTATTAGTAAAACCTACTGTACTTTGTTTGAAAGAATACCAAGTATTTTCTTTAAATGATATTACGACCTTATGTCTTATTCATACCACCTCTGCCATCTATTATGTAGCAGTACAAGTTTGTAAGAAAGAGCATAACTTCTGTCTTCTATTCTTGAATATGCTCAATTCACTATTTGACACTGACTAGAAACATCTCCTTCAAGATAAACACACAATAGTAATTATAAAACAACACTCAAGCCGACCAATCGCGCACAATACGAAATCAACTCTTTTCTTGCTTTTAATTCACCGAACTCACAACTGAATATCCTTTGAGTCAAATCAGGGTTCCAAGTCGTTGTTGCTGTAATTCGAGATTCAAAACGATACATCATATCACGAGTTCATTGTAGAACGTTCATGTGTCGTAACAATATTATAAAATTGAGAAGGCCGGATCTGTACATATGCCAAAGATTATAAATATCTTACTCTGAGAAACCGTGTACTCATGCTGGTACCCTCTGGACTAGTGGGCACTGTGTTGGGTAGCAAAAATATTATGAATAAGGAATTGAACTAGTTTTTCAAGATAGATACCAATGTCACAAAATAAAGTTAGAAACATAACATTAGGTTCAAGAGTTCGTAAAGGTTCACTATAATGCTGTAGAAAAAAGTACGTATACAACGGAAGCCGTAGATTTTGTTAAAGTGTTCAAATGATTTTTTGCAGAGATGAAAGCATATTTTACTGTACCAATAAATTAAACGTCATGAATTTTCCGTCGGTTAAAAATAAGCAAAACTATAAAAGTTTTGCGAAACAAAATAAGAAATAATTTCGATGTACATCCGTCAAAGGAGAATCGGAAGGTGACACGCAACGCCAACGGATTGAAGTCAACTCTAAGTAAGTGCTTCTTTCATCCCTCTGCAAAAAATCCTTTGCACATTTTAACAACACCAACGGCTGGCGTATATACGTTCTTTTACCTACAGCATTATAGTGAACCTTTACGGACTCCTAATACCAATGTGTTTTGCGCATTCTGATATGAGTGAAAAAATCTTAAGACATCGAAATTAATTCTTATATTGTTTCGCAAAATGTTTACATTTTTGCTTATTCCTAACTGACGGAAAATTCATGACGTTTAATTTATTGATACTGTAAAATATGTCATCATCTTCTAACGCTATGTATCGCAAATGTTGCCAATATATAGTTTCGAAGGGTTAGTGTATAAACATAAAATTCTGTTAACGCCATACCATTATGCTGGTAAATAATGATTTAGCTGTGGAATGAAGTAGATTATTTTCTAAATGAGTTGTATATTTCCTTGGCCTGTAATAAATGAATGGTAACTTGATGGTAATCACTGGAAGGAAAGCTATGCACCAATCCCCTGTGATGATGCATAGAACCGGCCAGGCCTAGCATCTAATGTCCGACACCGCCTTCTCGTGGTGCAGACCGTTAGTACCTTTCAAAAGAGATACTCTCTTGTGGAAGTGAGCGGAAGGGGAGGGCTGCCAGATTAGTGTGGCCTACTGATCTGGATAACTATTTCAACTTTTCTTTTTTTTTCTACCCTGCTGAGGAGTGGTCAACCACACAGGGTCCTGGTGCTGACCATATAAACCCACTGGACTGGACAGATATATGGCTCTGAGCTTGATTATGATCCTGATTTTGCTGCACTGGTGGGCTTCTGTGGAGGGAAAATCTTCCGCTGTGTTTTCTGTTTGTTTGTGGGTTGACAGCCCCAAGTGAATAGATTCGCAGGATATGTTTATCCTGGTGGATAATCCTGAGCAGAGGTCATCGCAGGCACCTGAACTCTTTGTTTCTATTGGCATCGTCATTTTCTACATTGGAGGAAGTCTTCCAGTGTAGATGGCTTCAGCCTTTAGTGGTGGGGGAACGGGTCTTTGCCCCATGTCTGCGATTAGGGGGCTGTTTGATATTGTTGGCATTTCCTCTCTCAATAAACATAGTTTCTTTAAACATCCCACTAACCATTTTCTCTCCATAGGTAGTTGGAATGTGAGGACTCTGCACAGATCTTTTTCTCTTGATGTCCTCACACAAGAATTCCACCGTTATAATTAAGATATTCTCGGCTTGCAAGAGACCAGATGGACAGATAAAGGTCAGATTCTTAAAAATAATCTTAAATTTCTCTTTTCAGGGAGGGAGGACAATAAGCATCACCAAGGCGTGGGTCTGCTTCTCAGCAGACACGCTAGTGATGCTCTTCTAGGATATGAGTGCATTGATGAAAGGTTTCTTACAGCAAAATTTCAGACAAGCGTTAAAGACTTGAATGTTATATGCTGTTATGCCCACACTGAGTATGCCGATGAGGATGAGAAGGATAGGTTTTATGAACAACTTCAGGATATTTTGAATTCTGTCAAGAAAGGAGATATTACCCTTGTTCTTGGTGACTTCAATGCCAAAGTTGGTACTGACTCTGACCTTTGGGGAGGGGTGATTGGCCCTTTTGGTAATGGTAGCTGCAATGGCAATGGGCAACGTCTCCTACAGGTAAGTAAACTCAATGATTTCAGAATAACTAACAATTATTACACACACCGTGACATACATAAGTACACATGGGTTTCGCCTGATGGGCTGCATAAGAATATGATTGATTATATATTAATTAACAGCAAATGAGCTAGTTCTGTTAGAAATACCAGGGCATATAGGGGAGCTGAAATTGGATCTGACCATTACCTTGTTAAAAGTGTCTTGCAACTTAAACATAAAAAGTGTAGTGCTAGGGTTAAAAAATTTGCTTTTAATACTGAAGCTCTGAAAGACCCAGTTATAGCCAAAGCTTACCATGATAGGTTACTTAATCATTATGACAGTCATGGTATGCTTACTACTGAAGTTGAGGAAAAATGGGATCATTTTAAACAGGCTTTTTTGGACACTAACAGTACTCTTTTAGGAAAAAAGGAGCAGAAGAGACAGAATTATCTGAGTGATAAGGCACTTGAGCTTATTTCGGAAAAAAAGAACTGCAGGAATGTCCTTAATCAATACCATACTAGTACTAATAAAAAGCATTACAGAGAACTTAATAAACGTGTAAAAGATCAGTTAGCTGCTGATAAGAATCTTTGGCTTGATGGTTTGGCTGACAAAACCGAGGAAGCAGTTAGACAGCACAACAGCAGAGAGCTGTACCAGATAGTCAATGTTTTGTGTGGTAGAAAACGGACAGCTATGCAGGGATTGAAGGATAAACAAGGTAAGGTTATAGACGGTGAGGATTCTGTCATGGCTAGGTGGGCTGAGCATTTCAGTGATATTCTAAGCAATGCGGTTAGTTCTATTCCCATTGTTTGCAATGATGATAGATGCAATGGTGGCTTTAATGTTGGCCCTATAAGACAATCTGAAGTTATTTTGGCTGTTTCTAAACTTAAACTAAATAAATCCCCAGGGGTAGATGAAATTACTACAGAAATGCTTAGAGCTGGAAATGTTTCGGTTACCACTTGGATGACTGAAATTCTGAATATCTTTTATGATAAAGGCATGGTTCCTAAGGATTTTACCAGAGCTATTGTTATCCCTATTTTCAAAAAAGGTGATCGCAATTCTTGTGATAAGTATAGGGTTATTAGCCTACTCTCTGTTCCAGGTAAAGTTCTTTCCATGATTGTGCTTAATAGAATTAAGAATCTGGTTGACAGTCAATTGCGTGATGAGCAATGTGGATTCAGAAGTGGTAGGGGATGTGTGGATCAGATATTTTCACTTAGGGAGATTTTTGAGAAATGTTTAGAGTTTCAGAAACCTTTGGTTGCTAGCTTTGTTAATTTCAAAAAGGCTTTCGACTCTGTTGATCGTCATAATTTGTGGTTGATTGTGAGATCATATGGTATACCAGACAAGTTAGTTAACATAATGAAAGCTCTCTATAATAACAGCGTCGTGTGTGAGAGTTGGTAAGGCTTGTAGCAGTTGGTTTAGCATTACTTCTGGTATTCGACAAGAGTGTATTTTGTCTCCTTTTCTCTTTAGCTTGGTTACTAATTATGTTATGCGAAATTCACTTCAAGGGAAAGATTTTGGCCTTAAATGGGCTGGAGATACGAAAATTTCTGATTTAGATTATGCTGATGATTTAGCCCTTTTGGCAAATGATGTTGATGAGATGAACTCTTTCATTCGAGCTGTTGATGAAACTGGTAGTAGAGTAGGTTTGGTTATAAACAGAGAGAAAACTAAAGTGATGAAAATTGGTCAGGCCGGCTGTGATGCAGTTAATCTGAATGGTTGCAATCGTGAGCAGGTGTCACAGTTTAATTATCTTGGGAGCTATGTAACAGATAATGGTGATGTGCGACATGAGGTTAACAGACGAATAGGGATTGCTGCCGGGACTTTTAAGAATCTATGGAGAGTGTGGAGAAATAAGCGTATACACCTAAAGACTAAAATTAGACTGTATAATAGTTTGGTTCTTTCTAGGGTTAGTTGTGGTAGTGAAACTTGGACACTTTGTAAACAAGATAATAGGAAACTAGATGCTTTTGATTCTAGATGCTTACGCAGTATCTTGGGCATTAGGTGGTTCAACTTTGTAACTAATGATGAGGTTAGGCAAAGGAGTTTGCAACCTCCTTTAAGCAGCACATTGTGCAGAGAGAGACTCCGCTGGTTTGGCCATGTTGCCCGTATGAATAATTATAGATTGGCGAATAGGGTTATGAACAGTGTGCCTAAAGGCCTCAGAAAGAAGGGGAGACCTAGGATGCGGTGGGCAGACAATGTCAAACAGGACCTTGTTAGAATTGGTGTGCAGTGGCCAGATGCAGTGGATGTAGCTCAGGATAGACTTCCTTGGAGAACTAAATTGCACGGTCTGGTTGGATCTCCGTAGCCCATGGCTGCTTGAGGATGATGATGATGATGATGAACTTGATGTTAATTATAATGGTGAAAGAACATATTCAACATTATCGAAAAAGAATAAGACAGTAAATGATGGTTTTCTAATATACATGTGAATCTAGACAAATATGCTAATGTGTAATGTTCCAAATTTTGAAGTAGTGTGTGACTGTAGATAAAAGAATGTCTTTTGAATTTAAAAAAGTATTGTTTGAAAGAAGAAATGCTAGGGAATGTCTCTCTTTGTTAACTAGAATAACTTATTTTGAAGGATATTAGTTGCATCTTCAAATTCCAAATTAATTAATTTCCACAAATGTGTATTGCTTATTTCTATTTCATTGAAAGCAAAAATATTCCGAATTGTTATTACAAATTGAATTTGACCGGGAAAAATTATCGACTTTCGAATTCTGCGTTCACCTGTTTAATTCGAATTGGATATGTTTCGAGTCTGCAGAGCTCTTTCTTTCCAAACCTTAATAGCAGTCGGAGAGCTTTTGTATTCTTAATCCATTTCAATTAATTTTTTTTCTCTTGACCAGCGTCGTACATTCTCGTACGATATTAGACGAGAAAATTGTGACTCACCAGTAATAATGGGAAGCCAGTTCCATCAGTTCAGTTGCTCTCGGAGGTAAATGGTGACCACTTGGTCCGTCTGGAACTTCCATTAACAGCTCGAAATCTTATTACTTTCTTAATACAACGGAAAAAGCCCGTTCGTCGATGCAAAGAGAAGGTCGATTTTTGTTATCCGCCAGTTTTTCATTAGTGTCTTTCCGGATTTGAAGAATGAATGCCTTTGTTCTTTATCTTTTATTCACCGGTGTCGCATTATGCGGATGTGTGTGTGTTTCAATTTCCCCAGAACAAAAACCCGGCATGATTTGGCTTCCTTAAAGAAAGAGACGATAAGAATGGAAGAGCGCGTCTGAGGCAAGGGGGATGGCAAACAACAGATGCTTTGAATTTCATATTTGATTTATTACAGTTGATGGAAAATTTAATTTCAGAATCGAATATGTTCTGAACAGTAACTTTAACTATACGCATATTCTTCCTGACAGCATCAGTGTAGTGGAGAGAATAATGGATTTAGTTACGCTGCAGTTGACTACCGTAAAACAAAAGTCGATTTACTTCATTTTTAATAAGTATGCTATAAATTTATACGAAATACGAATCTAAGCTGTTATGTATTCTGTTACATTGCAATTTATCATAGGCTTTTCATTCTGAAAACGCTACAGCAATGTTCTAGATGAAACTTCCAACAAGATAATACATTTAACAAGACGAAAGAGGACCCGAATCACGAATTTGTGTTCGGTAATGTTTTCTAAGTAGGCTTTATTTTTTTCATTTTATTTTTGATTTTAGAATGACGGATTTGTTTTATTTAGATCATATTTTACCTTGTAATATATTACCAGTTTTAGAAAATTTTATTTCTGCGTTTTTTTTTAATTTGCGCAGATGTGGACTATAGCCCCTATAAAATATTTTGTTATTGCTACACATTACAAATCAAAGAGAGCAGCCAAGTCAGGGAGAGCTGTTCCCATTAGACCCACCACATAACAAACCACATAAACAAAATAACTATTGGATGAAATTATTGTACTTTTTCTTAGCAAATTAAATTATTAAATTTTTTTTCGCATTTGACTACAGATTCCAACATCTTGCTATCCTATCTATTATCTATATCCAATAAGCTTGATAATATTAATTTCTAATCCACTGACGAAAGTGATCATCTTGATTTAACTGTTATTGGAATTGCTGTCGGATATGTTTGTCATTTCACAATTTATCATTCCTCTATTTTTGCTTTCAAATTAATTTAACTAAATTTAGCGGGATAAACTTTTTAACTTAAACCATTTTCATCTAACAACTATAATAACATATCGCCTCTGGAGAATATGGGATGCCGGTTTCTAAATGAAATGTAGTTCATTTTTCGAAACCCTCTAATGCTGGAAAATAGATTAATATATTTTAGAACAGTGCGTCTGAACCTGTGTGTCACACCCATGGTCAGGTGTCATGAAAATGCAAGCAAAATATCAATATTAAATAACAATTTGAACTTTAGTAATTTTTTTTACAAATTTACACTTTATAATTTTTAGTACGATTTTCCTTTTTGTCAGATGTTCAGTTTAATATTCGTTTTTGTATCTTCTGTAGTTTTGGTACATTATTGAGACTGAAAATGGTGTTTTGCTCTTTTGGTTTTAAAGTTTTAAACTACTGGGGTAATAAACTGTAGCATTTGCTCAAGAGAAAGTCTCTGCAACCGAAGGTTTCTTAGAAGTGGGTTGGGTGTAGGTCGGAGCGGTTTTCATCATTAAAAAGTACGGTAAAAATGTATTTAATGTCAGGATGTCTTCAATGTTGTGGCCGAAATTCACACGTTCGTTTATGTGATTTACACAATATACGATAATTTATAAGCGAAGATGTTGTGAACAATTAGTACATACAAACAAATAGTGAACAAATAGTATACAATTAAACCCTTCGTCGGTGGCTCTCTCATTTGTAATACGAATGGTCGCACTGGGTCGCAAAGACCCATGAATGTATTCCTTAACATTAAACACCTGCATATCGGATTTCTTTTTATGAATTTATTTTACTGATTTGAAACGTATGCTTATCATTGGTACTTATTAATTTGTTTTAGGTCATAAATAATGGTCCTAATTTTTTTGAATAACCAATATTTCACAGTTTTATGTTGGGGAACGACAGCAAATGATTTCTAAATACCACTCGTTTTTTCTGTTTCTCTGCTTTCAAGATCCCCAAAATCCCTCCCCACAAATGTCTCTAGTTTAAAAATAGTGGTAGGAATTGCTTTTAAATGGTAACAGCTAGAACCTCTAAATACAGTATCCTTCTTCCTCTAATCCTATCTTAGACCAATGTAAGAGTACGGACCCCCTATAATCCACCCTCCCCTTTTTAAAAGTGTTAGGAACTGCTTCTAGATGGTAAGCGCTAGAATAGCCAAACTGAGTATCTGCTTAGTCCAATGTAAAGGTTCGGAGTCCCAAAATTTTCTCTCTTCCCAAAAAATTACCTCCTTTTTAAAACGCGGTAGGGACTGCTTCTAACTGGTAACAGATCGCCAAACGTAGTATGCAGTTTCCTCTAATCGTAAGTTTTATCATCATTAGGGTTAGGATCCCGAAACCTTTTCTTCTCCCCAAAAAATTAGTTTCTTCCCGCCGTCTTGGAAAAAAGTGTAGAAACTACTTCTAAATGATAAGAGCTAAAGTCTCCAAATTCCATTGTTTCCGAAAGTCATTACTTAAAGAATTTAAGAGTTTAGATATTTAAAATATTTTTCCCCCATAAATGTTCCCCGTCACTTGAAAGAGTGGCACAAACTGCTTATAATTGATAATAGCTTGACCACCAATTGTAGTATACATTTTCACAAACAGCAATTTAAATTAATGAAAGAGTTTGATCCTCAATATTTTTTTCACCCTGATAGAAGCTCCCTGGAAGTTCTTTTGATTTGTTCCTTAGAAAAAAAAAAGGAGAGAAATTTCTCTTACGGTAAGAGCTATGATCACGGAATTCGGTATACAATTGCCCTTAATAGTAAGTTAAAAAAAAACTTAAGGATTTCACCTCCTATTTTTCTGCTCTCTTCCACCACAATTTCTCCTAAACAATAAAAGGTAGGATCGCTGAATTTGGTTTACAGCTTCCTCTCATCCTCGCCTTAAGCAAAATGAGGCTTTCGCTCACCGCCCCCCCCCCCCCCCAATTTTACTCCGGAAAAAAAGCCTCTCTTTGTAAAACAGGGGTATATATTTTTTTCACAAACGGTAAGACCTATAATCAACGAATTTGACATAGAGCTTTTCTCTCATCATGGCTCTAAGTATTGCAAAGATTGCACCTGGCCCCACCATATACCCTCGAAAAAAATTTTAAAAAATGGATTTGCATAAACTATTACCCAGCCTACCGAATTATATTCAAATAAAAGCTTATACATAGAAAAAAATCCATTAACCTCTAAAAAAAAGATTTCCTTTCCCTCACCAATGCCATGGTTAAGCGAGGAAATCTTTGCTGTCAATATAAACCTCATGACCATCAGATCCTACTACCGAGATTTCGAATTTCTAGCATCATAGATCGTTTGCAATATTCGTTTAAAGTTTTGTAATTTTACAACATCCACCGTTAGAGGGCGCTCTTGTGTTTTTTATTCTCGGCCTTTAGGATAAAATTGGAGCAAGTGGATGGTTGGATAAATACAAATAGTATATTTTACTACTACATAAATAGCGCAAAACGAATTTTTCTTTTACATTTCAAAACAAAAAGTTGAGTTTTACAACCCCCATCATCATCATCATCCTCAAGCAGCCATGGGCTACGGAGGTCCAACCAGACCGTGCAATTTAGTTCTCCAAGCAAGTCTATCCTGAGCTACATCTACTGCATCTGGCCACTGCACACCAATTCTAACAAGGTCCTGTTTGACATTGTCTGCCCACCGCATCCTAGGTCTCCCCTTCTTTCTGAGGCCTTTAGGCACACTGTTCATAACCCTATTCGCTAATCTATAATTATCCATACGGGTAACATGTCCAAACCAGCGGAGTCTCTCTCTGCACAATATGCTGCTTAAAGGAGGTTTCAGACTCCTTTGCCTAACCTCATCATTAGTTACAAAGTTGAACCACCTAATGCCCAAGATACTGCGTAAGCATCTGGAATCAAAAGCATCTAGTTTCCTGTTATCTTGTTTACAAAGTGTCCAAGTTTCACTACCATAACTAACCCTAGAAAGAACCAAACTATTATACAATCTAATTTTAGTCTTTAGGTGTATACGCCTATTTCTCCACACTCTCCATAGATTCTTAAAAGTCCCGGCAGCAATCCCTATTCGTCTGTTAATCTCATGCCGCACATCACCATTATCTGTTACATAGTTCCCAAGATAATTAAACCGTGACACCTGCTCAAGACTGCAACCATTCAGATTAACTGAATCACAGCCTGCCTGACCAATTGTCATCACTTTAGTTTTCTCTCTGTTTATAACCAAACCTACTCTCTTACCAATCTCATCAACAGCTCGAATGAAAGAGTTCATCTCATCAACATCATTCGCCAAAAGGGCTAAATCATCAGCATATTCTAAATCAGAAATTTTCCTATCTCCAGTCCATTTAAGGCCAAAATCTTTTCCTTGAAGTGAATTTCGCATAACATAATCAGTAATCAAGCTAAAGAGAAAAGGAGACAAAATGCACTCTTGTCGAACACCAGAAGTAATGCTAAACCAACTGCTACAAGCCTTACCAACTCTCACACACGACTCAGTGTTATTATAGAGAGCTTTCATTACGTTAACTAACTTGTCAGGTATACCATATGATCACACAATCTACCACAAATTATGACGATCAACAGAGTCGAAAGCCTTTTTGAAACCAACAAACCTAGCAACCAAAGGTTTCTGAAACTCTAAACATTTCTCAAGAATCTGTTTAAGTGAAAATATCTGATCCACATATCCCCTACCACTTCTGAATCCACATTGCTCATCATTCAATTGACTGTCAACCAGATTCCTAATTCTATTAAGCACAATCATGGAAAGAACTTTACCTGGAACAGAGAGTAGGCTGATACCCCGATAGTTATCACAAGAACTGTGATCACCTTTTTTGGAAATAGTAGCTCTGGTAAAATTCTTAGGAACCATGCCTTTATCATAAAGGATATTCAGAATTTCAGTCATCCAAGTGGTAACCGAAACATTCCCAGCTCTAAGCATTTCTGTAGTAATTTCATCTACCCCTGGGGATTTATGAAGTTTAAGTTGAGAAACAACCAAAATAACTTCAGATTGTGTTATAGGGCCAACATTAAAGCCCCCAATGCATCTATCGTCATTGCAAACAATGGGAATAGAACTAACCGCATTGTTTAGAATATCACTGAAATGCTCAGCCCACCTAGCCATGACAGAATACTCACTTTCTATAACCTTACCTTGTTTATCCTTCAATCCCTGTATACCTGTCCGTTTTCTACCACACAAAACATTAACTATCTGGTACAGCTCTCTGCTGTTGTGCTGTCCAACTGCTTCCTCGGCTTTGTCAGCCAAACCATCAAGCCAAAGATTCTTATCAGCAGCTAACTGATCTTTTACAAGTTTATTAAGTTCTCTGTAATGCTGGGGGTAAAAGAGCAAATTATTGCTGCCAATGTAAACCTCTTGACGACCACACTCTACCACAAAAACTTTGAATTTCTGGCAAAAATAAATCGTTTGCAATACGTGTTTTAAATGTTAGGCATTATAACTTTTTCCACCGTTAGAGAGCGCTATTTCACCTTTTCTGAGATTCAAAAAATATGAAAGGTAATATTACATCAATATCTCTCCAACTCACTTATTAATTTTTAATTTATTCTCGAAAACAAAAAAAGTTGACACTAGGTGTCGATTAATCGAGTGTCGGATAAATGAGGTTCTTATATAGTCTATTATTGCATGGTTCGTCAAATCTGAATATTTTTCATCTTTTTTTACTTAAAAAAATCCATAAATTTTTGTAATAATAATCAAAAATTGAAGATATTGACTATATCTGATATCGCCAAATAGTTACATGGATTGTCATGCTGGGTCTGTCGGACCCATTCGTTACGATTATATGAAAATTATATGCAGTCTAAGCAAAATTGCACAAGGTATGTAAAGGAGTGGGATGAAAGCCACATAGAAATAATGGGTTCTATCTAACCTCGTTTAAAAAATATTCAATATTAAAAATCGTCTGGGTCTGTGAGACTCAACTCGATCGACAGGAGGGTAAAACGGTGCAGGATTCCCGTCACTTGCTTACAACTACTGCTATCCGGAAAATTCTATCTGACATCCCGATAGTCTCGCAGGTGAGTTTTCAAAACGATTCTCCGTTGAAAAGACCGCCAGACACTGTCACGTGATTTTTCTCGGGCATGTAGGGATCTCGCTATCATTCCGATTTACCGGCAGTTGCATCAAAAAATCGAACCTTCTTCAATTTAGTTTTGGAGGCGTGGGACACGCGTGTTTCCGCTTCGACCGGCCTCCAAAAGAATAGCTACTAGGTTTTTACATGGATAAACCTGGTCAGAAAATGACGATTCTAGCTGCTTCTTTGCCCTAGCCTGACCGAGATTCTATACTCTGTGGCTCCTCTCAAACTCTCGGCGTATCTAATAGCTGGGTTTATTTGAGTTATGCAATAAATCTCGGACGGATGTCATGAGCTTCGCCCTTACTAAAATTATCACTGATAGCAGCAATTGTGGCCGTCAAGTTCAAATGAGGGACATGATGTATTAACAATTTATTATCTTCCAAGTCCGAGGGTATTTTATTTCTCAAGGTGTTTAAAGCAGCGGTTCAGAGTTAAATATATTGAACTTCGATCGTCATCAACAATTCGTATACATTTTTCAATATCACAGTCTCTTGAGAAGGCGAGATAATTAAGAAACTCGTTTATTAACAATAAATAAGTTTTAATTCTACACACCTCAGAAGTTATTTAGGCATCTATCATACTTTCTGGTGATTTTTTCGCACTGAGTACACTACTATTAACTTTATTTTTGTGCTCCCTAAAAGTACAACATTTATTATAGGTTTCCGAGTTGACTCTATAGTTCTATACATCAAGTTTAGAAGTGTTCAAATAGAAACGAAGAGTCCTGTACCACAACTGCTGTAAACTTGTATCAAACTATTGATCCTACACTGAAATCGGCTTATGATCTCTCTCTAACATATATCATGTCCGATAGGCAATATGATAAAGCGAAATATCCTATCTCCGATTTGTAGAGAGAAAAACATTTTTTTTAGTGTTCAAGAGTTATTGCCTTTCTGTTGCATCAGAATGTAAGTTATTGCTTGCTACCTGTGCCTTGCAACTGCGATGATGAGTTATGTAGTTCCTCAGCTGCCTGTTGTCAGCAGAGCTGGACTGGCATCTTCTGCAATCCCAAACTCCTTCGCCGGTGGCTCTAGAACAGGTTCCTGATAGCGTTCTAGGGAACAGCCCGCCATGTTTCGTGCAGTTGATGTCTCAATGAGGTGACTCAATTAGGTCCACGACGATCGTCAGGTGGCCCTAATTAAGCATATTTTTTTATATGCGGCAAACAATAATACACATATGTTCGCAGTTTAAAAGTGACCTCCCAAGAACAAGAGAAACGCATAAGAAAACATTATTCAAAACAATAAAAATGGAAATTCAATAATTAATAGGAAATACTGAAGTAACTCGAAGAATAGCACTTAACAGGACTGAATCTGGAGGGGAAAGGGATCATCCCCCCTCCCCCTTTAAAATGTAATAAGAGTAATTGGGAAAAATATTAAAATTATTTATATTTCATGCATTTTTGAAAGAATTTTTAAAGACCTGTAAAAAGGAGAGGAAATGTTATGCTAAATTGGAAATTCACCCTCTTACACAAATATACAACACTACAATCATATCACTGAATTTAAAACAATAATTTTGAGAGGGATGCGACATGGAATATACCAATTTTTGAATAGATAAATTATTTAGATTGTAAGTTCAAAAGTAAACTAATTGCATTTTTTTAAACACAAAAGCAACGATCAGTATCAGTACAAAATAACCAGTCAATAATTAATAAACAATATAAACCTAACAATATAATAATATTACCTCATTTTTAAATCGTTTTAAAAAAATGAGCAAAAATACTGGCGTTCATTAGATAGTCCAAAGCATCAATTATAGCATTCCGGATATATTTACAAGTAGTTCTACTCATATATGCGAACGCTTACTACCAAAATGTAGTGGTCATTTAAGAGAATGAATCCCACAAACGTGTAATTAATACTAATCACTCATCAGTCAATGTTTTAAATATTTCAAGATATTCCAGTAAAATAAAGCAATTTAATCTCCAATTGTGAGATTACATTATGATAACTTTCCTTTGAAATATTGTTACCTATGAGCGATGATTCAGTGGTGTGAAAAGTGCTCAGACTTTCTTCTTCGTAGCATTATTATTAATTTTTCTATGTTTACTTAAATCAATATCATTTATGATAAAATACATAAACCATTTATCTTGCCAACTATGTACAATAGAAACGGTTCCTTGCAAAAGAATATAGCTATCATTTAGTTTTAAAATTTTCCAGGATTCTCAAAATTTCCATATATGGCTAATGTAAATCAGATACACAGAAAAAACTGTGGTCTATACCTAAAAAATTCAAAGTGTTCAAACTTTCCCTAAGCAGCTTTCTATTTCGGGAAAAATTCTTTCATACCATTTACGCTTTTCTTGGCATATTTTGAAATGGACCTATTGAGCTGAAACTTTGAAACTAGACTAGAAAAAAAAATCAGCCTTCTTTTATATGAACTTTAGATATGCTCTTTCAGAGCTCAGCAGCCATTTGACTGGGACGTGAATTTTTTTGTCAGTCTTTTCGTATCGGCATGCCACTCCTCGAAAGTATTCATTTTGCATTATACATTATTTAACGCACCTCTTTTTTCACATGTCCAGTGCCAGATAAAATAGGTTAGCGTGTCATCAGCTACTTCCCAAAAAGCTACACATGCTGTAATGCAACTAAGCGCTAGCAAATACAGCAAAACGAAAAAAAAAGTACCTCATCATCTTTCAGATTCTCAGATTAGGATTGCCTGCATGTAGAGATCTCAAGCATCCATTATTCTCTATTATCCTCTATTATTCCAATCTTCCGCTTCCAAAATTCTCACCTTCACGTCCTCCCTTATTCCATCCATACATGCTACCCTAGGTCTTTTTTTCTTGTTCCCCCCTGTTCCCATTTTTATATTCTTAGCTGCCACTTATCTTCCTTCATTTTTCCTACATGTCCATATCATTTCAGCCTTCTGTCTTTAATACTTTCATCCACCGTTTCCTTAAAGTTTAGAAATTCCTTATTTCCAATTTTATCTAACCTGATTTTTGACAGAATCTTCTGCAATAGTCTGTTTCCACCGATTTAATCTATTCTCCCATTTTTCAATCATTGTCCATGTTTTCGCATACACAAATGAATACTCTTTAATTTATAGACCGCCGTCCCATGGCCGAGTGGTTAGCGCGCTTAGCTACTGATCTAAGAGACCTGGGTTTGAGTCCCGGGTAAGGCATGGCTGTTTGTGTCGTTTTTCTGCTGAGGGCTTGCCATCCTCTCAGACCTTCTACTAAGGCATGTAAACTGACAAGCTCCTGTCAGACCTCTGTGGCAAGCAGCTGCTTGAGGGAGTATTTATTTATTTAATTTTATAGAGCTGATTTGTTTTTTGCTTAGCCTTGTCTAATGAAACCGAATATAAAATCATATTGTTGATGTGCTAGCCACTAAAGAATTTTACTCTGATATTAAGAGCGTTCCTAGTTTTCGTAGTTTTTCGGTTCTATTGTTAGTCTTTTCAACACTTCTTCTATCTTCTTCAAGCATTGATCCAAAATATTTAAAATTCTAATATACTAAATATGATTAAATTAAGAGGCGCTATGACGGTTAAAACCGACTGTGTTTCATTACAAATGCCTCGTTTAAGAAGGGAGGACATATATTTCTGAAAATGAGCAGGCGTATACATGCAAAATATCAAATTACCGATGAAATATACGCGAAATACAAAGGCTGAACAGTATAGAAGTGCAAATGCTATGATAGATATTGGATCTGTGAGTAATAATGTCCATATCATTTCAGCATATCATTTTATGGACTTGTAAATGAGTTGTAAGGACAGTGTTGTACGACACATTTCTTTAGTGGCTAGCAGATTAACAATAAAGTTTGCAAAATGACTAAACTAGAGTTTTCAACCCCTTGATGAGTTTATAAACTTGTCATAGACAACAAACTCAATTTTTTTATAAATGTAAATGAAACAGTCAAAAAACAGTAATATATAATGTACGCCTATTAATCATCAAGCACCAAAATTAAGAACCATGAAATGTAACAAGCAATTTAAAGCAAAATTTCCGAAGTTTTTGAAATTGCCGTTTTTTCACGAGTGACGTAACTTTGGCTTTTAAAAATAAACATTTTCACATTACACATCGTAAACGTTTGTGCCAAAAGTAGGGGTATTTCGTTCTCCTATCGCCCCCGTAGTTATTTCTAGATTCAGTAGATTTTTATTCACCTCCTACACAGTTCCATCGACCCTAAGGCGTCGATATTGCCCATTTTGGGAAAACCTGAATTAAAGAAAGGGTAAGAAACTACTATCAGCAGCTGAAAAGAACTTCGGCAGAGTCGAATGGTAAGAGTTTGAAGTTAGTTTGTAGCATTGCTTCTTGTTATTCGCGGTACTCGAGTTTGTTTGTGGACACGTGAGGACGATCGGTAGTCACTGATAACAGTGAGCGAAGAGAGTATGGGTGAGAATATGGAGCCTCAATATCTATTTCAGAGATTTGGGATAGAAAGATAGGGCGACATATTACTTCAGACACTTCTTTGCATTTTTAAGCAGAGTCAGGAACTCCAAAATGTCAGAAGTTAGGCAACCAATGTCAAACAAGGACACTTTCTGAAGACAGGATGCTATTAAGCTGATTATTGCATTAGCAACAATTCACTACAGTTCGCTGACGGCAGCAATTGTAATGGTGACACGATAGAATACACTATAGTGATAAATAACTTCTCAGGTCTCCTGATTTGTAACCTATTGAGAATGTCTGGGGCATTCTCATCCAACCCAAACTGTCACTTCATTGAGACATCAACTGCACGAAACATGGCGGGTTGTTCCCTAGAACGACATCAGGAACCTGTTCTAATCGATGCTGTGACGTTCTCTGCGTGTATTATCACAGCTGGGGAACTATCTCGCAGTGATATGTGTTGATTTCTGTGATTAAATTCCATTACACATTTGTTCATATCCATAAATTTCTTCTTGTCTTATTGACCATCAATCAGGTAATAATCTAGATAAAAGTGAAACTATTTTTATGTAATGAAAAGTAGACTACATCACGAAAAGTGTTTTGAAGTTCTGTTATTTAAATAGAAAGCCACATCCAAAGCTCCCAAATTTTGAAAATAAGAGTTTAACGGAAAACTATCATTGAAGATAAATTGAAGCTCTCATTTACGTTATACAATTTGGTTAATATTTAAAGAATTATTAAACATTTAACAGCAGACAAGGTGTCATACTAGTCTTAAACCTTTTTCTTTAAAAATTTATGGAGACTGCAAGAATAATTACAATCGACTTCTAAAATTACGTTTAATTTAGTAAGCGACTTCTAAGAATTATTATTTGTGTTTTTGTTACCTGGAAAAAGTTAAATTAATCATAAACTGTTATAACGACGATGTTGTTAAATGATTCGGTCTCTATAACTAAATATCAAATGAACATTATTAAAAAATCGAGATCTGAGAGATTTTGTAGTCGACGGTGTGTGAAAGTTGTATGTGGTAGCCAAAGAAGTATCCAGAGTGGGGGGAGGGTCAAGACCTCCCTAAAATCTTGTAATCTTATCTAAATCTCGAACTTGTCTACTTGCTTTGAAAACCAAAGCAGTTTTCTTTACACAATTTTATTTGAGTACCACGTATTATGTCCGATATTAAAAATAAAGAAATATAAAATCTCATTCCACACAGAATAAACCTTTACTCTTCGGTTGGATATTTTAGTGATTAGAAAACCCTACTGAAGTCTTGTTCTCAGACCCACCAAGGCTAAATTTCGGAGCCTCCCCCCCCCCCCGTCCCCGAAACTAAATCTTGGGTACGTGCCGGTGAAAGGGTGCCTTGTGTCATCAGGATGTTTCTAACTAGATGCCTGATAAAACGCTAACTCAGGTGTATTATTTACATATGTGCATTTATAACTCTTTATACAGCAATTGGCAAGTGCACAGTTTAAGATATACAGGGTGTCCCTGAATTCACGACCCAAACGTGAGGGGATGGTAGTACACACCGAACCCACCAATACTCGTCACAGAATATGTGGCCGCAAACGCAGCCCGGTGCCGGTAGGGGGCACAGACGAGGTGGCACGGCTTAAAACGCTGGATCGGTCAAACCCCAGCATTCTCAGCTGCCGATGTGCGCGACAAGCCCGGTGTTTACGAGCAGGTAAGCTGATCACTACTCCGCCGTTGTGGCGCCTGTATCAACGTTGGTGGGTGGACGTTTGAGCATTTGTTGTAATGATCTCCAAATGTCACTCTGGAAACCTCTATGTCTGTCCTTCATTTCCGACTCCTCACTGCGTTTACAAAATGTAAACGTTTGCTGTATACAAAAGCAATGGCTTCCCACCGGTACAGTCACTCAATGTGAACCGATCAGGCTGCACAGAGTCTTAGTAATCCCACAGCTAAGCAAAAGATAATAGCTACATCAAAGACTCTCATAATCCGCCTGACATACTGCCTCGATTAAGCCGTCAGTTCGAAATTGATTGTTTGTTCAAATGTTCTAGAGTTCTAAACAACCGTCGGATGTGGTCATTGATGTTTCTTCAGGGGACATTAGGGTATCTCGGCCTATGGAATGAGGGCACAATGCCTTGTGCCACAACTTTCATGTTCTAGTTGGAGGTACCGGCGCTTTAATCAAACACACATGTCCCATTTCTTCACCCAGCTCACCAAAGTGGATCTACTGCTAAAGTGGATCACCAAAGTGAATCGTCTGCTCTTTGGTAGCCGAAAAGGGCCCTACTGCCAAAACGGCGATCCTGTTTCCTTCTCTTTTCAACCTAGCTGATCGATTCCCTACAGTGTCCGAACACTTTTGCACTATAGTGTATTCATTGTATAGGAAACAAACGTTTGCCGCTAAATAATTAAAAATTATTAACCGTAGCAAAATAACCAAAAATTAATGAAGGAAAAGATTAGAAAAACTTCTAGTATACAGCTTCCTTTATTTTGGAAAAGAAAAAAAGAAAATGGAAAATCTAACATCCAAAAACATGATTACTAACTTGGGCACTGTAGAAAAAGCACAGATAAAAAACATCATGATCTTTGCCTCTATAGTCAAATAGGTAAACAGGCAGAAAACAGAGAATACATTTTTACTTTAAATAACAATAGAAGCTCGCCACACTGGTAATGTTTGGACTAAGAAGATCGATTCAGAATTCGGTTAAACCACACATTATAGGATCATCCTTTCCGCTGCTTCGATTTGCACCGTGCACTTGTAAATACAATATATACAGAAAACACGAATCTTTTGTGCAATCCAGACACGAAAAAAAGCTTTCTCCATAAGATCACGTGTGAGCCTAAATGTGTTATTCGTTTTCCCTCCGAATTTTTCCCCGCATACAACCATCATTTTCTCCTAATCCGATAATGTGATCTCACTTCAGCTGCAGTTCTGAAACGACCTTACTGCCAGATGGCAGTTTCAACACCACATTCAAAATCAATAAGGACCGTGCATTAAAACTGAGCGTTAACGCGCGAGTGCGTGTGTTTTGGCGCAGAAATCCAGTAAGAAGTCTCTCTCTCTTTCTTATAACTTTCAGTACCTATCTGATTTATCTCTGTCTCCTTCTCTACATCTGGAAAGTGTATGGTCTCCCTAACATGTCATTAAAGCTTTTGGAATATCTTATTTGCATCAGCAGTATAAATATTGCAAGGGAAAACTCCTCGGCGAAATGGTGAGCTAGTGATATGCACAAAAGCTAGGTGTTCTCTGTCGACTATACTGAGAGACTGCACCTAGGGCACGGGAAAGAAACTAGGAGCTGCGACGATCAATATCTGCAGGAGCAAAGAGATCTCTTTAGCTTTGGATGGGTATATGTGTACGTCTACGCGTGTGCCTGTTTCAACGTTTCTGATTTGAGCGAGAGCCCCAGCAGCATGTTTAGGTCAGTGATCAATGTGCAGATCCTGACATGCATTAGAAGAAATATTAAGGAGAGTGTAATATTTTAGAATATTCTGCGGTGAATCCAATAGAAGAAAAGCTTAAATTTAGCGACTTGATTCTGCTTTCAGAGATTTAATGTATTAAAACAAATACCTCTTGATATTTATTGTTCTATATTATTCAAATATACGTTTAAACAATTTGCAAATAACATAGAGTGTAAGGCTGTAAAAGGCCAGCTATTAATTGTAAGTATAGTGATGATCTTTCATGATTTTCGCTTTAAGTCGCGATCCAAAGCAGCGGTCATGTAATACGTACAGGTCAGGATCTACGAAAAAATGCGAGGTTTGGGGGAATAGGAGTGCCTGCAAGAAACACAATTGAACTTGAAAAATATCCATATATATAGTCCAAGAGACTGGATTCCCAATGCACTACAACAGTTCCCCCTCCTTTTTAAATGTCATTAAAAATTTCTTGAAAACTACATAAAATAAAAAAACTTTAATAATTTTTGTCTCTATTAGCCTTACTAGCATTCTGAAAGGGTGTGGGGGCATGGCCCCCTCTCCTCCTAGATCCTAGATCCGACCCTGCAAACATACTGCATACATAATACACACACATAGACATATCTTCTGTATACTGTATAGACGATTGTCAGTGACAAGACGGTTAACTGACAAGGGATCATGCTAATTCTAACTACGATGCAGAAATGCTAGAGTTCTGAAAATTTGCATCTAGTGATAATCCGAAAATTGACCTCCGGCGTGTTCCTTCAAAGTCCAGTAGTGGTTACATAGAGGTCAAACCTTGATGTACCAATGCTAGAAACGTGAAAATTCGTGCGTTGGGAGTGCTTCAGGCTGCAGATGTAGAAAACGTTAAGGAATTTTGGATTCGGAGGGTCCTTCGATGCTAGAGAGAGAAAAATTGGTTCAGGTGATATTTTGGATCGTAGATATCGGAAATATTGTTGAATTTTGGTTGCGATGGCTCCTTCAAGGTCAAATGTCAAATATAGATCTACAGGTGGTAGATGGCTAAAAATTTGTGCCTGGGAGTATTTTAAGTTGTAGATCTTACAAATTATGCGAAGTTTTGGATATGTTGGGTCCTTCGAGGTCAAAGGTCAAATATAGCTCTACTGGTGCTGGAGTGCTAAAACAATTGAAGAATAGGGCTATTTACCGCAATTGAACTCAGAAATGAGTGGGATTTTCAGATCCAGTGTCATATTCGAGGTCAAATGGGGTTCGGAGATAAGGGCTAGAAATCAAGAGCTGCTAAGGCACCGTTTTGTTTTCTAGTACGCACGCATGCACGCACGTACATATATGTATACATACATACATACATACATACACACATGAATACACACATACATACATATATACATATACTGTATACATACTCTTCAAGCAGCCACGGGCTACAGAGGTCCAACCAGACTGTGCAATTCAGTTCTCCATACACTTCTCTCCTCAGCTACAGCAGTAAGGCAACAAACTAATTACGAATTCAATATGATCAGATATTTAATTGTATTCATCATGCTCCTGCCGTCCAGTTAGGGAGAAATTTCACCCATTGTTTAAATTGCATTTTTTGAAGTAAAATTATCATGAATTGTGCAGGACGGGCAAAAATAATAATAATGAGGTGAAAGAGAAATTGTTTTTACTCTGACTGGTATTCGAATCCACGTCTCACAGAAGTATGCCAGGTATGATAACCACTACAGCTGTGACTAACCATTTTTTCCAGCAATGTGACATATAGACATTTCCGCATATTTTTGCTGTTTCGCTCCTGCCGCCTTCTATGTCAGGAATCGAGCAAGCAAGCTGCCTCGTCCTGACCATAGATGGTGCCATCAGCGAACCAGCAAAAATATGCGTGAATGTCCATATGTCACATTGCTGGAAAAATGGTTGGTCGCTGATGGTGTAGCAGTTTTCATACTTGGCAAGTTTCTGGGAGACGTGGGTTGGAATCCCACTCAGGGCAAAACAATTTTTTCCAATGATTATTTATTACCGAATTATTTATATAACGTTCTGAGTGTGAGTGACAAATATTATTTCCATTGTACGAGGCAGCCTGATTGCCCAACTCCCAACATAGATGACGTCAGGAGCGTAGTATTCTTGACTGTAGCAATTATCTTGTCGATCTCGATACAAGACCCAGGTGGACAAAAATGACAGATAGGCCTTGAAACATTATAGCACTGGGAAGGGTTAATTGTCAAAAATTGCATTCCTAGGAGCTGAAGTTTAGCTGTACATTACTTAAAACGTGAAGGGTTATGATCACTTGAAACAAATAAAAGTTGAAAAACGTCGGATGACACGTTAGCGTACATTTTAAATACAATCTCCGACTGTAAGACACTATTATAAAACATTAAAGTACTTTATTAAGCAGACAGTTCCATAACCGAACCTCAAAGTTTTGGATTGGATTGTTTTACCTCTGAGCGGCACTTTTTTGCACACCATGGGCTAAATGGCCAGGTCACATGAACCCCGAAGGCTCAGAGAAGGTTGGGGGGAGGGGACCCACTGGAAAGCTGTTGGGAGACAGATGTTAGCCTCCCGTCAAGGCCATCCAGTGTGTTCTTTAACGTGCACAGGGTATGTCTCTCCCGCACACGGGGCCACGGCTTAACGTCCCATCCGACGGACGGCGGCCTTTCTAAGCCCATCGGTGTCCCCTACTGGCCGTGAGCAGGGCGGGGAATTTTGCGGAGATAAATCTCAACGCTGACCCAGCTGGGACTCGAACCTGGGAACTACAGATTACGAGCCTGGCGCGCTACCGACTGAGCCACCCCCGGCCCAACCTCAAAGTGACAAAAACAGAAAAATCTTAATTTTATAGCAGTAATTCGGAGATGGACAAATTGGAGTTTGCGATTATCTCTTGGCCAAAATTCAGATTCAAAAAATATAATAATGCATTGCATTAGCTGCCATTATAAACTATCTAAATCAAGATTTTCAACTTCAAATCATATAGGGGTCAAATCAGTTACTTGTGAAAGTATGTCTGACCGCAATTTATTATAAGCAATAAGAAACAAAACACAATTACATTTTTATTTTAGTATTTACATGTTATGTACTTTTAATATCGAATCAAAAACCTAAAGTGGAAATATGGTTGAGTGATGCCATCCGATGCTCCATTATACAGGATAGCACTACATCTAATGGAAGGCACCACATGTCACTCTCGTGTACTGATCGACGCAAAGGAAAAACTGACATTCGAGCTGCGAAGCAGCGGAGAAGGAACCTATCGAAAAGATCTGAATTACATAATAATTGTCTAATTCCGGCTGTTCAGTCAATTCAAGAGAATGGAGACTTTTGAATTTTGAGCCGTGCCAAGGAATTATTGTCAATAGGGTTTGGTAGCGATAAAACTGGAATATATAATGTAACTCTGTAATTGAATGATGCTCTTCATGTTCCAAGCTCTCGTGGGGTCGAGGATGGTTGGGAGAAGGGACCTACTGGACAGCTATTGGGAGAAGGATGTCGGCCTCCCGTCAAGGCCATCCAGCGTGTTCTTTAACGTGCGTAGGGTATGGCTCTCCCACATACGGGCCCACGGCTTAACACCCCATCCGACGGACGGTGGCCTTTTCAAGCCCAATAGTGACACCTGTTTACTATGGGCAGCGCGGGGAGTGGAGCAGAGAAAATCTTACACTTGCCCAGATGGAACCCGAACCTAAGAGCCGATACGAGCCTGGTTAGTGTGCATTTGCAATTGCTTCATCTTGGGCTGAACGTGACCATATGTTCCATTCTCGCATGAGATAATCGAAGTTGCCAAGCTAGTTGGCCATATTTCGCTATCATAATTATGATAGAACATATTGCTTGCAGGCCGCCCAAAATTGACTTCACTAGCCGCGTGAGACAATCGCCTCTGGCCAACGCAAAATATTACAGAATTTCCATGTTATTCAGTAGAAAGCCAAACTGGGTGATCCTTAACATTCAAAATAAATGTTTATCGAATATTTTTATGGAAATCAAATAAAGAATCGAAATTTTTATGGAAATCAAAATAAAAATAAGATGTTTATCGAATATTTTTATGGAAGCAGGTAAAATCAAATTTAAGATCTCAATCAAATCTATCTCGATATTGATTTTCAACAATATCCGTTCTGTATTTATAAAGTTCTGGGAGCTGAAATATTTAACAGCAGCCAGTGCAATCCTAATAAAAATTGACGATTTATTATTGAAAAATTATTTGCACACACGTTTAAAAGACACATTCATTATACAGGGTGATTCAGAATTCATCATCAATATTTAGTGGGGAGGAAGGGAATAAGAAAAGAAAGAGATTTCACATAGGAAAGTATGGGGGCAGACGAACGCATTGTGGTGTAGAGGGCGCTGTGTGTACACACCTCTCATACAGAAGCACAGCTGTTTGACGCGTGCAGTCAGTTGTCATTCGACAAGGTGAATTTGCAGAAGTAACATGAACCGGTATACGTGGAATGAATGTGCAGATATGCATGTAACTTATGGTGCGGCAGGAGAAAGATGTCTTCGAGCCAGGCAATTGTATGCAGCGCGCTTCCCAAACTGCCGTGTGCCACAGCATTAAATGTTTTCACGTATTCATCGCCAACTGCGTGAAACAGGATCGTTTGCTGCTAGTAATATTAATCGAGGGAGGCGCAGATCGGCACGGAAAGTAGCAGTAGAGGAAGCTGTCCTACAGGAAATCGAGGAACAACCTGGTGCTAGCACACGAGGTATGGCTAGGCAGTTTGGAATTTCGCAAGCAACAGCGTGGCGGATATTACACGATGAAGGGTTACATCCGTTTCATCTGCAAAGAGTGCAATTATTGGCAGCAGACGACCATCCCAAGCGTGTTATTTTTTGTCAGTGGTTCATGCAGAGAACAGCCGTTGATCCCAATTTCCCAACGCATGTTCTTTTCACCGATGAGGCATTGTTCACTCGAGAGGGTGTCTTCAACACACACAATTGACATGTGTGGGCTCATCAGAACCCACACGGTACAAGACCTGGAGCTGCGCAACAACGTTTGGCTGTCAATGTGTGGACTGGGATGGTCGGTGACTGTTTGTTGGGCCCGTATTTACTACCATCCCGTTTGGACGGTGCCAAGTACCTAACATTTCTTCAGACTGTGTTACCGGATCTTCTGAACGAGGTTCCTGATGGTAGTCTCCGGCGAATGTGGTTTCAGCATGACGGCGCTCCTGCACATTTCGCAAATGCTGTGCGTGCTTACCTACGCAAACAGTTTGGTGGTCAATGGATTGGCCGCGGTGGACCGGTTTCTTGGCCACCACGTTCACCAGATTTATCTCCAATCGATTTCTTTGTATGGGGTGCTATGAAAAACGTGGTGTACGAGACCCCTGTTGATAGTGCTATGGATATTGTAGCACGCATATCAGTTGCTGCCTCAAACATCCGGGAAATGCCAGGCATCTTCCACAGGGTCCGGCTGTCCATGCAACGCCGTTGTGAGTCATGCATTCTAGCACATGGTCGGCAGTTCGAGCACCTCTTGTAAGTCTGTACAACCAATGCAAAGAAATGTTACATGTAAGATAATAAATGTTTTTTCCTTACCACTTCCTTCTTATGTGTTCTTTCCATCATTGAACTGGGGTCATTTTGCCCTACTACATGGCATATGCGCCCATGCTTTCCTATGTGAAATCTCCTTCGTTTCTTATTACCTACCTCCCCACCAAATATTGATGATGAATTCTGAATCACCCTGTATAGTCTCTTAGAAATGTTAAATGATTTGAGATAAAGTTATTAAATTTTAGTTAATTTCTAAAATAGTTTTTAATTTGTTAAACAAAAAAGTTGTTAAAAATAGTTTAAAATTTCCATAACTCTTTTAATGTTGCTCTTGAAATCAAGATTTAGGTTGAGTTGTTTGAAATCTTTAATATTCATTAACATCCTTCGGAAAAAGGCATATTTTAGGAATTATGGATCATCGAGTTGGACTTTCCACTAGTATATCATGGAGTTTCTTTAATTTTGCTCTTTGTTTAGGCAACGTTTGAAGGTTTTAGACAAAAAATAAAATTGTTTCTTCTTCGTTTCAAATTTTAATAGATAGGTATGTGTTCATACTAAATACTAGACCAGGAGGTAGACATAATGAAGAAGTACACTATAATGATTAACCCTTTCAGAACCCGTGTACATTAAGAAAAAGAACAATTTAATGGAAATATTTTTTTTTCGTATAAACTAATATTCGGGTTTGAAGATGTTAGCGAAAACGGAAACAAGAGAACATTTAAGAATATAAAGAAAAACCTGAAAATAGTGTATTTTGCATAAGCATACTGAAACAACCGCAAGAGAGAGGTAAAAAGAAATCTTACGGAGGAGAGGTGGGTCAAGAGAATTTCACACTGCGTGTTTCTTTTGCTTGTGAACATTTGTTTTGTGTCCGCAAGATTTATGTTGATGGTAGCAGGAGCACCCCCCGAGAAGCAGGCTATGTCGATGTGCCTTAGATTGGACTCGTGCCAACCCTTTGATTTATCATCCCCTCGTTGCTTGTTGGGAAGCACTGCTACTGGACCTAGATGACGCCGCCAAAGGTATGACGTATCTTATATTGAATGCTGACGCACACATGGGAAGTCATCCCTGCCAAAAAAAAGAAGAACTGCTGCCCAGCATTTCCCTTCCTTAAGGAGGAATTTTGTTGAATTTTCTACAAAACGAAAAAAATATCGAAACTTGCAGTGTTAACCGAAGAGTTATCAATTTTATAAAAATTAAATGTTTCCCTGCAGCATCGTTGAAGATTTCGAATTGCCCAAAATATTTAAATATTAAAGATCCTTTTCGATATTTGTTTCCTTAAAACATTATGCGTTTAATATAAAAATACCAAATGAAAAATGTCTTTATAGAGCCAAGATTTTTATTTAGGAACTTTAAACAGTTTATTAAAATGATGAACGAAGCTAACACATTTTGATTCTTTTAGATAATTTTTTTATTAAAAAAATTAAAATTCCCTCAAGCAGTTTCTTGCCACAGAGGACGGACAGTAGCCTGTCAATTTAATATACCGAGAAGAATGTATGAGGAAGGCGACATCTGAGCAGAAAGAAAACACAAACATCCATGCCTTACTTAGGGCTCCAACCCTCGGTCCCTTTGATCAGTAGCCAAGTGTACTAATCACTCTGTACTATGCCCTAAATTTTAAAACAGTAAGTAATTGGGAAATCAATCCTATAATCTACAATAAAGATGTTTGGAAACACAAGATTCATGTATTGCTTGGAATGGAGTCTTTGCATTATACGGAATATCATGGTACTGAAACGTTGATAAAATCAGATAAGTTACGCAAGATACCATCGTTCACAGCCGCAAAATTGACATGGCAGTACTTACTGAAACTGAAGTGAAATCATCAGTGTAATTTATGTTATAGTTATTGAAATCATCAGTGTAATTTTCAATTTAATCGAATTTTAGTGTTTCGCAATGTCGTAACGTTTTTTGTTTAAAATTCGCGGAATTTAAAATTGCAATGCTAAAAAAAATTAAATCACTGGCCATATGAAATTACCAGTTTAATCCATCTTTAGAAATACACAGTCGTATCAGAATAATATGACCACCTACCATAGTATATGTATGGTAAGTGGTCATATTATTCTGATACGACTGTGTATAATGAAATATATTTTATTTATGCTAAGGTTGCAATAGCGCCATTAGATTATTATTATCATGTGTGTGAAATCACAGGACTATGTGTTCGTGACTGAAGAAGGACGACAACTACATTTATGATTAAAATCATTTAATATAATTTAATTTGCTCATATAACGATCCCTGCAAAAAAACGTGCTTTTCCTGCTGTCTCTCTACTGAGCCACCGTGTGCAGGAGACCATAACTTGTTGTGCACATTAAAGAACATGCTGGATGGCCCTAATGGGATGCTACCATCTATTTCCTAACAGCTGTCCAGTGGGTTTCTCCCCCCAACCTACTCTGAGCCCCAGATTCTTTGTAGCATGGCCATTTAGCAGATTGGATGAAAAAGAGTGTTACAGGTAAAACAGCAACTCAACTCAACTCTACTGAGCCATGATGGGTTTCAAAAATCATTTTCTTATTGCACAAATATCATTTTAGCGATTTCTCAATTCTTGTCACATTGTTGCCTTAGACTCTTGTATACGATGCTTAAAGGAATAAAAACGTCCTTGCACAAAACGAGAGAGAATTTTCAAATTATTTCTAGTTTACCTTATTTACCAATGAAGGTGAATAATTATAAGAATGCAGCTCTGATGAGTAGTTAATAATTTCTCTAATATAATAATTAGTACTTTATTATTGAATTAACTCATATTTTTTTACAAAAGTGAAATGCTGAGATACTGTTCCATTTGTATATATCAAGCTTTCAGAATTTACAGTAATGCCTAATTGGTATATAATTGAAAAAGTTTCGACATGTGTTTTAGGAGTTATTTTTTATAAGAAAAATCCATGAAAAATAAATCTGTAACGGTAAGTACCATCCTAATTATACTACTCCATGAGGCCATAGATTGACATTTTACAGATGAGTTATGGTGTAATTTGTGTTCGTGCCCAAAATTAAATTTTAAACAGAAGTTCATTTTACGCATTTCCTTGAGAGGCAGATACATAAACTGATGTTTTTTACATTATTGAGACTTGCGCTATGGATCTGAATCATTTCCAGGTCAGAGATATGTAGTCTTTATCTATAAATCTTTACCTGTACATATGAACTTCCCTATACCGTTGATATCGGAGGAGTGTATTCTATACTTCTGATTGCTGCGAAAGTTTCGATCCTCGAAGATTCGAGTAACACTTGACCAAATTCCTTCTTGGATCACTATAGGTAGCTGAATGACATTTGCACCTTGCAACTGAAATGCTACAGAATACCTTGTCTGTGTTAATTAAACTTTACGTTCAAAAAACTATTACATTGCTCGCATGCATCGAGAGAGCAATTTAAGACATGATCTTGACCTCAATTCACTCCGTTGGTGATTCTCAAGTGTACATATTCCATTTAGTGATATCACCACAAAATGCCTTTCGTCTTTTTTATTACATTAGATTAAATTTTCAGCTTCAAGAGTAACGCTCAGATAAAAACATCATAAAAACTCTGATGGAAGTTTTCGTGTAATGGCCTACTTCTTAATGCAAATTCTAATAGTAAAATTTTAAAAATTTTGCAATATGTCTTATAAACTACTCTGTAAAACAATGTATTGTAGAATTGTCAGAAGACTATAAAAAAAAGAGAAGTCTTTTGTCTTGGCAGCAGTTACTGAAAAACAATCCAGTTACTACTTCAGGGAATAAATGCTAAGCTCAGAGCTAAAAGAAGAAAAAAAAGAATCTACTTCGTAAATCAGCAGTAAAGCGCACGGCAAAAAACCTGCCACAACGTAACTATATTACATTATTGCCACATGAAAAATAATAGTAACAAAGTATCTCGACAGACACAAAGAACCCTAAAACCTAATGGCCGAAACAAAAAAAAGCCATCTCCCCTTTCTGTTATTTGAGACTCGCAGAGAGCATTCCTCACGTCTGATAAATTAATCGTTAGATGGCGCAGAAGTGCGCTGTCAAGGTTGTTGTTGTCAGATGCTAGGTCTCGCTAATTAGCTGGCAACTTACAGCCGAAATTTTTGAAATGACGGAAGACAGGTGATAAAAGCCCCACTGAGGGAACTCGAAAACTCTTGAAGTCACTGCAGGCTCATATTTCTTGTTCCGTGATTGTTCACTCTTTTCATATATTGAAGTTTATTTTTTTCTCTGCCGTTTAGATGCAATTTAGAAGAGATAGAACTTTATAGTTCGAATTTCATCTTGTGCTGTATTTTGTTAGAGTAAAAAAATCAAAAAAAAATCGGTAAAACCGAATGAGTAATTAGTTATCACATTTTTTTCCCCATCTTTACAAGAAATTTGGCTTATTTATTCATTTGGTTGCTTATTTATTTGCTTTTTTACTTATTCTATTAATTACTTAAATGCTTACTTAAGTTACTCACTCGCTAATTGGTTCGTTATTTAAAAAAAATATTAAAGTTCAGCAAAGACTAATAATTTTATTTTTTTCGTTGTGATAGGTGTGTCTGAATGAAATATCGCAAAGTCTTTAATTTCATTTCGTTTAAAATCGTACATTGCGCATGCATTTCGGTCTCGATTAATTTTCTATGAAGAGCTACATGTGCTCATATAGGGTGTCTAGTTGTCTGCTTTGAATGCAAGTGAATTTGACTCCTTTTTCAAACATCTATTTCATACAAATGAAAACAATGATAATAAGAATTAAAAATGAAATATGTCCATGATGGTATTTTATAATCGTTCACATACATGAATAAATGTTAAAAATTGCCACAGTTAGTTCTATACATCATCGCTTGTTAGTTGTCAAAGTGATCAGGGAGCCACATATTAATTCCAATTGAACTTAAAACAAACATATCTCCGATAATCAGTAGTACACATGAGTGAATTACTTTATTAAGCATAAGGTATGAAAAAGACATTTTCTGGTCCAAGATATATATTTTATTACCTCTGCAGTATTCTGTTGAAAGGTGCTAACACGCCAAACTTCAAAGAAATTAACAGCTAATGAAATCAATGACATAATATTTCAACTACAATTAAAATAGAACTATGTTGTCTGCGAAAAGTAGCTATCCATTTTACAGATTATTAAAAGTTTTATACGCCAAAAAAAAATACCAATAATGTACTTCACTGCAATTGTAATTTGTTATTGTAATTGCAGGAGACTGTAATTCAATGAAAGCTGATTTTAGCGAAATTTCTTGTAATCTGACTCATACGTTTAAATGTTTCAAAGAGTAAGTGGCTCCCTCAAAAGTAGATTTAATGAACTAATATTTATTTTTCGACTTTATTCTGACCCACAAAAAATAAGACTATGCCCTTTCGGGAGTCGAACCCGTACTCAGAACAATTGTATTGTCACCTAGAACCAACGCGATACCACTGAGCCATCGAGGCGCATATATATTTCAGATATATTGAAGGTATAATGGTATTTTTAAAAAGCAAATCCCGAATGGGAAAGACTTTTATTACTGGAAAAGTGGATAATTATTTAATATGCAATGTTAAATAATATTTACTAATTTTTCAAATACAATTTTGCTTCAGTTTTACAAATAAATGAATATCTGTAATATGTCGTTAGGGGTGGGGTTGGATCAATCGATAGCGGCATGTCGTAATCTGCAGTTCTCAGGTTCGATTCCCAGCTGCGCATGAGTTGAGAATTTTACCATTAATTCCCGTTCTGGCATCGGTGAGAAAAGAGTTTTCGGATGGGACATTAAGCTGTGGTCAGTATAAAGGAGAGTCATATACTCTGAACGTTACAGAGCACCCTGGATGGCATTGACCAGAGACTACCATCTGTCTCCTAACAGTTATCCAGTGGGTTCCATATCCGTAACCTTCTCTGAGCCTTTCTGCTCCTGGCGACCTTGGTCAATTTAGCCCATTGTGTGCAAAAAGGTATTTACTACTCAGCGTAAAACAACCCAACTCATAATAAGTCGAATAAAGCATATTTGCCTTCATAGAGGATAAGTCACTAGATGATTTGCAAAAGTTCAAATGATTGTTAAGGTTGATATCTTCCAAAGGGGTTAGGGGGAAATTTTCGAGAGTATTTTCATAACATATCTAAACAATTTTCTCGTCAATGAAACTTCGAAACGGAATTATTCTCCTTACCAGAAATCTGCTTCCCAGCAGTTCTGGAAAGGCATAAGGAGTCAAAGAGAGAATAGATTAAAAAACCACTTCACTCTCTGTTTTCAAAGACAAAAAAAAAACAAAGAAAAAAGTAGCAAGGAAGCAGTTCTTAATACCGTTTAATATTAAAATCAACTTGACAAGTAAGAACGGTTAGCGTCGCCGTTTCTTCTTTAGAAGTGCAGTGGATGGAACACCATGACTTCTGTCGCAAGACTGCTAATTGAATTACTATCTCAAAAGTTAAAATGAAAAAAAAATTAGAAAATAAAAAAGAAACAGGCGTGTCCAGGATAAAATAAGAAAAAGATAATTAAAACAGAACAGACATTTTCTCTTGTCCCTAGGGGGTAGGGAACAAACAGGCATTCCGTAACACTCTGAGATCGACATTTAGGTTTCATGCTTCGGATCCTAACTGTATCATATTTTCGCTCTCGCCAATTCCTTGCTTTCTATGTTTATCCCACTGCTGATGGATAAGAAGATATTTGTTAGAGAGGAGTTTATAACATGACCCTTGCGCATGATAAAAATAGTACGAATTGCTTTGCCAAAATCCTGTTATCTCTGTTAATGAACGCCTAATGGGTTGATTTAATAACGAGGTTCTGAATATTGTTGCCCTCGTTAATTGGTCAATTATTTCATTCAAGAAATATAAAAATATCCTTTGGAAATTGTGTTAATTTATGAATTATACACCAATGTTGAATATGAAGCAGGTATTTGAAAAGCTTTCCTTTTTTTGCTGTATGAAGATGTTCTATGATAGAAAGTTAAAAGTTTCTTCAAGTATTTATACCAATATAAACTACGGAACGGCATAATAAAATGGTTTATATAATAAGTTTGATATATTAAAATATATGTAAAAGTAGGGTTAAAACACACAAAATATCTCGTACACGACATGTCATTAACGTAAGCATGAGAATGAGAAATCCTTCACTGAGGTGTGGATTCAACAATGGTCCCAAGTAAGATTATTGTCGATGGACTGTAAATGATTAATCACCTTTTAAGCCATATTAGTATATGAAAGCATATCACTTCTTCTCAAAAAATTACAATAATTTTCTTCGACAAACTTAAATTGATCAGAGAACGACAATTCAATAACTCTGGGTAATATTTGAAATTCTATTAGCATTTTTGTTAATTCAACAGAGGAAAATTTTAATAATACTCGTTTAGGCAAGGACAAGATCTAACAACTATCAGCAGCTATTGCTCATGAAAATGCATTCCGTATTCAGTTTTGGGAGATCGTTTGTTTTCTTTGCTTATCAAATGTGACAGTGTGTTTCTAACTATTACTTGGAACAACACTAACATTTCTTAGCTGTGAACAAATGATGGAAATACAAGCATGCAATATATTTAAGCATATTATTTAAACTACACATTCACTTACAAAGCTATTTCCTATGCTAAACACACGATATATGCTAACATATTACTTATGCTAAACATGCTATATATGAAAGCGTATTACTTAAGCTAAATACGAGCTAATATGCGAATATGTAAAATAACACGGTTTCAAAAATTGCAATTAAATTATATAAAATATTATGTGCAACTATACATATATTTCATTAACGAACTTTTTTGGAGACACTGCCATGCTGTCTGAATGGAAAACCGCATTCGAAGTTCTCTAAAAATAAGTTTTTACGGGAAAATGCTACTGGAGAGAATTTGAAGATCTCAATTAACTCTCACTAAATTTCTATATTTCAGCAATACTCGTTAAATATTGGAAGAGTTATTGAAGATGGAACAATTGAGAGCAGACATTGACAGTACATTCGTCAAAACCTCTTTTCTTTCAAATTGACGGAAACTGAGAAACATTAACAGATCTTACAAAGTAGAGGCGAACTTTAACTTACGAACTTTCAAGTTGCGAATAGTTCATACTTATGAACATTATGTATGCTGAATAACTGTGATTCCTTATTGAATTGACGAGTGTCTGAACCTGTTCTTACGAAAGCATGAAATTGCAAACACTTGTAATATTTTGATACATATTTCGCTGTTCTATCTGTGATTCAAGACCAGCTTTTTCAACTTTGAGGAAAGTTCAGTAGATATAACGATTTTTGATTCGTTTTCGAGAGAATGAGATATTATTTTTCGCTTTATGTCTGTCCGTTTGTATTTCATTCACACTTTTCCTTTCCTCTAGTTCACACTTTTTTTCTTTCTGTAAGTTTTTACCTTACCTTTTCTAAGCAAAGTACAAATAAATTTTGGGTTGAAAAATATTATGATTCGCGTGTTATGAATATTCCGCTTTTTTCAAGAAAAAACAATTTTATGGACTAGATAGTAATAAAAGGTTACTGCTTACATTCCTTGAACCTTCGATTAACTGCAAATTACATGTTTAAAGGGCATTAAATTTAAAAAAAATGACATTTATTCTCTTTAAAAATGAACTTTTTACATTCGCTACAGTGATCTGTTATTCTACTTGTGTGTACTTAGAGTAAAAGAGAAAAGAAAGAAAATGCAATGAAAATTAAACATACAAAAAATTTAGAAGTTTTAAAGTTTGAATTTTTGAGATTAAAATAATTTATAAATTTGAGACAACAATAGAAAAATCTTAATTTTTGAAGTTACTTTCTCCTCTCCTGAGTGCTTCAAACTGATTCCATAGAGATCTACACCTAAGGTTTTGACTTTTTAAGTTATTAAGAAGTCATTTAAAATTGATGAGGCTTTATAAGAATTAGAAAATAATAACTTAAATGTTGAAAAAAGTTAAGCGATTATTTATAGAACAGATCATAGAGAGTAAGTCAGGTACAATGTTACCTGACTTACTCTCTATGATCATCAGGTATATGAAGAGTAGGATAAAGGTCTTCTGTTGAACTGTTATTGAAAAGATTCCTCCAGGAAGTTGAGAAATCATATCATCTCCACCATCAACATCTTTACATTGGCAGAAAGTCCATGAAAAGCGCCTATCCCTGCTAGACCTAAACGTTCCTCCCTGAATTCTCTCTAATGGTAATGCAATGGATTCTAATCAAATGGTAATGCAATATTCAAATGGTAAGGCAAAGTTGCCTTCAAATGGTATGTACTAATTTACGTGAAGAAAGTTTGTATTTTGCAGTGATGAAGAAGGAAAGCATTAAATGATTTAACTAAGATTGTCAACTGTCCTTTCTTCTGAAATAATATCATTCCTACTTTCCTGGATCAAAATGCTGTTTCATGAAAAATCATCGACGAAAGAATTTTTGCTCGTTTTAAGGCCTGTCTCGCACACGCAACTTTTTTGCGCAACAAGATTTGTAACACGTCTCGTTGCGTGCGTGCAAGCTGACTCAGATGTAGCTCTCTGAGCATGTCTGTTTCACGCAAATGTTTGGTGCAACTGCTTCATGTGTAAACACGCTTTTTGATCTGAGAAAAAAAAAGCGTTAGATTGTAACATAGAGATTGGCCACAATGAGAGTTCAGAGAGGTGATTTCCATAGATTCCATGGTTATAATGTAACGATTGCAACGTCTCTTTCGGTCAGGCCCCGATTTTCCAAAGAGCCATCCACCATTCCCTGTTTATTAGTGCGACTATATGTTTTTTAAAGGAGCTTTCGTTTCACTTAGAACGAAGCATTAGGGTACTAGAACGTAGCCATCAAATATTTATGCTTTAGGGGTAAAAGAACACAATAAAAGCAAAGTTTACCAAAGGTCCTTCTTGGCAAAAGAAAAAGTTACCCAACCTAGATTTAACTTTTTTTGTTCTGTAAGAAAAAAAAAATCAATTCAACTTAAACGTTCAATCAGCTTATGAACACATTTCAAGGTAAGAATTATGTTCATAAGATGGAGTCCGCCTGTGCATATTAGTTTAGCTTAAGATTGGTTTTAAGCGCTCTTATTTGTGCTTTAATTAACCTTTGAGCTAAAATCGTATGACTAGCAATACTGCTGTTAAAAATTTCAGTTTTCATTATATTTTAAGTATTAAATGAATAATACTGAAAATCTAGATTTGTGTAAATTTTAGTCCTTAAATTTATCTCTAGAGACAATTTCCTTTAAAAACGTATTTCCAAAATTTTGGATTTGTCCCAATACTTTATGTAACAGAGTAAATACGTAATGATTTAAGAACATTTATTATTCTGGACCATTTATCTTATTTGACTTTCATTACATCGAAGTTGATTTAAAGCTAATAATTATGGTGTTACTCAGCATAAAGTATCAGCCTGGAAAAGACTTGAGAACAACATTGGAAAACTTCCAAACTATTAAATAATAAATACAATAAATACCCCCTCAAGCAGCTGCTTGCCACAGAGGTCTGACAGGAACCTGTCAGTTTATATGCCATAGTAGAAGGTCTGAGAGGATGGCAGGACCTCAGCATAAAAACGACATATACATCCATGCCTTACTCGGGGCTTGAACCTAGGTCCTTTAGATCAGTAGCCAAGCGTGCTAACCACTCGGCCATGGGACGGCTATAATAAATACCCCCTCAAGCAGCTACTTGCTACAGAGGTCTGACAGGAACCTGTCAGTTTATATGCCATAGTAGAAGGTCTGTGAGGATGCAGGGCCACAGCAGTAAAACGATACATACATCCATGCCTTACCCGGGGCTCGAACCCAGGTACCTTAGATTAGTAGCCAAGCGCGCTAACCACTTGGCCACATTATATATTATTTATATTATTATATTGATTTAAACTTTCCTGAAAGGAGAAACAAAAATTTAGAACAGAGATGAGTTCAAGTTCAAGTTAATGCAAGATCGTGATGAAATTAGCCTCCAATAAGGGTCTCCCTACACCATTCAGAGCAGGAGTTGGAGATAGCAGAGGCAGTAGTAGTTACTCCTCTGCTGTTAGACTAATGCCTGTAAATAAAAATAAAGTTAAGCTAGAAAGAATGGAAAGAAAACGTAAGTTTTGCAAAAAGAGACCGATGTACTGAAAGAAATCGGTTAGTTGATGCAAGCGCGTTCGCTGCAGCTTCTTCTTCTAGTGAGTATCTAGAAGGGAAGTAATGGAGTAATTTGAAATTCCGATGGCATTAAGCTTCTGAAGGAAAACTTCTTGGTCAGCATTGTAGAAGGGATAGTTAAGCAGGATGTGGGAACAGTTTCAGGTATGGTGCAGTCGGCACAGTTAGGACTGTTGAATCTATCAAGGGTGTGAAGTGTAGAATTGCTCTAGATGTTTCCAACTTGGAGCGATGGAGAAGGCTCTCATCAGCTCTGGTGAGGTTCCGAGGTTTACAGGAGTGAGAGAAGGGTCTACAAGGTACAGTCGCTCAAAAAAGAATCCGAACACTATGGTTGATCACAGAATTCAGAAAAAATATCTGGCAACGATTTTTTTAGAAATTAGTGATCTGGCAACTTCGTGTCACGTGTCACGAAGACCAGATCAGTAATTTCTAAAAAAAAACGTTGCCAGATATTTTTTTCTGAATTCTGTGATCAACCATAGTGTTCGGATACTTTTTTGAGCGACTGTACCTAAAGGAGGAAAGCCTGGAGTCCTTCTGTCACTGGGCGAGAATACAGTATACTGCTTCGTGAAGTCTGAAATAAAAATCTTGCAGTCACTAAAAGAAAGAGGGAAATTAGAAATAGTATTGCGGCAGAGTCCAAGATAGATGCACAGAGCTGTGGTATTGACAGCAGCGAGCTTGCTCAATTGGATTGCAGAAACATTGCACATTAGATTACTTCTCACTGAGATCTTCAAGCTACGTGTGAGAGAATCCACTGGAAGTGGATCGTAATACTGCCAGAAGTGAGCTTGGAGCACATATCCATGATGTTGCAAAAAACGTTTCATAAGGAAAGGGTTGTAGGCGCTGGTGTCTCACTTCTGGAGCGCTTGTAAGGCTGACTTGAAGTTGCAAAGGATGACAAAGTTGCCCTACCGAGGTTGCTGATGAAATTTACAACTTCCAGGATAGCATGGAGTTTAGCACTGGTGGAGGAAGTGAGATGGAGAAGTCTGAATCCTATAGTAATATCAGTTTCTGAGACCCATAATCTCAAAGCGGTAATATAACATCTGGTTCGTTTGTACTCCTTAGAGTTTTGTATTTTGTAGGCGTTTGGCAGTTCTTAGTGTCTTGAAAAGCTGTGTTCCTTTCTTATAAGCTTTGTGCCTCTCTTTGAAACACTTCAGGTATTGTACTTTTAATCTAATCTCCTCGCATTTATTGTTAAGATCATGGCGCCTAAAAACAAGATGGCAACCTCGCTGAAGAATGCAGCTCTCGCTAGCAAAGCATCAAGCTCGCCAGTGGGTGGAAGCAACCCTCCAAGGTCACCCCCTGCCCCTAGCGCTGTTTTGTCGCTTTCGGAAGACGATCTGTTGGCGTCAGTCTCTAAATGTGTTGAAACTGCCTTCAAATCCCAAGACTTTCTTCAAACGATTTTCTCATTACACACCGAAACAGTTACTTCTGCTGTTCTGCAAGAAATCAGAAGAACGTTGAGTTTTCTACGGAGACTATACATGAGCAAGATCACAGCTTAAAGGGAATGATGTAGTAATAAATCAACAACTTTCTGAGATTTCTTTTAAGTGCAATGAACTTGAACAGTATCAACGCAGAAATTCTATCAGGATTTTTGGAGTGGAAGAAGTAGATACGCCTGCTGATGACCTTGCCATTAAAATTTTTAATAAAAAATTAACGTTGATATTTCTGTAAATGACATAGACCGCAGTCATCGAGTGGGGATTGGTCGGAACGGCAAGCCCCGACCGAGCATTGTAAAATTCTGTTCATATCGGAAAAGAAATGCTGTGTTCCGTGCTAAAAGTAAACTTAAAGGCAGTGGAATCACTATTCATGAAGATAAAACGTCAGAAATACTTAAAGTGCTTCGTTCGGCTATTGAGAAATTTGGTCAGTGCAATGTTTGGTCTCAAGATGGATCAACAGTGGTAAAAACGAAAAACGGTAATAAGCGCTTTATTAAATCAAAGAATGAGTTAAATAAACTTCAAAATTAGTTTTACAAAATTTTCTTTGTGTACCTGTGTATTTAAATATATTTTTACCCATGTTTATATATGTATTGTGATCTGTACAGTCGCTCAAACAAGTATCCGAACACTATGGTTGATTACAGAATTCAGAAAAAATATCTGGCAACGATTTTTTTAGAAATTAGTGATCTGGCAACCTTCGTGTCACGTGACACGAAGGTTGCCAGATCACTAATTTCTAAAAAAATCGTTGCCAGATATTTTTTCTGAATTCTGTAATCAACCATGGTGTTCGGATACTTTTTTGAGCGACTGTACACCACTTTACACAATACTGTGTCTCTCAACTTCTATTGTTGCTAAACTGCATATAGTTTGTCGTTTTTAGTAAAAACTCTCCTACTACGAGTAATTTTACGACTTTTTGAAACACATTAGTCCTTTTATTTATCTATTTTTATTATTCTGCCACGATATTTTCACGACCCACCACAAGGATCTAGCAACCCAAGTTTGGGTTACGACTCTGGGTTAGGGAACCCCTGATATAAGGATGCACAGAATGAATTTTTATTTCCTTTTCTTTTTTTACAATTCACTCAGTTTCGATTATTATCAGGTACTCCCTTCAAAGCTTAAAATTTACCAACATGAAATAAGATAACTTGTTTATAAAAACATATTTTCTCTAAACTTATATATTTACTACATTTACTAGATAACAATATAAATTTTATAGACATTATCTATTTTATCTCAAAATCAATATTAATTGGAATGTTAAATAATTCATGATAAAGTATTTCAAATTATCTCTTTCAAAAGTCTGTTTAATATAGGTCTCATTTTTGATTAAGAATTCACATTCACTATTCCTCATGATCGAAAATTAAATGTGTGTGGGGTAGGATTATAATTGCTTGCACTTTTCTATATTGTATAATCCCTTATAGTTTAAAAGCACTAGCTGGTAGTATCTTTTGTTCCAATTTTATTTTTTAATGTTCTCTTGTAATTATATTACATTTATGCAAATTATGGTAACATAAGATATACCAATACACTAACGTTTACTGCAAACCTGTTTTTCGCCGCAATTATCGGTTCACGATCTTCAAACGTTGTTATACTTCTTGATTATTCAGGAATTAGTTCTCTAATTTTCTTAACTTTACTATAATCGTAGTACGGTGAAATTTATAATATACAATTGATTGACACTTGTTATACAAAACTTAACTCAAGTATCAGTATCTATTATACGTACAGATGTAAGCTGGGCATTTTTAAAATAATTTATATAAGGTTATCAAAAATTTTCCCTTGATAAGTATCGTAAAAGTGCATATCGAAATGCTCAAAATAGTTTGATGTTTTGTACAAGCTCAATCGCAACGTAGTTGTAATTATCTTCATTCGGAAAGTGATAATTTGTTATGTACATAGTTTATATTATGGATAACTATTAGCTATATATTACATTTTTAATTCAGGATATGGAAAGTCATCCATTTAGTTTGATCTTTCTATTTATATAAATTATGTTGTTCGTCAGCCGGCGCTTAACTTAGTTATAATATTTTTGTATTTCTGTTGAGGCAATATTTTCTTCTTTATTAACATTTATTGAAAATCTATCAAAGACATATAAAAGCATAAAAAACATTACCCCTCATTAACCTTCTTGCTACAGTGGTCTAACAGGAACCTAGCAGTAAAATTAACCATAGAGAACATCTATGAGAAGGCGAGACATCAAAAATACAACACATGGAAGGAACATCCACGATTTATCCAGGCTCTAACTTCTCATGATCCAGGTCCTTTAGATCCAGGTCCCCTAATTAACCTGGACTTAATCCAGGTTAGCGCGCTTTTTGCAAACAAGTGCGAACCACTTGATCACAAGGAAGATCCATAGGAGCATATGACTACTTGAATATCTGTTAAATCATTAATATATATTCGAAACATTAAGGCCTTAATATGTATTATCGATGAGCTGAATATTTGGTAACAGATTATGTATCCAAAATTTTGTTTAATTCCTATATTTACGTTACTGCAAACCTGCTTGTTAAATAAACACTACTAGTGCTTAGTGACGTATCGATAATGCAGTGAGTCCGAGTGAAAAAGCAACATTTGTACCTCTCACTTACCTCACATATCCTAGAAATATAGACCAGTAAAATATATTTTTGTCAGTGAACCTGAACGTTCTATGTATTTCAGGCAGTTGTATGAAGCCAATTAGCCAATTTCACAACAACAAAAAAAGCAGAAAATATAACTGATCCCTACGCAGCTAAAATCATGGTACCATTGCAAAAGACTACAACTGCCACCCAAGAGTAAGTTGAATAAACCCTTTATGGTTTCAACTTACTTTGGGTCAAAAAACAGTCGCAAGTGCCAGTGAAAAGATTGCTATTTGCATAGGCACAACGTTATGAAAATGTTAAAGAATTTACTCTGCTGTGAACTCTCTCGTATTCTATAAGTGGAAGGAATGAACAGCACTATATGTGTAAAACTCTAGATATGTATTTTTTTAATTTTCCGCTATGGTTACTAAAATTTATTTTTGTCGATAATACAGTAGAAAAGCCATGATTATTATACAGCATCACTATGAAGCCCTATAAAGGTTACTTATAAAAGGCATGGTGGAAAGCAAAAACCAAGTGCGACATGGGTAAAAAGAATGATCTGACTGACTTCGAAAATAGGAGCATTGTTGCAGCGCGTTGGGCAGGAGTAACCGAATCAGAGGTGATGGAACTCAGCGGAAAATCGCGAGGCACAATATCCCAAGTGTATGGAAAATTGTAACGGTCTAAAAAAAGTCTGCCAATCGTGACAAATGCGAGAAGAAAGAGTCTCCGATAGACAGACGTTTGTTGAACCGTAGACAAAACAGCTGCTACGATTCATCAGCTGAGAGAGATGACTGCTAGCAGTACTTCAAAATCCATTTCAACTGCAACTATTCGCAGAGAAATGAAAATATCAAAATTGGGGAAGTGTACCATGATACGAAAGCCTTTCGTTTCCGATAAAACAGTATTTGTAGACTCCGATGATGCATGAAGCAGCGTACCTTGTCAGTTGGGGAGTAGAAAACTATCGTGTGGTCAGACAAATCATGTTACATACTATTTACAACAGATGGTCGATGCAGAGTGTAGTGACAACACCATAAAGAATGGAGCCATTACGTGTAACTCCTACTTTTCAAGGTCCTACTATATCAGGATCACCATCGTATTGCCTACAGGCAATACGATGGTGTGGGGAGCATTTTCCAGGCACGGATTCGGTCATCTGGTTTCTATGCAAGGTCGCATCACTTCCTGGAAGTATAAAACCGTCTTGAACGATCAAGTGCTGCCGATGATGCATCATTATTACCCCAGTGGAGATGATAAATTTCTGGTTGGTAATTTAAAGAAGTGATTTGAGGACATTAAAAGCCTGAGAGCAATCCAAATTAAGTTAAATACACATGGGCCAATTTGTAACGAGCTATTGCAATGCACAGATATCTGTTCTCTTTACATTGAGATGTTAAGCCATTTTTCAGGAAGACTGGTTCAAAATCGATCCTGATATATTTCGAAAGTATGTGGAAAATATTACACGTCCAATCTGGCTTTAATTTCTGCCTGTGGAGGCACGACGAAATATTAAGTAGGTGTTCATAATGATATTCCAGGCAGTGTATGTTGTATGAAATACTATACAGTGATGTGTAAATCAAATATTACAATTTAAAGGCTACGACTTTTCTCACCTTGCAGAAATTCGGCTCGGCTCTCTGACATTCACAGGTCATAGGTTATAAAATCCACTCGCATGCTCACTTCTTGTTAACAAAAAGGAGATTATGAAGTTGATTTTTCCGCTATGAGTTCCGAATGCGAGGGTGAAGAGTAAGGAGTTAAGAGTCGAATGAGAGTTTGTGATGTGAGGACTGTGTAGGCAACCTGAAGTTTTGCTCCCTACATATCTCCTCCCTTAAATTGAGAGGTAATTTTCTCAGGTTTCGATACCAATGAGTTTATATATCAAATGAAATATTGTGGTGTCAAGATTGCCATGAGCTATATCATATTATGACTGCCATGACCTCTCAATGAGTAGTACTCCCTAAGCTTCCTTTTAATTTTTCTCTGATTAATTATTCCAATTAAATAATTTTCAGCCGTGATTCTGGGTGAAATCACAGATTCGGTGTGTCACAGCACGGGTATAAATAATTCACACCCGTGCTTATATGTGCTTCAGTGTGTTCTGCTGTCAGTGGAAGAAATAAATATTCAATACAGGGAGTAGAGGACGAAACACTATTTATTTACACTCACACCTATATATATAGTATACCATATGGAAATGTGCTAGATTCAGTGGTCTTAGCTGTGCTCAACACCTTGCTGAATGAAATAGCTTAAATAGATATTCCTTGGAAACTTTCTCCAATCAGCTGAACATACTTGAATGCTGCTTTGGTTTTGTAGGCATTCACTTAAAGAGGTGGAAATCTGTACATTCCCTTACAGAAATCGCTTTACAGACCTCAAACTCGGTGAGTGCATATTCTAATCCCTGCCCGCATGACCTGGTTCATAGAGAACCGATCCCTACTCCTTTAGGTTTTTCGAGTAAGAGCTACATCAGTTTGACGCACAAAACGAAAGTGATATATTCGTTCCTAAGCCACTAGTTTTCTGTTTCTGTTATTTCTGCCAGCCTCGTTCTCCGATGTCAATGATTCATACTCTCACCCCTTTGGCTATTTCAAGGGTGTCAAGCGACCACAGAGCAATGAAACCACTTGCCGGTGCTCACTTTCGCAAAGCATTTGGAGACTATACAGCTAAGCAACAAATGACGACTAATGAGCAATCTTCCTATTTAAAATACTGCTGAAAATTCACTTATAACACCCTTGTTCTTGGTGACTTCAATGCCAAAGTTGGTACTGACTCTGACCTTTGGGGAGGAGTAATAGGCCCATTTGGTATTGGTAGCTGCAATGGCAATGGGCAACGTCTCCTACAGGTAAGCAAACTCAATGGATTCAGAATAACTAACACATATTACAAACACCGCGACATACATAAGTACACATGGGTTTCACCTGATGGGCTGCATAAGAATATGATTGATTACATATTAATTAACAGCAAATGGGCTAGTTCTGTTAGGAATACCAGGGCATATAGGGGAGCTGAAATTGGATCTGACCATTACCTTGTTAAAAGTGTGTTGCAACTTAAACTTAAAAAGTGTTGAGCTAGGGTTAAAAAATTTACTTTTAATACTGAAGCTCTGAAAGTCCAGTTATAGCCAAAGCTTACCATGATAGGTTACTTAGTCATTATGACAGTCATGGTTTGCTTACTACTGAAGTTGAGGAAGAATGGGATCATTTTAAACAGGCTTTTTTGGACACTAACAGTACTCTTTTAGGAAAAAAGGAGCAGAAGAGGCAAAATTATCTGTGATAAGGCACTTGAGCTTATTTCGGAAAGAAAGAACTGCAGGAATGCCCTTAATCAATACCCTACTAGTCCTAATAGAAAGCATTACAGAGACCTTAATAAACTTGCAAAGGATCAATTAGCTGCTGATAAGAATCTTTGGCTTGATGGTTTGGCTGACAAAGCCGATGAAGCAGTTAGACAGCACAACAGCAGAGAGCTGTACCAGATAGTTAATGTTTTGTGTGGTAGAAAACGGACAGGCATACAAGGATTGAAGGATAAACAAGGTAAGGTTATAGAAGGGGAGGATTCTGTCATGGCTAGGTGGGCTAAGCATTTCAGTGATGTTCTAAACAATGTAATTAGTTCTACTCCCACTGTTTGCAATGATGATAGATGCATTGGTGGCTTTAATGTTGGCCCTATAACACAATCTGAAGTTATTTTGGCTGTTTCTAAACTTAAACTTCATAAATCCCCAGGGGTAGATGAAATTACTACGGAAATGCTTAGAGCTGGGAATGTTTCGGTTACCACTTGGATGACTGAAATTCTGAATATCTTTTATGATAAAGGCATGGTTCCTAAGGATTTTTCCAGAGCTATTGTTATCCCTATTTTCAAAAAAGGTGATCGCAGTTCTTGTGATAACTATAGGGCTTAATAGAATTAAGAATCTGGTTGACAGTCAATTGCGTGATGAACAATGTGGATTCAGAAGTGGTAGGGGATGTGTGGATCAGATATTTTCACTTAGGCAGATTCTTGAGAAATGTTTAGAGTTTCAGAAACCTTTGGTTGCTAGCTTTGTTGATTTCCAAAAAGACTTTCGACTCTGTTGATCGTCATAATTTGTGGTTGATTGTGAGATCATATGGTATACCGGACAAGTTAGTTAACATTATGAAAGCTCTCTATCATAACACTGAGTCGTGTGTGAGAGTTGGTAAGGCTTGTAGCAATTGGTTTAGCATTACTTCTGGTGTTCGACAAGGGTGCATTTTGTCTCCTTTTCTCTTTAGCTTGGTTATTGATTATGTTATGCGAAATTCACTTCAAGGGAAAGATTTTGGCCTTAAATGCGCTGGAGATACGAAAATTTCTGATTTAGATTATGCTGATGATTTAGCCCTTTTGGGAAATGATGTTGATGAGATGAACTCTTTCATTCGAGCTGTTGATGAGACTGGTAGTAGAGTAGGTTTGGTTATAAACTGAGATAAAACTAAAGTGATGAAAATTGGTCAGGCAGGCTGTGATTCAGTTAATCTGAATGGTTGCAGTCTTGAGCAGGTGTCACAGTTTAATTACCTTGGGAGCTATGTAACAGATAATGGTGATGTACGGCATGAGATTAACAGACGAATAGGGATTGCTGCCGGGACTTCTAAGAACCTATGGAGAGTGTGGAGAAATAGGCGTATACACATAAAGACTAAAATTAGACTGTATAATAGTTTGGTTCTTTCTAGGGTTAGTTATGGTAGTGAAACTTGGACACTTTGTAAACAAGATAACAGGAAACTAGATGCTTTTGATTCCAGATGCTTACGCAGTATCTTGGGCATTAGGTGGTTCAACTTTGTAACTAATGATGAGGTTAGGCAAAGGAGTTTGCAACCTCCTTTAAGCAGCATATTGTGCAGAGAGAGACTCCGTTGGTTTGGCCATGTTGCCCGTATGAATAATTATAGATTGGCGAATAGGGTTATGAACAGTGTGCCTAAAGGCCTCAGAAAGAAGGGGAGACCTAGGATGCGGTGGGCAGACAATGCCAAACAGAACCTTGTTAGAATTGGTGTGCAGCGGCCAGATGCAGTAGATGTAGCTCAGGATAGACTTGCTTGGAGAACTAAATTGCACGGTCTGGTTGGACCTCCGTAGCCCATGGCTGCTTGAGGATGATGATGATGATGTCCAATTTCAATAGCCAAGTACATTAACCACCCGTCCACGAGTCGTACGCTAAAGAGTAAAATATAAAAGTTACTGAGTTAGTATGCGCATATATTAATGTATAATATACGTATAAACGATGTCATCAAATTTTTCTTATCTTTTGAAGTAATTCATAGTTATTAATCCTATCTAGTTAATGATTTTATTGCTTCTATGTTTACGATGGTTTTTAAGTCCTTCAAAATTAAGAAGCAAACTGAAACTAAAAAGAAACATAATTTAATATCTAGTTGGACCCCTTTAACCTATAAATAGTTTCGAGCCTGTTAGTCATGCTATCAATTGGTTTTCCAAGTTTTAAGAAAATATACTATATTTGTGTGAATACTGCCATACGATGGAATGTAACAAAATAGGAAAATACTTTCATATTATGCTAAGGAAAGAGAACATTTCATTTTGAAATCGATAGGGGAAAAATGCTTCAATCGTGCAAATGTGGAAAAAAAGTGAGTTTATATGCCAATCACTTTGTAAGGAAACGAAAGCGTCAAAAATCTATTCGAGTGAATTTAGAGTGGGTGCATTCTGAAATAAAGAAGATCATAGAATAGTTGGAGTCCCATCGATATCTGTGATACACACATCACGTACATGGGGAATGTTGAAATGTTTATGAAGCCGTCACGGAAGGGCCCCGCATCGCTTGTCAACGGCAATCGTCAGTGATTATTGATAATTCTCCGTGTTCCGCTACGAACAGTATAAAGCAGCAAGACAGAAAAAGTCCATTATTCCTAATGCATTGTAACATGAAGGTCTCGGTTCTCTTTGCCGAGTGCTTTTACATGGACTGAAGTGCAGAAAAGAAGTGAACAGCAGTGGCCTTCTGTTTACAGATGCTTACTGTTCCTGCTGCTTGATTGAACCTGTGCACTTAGATATCTCTGCAAATAATCTTCGCAAACAAGAGCACTTATATCGTTTCTTGGGCTTTATTTCAGCCCATTACGACATTGCAGACCAGACAGCAGGAATTGAGAGAAAGGATTTTGATAAGCTTGTCGTGCCATGCAGCTTTCTAGAACCCTAAATGCAAATAAAGTGCAAATGGTGTACCTTTCTACCATCACAGATCTTTAAACTTAGACATAAGAAATCTTTTTACTGTAATCTCTACCGATAAAGGTAGGAAAAAAGATCTTAAAAAGAAATTTTTCTTTAAAAACGATTTTCCAAATCTATAGTCGTAAAGAAACACACTCCGCACTCAAATTTATAAACATATGAAAAGAGTTTCAAAAGCCACGCAGTCTGCTTATGTTTCATCTCTATAATAGCATGCTATTAATGAAATAAAATTTTGAAAAATACATATCTTCCTATATTGGCCATAAAAAGTAGAAAAAAAAACTAAAGCACATCTGGCCGAGTGGTTAGCGCGCTTGGCTACTGATCCGTAGATCAGTAGCCAAGCGCGCTAACCTGCGGACCGTAGATCAGTAGCCAAGCGGGACCTGGGTTCGAGCCCCGGATTAAGGCATGGACGTTTGTGTTGTTTTTCTGCTGAGGTCCTGTAATCCTCTCAGACCTTCTACTGTGGCATATAAACTGACGGACTCCTGTCAGACCTCTGTGGCAAGCAGCTGCTTGAGGGGATATTTATTTATTTATTTTATATCGATTGTGCAATCAGTCACAGAGTTCGTATTCATTTCAAAGGAAGATAGGACACCGACAATTTAGTTGCCTAGGTAAATCGGCGCCCTATCTCCCTTTGAAGTGAAAACGAATTCAGTGCCTGATTGCACCATCGATATGCTGTAGATTTATTTTCTACTTTTTAAGGCTCATATAAGAAAATAGGTATTTTTAATTTTTTTATTTTTTTTTCTTCACTAAAAATATATAACTTCAAAAACTCATTTGATGTATGGAGTCATATATATCAATCACATTTTTCCTCCCTTTTGGAATCATGTTTGAGGTAGCCCATGATATTGGAGACGTCATGAGCTTTAATTTGAGATATGACGTTAAAGTTGAGCCCAAGGTAAATCTGCCGCCCCCATTTTTATCAGGTAGAGATGAGAATAGTGTGAATAAATTCGAAAAAGTTTAGAACGGTTATTATATGAACTTTCATTTGATACCTAACACGTAACTGTAGGTCCTCACGTTCGGAAGATACAGTAGAACGATTTTCAGAGTTCCCGTTTTTTAGGGGGTAAGAAAGCATGGGAGTCAATTTTTTATAGCTTATGACACTTCTAGCGTCACAAGATTTCATTTGAGGCATAGATTGTTATTTTCCGCACTCGAGTTCAGGAGATATAGGAGAGCATTCCTTTTCATATTTCCCCTTTCTGTAGAAGGTAAGAAAACATGGGGTTAATTTTTTATAGCTCATGACACTCCCCGTGTCACAAGCTTTCATTTGAAGCAAAGATTGTTAATTTCCACACTCGAGTCCAGGAGATATAGGGAACAATTGTTTCCATTCCCCCTTTTTAGGGGGAAAGAAATCATGGAGGGTCAGTTTTTCACATCCTGTAACATTTCCCGCGTCAGAAGCTTTCATTCAACGTACAGTTTGTTACTTTCGACACTCGGGTTCTGGAGATAGAGCTGAAGAGCTTTCATATTTCGCTTTTTTTAGGGGGGAGAATGCATGAGGATCAATTTTTATAGCGTACGGTCACGAGTCACGAGCTTTCATTTGACATATAAGTCATTAAGGTTCTCCATCGTGTTCGAAAGATATGGTGAAACAACTATTTTCACAAATCCACAAACCAACAAACCGACAAATGTCAAGCGAAAAGCACTAGAAAAACAGGGGAAAAAAAAGACAACATTCTGTGAATGTTTAGCTTCTCTTAAAGCCAATGTCTGCAGATGGGTGGGTATTGGTGAGTTTTTCAGTGCTGTTATTCCAAATAATCAATGTCATTGAACAATAGGTGTTTTTAAAAAGGCAGAAATTTTATTCATTAACCTCATTTCTCATCTAGATTATATGTTCACTGACCACTTATATATTCCGATTTCACCTTACACTTCTCTGAGTTTCTTCTATCGTAAATGCGAGTTTCCTGTTACAGTTAAATGGAACAGCGGGTTATTTTAATTAAATATTTTGTAAAGTATTTGCCGTGATATCTATATTTTACTTTTCGTTTCAGTTATGATGAGAACTCATTTAATGACAACTCATTTTGCCTCCGCTCTCTTTTCGTTAAATGCACAATGAATTTATAGTAAGCATCTCGAATGTGACGTGGCGTTCGGTTACGATACCGATACTGAAATATATATTACTCATGAGTTTCATGTTGAAAACATATATTATTAAAGCAATATATCATAGCTTTATTATCGAAGGAATATTACAAACATAGACATAGTAAATTAATACGGTTATTGCAGTGGCGTATCCAATTTGTGCAGCAGAGCTGCTATAATTTGGTCGGCGAATACAACGGGGACTTACTCTATTTTGTTTTTATTTTAGAAAGTCACGAGAAAAGTTTTATTAATTTTTAGAATAATTTTAGACAACTTAATCATTAATAAATCGTAAGAAAGCCTGGAATTTTTGGCTTTATAAGTAAATCAAATATAAAACGTGAGAAGCGTAATATTATATTCGACTATATGCCATGAAGGAGTGAGGTGAGGGTAAAGGCCTAACTGGAGGAAGGAACTTCGAACTATGACAGTTGCACTTGGGTCTTCTAATTCCTTAAGATGTTATTGAATGGATTTTACTATCCTGGAAGTATTAGTACAGCCATAAATTATGACAGTTGCACTTTAAATGACTCGCACTTTAAATATTCGAACTATATAGGTAAATTAAAAATCAGAACTTCGTCATTTATCTAGATATGTATATAGGATTCTATTAACCTGCACATATTTTTCAAGTTATTTACTAGTGTTATGTCGTATAATTCACAATAAAACTGTCAGTGCAATATTAATGATTTTTAAGGAAATAATATTTTGTATGTTATAATAGAAAAGCTTATTTTCGTTCTACTAATAAATATTGCTATATATATTATCATAGAAAATACATATACCAAATTTTTTCACAATGATAGGATACTGTGGTCACGTCAGTAAATGGTTTAGTTGGCTTTCAAACATAGGTGCTCTATATCAGACTCATGCATCTTGTTATCCAAATTCTGTTTCGATTGACAGTCAATCTAAGAGCGCTCTTTGTGTTGTTTAAAATCTAAGTAATCGCTTTTGATAGCATTTACGAAACATCTTGGGATTAATTATGCAAAACATGATACGTTTAGAGGAAGGCGTACAGAAGGACAAATCTTTGTGGAAGAGTACAAAGGGGCCAATCACATATTGCGATATCCTCTTCTAGTTTATATGGCTTTTTTATGAACTTACTTTTCGAATTATAATAAAACGACTTAAAATCTAGTGATGTTTTTGAATATTTTAAATATTTAACCGTATTAAAGCAATTCATTTAACTTCTACAGCTTCTATTATTCTATATATCTCTTTTATTTCTAAATTGAGAAAAATTTTCTGTGAACAACTGATCTTTTAAGGGATGAGAGAAAACTAAAAACATTGATCTATTATATGTCATATTAGAGCTCAGTCTTAGGTTTAGCCATTTTGGAGATTCCTTTCTGAAGAAGGAAACCGATAACCAGTTAATGTTGCTGCTTCGAAGGAGCGAATTCTCTCTTAGTCATCTAACGGCACTTTCCAGAGATGGGATTACTTTAATAGCTCAACAATAGTAACTTCGATTTCCAGATTTTGTTGCTAAAGTCTAATATCAAATGGTGTACCTTTTACAAAAGTGGAAAAGTTTACCAAGGCACTTTGCAGAAAAATACACTATTTTCTTAGAAATGGTAGAAATATGTTATGACACCTGAACTGATCTAAGCATCATGAGCATTTTCAAACATTTTTTTTTTCAACAGAAATGTTTAGAAAATATTTTTTATGGTATTTTTTCACCTTTTTAGGTTGGGTTGTTTTACCTCTGAGCGGCACTTTTTTGCACACCATCTGCTAAATGGCCAGGTCACATGAACCCCGAAGGCTCAGAGAAGGTTGGGGGGAGGGTACCCACTGGAAAGCTGTTGGGAGACAGATGTTAGCCTCCCGTCAAGGCCATCCAGCGTGTTCTTTAACGTGCACAGGGTATGGCTCTCCCGCACACGGGCCACGGCTTAACGTCCCATCCGACGGACGGCGGCCTTTCCAAGCCCATCGGTGTCCCCTACTGACCGTGGGCAGGGCGGGGAATTTTTGCGGAGATAAATCTCAACGCTGACCCAGCTGCGACTCGAACCTGGGAACTGCAGATTACGAGCCTGGCGCGCTACCGACTGAGCCACCCCCGCCTCCTCACCTTTTTAGTTAAATCTTAGTGTCATAGTACATCTTTATAAATATAAATTATTAGCAGACACTGTTTCTATAACCTAATTAAAGGGAATAAATTGAAGAAACGCAGCAGTAACCAAATTTCCATTAGCAGAAACATGCCTGATGAAAAAACGTCAGGATAACCGCAAAGGTTTTAATAATGATTGCCAACTACTATTTAGATATGTATTCCTACCTTTTGCTGCCATCTGATATACTTAAAGTTTAAATTGCTAAATCTTTTTGCCATCAACTCCAAATTCTTATTCTGTACATAAGTTTCTAAGCTGTATATTGCTTATAGTGTAAAAGTTCCCAATCGAAAACAATTAATTTACAGATAAATTAAAATTCGCGCACTTTACTAATACAGAGCACTAGATACTCACTCTTACTACAACTCTATCACTGATTATCTACTCTACTTATTATGATGATTGAGTTACCAGCCTAGTAGAGACAGGCGATGCACGCTGCCTGCTGGGAGAGAGACATTAGCATATCACCAAGAGTTACTTGATGACGCAAAATGTTTGTAAACTTGGCAGGCATAGTAGCGCACCGGCGGCATTACTGGAAGTAGACGGGGAGTTACGCTTTCGTAACTCGAGCTAGACGAGTTATGGGCTGGTGGAAACGTAGAGGAGAGAACGAGGTATCCAAATAAAATGCGAGTGAAAAAAATGGTTAGATAAAAATGAAAATTAAAGGTAGATCATCATAGTATATTGTTGCATGAAAGTAGGACAGTTTAAACAGCAGTCTTCAGATGATTTTGGTGTAGATAACAAACCCGTCATTGTAAGAACAGCATCAGAATTTCACAAGAAATAAGATTCACACTCTTACGGCATTTGTTGCTTTCCAAATTCGATAACCTATAGTACAGGGATCTCAAACTCAGATCATATAAGGTGCAAATCAGTTACTCCTTAATTTAAACAAGCTGTTTTAAATTTTAAGCAATACAAGGATCAAATCAATTAATTCTCAATTTATGGCAGGACGCATTTTATTTTGTAGAATAATAAGCAAAGCATAATTATTTTTTTCATTATTAAAATGTTACGTGTTTTTAATATACCAAAATGTAATTTTAAATATAATTATTGGCTTCATGCTCGCGTCTATGTATAGTAAACCCACAGAAATCATTTAATATATTTTATTTTATAAAAAAATTAAATTACCTTCAATACTGCTTAGATTTGTAGGAAATTTTACAAGACTTTGAAAAGCGACAGGATATTTATTGTGAATGAGATTTCTTCCCCTTTTATGATGGTATCGGTACCTACTTAAATCAATTTATGTACAGAAAAAACTTATGCAAGTGTTGTATCACTTAGGGTACGGAATCCAATCAAAGTATGTAATTTTTAATTCAACAAAACACGTTTATCCTGCATAACGGCTGTTACATTTGACTACTTGAAGCCATACTAATAAGATCGTGTTTGATATTATCCATCCATCTCATTCTAGGTTTGCTAATTTTTTTAAGCTTTAAGTCAGTTCATTATTGATAATTTTGCCGCATTTCGTGCGAGCAATATGACTAAACCAACGCGATCTTCCTCTATTTAAGATGCTTTTTGAAAGCAGTTAATGACTGCGTCTAATCTTATCATTATTTACCCAATAAAACACCAAAGATATTACACAGTAATCTGAATTAAAGTTTGAAACTTTCTCTTATATTCTTTACAAAATGAAGAAGTTTCGCGACCATGAGGAACTTCAGAGGTATCAAACTCTTATGCAGTCTTTATGTTTACGTAAATCAAAAATACTCAAATTCCACAGAATTTTATAAGACCCAGCAGAAATACCAAATTCTCCGTTTACCTTATGCCACTAACTGCCTGTCATTTTCACACTCTTCCAAGATAATTAAGCTGAGAAAATTGCTCGAAAGCACAATCATTCAAAAGACATGAAGCCCCGCTTATCCGATCAGTTTCAATAGCTTTATTTTGTATTTATCACCAAGACTATCATATTAATAGCCTCATCGTTGGCTTTTTAATGAAATAATTCATTGCTTAAAAACATGATTCAGTTTATCCATGCACTCCTTTCCATCTCAGATAGCACGTATTGTTTTATCGGATCACTCAAGTGAGTCTGTTCTTTAAAAATATGAAACTGATTCGAATTCATGTAAATTAGCAGAGAATTTTGAAGCTACACTTCTTTCATCAATACTTAAACTCCCGATGAAATAATTCAAAGTATTAAAGTGTTCAAGCTTACAGCTCTTAAAGAAATCCATTACAGTGGACTAGCTCTTATACGAATTTAAAATTTGTTTATTTAAAAATTTGTAAACAAAAAATAAGTAAAGATATGGGAACTGATATGAACTGCTGAAAGAATAATGAAAATTTGTAGAAAATACTGAAGTAATCAGAAAAGGCAAATGACACAGAAAAGGCAAGTGACAGAAAAGGCAAATGACACATATAATCAGAAAAGGCAAATGACACCATTTTCATAGCAAGAGTATGATTAATTTTTCGATTTTTTTTTATCATTTTTTTTTATCCTGAGCATCATTTATTAGTTGAACAATGGACTAAAAACACGGGACTGAGCTGAAAGCACTGATATGTCATTTCGCGTTTTTTATCTGAAATTATTCTCGTTGAACAATGCAATATATGTTTTTCCTAAGTTCTAGTGGTTTGCAAGTTTTTTTCGCTTTTATACCAGCTGCTAAAATTTTCCAACGGAAGGGTCATATCCTCCCCCACCCTGACCCAAAATTCGCCCACCGACTTAAATGATCGCTTTATTTTCAATTTTATTTCATCCGTGTGTAGCAAAATCTATACATTTCGTCTAGGTAATGCACAGAATTTTATTTATGGCTGAAATAATAACACCGATTTTTTTAGGTTCTTTGTTATTATTTCGGACACTAGATTGTTTCGTTTATATGTTTCAATATCGTTCACTTGGTCGTTTAATTCACACTAGCCGTTTCAAAATGTGGAGAAAACTCCGCATATTTCATATAAAATATACTGCATTTTTCCCACCCACACTCCCACCCGCCCTCACACACTCACTGCTAGGGAGGTCTAACAAGACTACTAAATTTAGATCTTGATGCACGTCCATCCTAAGCTACACATGGTGCATTTGATAACTATAGTAAATTCTAAAAAGATAGTGTCCCATCAACCTTATCTGCCCATGGTGTGCAAAAAAGTGCCGCTCAGAGGTAAAACAACCCAAACAACCCAACCTTATCTGACAACTGTAGGACACTGTTCATAATTCTATTTGTCAATCTACAGCTTTGCATGCGGGTAATATGGCGAAACCAACGCAGACTTTCTATGCATAAGATGATGATTAAAGGTGGTTGCTGACTCTTTCATTTAACCTCATCAATACTTACGTAGTACACTCACCTAATGTCTAATATAATAAGTAAATATCACGAATGAAAAGCATCATGTATCTCTTTTCTTTCAAAGGGCCCGTGTTTTAGTACCATAGCAAACTATATAAATAGCCAAAATATTATACAACGTAATCTTTATGTTTATCTCCTGTTTTCCCCACTCACACCAACCACACAACGTTAAGTAATTCATGGACGATCCTTTTAAACCATAAAAATTAAACATAAATTATATTTCTTTAAATTTATTAAAGAAATGATGTTCTGTACAAATTTAACAAGATATTTTTTACGCAATCCATAATATGCAATTTAATATTAACAACATAATGGTTTCAGGGGACATCAAAGATTTAATGATATACTGCTCTTAAATTAGGGAAAAATAATCATGATTTGTGTGAATTCTAACCCAAGTTTTTACGCTATAGTTCATTACCTGCAAACGTCAAAACACTGGAGATTATCTAGTACTGTATTGCTCACACATCATTCAATACACTCTTTTATCTTACGATGTGCGACATCAGAAGCACGCCTCCCATCAACTAAACGACTGTTTTCGTAGCGTTGTTGACCTACTTTCCACTTGAAAAGTGGACTACTTTTTCATTTCTTTCTTCCCTTTATGTTCTTTTACAACTCTTTCTGATATAATCTCTCTCTCTTTATCCCATTGACAAAGTAATAAAATTAACCCACACCTTTCGTAATGCTTTCTTTCTGATTGTAAAAAGTTATTTTTTACTAATTATTCAGAATTTAGAATTGCATTTAATACAGTACAAGTTTATTTCTTCTCACGTGGAGAATGGGAAAAGAAAGCATAGCAATTCTTAGTAACGTGATCGAAAGAGCTGTTTTATCTGTGTAGATCGTATTATTAAACGTATTAAAAAATAATATGTCAAATTGCTTTTATAAATATAAATTCATGTAATTACCTTTATATAAAAACAGAACTCGATAGTTTACTTCTGTGGTGAGATATTACTTTTTTCCTCAAAGTTCCAGTTCAGACAACATTTAGGATCAAGGATTAAAATCAGATTTTAAAATTAGCATCTACAATAAATTAAACAAATGTATACTTACCATAGTTTTAAAACATCCTCCCTCGTGTTGCTTTCCTGTGAAAATTAGACAAAGTTGATTCTTTTCAATATTATTGAAAATATGATATATAAACAATCCTCTTTTATTGTATTATGTATTATGTATGTTAGGGAATATGTTTATTTAATCGCAAATAACTGCTTTTTGCTTTCAAAACAGAAAATAATTGAAAACATACGACAGAATTGTATTGTCTGATCTTTTCCAGAGATGGTTTTTCTTGTAAATATAATTTTTCAACACTCTCGTACGTCGAAAAACGCTTCAAAGGGACTGAAGCTGAAATCTAATTACAATGAAGAACACTAAAGATAAAATCTTACCTTCGGTGCAATTTAACTAGTCATTCCACAGCAGCTATGCAAATATTTGCGCGTTCCTCCACTTAGAAGGATATTAAACTTAATACTCCGTTAATCACTGAATCGCCTGCCTCCCCATTGGAAGCTCGAAGCAAAGAGTTATCATATATGCATTTTGCTTCATTTATTTCAGCTTGTCAATATTATAATTTCATTTCTAAGAAATGCTAGAACTTAAGTGTTCAAGTCTTAATAGCCAAAGAGTAAGAATTTTATAATGTAATTCTTTATAAAATAATATTTCATGTTAGTTTTTCTAACAAATTTTTTCAAATAAAGGCTGTATATATATATAGGTGTAGCTACCAGAAAATGAGCATAATAATATAGGCGCAATTTGTACTAGGTTATGTGCATGCATTCGACATATTTTTGCTAAACCTCGCGCCATCATGCTTAGTCTAAGAGTATGGCTATCATAAAACAATTACGGCATTTATTTATTTTTATAAATGCAAATACAAAAACAAATATAAATAACAAATTTTATATTTTCACCTTCTCTGAACTACATTTTGTCTAATTTAAAATCTCCCTATGGACATTTAAAAATAACTAAAAAGTTAAACGAAATCAGTACACATGCATATGATATTAATTTCGTAAAGTATATTTTCATATACCTTTATGCCTGCAGCTTTGATAAACTAGAGATCATTTATGTTAATGGCGTCACATGTTTATGCCAAGAACACATTGGACGTGCTCTAATTTGATAATATAGCGTACGCGTTCCAGCTTAGGACACTCTTGACATTTCAGAGCTACCGACGGCAGCTAAATCGACGTGTCGGTGCCTGATGATGTTGAGATTAGAAAGCAATGAAAGTCAGTGCCCAGTTTTTTCTTGTTACGCCTGCTTTCTACTCAGCGCAATTAACGACTGAACCCTGTTATCCAAAAGATTCTGTTTTGCCATACACCTTTTAAATGTCCGTTGAGAGTTATATTTTTCAAAACGTGAAAATTACCTTAGTGCAGACTCTGGAAAGATGCAAGCTTAAATAGCACTTCTCTCAGTAAGGGCTTCAGCTATCTTGTATAACAAAATGAAGATTGATTTTAATTTTTCGGCTAATTGTAAACGTCAGTTGTATGAGTAAAATATATATATTTTAGATAAAATTATTTCATTATATTTCTGCTTAAAATTTCTTTTCTCTATAAAGGAAATAAAAGGCTATAAATGGCTCAGTGATCAATAAATAAAGAGGAACAATTTTTTTTCTGTAATATTTTAAGATACAGGTAAGAACTTAGCATCTGCATTTTATTGTTCCGAATATCCAGTTTTAGTTTAATACCCCAGAACGAAATACTAATCCAAATAATTGAAGAAACAGTAATATATGTGTTAAACAGCATCCGTATGTTACGTTGGGTAAGCGTATCTCTGTGCGTAGATTTGAATCCCTAGGAAACAATAACGAAATATTTTGAGACAGAGACAGATGTTTATAAAGTTTTAGTGCATAAATGAAATCAGGTTCTTCCAAGTTGGTAAATATTCCATTTAGATGTTATTCGATGCACCTGACAATAAAATGAATATAAGATTAAAATAAAAATAAATAAATAAATACCCCCTCAAGCAGCACAGAGGTCTGACAGGAGCCTGTCAGTTTATATGCCACAATAGGAGATCTGAGAGGATGGCAGGACCTCAGCAGAAAAACGACACACACATCCATGCCTAATTCCGGGGCTCGAACCCAGGTCCCTTAGACCAGTAGCCAAGCGTGCTAACCATACCGCATGAGAAATAGAACTTGAGAGCAAATGATTCTTTTTTTTTTTGAAATATGCAATCACTTCTTATCAGAAGATGAATTTGAACAATATTGAAATTAATATATTATCAGATATAATTTTTACATATTTTATTTACTTTTTTGTGTATATATGCAATAGAAAATATTCGGTGTTATGATAATCTGATACGCATATTTCTGAGAATAAAATATTTACTCTTTTCGGAACGATTTGGTGTTTAAATCTTCGATTATTTCGATGTTTGTATAGTAAACGTTTCCACGAATATATCAATTTAAGACAACGAAATTCGCCATGTATTCCACTCGAAGGGCTCCAAATGTTTGTGATACTTTCCAGATATTACATGGTCTGGTAGGACTTGGAGAAAAAAAGTACTGTTGTTTAAAGACTATGTATGCAATGAGAAACCATTCCGACAGCTGTAACTTCTCAGTACGAGTAACACAGTCAGAAAGTTCGCGTGCTTGCGTGCTGTAGGTCGAACCCTGCTGCGCTGTGGTAACGGTGTTAGTGGTCACGAACATTGCTCAGTGTTCGGTATCACAGGCTCAACTGCTCAATGGCATTTGCATGGCCCGAGACATTAATGCGTGATTTAAAACCTTTCGTTTTTCGTGTTTTGAGTTTTCGTGAGAACACAGCAAAAACACAAGCGAAATATATATATATATCGACAGAGGTTTATGATGTACACTTTCGTGAAATTCAATGTGCTTAGTTGTTTTTGGATTTCGCCATTTCTGAAACATGGGCCATTTCGCCTTCAAAGCTAAAACGTTATAAATTTAAATGTAATATATCGCTGCGCCTGCTTTTACGTGTACAAACTGCTGAATCCAAAAATATATTTATAAAAAACAGAGTAAACAGTATGCAGAATAATAATTAATGCTGATATGCGTTTTGCGTAAAAAAAAACAACTTACGTTCGATAATCACGGCATTTTCAGAAGTCAACATAGTAATTCAATTAAAAGGACGTTGCGTTTTGTCTCCTTTGATATGCTTATGAGACGAATATTCTCGACTTCGTTTCTGCTGCTTAACATGCTGAAATATTTCTTTGCTGGAGTTGCAACTATATGTTTGACATAAGAAGATCTGAGGAAAAGATTTTTTTACTTTCATTAACATGAAGAATATTATGAATGATACGTAATCTAAGATGAATCAATAAAATATTTCTTCAGAAAATAAAAGCAATTGTTTAAAATGCATTTAGTGTTATAGCATTTTATTTATCCTACAGCAGAACTACTAAATTTTATTTTCAAGGGGATATTGTGTTTCACATTTTTGAATTTCTGATTCTCTTTTTGTAGGGTATGAAGACAAAATAAGGAAACATTGGTAGGGGAGAAAAGAAATCATGCAGTTACAATTATGCAATACGTTTAACATGTTTCACCTGTTTGTTCAATACTTATTTTGCATAAGCATAAAACCATTAGCTTAAATTTGTCCACATTGCACATTCTCCGCGGCTGACAAAATATACTTCCCAGGCTGAAAATAACAGGCTGGCTGGCATTTTAGTAGCCTTAGTGAATTCTTCAGATGAACAACACTATCAGAACTATAACTTATGTGCAACTTGCAATTGATTATGCATTATGACACATATACTACCACGTAGCAAAGTTCTTCAAAACTGAGACTCTTTTTAGCTAAGAAACTTTGGATATAAATTTAAACGACATTCATTACGATGCTAATGTTTAAACAAGATATTTGTTGGATAAGAAGTCTATGAGCTCAAGTAGATTATAAGGTAAGGACGATTGCATTGTTGAGATTTAAAAAAATAATTTTAACTCTCTTAAATGTATAAATCAATGATATATCAAATATGGTAGAAATTCTGACATTCGAAATATCGATTAACTCTGGATACCATGCCACATAATTTTAGTAGCCTTGCATCTCAACTTGAAGGGTGACCTAAATTTGATAGGAAGCAATAGACTAACATTAGTGATAGTCATAAGAGATATTCAACTTCGAAAACTAAACAAGATTGAAAGTAAAAACACCAAACCACCTTCTCGATTCTAACAATGGTTTTCCTGGTTACGATTTAGACGTTCTACCAAGGGAGTATCAAAGTTTTGTAAAGCAGCTGATGAATAAACAGGAAGTCATGCGTTCGAATCCAAAAGGCGGATTGAGAAGAATTGAGAAGATTTTTAATTTTTCTTCATATTTGCCTCATTGTTCAGAGCTGAATATGACTTCGGAAAAATAAATAATTGAATTGAAATAAAAAATTTAATAACAATGATAGATAGTGAAATTGAAAATATTATTTATTTTACGTTCTACGATGATAATTACCTCTGGAAACATTTTTTAATTATTGTAGCCCAAAAACATCATAAGTAAGTTAGCATCTATTTAACATTGATATAATTTTGGAAGTTTACAATTGTAATGTTGCTTGAAATACATGATACCGATTACCCTTAGAATCTAAGTTTTATTATTCTTACACATTTCTATCGCAAGTGACTTAGCAACTAATCCGTAAATCACCTCATTATTCTAACACATTTCCGACATAGGTAGTTTAGAAGTTGACCTGTAATTCATCTTCCTTATTCTAATACATTTCATGACAGGTAGATTATAAATTGACCATTAATTGATCTTAACATAGTAATAGGATCTTCAACTTGTTGCATTTGCTACATGTGTGATATTAAATTATCTGCAGAACATCAAATATAATATTCCCAGAAAATTTATTTCATAGTTAAATTGAAATGTCTCTAACCGAAATCGAATAAATCCTTGGATCATGAATTTCTCATTTCTTCTTCGATTTCAAATTCGAATCTTTGCTAGATTCAAATTTTCACATCTCCATTAATACTGTATCCTCTGGGGTAATGGGCAGACGGAAGTAAGACGTATTATAATTTGGGTTTTAAGTAATTGGCAAATGTATGCTTTCGGCTTTCTGTTTCTTTTTTTCTAGAATGGCGACGATGAAAAAGAAGCAAAACTTTTGCGTTATCGTATCCATATTTTCGAAACTCCGAAAGTCTAGTTAAAGTTAAAAAATGCGAGTTTGATTTCTATACTAGACGCTTCAGTAAAATTCGAAAATTAATAATTTTAATATTGTTTTGTATCTCCGCTATATGTGTGAAATTATATTTCTTCTGTTTTATGAAATTATGTTCTCCTGTTTTTATAATCAACATTCAAACAGTTCGTAATTTAAATCCATTAAATTTTGTGCTGCACCATTTTCACTGATGAAAATGTAATGGATTGGACACTGATAAGATTCTATGCAGCGAGCGTGATCAACTGATATTTGGATGCTGAGTAGACTCTTAGTGTACCTTTTAGCTTTTAGCTTTTTAAGCGGATCACCCTCTACACTGTTTGAATGTCCTATGACATAAGAGTTCACGACAAAAATATTATAAAAACTCATGTGTAAGAAAGGTTTAGAATTCGAGAGATATATCTCTTTTTTAAGTCACAGTCGCTTGTTTTTAGATCTATATATTTTCATACTAGATATAAATTAGTAGTGAATCTATACCAACAAAGATAACAACTTAGAAAGTAAAATTTATCTGAATAAAAAAAAATCTTCTTTCAAATAAGGTTAATGCAGTAACTTAGCTTATGGACATAATCAATTTACATCAAGTCATTTAGTTTAATCTTAACTCATGTGCTTTTCACTGTTGCCAATAATGAAATTTCAAGACTGCTATCCTCAGCAAAATGCAACGAAACACTTTGATACACTTGGAAAGTTCACAGTGAATTTTCCACAGAAAGATTGTTAAATTATCATGTGTAACTCCTGAAATTACTTCTTAATTAATTTAGGTCTTAATATTTAGAAAATCATAGCCGGACTATTGCGCATATAATAAGAAAATAATTCCGCTTTTATGAAAATTCTTTCGAATCATTATTTGTGCAGGCTGGTTATAATCGTTGAAACTTCAGTGGTTGTCAAGAATGCGGGACTCAGTATTACTGATGTAAGAAACGAGTAGAAGTCAGAAGAAATAAAACATATCTCTACTTTTATAACGGCCAAGAATTAAAGCTTATCTCGGTTTTTTGTGTTAACAAAAAAAAAACTTTTATTTAGTTGCCAAATAAAGAGTAAATTAATTTAAACATTTTCAAATATACTTGATAATTTTATTGTGTCATTAGCCAACTTCAGTAAACAGATCAGTTAGTTTTGTGAGGCCACTATAGCTTAAAAAGAAAGATACACAAATTTATGCCAAAAAATATGAAACTGAACAACATTACAGAAACCAACTCATTTGTCCATATGTAAATGCATTGATGCGTGTGCTATGGTATTTGGTTTGAATATATTTAAACGTAACATAAATAAACATAATCAGAGCAGAAAGCATGAACTAAAAACTTTCCCTGCATATATAGTATCTATACAATATGTCATAAAATGTCACATACGAAATACGGGAAGAATTAAGCTTTATAATAAATGTTTCTTATACCAGTGAACACGATTGAAATAATCTACAGTACAACATATTATTAACAAATATAGTTAACCAGTATTAATATGAAATATTTCAAACATGCACCAATATTTCGAAAGTATATTTTCAGTACTACTTAAGAAATGGCCGATTTAGATAATGTCTTCTAACAACAACGTTTCAAAAGCATTTATATCGAATTTCGTGAAGTTGTTTCAAATTTAATTCCTTAATTAATAACGCATATGTGGTGTTCTGTGCTGCCGCTACGTAACTACTCCATTCGGTAAATATTTGTTTCCACTTTCCTCATGTTATGAGTTGGTAAACTAGAGAGAACGAGGCAAGATTTCTACAACTCATACATATGCCTAAGGGTTTGCCAATCACAGTTTCGTAACTGCTGTTTAAAACAGTTCCTCGTGAGCACGGAACAGAACACGAATTACTACTGCTTATTGCGAGTGTTTCTGGCGATGCCTCCATCAGTTTGCTTACATTTCACGTGATTGCCACGTGCTTCGGGGCACTTGCTCTCGGGCAAGAAGAAAACTGATGAATTCTAGAAGTTCACATTCACAGCCCGGATGAACTACCTGTACCTCAGTTCGAATAAAGAGTTGAGAGACAGACGATAGTTTTATTTGTTTGCACGAGTGTATGTATGCATGTATGCACGTAACGGGGGTGGAGTGGGAAAGGAAATAAGCGAAGCAGAAGGAATTAATTTCTGATTCCTCCTGTTGCTCGGTGAGCCAGAAAATTGCAGCAAGAAGAAGAAGCAGCACTAGTACAAATGAATGCGGTCTAAGGAATCTCATTTCAAATTAATAAAGAAGTCTTCAGGATTGGGAATTCTCATTTAAAGTGAAGAGAGTTTTCTTTCGTTTGGGTGTATAATTATGACGGGGCAGGTACCGAATAATTATAAAAATCAAGAATAACCATGCTTTAATCACAGATATATACAGAGTGTATTCGCAACCACATTCTATGACGATTCTCTTAAATGGTTTTTTTTTTCGTTTTAGCTATTATGCTAACATTTCAATGAAATTTTTTTGTGTCTTGGAAAAAATCTTCAATTCTTATTCTTTTTTCTCCCTATTTCAGTTTTCAAATCAAATCTAATTTTAAGAAAACTTTTTTTTATATAATTTTAGCCTCTTTCTTTTTCGTTTTTTGTTGATAGTCATTAACTTTCTGGCTTATTTTTTACGTAAAGTTAACAGTTCCATTTAAAAAATAAAAATAAATTTAACAGTTCTATTTAAAGAAACTGAAATTACCAAACACTGCTTCGTTTCGTATGCAATCGACTGTGTAAATAACCTATTAACAGTTCTTTTCGATGAAAATTGGAATGGAAGAAAACAACGCTTTGCAAATTAATCCAAATGTATCAAAAAACTGAAATTATTTTAGAATCTTAGAGTTTTAATTACTTTTTAAATTTAAAAATGCAGCTGTGTTTAAGCAGAAAAATATCAGGAACAGAACTTGATTTGCAGCACACGATTAACTAGAAGATGAATTATGATTATTATTATTATTATTGTTACGCAATAAAGCTCCCAAAGAAATGAGTATTAAAAACCCATCTAATAAAAGTAACAACGACAAAAAAAAACCAAATAGAATTAAATAAAACTGATAATTTTATAGAGTGCAAATAATGACACCCGATGAGGTCTTATTTCATCACAAAATTCAATCACAAAACTTCAATTACATAACAAAGAATGTTTCTTTATTACTGATTAGTTATCACAAATTTGAGGTAATTTCTGAGCTATACTATGTGAGTCTGAGCATGTTCGGAATAGTTGGAGGCTAGCACAACGTGACAGGGTTACATTATCGATGTTAATGATTTTGATACTGCAATTTAAAAGTTTAATAAATTTTTGAACGAAATAAAAAAAAAAACTTTTGTTTTGATCGAATTTGGCGGAAAATATGATCCTCGGTCTCAACTTCTGGAACCGACTTGAAGGTTTTGTACGCTTAGTAAAAAAAATTAAGAATTTTAACGATTTTATTATGGGGGTAGCAATTACTAAACAACTGAAAGTAAGAAATTGGCAAAAAGAAATATCAAAAATTTTGTTTTCTCAATCATATATTAACAATAAACGAAATTGTCATATGATTTAATCAAAATGGATAAATTAATTTAAAGAAAGTATGCATGTCACACAGGGAACACATAACAAATAGTACGGAAAATTCCATTTGCCATACTATTTGGCACCATAAGAGAAGCATGAAGATTTGCATTACCCCTTGATGGAGAAAACCAACCTAATTGTACGTTTTCCAACCTCTTTGGAAGCTTCCAAACTGGGGCATATGCACTGCACTTATCCGTCTGCCTCCACACACAATTTTCAAGCAAACATCCAAACATATAGGTAAATTTCACGATGATTGATATTTAAACAAAGGGCCTACATTTTCATTAAATAGAAACGTGAATAAGATATCGCCATTACTATTCTTATTTATCTTTATAATATCTTATTAATTAATTGTCTACTATATGATTTAATAGCGATCCTTGGTGTAAACAGGGTTGTGTTGGGTTGTTTTACCTCTGAAACCTTTGGTTGCAACTTTTTTACACACAATGGGCTAAATGGCCAGATCACAAGAATCTCGAGGGCTCGAGAAACTCCGGGGGAGGGGACCCACTGGAGAGATGTTGAGAAACAGTTGGTAGCCTCCCGTCAAGACCATCCAGCGTGCTTTTTAACGCGCATATGGTGTGTTTTCCCGCATATGGGACCATGGCTTAAGATCCCATACGACAGACGGCAACATATTCAAGCCCATCGGTGTCCCCTACTAATCGAGGGCAGGACGGATAATTTTGCAGAGATAAATCACGACTGGTAGCTAGGTAGTCACTGGAAGGAGAGCTATGCACCAATCCCCTGTGATGATGCATAGAACAGGCCAGACCTAGCACCTAATGTCAGACCCCGCCTTCTTGTGATGCAGACCGTTAGTACCTTTCAAAAGAGATACTCTCTTGTGGAAGTGAACGGAATGGGAGGGCTTGCCAGATTACTGTGGCCTACTGATCTGGACACTATGGCTACTTTTCTTTTTTTTCCACCCTGCTGAGGAGTGGTCAACCATACAGGGTCCTGGTGCTGACCATATAAACCCACTGGACTCAACAGATATATGGCTCTGAGCTTGATTATGGATCCTGATTTTGCTGCACTGGTGGGCTTCTGTGGAGGGAAAATCTTCCGCTGTGTTTTCTGTTTGTTTGTGGGTTGACAGCCCCAAGTGAATACATTCACAGGATATGATTATCAGCTGGTGGATAATCCTGGGCAGAGGTCATCGCAGACACCTGAACATTTTGCTTCTATTGGCATCGCCAAATTCTACATTGAGGAAGTCTTACAATGTAGATGGCTTCAGCCTTTAGTAGTGGGGGAACGGGTTTTTACCCCATGTCTGCGATTCGGGGGCTGTCTGATATTGTCGGCATTCACTCTCTCAATAAATATAGTTTCTTTAAACATCCCAGTAACCATTTTCTCTCCATAGGTAGTTGGAATGTGAGGACTCTGCCCAGAGGTATACAGGGATTGAAGGATAAACAAGGTAAGGTTATAGAAGGTGATGATTCTGTCATGGCTAGGTGGGCTGAGCATTTCAGTGATGTTCTAAACAATGTGGTTAGTTCTACTCCCATTGTTTGCAATGTTGACAGATGCATTGGTGGCTTTAATGTTGGCCCTATAGCACAATCTGAAGTTATTTTGGCTATTTCTAAACTTAAACTTCATAAATCCCCAGGGTAGATGAAATTACTACGGAAATGCTTAGAGCTGGGAATGTTTCGGTTACTACTTGGATGACTGAAATTCTGAATATTTTTTATGATAAAGGCATGGTTCCTAGGGATAAAAATAGCTCTGGTAAAATCCTTATTTTCAAAAAAGGTGATCGCAGTTCTTGTGATAACTATAGGGGTTTCAGCCTACTCTCTGTTCCAGGGAAAGTACTTTGCATGATTGTGCTTAATAGATTTAAGAATCTGGTTGACAGTCAATTGCGTGATGAGCAATGTGGATTCAGAAGTGGTAGGGGATGTGTGGATCAGATATTTTCACTTAGGCAGATTCTTGAGAAATGTTTAGAGTTTCAGAAACCTTTGGTTGCTAGCTTTGTTGATTTCAAAAAGGCTTTCGACTCTGTTGATCATCATAATTTGTGGTTGATTGTGAGATCATATGGCATACCAGACAAGTTAGTTAAAATAATGAAAGCTCTCTATAATAACACTGAGTTGTGTGTGAGAGTTGGTAAGGCTTGTAGCAATTGGTTTGGCATTATTTGTGTTGCTCAACAAAGGTGCATTTTGTCTCCGTTTCTCTTTAGTTTGGTTATTGATTATGTTATGCGAAATTCACTACAAGGGAAAGATTTTGGCCTAAAATGGTTTGGAGATCTGAAACTTTCTTATTTAGATTATGCTGATGATTTAGCTCTTTTGGCAAATGATGTTGGTGAGATGAACTCTTTCATTCGAGTTGTTGATGAGACTGGTAGTAGAGTAGGTTTGGTTATAAACAGAAAATTAAGTGATGAAAATTGGTCAGACAGGCTGTGATTTAATTAATCTGAATGGTGGCAGTCTGGAGCAGGTGTCACACTTTAATTATCTTTGGAGCTATGTAAGAGCTACTGGTGATGCGCGGCATAAGATTAACAGACGAATAGGGAATGTTGCCGGGACATTTAAGAATATAATGCGAGTGTGGAGAAATAGGTGTACACACCTAAAGACTAAAATTAAACTGTATAATATTTTGGTTCTTTCTCTATTTTTTACCTAATGCCCAAAATACTGCGTAAGATTCTAGATTCTTACGCAGTATTTTGGGCATTAGGTGGTTGAACTTTTTAAGTAATGATGGGGTTAGGCAAAGGAGTCGTGAAACTCCTTTAAGCAGTATATTGTGCACAGAGAGACTCCGTTGGTTTGGTCAAGTTGCCCATATGTATAATATAGATTGGCGAATAGGGTTATGAACAGTGTCCCTAAATTCGTCAGAAAGAAGGGGAGACCTAGGATGCGGTTGGTAGACAATGTCAAACACGACCTTTTTAGAATTGGTGTGCAGTGGCCAGGTGCAGTAGATGTCGCTCAGGACAGATATGCTTGGAGAACTAAATTATACGGTCTGGTTGGACCCCCGTAGTCCATGGCTACTTGATGATGATGATGATGATGATGATGATGATGATGATGATGATGATGATGATGATGATGATGATGATGATGATGATGATGATGATGATGATGCTCTACCAACCTAGCCACCTCGCCGCAGGAGTAAACAGGGAGAATTTTAGGATGGTATCACGATGCCTTTACACATAGAATTTTGATAAATATTAAACTACTGCAAAGTTAAAAAATTCCATTTAAGCCTATAGTTCAATAAATCAGAAACCCTTTACTTAAAGCTAGAAGATCCAGTCTCTAAAATTAAGCTATACATTTTGGTAACGGAAAACTAAAAGCTAGTTTTGTTACTCTTTGAAGTTTATCGTCCTCAAGACAATAAGTAACATAATTGCCGTGTACTTAGTTTTATGTTGAGTAGAGAGGTGAGGAAATCAGAAACTTATATCTAATTAAAAACTGTATGATGAATCAGCACTTACTCGATATTTCAGGCCTCGCGTCACCCCAGAGGTGACCATGGGCTTACGGAAATTAATGGTATTGGAGTTCGTTTTTAAGTTCCTACATCAATAGCTTTACGTTTTGTGTTCATTGACAAAACTTGAAAATTATTAAAAAGCTTCTGGGGTTTTCTGTTTTCTGAGTAAACATCAAAATGAGGAGGAAATTACATGTAGACCGCATTAAACCACAAAAGAGGCATGAATTTTTAGGTCGATATTTCTTCTCATATTATTTTTTTTCAAAATGCTCCTTGCAGCTTGGTTCACAGTATGGATTTTCCATAGGAACCAATAGTAAAGTTAAAGGAAACTGCTTGGCTGTGGGCCAGTTTCTTTCAGGTTTTTTGTGAATTTGTCACCATTGTAAAACCAGTACATGGAAAATCAACATAAACTACTGTAAATAAGATAAGGAAACACTTGGGAACTTTTTATTTTCTTCAAAGTTACTATGGCTGTTGTTGGAGTTTTTTTTTATTTAGATTTAACTCTAATGGTAAAATTAAAATAAGCCTTACCAGAGACAACTTGTTTTACGATCTGACAAGAGATTGTCAATAAAAATGGCCTTAGAAAACACAAAGGAGAGATGAAATCGCAATAAAAATGTGAATCATGCCCTAGTAACTTGGTCACATTGCTCAGAAACAAATCATGGTAACTACTCTCTTAAAGGGAAGCTCCATAATAGCAAATGGTCTGTAATAGGTTACACCTTCTTGAGTGATAAGGAACTGAAGCTTCCTTTCGAAGAAAAAAAATGCACATCTTATCAAGAGTTTACTACTCTCTGCTAACAGCAATATAGAGAGCAGGTAAAAAAGTAACGTGATGGAACTCAAATTTTGCAGCATAATACCCCCCTCCCCCATATCGGACATAAAACCCGTGCTCAGAATCGAGATTTAGTTCGTAAACTTAATGTTTCTGCATTTTTCAAAATTCTTCAGTTATCCCAGACCCCATTTCAACCGGTTTGTTCATTTCTTCAAAAGGGGCGAGCTGGGACCACAAATAGTTTAAGGGGCAAAGAACAGTTGACATCTAATATAATTAATGGTTTCAAATTTGACAAAACAAAGTAGAAAGAGCTACACAAGGATATAATAGAAAATGTTGCTGGAAAAAATATTTTAGAGAAGTAAAAACAAAAGTGAACCTAGAATGGATATAGGTAAATATCTGAAGTGAAAATTTTATCATTCATTTATTTGGTCGACTATTTTGATAATGTGCCTAATAATATCGATACTATAACTCACATTAGCAACGAGAGCACTGCAGCAGAGAAACATCACTTTTTATGTAGTACCGTGGCCGAGTGGTTAGCACGCTTAGCTACTGATCTAAGGAACCTGGGTTCCAGTCCCGGGTAAGGCACGGATGTTGGTGTTGCTTTTCTGCTGAGGTCCTGCCGTCCTCACAGACCTTCTCTTATGGCATATAAACTTACAGTCTCCTCTCAGACCTTTGTGGCAAGCAGCTGCTTGAGGGGGGATCTTATGACTCGACATTTGGTTAATTGGAAAACTTTCAAATTAAATTGGTACATAATACAGTTTAAATGAGATAATTATAATATCTTAGTTGCTAAGCTGACCATTGTTAAATATTACACAGCAGACAAAATATAAAGAATATTTCAGATTTCGTACAAAACGTTCTTCCGTATACCTCAAGCAGCTGCTTGCCACAGAGGTCTGACAGGATCCTGTCAGTTTATATGCCATAGTAGAAGGTCTGAGAGGATGGCAGGATCTCAGCAGAAGAACGACCCATACATTCATGCCTTACCCGGGGCTCGAACTCAGGTCCCTAAGATCAACAGCCAAGCGCGCTAACCACTCGGCCACACATTAAATGTTAACAGTTGGGAAAACTTCCTTTTTTGATCGCTATACATAAAACGATATGATAATTTCCGTAACAAATTGAAATGCCAACAATATTTAGAAAACTTGAAAAACATTGGTCAGGCAGATGGTGCTTCAGTTGCTTTCAATGATTGTACCCTTCAGCAGATGTTTCAGTTTAATGATTTTAGCAGCTATGTAACAGATACTGATGATGTGCTGCATGAGATAAACAGAAGAATAGGGATTGCTGTTGGGACTTTAAGAATATACGGATAGTACGCAGAAATAGGCGTGTACACCTAAAAACTAAATGTAGGCTATATAATAGTTTGATTGTTTCTAAACTTAGTTATGGAAGCGAAACATGTGGCTTTGTAAGCAGGATGACAAGGAACATTTGATTCTAAATGCTTCAGCAGTATCTCTTGGGCATTAGATGGTTTGACATTGTAAGTGATGATGAGATTAGAAGAAGGAGTGGTCAGCTTCTTTTGAGCAGCATTTTATGCAGAGAGAGACTGCATTGCTTTGAACATGTTTCCCATATGCACAGCTGCAGTTTGCAAATAGGATTGCGGACATTTTGACTAAAGGCTTCAGGAAAAGGCTGAGACCTAGGATGAGATGGGTAGACAATGTTGAACAGGATCTTGATAGAATTAGTCTACAGTAGCCAAATGCAGCAGCTGAAGCTCAGGACAGATGTGCTTGGAAAAGATAATTGCGCAGTCTGGTAGGACCTCCGTAGCCTGTGTGTGTGCGTGAGTGTGTGCATTAGTTCATATGTATGTATGTATGTATGTATGTATGTATGTACATAGATGTATGCATGCATGTATATACAAAAATGTATGCGTGTATGTATGTATATATGTATGTATGTAATGGAAGATGATTGTTTCAGTTATCTTTAATAGTAAATTTTATTTCTATACCTGTCCTAACTTACAGTTATTAAACACTGAATAATATTGACACCACCAATAATAAAATTCAACCATTAAACGATTGAATGTCATAGATCTTGTGTTGGTATAGAGAGGAAAATTTAATAGTTCAATAGTGAAACCTTAGTACAATAGTGAAACAACAGTGACGCATGCGCATACCACACTGAAATATTTCAGAACTTTCGGAAGACAATAGATGACACGTAAGTGACGATATATTAGAAGAATTTACAGTCGAAATATTTTCGTTGAAGTCCTCCTGTTATAAAATTTAAATCATGGAGGGTATATGGTTGGTTAAATATCATTTATTGCATCCACATTCATTTCATAGCATTATTTGTTGTAATCATCAATTTGAATCCATTATATAGTAGTCGAAATACACAAATTATTATGGATTCGAGAATTATATTTGTCTAAGGGTTTTTCAGGTTCAAGTACTTCCTTGTTCATAAGAGAGTGCAGTAAGTGTAACTTAGGATGTGATATCAGAAAGATAACAACATATTGATACCTCATAGTGTAAGCAATGACACATTCTGTGGTGAATTTCAAAATCTTCAATGAAGTTATTATCACTTTCAATAAAATACTCCTATTCAATATATGTGGGATTGTCGAACTTAACGTGATATTTCCAGATTTCAATTTGTTTCTCTTGCTGTTCGCAGGTGGGATGTATTTATTTTTTATTATTCTCACTTTCAAAAAGGATATATTATGAAATATAGCCACAAGTATATTTAAACATTTTAGATAAATCTAAATATTTTTGCCATTCGAATTATTTTCACTTCACATCACAACTCAATATTCATAACACCAGTTTAATAACTTACATCAGCTATTTGATAATGTAAATATGTTTCTTATGATTTGTTTGCGATAGATGTGAATAGGAATGTGAATACTAATCCGATAAATAAGTGAAATAAAGCAATAATAGGTAAAAAGAAATAAAGAAAGGATAAATCCAGTAGTGCAGAATAACTTAATTAAATGGACAAAGCTTGGATTAACGCATAAAAAGTAGAAATAAGATTTCTATCAATTTATAATCAGTTAAGCAACCAGATTACAGCACTTATAAGGAAATGGTAATAATATTTTAAGAATTTGTTCAAATCTAATAAATATGACTTTAAAAAAAACAATTCATAAAAAGATGACAATAACAAAATGGCAATCGAAAAACAATCCGGAAAGAGAAATGTCAGAGGAGTTATAGCTAATGAATTTATTAATTATTCGTTACGCAGACACTATGTACGTACAATATACTCGATAAATGCGGATAGATTATTCCTTATTGATAACTTGAAAGATGAACAATTATTTAAAAAGGGGAAAATTCACTTAAATTTTTGTTCAACTCAATTATATTAATGCAAAATTATAACAATATATACCCAGCTGAAGTAATTTAATACATCAATGCTGGTGTATAGTTAAAATAAAAATAGAAATACAAAATAGTAATTTAATATTTCAAAAGTGGGTAATTCAACTAAACTAAGAATGTAGACAGTAAAAAAATAGTTTACGTTCGTTAATAACTTAATATTTATAATTCATTGAAATAGAGATTTCCTGATAAATAATTAAGATAAATTTAAGATAAAACCTTCAAAATTCAACTATTATTTAATCAAATCCCTAGAATATTGTTTTGCTAAAAAGGAACAGTGTCCCCGAAAAAAGGGGGAGATCTAAAATACCGCGAGTGAATAATGTGAAACAAGTAATTAAACTAGCCAAATGAAACAGCTTAACTCGGGATGTCTATGAGGAATTGCTCGTTATAGAATTTAATCTGACCATCTTAGCCCATAATAGCTTGAAGTTTATTAAAACGTATAAAGTTTTTAAAATGATGATTAAAAGCTATTCGCAGTTTTTAGATGAATGAGCTACAAAGTTATACACTGTATGTACTCTATGTTCTAGAGCAAGCCTGTCCAACCGAAAGCCAGTGAGGGGTCCACTAGGAAAACAAAACACATTCTTGAAGAGTTCCAAGATAACTACTAAAACTATAAGTATTATAATGAGCAACGAATTAAAAAAAAAAACATTATTTTTAAGGAATCAAGAAAATATCCATTGAAAAGCAAAAAAAAACAATATGCCTTTTTAATAAGCACTATGAAATGACAAAAATCATTTATTTATTCATTTAAATGTTTGGTCATAAAGCATGAGGAAATGGGATAGTTTCAGTAAGTATATCGATTATTTATGAGTTTAGGTTCATCTTAAATGAGCCGCATGTTTCTCACCAGCCACGGGTAGACGGGACTTTTCCACAGAATTATGAAGTCGCTAATCGAATGTAAAAGCTATTAAATATACTGATTATTTATGTGTAAGTAGGAAATTGTCAGAATTTACATATAAAAAAAAGTATTTCATTTGTGTATTTATCGTTCCTGCAGAGAGGCTTACATGTTTTAGGATCAGAAATAATGAAATAAAATTAGTTTAAATTTAAAATTCGTTTTGAATCAGCACCCTGAAAGTTTGATCTAAACTCGAACTGTCGCTCAAATTATATTTTCTAATTCATATTTGCTTCAAATTTTGATTTACTACAGATACATATATGCAGGCTTTCAATTATAGAAGATAATATTATTTAATTAAATGTTTTTATAATTAAATTCATTCACTTTAATTTTTATGATACTTTTCGTGTAACTTATCGGACACGTCTGGTGACATTAGAATTATTTTTGTTATCAGAGGCGTTGACAAAATTGAACTTATCTGATATACTATATTACCTGTAACTACATGCATCGTGAAAAGGGAAACTAAACGAATGGCATCAAGCAAGAAGGAGAAGGTAACAAGTCCTCAAGAAAGTTAGAAAAACTGACAGATCGTTTCTGAATATTAAGAAAGGGGATAATTCTCCCCATGCATAATGCATTGCGGCATGTGAATATGAAATTAGCGAAGAATGACAAAGGAAAAACTAATGCAATGATAAATGCAGATTGCAGAAAGATGGAATTTTGCCCTTATTAAAATGCAGGGATATTTGAAAACAATCATTTGAATAAAATTCTGTATAACCAGTGTTGCTCGAACAAAACGTACGAGGAGATTACTGAAATTAATAAAAACTTTCTTTTCTCCTTTTTATCTTTTATAGACGAAATATTTTCCTATTGCTATTTGAAGAACATCTAGTGCCACGGAGATAAAATTACATTGGGTAGCTGCATTTAGGTTCTTTTATCCCTGAACGGAATTTGTTTGAACAACATATGCTACACAACCAGGCAGTGTGATACTAAGGGTTCAGAGAAGACTGGAGAAGGGAATCCACTGGACAGCTGTTAAGTAATATATGACCATTAATAGAATACATTCCCATTAATGTGTTCTTTAACGTCCACCGGGTATGGCGTTTCTACTGTCGGACACACGACTTAACATTTCGCCCGACGGAGAGCTGCCTTTTCAATACCATTGATGCCCCTTTTCTCATCTAGGGAAGAGCTATAACCTGTAGATAAAATGTCAACGCACAAACACAGCAGATTTAAATCTGAGAACATCAAATTACGAGCCAACAATTCTAAAAAAACGAATTTTATTTTTGATTTTTACTTCTGAGCGGCACATTTGTGCCCACAATAGGCTAAATGTTCAGGTCACAAGGACCTCAAGACTCAGAGAAGGTTGTGAGGGATCCACTGAACAACTGTTAGCATTATTATCAGGCAGATGGAAGCCTGCTGTAAAGCCACTCACCGAATTCTTTGACGTTCGCAGGGTTTGATTTTTGTGCAAAAGTGGATAATACTCAACACCATATTTGAGGAACGGCGACCTTTCCTACCTTAGGCAATTGGGCCTTAGGCAACTGATAACACCTGATTACTGTCGCACTATCGACTGAGCCAGCCTCCACCCATAATCTCTATAGCACTGGATTCTGAATTTGGCTCGCCGCCTGAATTTGGCCAAAAGAATTTGATGCAATGGCTATTGGATTTCTTAGGGTGCAATTCTTTTAATGTGCGTTTAAATATTGCTGGCTGGCACAGTTCCAATTTGCGCAAAATTCTTCAATGTAGAGCAATGGACGTCCGTTTAGGTTTTATTAAACCTGTCTCTATAGCAATTACACAGTTTCCAACATATAGCAGGAAAATGCAACAAAAGACAATTTAAGCTACGTCGACATCGTGTCGCGGTTATTGAAACCACAAGTGATTTTATAACTGAACATATTAGAAGGAAAAAGATAGTTTTAGTAAAGGCCTATTACGGATCACAGCCGAGAAAACAATTGTAGATTGTCCTGATGATATGTATTTTTAAAGATGAACACGGTCGGAACTGCCTCAAAGACAGACATCGGTATCGGAACCTCAAAAAGGCTGTACCTACGATCTAGAGATATTAAAGCTGTGCTAAGTGATGTAAAATATATGATTTTCATAGCTGCACAATGTGCCAAATTCAATCATTCAAATCTCTTTGCCAGGTGGGATGAAGAAAACACAATTGCGACTACAAATAGAAATATTCTATAAGAGTTGTGTGTGCTGGTGGAGTGTGACTGAATTGGCTCCAAACCGACAAGAACGCATTTATGTTCTTGAAAATATTATTTACGAATAGTGAGATATACGTCCTACACTATATTCTATTAGTTAATCAAATATTATATTTTTGCTAAATATGCATTTAATTTGATAATATGTGCAATATATTTGTTCTTTACCTTTGCTCTGGTTTTTAAAAAATTCCTAGGTCTAAGGAAAGGAGCCATAGACCAAGCTCCGGATGCAACGGAATAAAAGTGTTAGTAACTTTTAAGGGCACATGGGGCTTCGTCATGGTGGATGATTCAATTACACGCTAGAGGTAGGTGGTGCCTCCTGTCAAGGCCATACATCACGCTTTCAATGTGCACAAGATCAGCGACGAGTTCCATTTGACTGGTGGTGGTGACCTTTCTAAGCCAGTTGTTTTTCCTTTTCTTCGTGAGAGATAGGAAACAAGACCTGACAATCTGAGCTTTAATCTGAGAACTTTGGATCATTGGCTTCACAGTAGTCTGGTTGCGCATCCTTCCCCCGTGAATAGACCTTTGCCATACAGACCTCGCTTAAAGAGAAGAACACTTTTTCAAAATTTTGTCGCATCCTTCCCCCGTGAATAGACCTTTGCCATACAGACCTCGCTTAAAGAGAAGAACACTTTTTCAAAATTTTGTCTCGTTTGAAAATCCGTTTCTCTGTTAAAATGAATGCAAGCTAATAAGGAGCTGAAAGAATTTATCAAGGGTTAGGCAGTGTTGGCATTTACCTGTAGCAAATGAAATACATGCATATCGTGTGAGAGGAGCGAAATGAATTTATTTAGTGAGTATCAAAAGCTTAGTATTTTCTCCTTGAATTTAAATTGAAAAATAATTCTAATATTTTTTTAAACTTTTCATTCAAGGTTAAATAAAATTTCCACGATGTAGAAAAGGTAATTTTTTTATCTTTGGAATAACAATTGAAATAGCGATCGATATTGGATTTATAACATATATTTTTATATACTTTATTCTTTCATCACTTTTTAAAACGTTTATATAAATTTATTAAAAGTTTAATTTCATAGTACACGAATTAGTTTATGGCTATTACAAGTGGATATTTACAGACTAGAATTCGTTTTATAATATTCAAAATCGTTATCCCTTTTCTGAAATAATTTGAGGGAAAATAAATATAGGCGACACGGAAATTAATTTGGACATTTTCCAAAATGATCACAGAGATTATGTCGTCATAATAAATATGATTCCTATTCAGGGAAAAGAGAAAAAAATAAAACAAATTCGAGACAGGCTGTCGAATGGTAAATTTTGTTTTTCTTAATGAGGATAGGACATTGAAGATTGTTGTAAAACATTTGCAGCAATGTTCTTTCAATACGAAAGGCCAAAAATACATCTTCCGCAATAAAACCATTACAGTAGTGCTGAAATTAATAGAAGCTAGAAAGTTTTACACACATTTTTCTATTTGCAGTTAAACTGTTGAAATAACTGAAATGGAAATAAATATTTATTAATAGCCGTCCAATGGCCGAGTGGTTAGCGCGCTTGGCTACTGATCTAAGGGACCTGGATTCGAGCCCCGGGTGATGTATGTGTCGTGTTTCTGCTGAGGTCCTGCCATCCTCTCAGACCTTCTACATTGGCATATAAACTGACAGGCTCCTGTCAGACCTCTGTGGCAAGCAGCTGCTTGAGGGGTTATTTATGTATTTTATTTATTAATTGGTTTTCAACTCAGAAAATTATTATGAATTTAAAACTAGACAGTTGCAGTTTTTTTAGGTAAATATTCAGTTACAAATTATTAACAACCTAAGAATATTGTGCGAACAAAAGTGCTTTATATTCAACTGCGATTGCTATTTAACAGAATAATTTTATTTGCTTAACAGCAGCATTTTTCCATTAACACCTTTGAGTACATTTCATCAGCATTATTTAATATAATAAATTCTTTAAAATCTGAAACCCTTGGGGATTTAGAGGTGTCGGTTTTTAAAATTATTCGGATTTTAGAGAGGTATACCTAGATGTTGAGTGATTTTGGAGAATCATATTTCAATGAGTATACTTAACAATCGAACTTGTTTACATCTGTAAACATTTATTAATGGCTAAAAGTTAGTATTGTGGGTACAGATGTCAATAGATGTTCGTTAAATGTAAACAATGAAAGTAAACAAAGTCACATCAAATATTGTCATGAACGATAAACCTTAATTTTAAAAGAATATCTAATTCTCAATAGTTGGATTCATCTGTTGGAGTTCACCAGCTGAACAATAAAGAAACATATAAATATATATTCAATAAATGTTTTTTTTTTGGCGAATTAATGCCATATAAGTTTCCGATATTGCATTCCTGCATAAGTTTGCTCCTTTATTCCCCCATTCTCTTGCCTATTTTATAATCTGCATTTTTTTTTAACTAAATGAAGTATAGCATGCTTTCTATTTCTGTCCTCACTTTCCGTCTTGATTTTTACTCGCCGTAGTTAGAAGACGGGGGAGAAATTTTGCAATAGAATAGCACTAATGAATACTTTGGTAACGGCGACGATAACTGTTTATATTCGACTGTCCAGGCACATACCCAGGATATAGTTTCGGAGGGGGGACGGGGGCGTTGAAAATAAAACTGGAGTAAGGTTTCCAAATTCTTATAATTATATTTCCCTGACAGGAAAGGTTAAAATGATATTCTATATGAAAAAAAATGTTGTTTTTTAAATCTATTTTTAGTGTCGAACGTATACTAGGGGCTAAAATAAAATTAAACAAAGACACTTGCTTTGGATTTAGAAGTTTCAAATGTGGTAGACAAGTTTAAGATTTCGTACAAGACGACCGGATTATCGGTTCAGTCCCCACCTCTGGGTACGTCCCTGCCGACAGCGCCAATGATTGGTAGTGGTAAAAGTCGAAAAATGTTCTTAAAGGTAAATGCGATAGTGCCGGATTACGTTCTTATAATTTCTGGATTTTGAAATGATATTTTTTGGTAAATTATGTTGATTCATAAGAATTTTAGATTGGAAAATGCTGGTAATTTTAAATGGTTTACTGTACATCTAACCAATATCAGTTTCATGATGCCAACTATCAACCACTAATTTCTAATTCAAACTATTGCTGCAAAAAGTTGAATTTTGGTTTCAGAATTTTTGTTTGGCACTTCTTTTTTTTAGAGCTTTTCGAAGTTTCTCTTCACGACTCAAAGAAAGTAAATTTTCTGCCCTAGTAATCAAAGAATACTTTCATTAGAGAGAGATAACCTCACAAAAATTAATCGATGAGCAGGAGCAGAATCGTCCTGGAATTTAAATGGTAACGGGAATATTTTGATGCGAATCTCATATTGAACATAAAAGTTTCATCTTGATAGATTTTTTGCATTTACACGTTATTTGAATAATTGCTAATCGTCCAACTGCACTAAACATCTTTAGCTAAGTACAAGTAATATTAGTCACATATATATAAAGGGAGATGGATAGTCAAAGAATACATCTAAAACAACAAGCAGATCTATAACTCATTTACTCTCTAGAATTATGCAGTTTCTATTGGCAAGTCATCCCGTTATCTTTAGGAGTTGATATCCGTTACACGTAATTCATCAAAGTGACATGTCATGCTTGTTATATCAGTTTAAAGCGTCCTCCATGATGCTCAAGGCTCACAAATCATTTATTAACAGTTCCCAGAGCCTTCCATTTAGCCTTCAGCACAATGTCGATCCACGACACTGATCACTCCACTGCTGCAACAAGGGTTCCGATCATGTGACCATTGACGCCATGCTAATTATGTTGCTATTAATCTTTGATCTGGCCACTAATTACTGTTCCACATTTTTTGCACCGATAGTTTAGTTTATATGGGGCAATTTTTCAAGCACTGATATATTAAGACCCCCTATCCAATTTCATTCTTCAGCTGTCTACTTACACTTTCTAATTCTTACTGTCAAGAACTGAAATATGGAAACTGGCATGACTTGTGAGATTTCAAATCCGCATTCTGTCAAAGTTAAAATGACTGTATCATATTTTAAATGAGTTTTTTTCTTTTGCTTAAGGTAGTATTTAAATATTTTACTAGGCAAAGGGATGTATTTTTGAATTCTAGATAATTTAAAAGTCAAACCTCAGTTGGTTTAGAAAAAGAAAATGGCAGGTAAAATGTTTCACATTATTTTCAAAATACATATGAAGATCGAAATTCAGTCAGAGAAGGTAAATATAGGTTATTAATATATGTTTCATACATTTTGTACTAAAAGTATTGTTATAAGATTAGTTTACGTACCAATTTGATGCTATTAAGGACACTTTTACGAAAAATTGGAAATAGTTTGTGGCCTACAAAAATAAAGCCCCTTTTTTCCCCGTTGAACATTTGCCAGCGATACATTTTAGATCTTTCTAGGTTCCCTTTTTTTGTTTAAGCTCCAAAACGTAATGCAATTGCTTCATTTGTGTGACTAAATTTGAAGCAGAAATAGAGAGTCACTAACAATATCAAATATATGTAATAAAAGCACTATTTTTTTCCAATATTTTATGCGTTGCATGGGACGGTTACACATTCTTCCAACCAAACTTATAACAATCTTAACACAAATTAAAAAAAAAATATATATATATTACATGGTTTTTCAGCGATAAAGAAATGGTTATTCCCAATTGCACAACTATTGGAGGATTCTCAAGAAGCGAGAAATATGGACCCTTAAGAAGTTATCGAGAATTTAACACATGGAAATGCTCCATGGATTCCACTTTGGATTGTATTATTTCTTCGCTTCGGAAATAGATCTAAAAGAAACTGGAAACTTTGTGGCCTGTGACAATACCCTGCTCACTTGCACACCTGGGAAAGAGGAAACACAAGATGCAGCCATGACTTCTTATTCAAATGATAAGAGCAAAATTTTGAAATTAAATTTCTAGATTTATATTTCTTAAGGACATTTTAATTCCTTTGCTGATTCATGATATATTGCACTAGGAAAATTTTCACATGGGGATTATCATATACTATGTGAACTGTACTTGCAAAACATACTGTTTTGCTTTTGCGACGCCTAGAAATATATATATATGCTTTTATTAAATAACAAAGCTTTAGTATCAATTTTATTAATTTAAAAGTCCCACCATTTTCAAATACATTACGGTATATACACCAGTAATTATTATTGTAAATTTTATAGTAATATGATATTTTATTTTCAGTTATTCTGGGAGAAAGATTGTTCCCAAAATGTCGTCATTCAATATGATTAGTGTTTAAAGTTCAATTGAAAATTACTTGGGAAGTATCTGGTATATTTTTACTATTTTCTATTATAAATTATGGACATACACCAACAATAATTAAGCCAAATTCTAGGACAAAAGGATAATTAATGTTTCAGTAATTCAGTTTAAAATATTCTTAATGAATCCCATAGAATAGCATTAATACTTGAAGTTTATATAAAAATTACTTAATAAATATTCATACATTACCATTATTTTCAAATATATGATACATTAGTATACAAGCTATTATCATTTCAAATTTTAGGATAATCGGATCATATCTAGATAAATTATTAATATTAATCACGTTTTTGCGTTTCGAACTCACTATGCAGTGGCAGCAAACGAATCTCAAATTATATTTTATGAATAAAATAAGTATGCTTCTCTCCAGCTATGAGGACATTTCTGCTCTAACTACAAAGTCCCATGAATTGACAGTAATGACACCAAACAAGAAACTTCACGTGTGAAAAAAAAGTTTATTTTTTAAAACATAATGAAGTATATACTAAACTCAATTTCGAATGATTTTTATTTATTTATTTATTTTTGAAATTTGCAAAATTTCTCAAATTCAAAATTTACGTTTTGTGTCTAAATGATTCCCTCCTAATGTAAGGATTAACAGGTATTAATAGGACCACTGTAAGTAAATAGTTAATTATTTAACCCAAACAGTAACTGAATAGTATTGAAGAGCTCAATTTCCTTGTTAGTGGAGTACTGCTTCTCAAATAATTGGAAACAATGCATTTTTATTTATTATGCATTGGTTATTAATGGACAACAGTTTTCAAATATTTAGTCAAAAGTATAAATAAGCTAGAATATATCATTTTCCTCAAGAGATTATTGATGATTTTGCCAGATCCGTTTCATCCATCCTGTTATATTTTGTTCTCTATGGGGAACATCTATGGTTTTATACTCTATGGGGATCGTGACGTTTTATAGTTTTCGGAGAAAGTGATATTTTATATTTCGGATATTAAAAGAAAGCCTGTGTTTGGGACAAAAAAAAAACATGTTTAATCTTTTATCATGATGTAAAATATGCTTGTCCTGCATTACGGGATGGACTAATGTTGTCCTGCTGGAATCAATATATTTTTTTCTGTTCTTCGATGAAAGATAATTAGGAAAATAAATATCAGTTTTGTGTTAAATGTATAAGCAGATTGATATGTTAACCCTTTCAGCCCTGAATTTTTAATATGAAAAATATATATTTTTTTTGATCCTCAATAATTGAATGTAAGACATACAAGGACTCCACTACTAAGTTTGAGCGGGTTTCCGCCATAGGTTTAGAAACTAGGAAATCGTGGCAAATGCCACCATCAGGTCTTAGAGAAAAAAATGGAAGCATATTTTTGATTCATTTTAAATAATGTTTTTATACAAATATCTTATCAAATTATTTCGAGTGAAATATTTTGAAACAATTTTTTGATTTCGATTTTAGATCGGTACTTACCAAACATTGTGTTCAGGTTATTAGCATTCATCTTGAATAGCGGAACAATACGGGTCACTCAGAAATGTAAACACTCAATTCTTGTTGAACCATGTCATGAAATGTGATTCACATACTTTGTAGAGGTAACATCTAGTGCTTTATGGTGAAACTAGATACTCAGCCAGTAGCTAGAACTCTTTATGTATTAAGGTGGCAAATGCCACCGGCAGGGCCGAAAGGGTTAACTGTGGAATTGATATTTATCAGGCATGCACATTCTGATGGTTCAGGGAATCCAATAAATGTGAAACCAGTTTCATCAGACTAGCAAAATTGTTCTTACTACGATTTTATATAAATAATTAAACATAATGGTTAAATTGAAACATCAATCAATTGGAAACACTGGCAAACATCGAAAGAAAATCGAACAATACAGACAAAAAATTGAAACAGAATCGTGCATTTTGTTAGCTATTTACTGCATGTGAGTTATTTCCCTACTGAAATGAAACATATCATAACGTTCCATTGTTAAGAAGAAAATACCATTCAATATGCTTAATCAAGGTCGGATATAGGGCAAGGTCAAGGGGGCGATGTCCACTCCTCCAGTTCGAAAATGTTCATAACCAGAACGGAGGCAAAAATACTAAACTTTGGAAATGGTCTACTATGTTGTAAGTATCAATAAAGTTAATGTAGAGAAATATGTTCTCAGCAATGTTGGGTTGTTTTTTATCCCTGAGTTGCGTTTTTTCCACACATTGGACTAAACTGACAAGTCACAAGGTCTCAGAGACAGTTGGAGAAAGAGATCCTATTACGATTATGCTATTAAGAGATAGATGGAAGCTTTCCGTTGAAGTCATCCAGCGTGTTATTTAGCATACACTGAGTATGGCTTTCAGGGACAAGAACCACGGCTTAAGTCCCATCCAACGGATGATAACTTTTCCACAAGCTCATCGGTGTCCCTTTTCTCAGCGAGAGCAGAACGTGAGTTAACAGAGAAAAATTTCAACGTATTATACAACAGAACAAAACTATACTGTAATGGCCATGACATATTCTACAAGATTAATCATTTTAGTGTTATGGTTACTTTATCATGTCAAGCAAATCGATCACAAAACTGTATCCATACTAGCTAACCCAAGCCAGTGAACGAAGAAAGTGTTGCGCATGTCCTATTTATTCGAAAGCAACATGCCACTTTTAATGCAATCAACGATGTTGAATATGGGAGCGAACATTATTGCGAAATGGTGATAACGCATAATTAATAGAAAATCACTGAGAGGATAATAACATGATTTTCGTGGTATGAATCCTGAATTATATTATGCAACAGTATTACTTACCATGAAACGACTTCGTAAAACTAGTACTTTGATAGTGAAGGAGTGGGGTATGTTTTGTCTACTTTTCTGAACATCCTGAATGGGTGCATCCCAACAACCATACGAGATTAATTGATAACTCCTTCAGCTTTGCAGCAAGGTCTCCCCGAAAATGACTACCATGACTTTATTTGGGGGTAATTTTATGTTGAACTGGGATAGTATCTAGCAATCACCGAATACATACTATATAGCAAGTAAATCAATTTATCAAGGATGGCGTAAACAGGTACAGCATGTACAACTGGGCCACAAAACATGTATGCTGGAAACCTGACATGAAATATGATGCTCCAGGAATGGGTGGCGTTGCATCATTATAATCAACTGGTTGGACCTTTTTTACATCAACAAGCTAAATAGCAAAAGCTATCTCAGACTACTACAGGAAAGAGTTGATGAATGGTCCGCAGTCAGCCTCTTGCAGCACTACAAGACATCTGGTTTCAACATGATGAGGCTCCAACAGACCAAACAACTCCCGTAAAGGAATGGCTGCATCGAGGTGACAAATGTATAAGACGCAGTAGAGTCAGTGACATGACCTATCCGTCCCCATGATTTATCCCTATTTTACAACTTTTCTGTAGTATCTCATAGAAATGGTCTATCCACCACCTCAAATTGGAGTCGACAACTTTCAGCAATGGAACACAGAGCCATGCCGCACCGTCGATGTTGCAATATTGGAGAACGTATATGCCGATTTTCGAAAGTGCCTTTAATAATGTTCTGTCGTGGACGGAGTTCATTTTGAACTGGAGGACGATGTCGGTACTTGTAAGAAGACGCTTCATTTTCCATAAGTGCGTTGTTGGACTAGTGAATGTTATTTTAGACTGAGTAGGAGATGCGCTACAGTTTCATCTTAACATTTTTTGTGGTAGCTGTCACGTGTACCGTTGTGCAATGTGTATTTCGTGGAAAAATCATTCTGATATTATTACGATAATCTTACTGAAGACGCCATAATCGTTATAGTAACGGTAATGTTTTGTTGAACAGTATAGTTGCTGTCCGTTTAATTACTTCAGCTGGATTCACATATTTGGCACGAATATTTTCAAAAGACCACTAAAATCCAGATGGAAATAATATATCCGTCTCTGTTCAATCCAATAATTTGCGTTTTTATTTTTATTCCCATCTTATTTTGCTTTTCGCTCGTCATTTGTCAGTTGGTGGATTTGTCAAAACGGTTGTTCCACCATATCAATCGCTTTGTCCCCTCTTATGCTTTCTTACCCCTAAAAAGGGGGAAATATGAAACCAGTTGTTCCTCTATACAGTATCTTCAGAACGCGAGTGCCGAAAGTAACAACTACGCGTCAAATGAAAGCTTGTGACATGAGACGGGGAGTGTCATGAACTATACAAAATTGACACCCCATGTTTTGTTCCTCTCTGAAACGGGGAAATATGAAAACGATTATTCGGCTATATCTTCGTAACACAAGGGTCGAAAATAAAAAGCTATGTTTTAAATGAAGGAGTGTGACATGAGGAACGTTACAGGCTGAGAAAATTCTAGCCCCTGTTTATTCCCCCCTAAAAAGAGGAAATATGAAAACGATTACACCCCGATTGTACCTCCTAAAATTATAAGTTCAGTGTCAAATGAAAGCTCATATGAGGTTTCAATTTTTGCTTCGAATTTCGACCCCAACTATTCTCCCTCCCAAAAAAGGGGCGAATTTTTGCGAGTGCGTACCTTAAGAGTTATATCTCTAAAGTTTGTGAGGTTTCCAATGTTATGGGCTACCTCAAACACGACTCCAAAAACAGGGAGAAGAAAATTGTGGTCGATGTTTATGAGTCATACTATATCAAATGGAAGTTTCTGAAGGTAGGTGTTTTTAGTGACAAAAGAAAAATATAAATGAATTAAACATTTAAAAAAATATATGTCTTCTCATATGCGCCCTAAAAATTAGAAACTAAAAGTAACTTATATCGGTGATGCAATCAGTCACTGAATTCGCATTCACTTCAAAGGAAGATAGGGCGCCGATTTACCTACTCAATAAGATTGCCGGCGTTCTATATTGCTTTGAAATGAATACGAATTCAGTGACTGATTGCACCCTCGACATGCTTTAGTTTTTTTTTTGCTTTCTACTTTTAAGAGCGGATATGGGAAGATAGGTTATTTTTCAATTTTAATTTTCTTTGTTTAGAAGAAACTCTAAAAGATCTAGAAATAAAATCTAGAAGAGAATCAGTTTAGAGTGAAGCACAAGACAAAAAAATAATAGGAAAACAATAAAAACTTTTGCTGTGATTCGATTGCCTACTTTGAAAAATGAGCTTTCAAAATACAATAATGCTTTGATTAATTTTATGTTTGTAAACACATAGGAAAACTGAGCCAAAACAAACCACTTTCAATTCATGTTAGTATTGTAATGAAAAAAAAAAGTCTTGGCATTGAACTTCTTTTTCAAAAATGTCAAATGAAATAACCTTTAACTCAAAGACGAAATGACTCTGGAGTGTGTCCAACAAATTATATCGTGAAAGAAATAAAACTAAATTAAATAATCTAAATCAGATATTTTTTTTTTAAAAACTTACAGTCACTTACTTTTCATATTTCAAAAAGTATATTATTATATGAATATTTTTTTCCATTTTTCCATGCAAGATTTCAAAAAGGAATTTTTGTCTGTATTTATATGAATATTTCTTTTCCCATTGATAGTAAAAACTCTTACGGAATATCTGAAAAGTTAGTAAATATGATGATAGCTTTCTAAAATAATACTGAAGTGTGTGTTTCATTTGGTACAGCTTGATTTCATAAATTTTAGCTGTACCAAATCAAATTCATTCGAGTTAGATGTGCCTGCATTTTTAGCATTTTTCATCTTTAGTTCACGATCGAATACATATGAGGAAAACATTTCGATAATCACACTGGAATCTTAGATAGTCTAAAAATTTGACTCTATCTCCCTTGTATTACGTTGACGATTATTCTTCTTGGAAAAAGATATTCCAGTAAACGCTTTTTCATTGCAGCTTGTTGGTAATATGCCTAAAATTTAAAATTTTTAAAGTGGATGATGCATCATTTCTTTGAATGATCGTGCTCTTCAGCGAATTTAATATCTCAGTTTAATTAGGGAAATTATGCAGCAGATACTGACTATGTGCGATATTAAATAATCTAGAGAACGGACATTTTTGCTAATTTCTTTTAGAATCTAGTGTGTTTAAACATCCAAGGATATAACATAGGAAGGTCCTCTCTATGTTTTGTCTACAGATTCTCATGCAGCACCTTGAGTTTTGGTGATTTAATTATGCAACTAATAATAGAATGAAACGAAAGATATATAACCCCGCTTAAGTGTAGGTAGATCTAGAATAAGGTTCGTAAAACTCTGTCTTATTTGAATTTTCATGCCGTGGTGAAATGCAGAAGTTGTTGGTGAAGGTAGACCTGTTTTAGAAAAATAATACTCTGGATGGACCTCCGTATCCTAATGGCTGCTTTAGGAATATATCTTCGTGTATGTGTTTGCGCATTTATCTGTAAGCACGAATGTACGTATGTATGATGTATTTATTGTATGTAAAGCACAGGAACTAAAGGAACAAGAGAAACATTTATGAGCTTTGAAATGTTTGGCTGTGCTTAAAGGTCGAATAGTTTTCTACGAGTGAATATGTTGGCCAAAGAATGATTAAAAAGTAGAACTGTGATTATTTCATATCACAAAGCATATTAAGACAGTTATAATCACGATCATAAAATGTTGAAAGTTTTGTGTACAAAATTAAATGAATGCTAAATTAAGCTAAAGTTCAAAACCAAAAAGGGGAGCTTTCTCAACTTCATTTTTCCCTCGTATGTGTTTCCCTATATATTCTAAGCGTACTGAACTCGTAGTCTGAGCAAATCAAATTGCGAATTGGTGTGAGTCTGTAGGTACAAAGAAACACCTTAAAACGAAAAGTGAATAGTATTAATTGTATAATATGATAAGACAAAAAGATAAAATGCTTTTGATTACACAATAAGTGATAGGAGATAACAGAGAACAAAATTCATCAGAGATCTTGCAGATAAACATTTCACATCGGCAGGAAAGAATGCGGAACACAATGAAATACCGTCTAGCACTTATTGCAATTGTGGCAGGCATCGCTTATCAGCAATCCCATTAGTTCCAGCTGCAATGTTTCTCCTTTAGGCAGAACTAACAGGTGCGCGATATGACACAGAAGAAACCACAATCCGTGCCAGAGCACAGCTGGATTGCATTACAGATACTTCCATTCAAGTTGCAGTCTGACACAACACAGCACCATTCGGAGTACAGCCCAGGGGGAAGTTCCCTGATCCGGTAAACTTGGCATACATCACAGAAAACACATTTGCACTATATATTTCAGAATAAAAGATTCTTAATAATCTTATTAAAATAATGAAAGTGCGTGTTTTAAAATCATTCATTAAAATCATTTTAATGTAAGTTAACATATAAATATAAAGACTGTGCAGGAATCCCCTAAGCATTTCATAAAATTTGCATGGAAATCATTATTTCATCTGAGTATTCTATACGTTTATGCAGAAATATCTCCAAAAGGAAGGTAGTAATGAAATTTGACACTGACAGTAGTAGAGAAAGCACATTCAATGTAGAGCAAGTTTCCCCGCCGATATCTTAAGGTAGATTACCTGAAATGCAACAGAATGGATACTTCTGAAATATTCATACACGAAATTTATGGGTTCAACTCTAAAATTAGCAACAGTGGCACGCCTCTACATGGTCGTACTTGGCTGTCGTTTAATGAACACATAATTGAACTTTGTGTCAATTGCCATATCCATTTCCAGTTCATTCGGAGGCAAATCAATAATAAATAAATGCAGACGACAGGTGGCAAGTCACGGGGCATCTTCTGCATAAATCACCATTATCCTCTGGTGGAAGAGACAAATTACTCCATTTATTTCTTGGCACTAATATGTTCATAACTATAAATATCGTGATTTAAATATCACCCAGCTGATTTTTATATTTCAGCTTTTATAAATTAATGTTATTAAAAATTATTTCATTGATGGACCACGTGAAGTAAATAACAGATTATTAAAGAAAGAAATCTTTATAACATCTTTTCAGACACTTAGAAATTTCTGCAGGAATTTATCTACTTTTGTTTCTAGATATTAAATGGTTTTTAGAGCTGCCAAATAAAATCCATATATACATATACATTTAATTTATTTTTGAAACTATTTCAATGACTAAAATATATGTGTTATACTCATGTCACGTTTGAAACAGAAGCAATGACGACATGTATAGGTAACAATATCCAACTAAAAATATTCAAAACCATTTGACACGCACCAGGTTCTCTGCAACGTACGAAAGCAGGATTTTCGATTTCATTGGACAAACAGGGCTTCTGAAGCAAATCGAGATGCGATCCTTTTCTTACCAAAAGGCAACACGGATATAGTTGAAAAATATTCACCTTTGACATTTGGTTCTTCAATTAAATAATCATACACCACTTATTAAACTGATGAAATCTTCAGCTTTGCGTATCCAAAGAGCCACAATTGATTGGTATCTATTTTGTATCCCTCATTTAGAGTGTTCTGGTTATAAAAAGAGGGACATACAATTCTTTTTAAAAAAAGAATGAAAATGTGCAACTTCTAACGCTATCTACACATTTTTTTACGAAATTCGCAAAATTAAAATATGTAAGAAAAACTATGTAGACACATATGTTATAATTCCATTCCATGATAAGAGTTTTTTGATTTATCATCTATATTTCTATAAAATTAGATTTTATTGATCGAATACTCATGTAAGTCCTTGCCGCCTGTATTAATCAATCACCATTACATTGTGGGTAGGTATCGCGTGCGCATAAGATACACGGAGTTCCAGGATGTAGTCGTGCATGGTCTTCTGTAGCAGTTCTTGAAGCAGTTTCCAACTATGCTTCATATCCCGTCAAAAATGAAAATGATTTCTGCAAAAGTGCTTCCCCACAGCAATGCTCAGATTATATGCATGAATAACGCTGGCTAATGAATTTAACTTCAAAGAAACGAATACCAGAATAGTGGACTTTTCTTTGCATAAATCCATCTCTAGAGTGAACTATTAATAGAGACAGTGACATTTTGTATTTAGTTATGAGTTATCGATTTAGGCAGATGTTTAGTGCGAAAATAAATAATTGAAACAATATTTCATTAGAAATTTGGTGAACAAAATAAGATCTTCACAGCAATATCTGATGTCGCAGAAGGTGTAGTTCGCTGAGTGTTTAGCTCAATAGGTTCGTAACCTAATGTTCTCAACTCTGTCTGTGTTGATATTTTCTCTGCTAACTCTCATGCTACCCTGGGTGAGAAAAAGGGAAACCGTTGAACTTCGAAAGGAATTAGCCCATTAGATGGGATATTAAACAAATATGGAATAAACGAATGAGTTGCAACAGTTGATAGTTTAATCGCTATAAATGTTTTAAGAGTGTTTTGTTTTTGTTCAATATTATACCCCTCAAGAAGTCGCTTCCATAGACAAGAGCATGTCATGAAATCTGTGAGTAAGGAGAGATTTCAGCAGAATGTTAATGTAAGAAAAGAGACTTCCATGTCTATCTAGGCTAGAAAAATGCTACTAAAAGTATTTCGAACTTCTGCATACGGTTTTGAATCTGATAGGCTCACGCAAAGTTACGACTTTCGTTGAAACGATGTTCATTATAGACAAATTGTGTGACAGTACGAGTGTAAATGTCTTGATATAAAATATCAAATGAACAAGTGTTCTCTTTAACATTCTTTTGTTCTTTTAATTTCTTTATCCTATAAATATTTGCATTCCACTTAAAAATCCCATTAACAAGAGATCATTCCTTATATTATGTTAAAGAACACACTGGATGACTTGATACTGGTCTTCAATATGTTTATCAGCTTCTGTACAGTGGATTCCTTACCCACTTCCATCCTGCTCCTGAACCTTGGGTTCTTTTGACCTTGTTATTTAGCCCATTGTGTAGAAAACGTGTTGCTTAAAGATAAAGCACCCAGTCTGATGTCTCATATTCTATGTCTCACTGTGTGGTGGCTTTAAAACTGCTGTGAGATTCACACTTGAAAGTAAAATACTTGTAATAAGAGTAACTGCTATAAAGATAAGAGTACATTGTTATGTAAAAAACATACACTGGTATAAAGTTTTAATAATACACTTTAAATGGATGTTACTTCATTAATATTCATCATTTTTAGTTATTTCCAATTTATAGTGTAACCTAGCTGTCAGTATATTATAATGTAAGGATGTTTTTTTTCCTTTGCAATTTAATTAAAACTCAGAATCTTTGTATATCATTATGGAATATGCATAAGTTGACTTGTACAGGCGATACACATCTGCTCACATGATAATGGAAAGTTATACTCGAACACCAATTAATCCATAGCATATCGTTGATTTACTAAGCATTTAATCATTATTATGCTGTTTAAGTATCATGATGACAATGGGTGTAGAAGAATTAAATTTCCCATAACTTCATCCAGTATTTCTTTAGTGATGCTTTCTACAACACCTGTAATTTACGCCTTCAATTCTTAACCATCTGCGGATCATTTTTGAAAACAGAATCTTTCAAGAACTGATATATATATTCCGGCAAGAAATATTCACAGTATTTCAAATCCGAAGAGAACGGTAGCCATGACCATACAATTCAAAATCATTCAGGATATCGATTAGAGAGGATTCTATCATAAAATAAATGTTCTTTTCCGAAATTTAAAAGAAAGCATTAACTTTATGTAATTTTGTGTCACATTTTTAGAAAAATATTTCTTCCAATATTTAAACCCATGTTCTGAAGAATTCAAACAAAGAAATCTTGAAAGTGTTTCATGTAGTATTCAAAATTCGCTGTATCCTCAAGGAACATTGGCCCTATGACCGTATGATTCCAACAGATGACACAGCGACAACTATCTTGCATTTTCTTAAATGTAACGACATCTCCAAGATTGTGTTGAAATTTTCAGTTTCTTATATACTAATAGTGTGTTTATCACAGTACCGTTGAGGGGAAGATCACATAGTTGGTGAACCAAATGATGCAAACAATGTTGGATACTTTTCGAAATATTCACAATTTGAACCACAAAAGTCACTCACCTATCTTTGTCCACATAATTCAGGAATGAGATTTAGCATCCACATTTTGCAGTAAATAGTTTTATGTGTTTTCGAACAATGATTAAAGGTTTATTTTAACCCTGCTGTTGAGAGAGTAGTTTAAAAAACATTGTGTAGGCTATGAGTCAGTATTTCTTCTTCAATATTTTCAGGGAATATATTATTTATGCCAAAGTATCTATGCCAGTATATTATTTATGATATTTATTATTAGCCAACAACGTTTGTTCGAACACTAACCTTTCAAATTTTGGTCTCCTTGGATATTTTCTACAGTAAAAATTCTCTTTAAACTCACGCTCCACCGTAGCGTGAGTTTAAAAATTTAAACAAATGCAATACAGCTTAAGTTGCTCTTGCGCCGCAACCAAAACATAATGGCACTGCCTGTTTGATAAAATCTTTCACACAGAAAACAGGCTGCTAAGTAATGTATGCAGTGGCGAGTGAAGTGAAAAACTCCGAGGGTGAGCTGAATGGATGTAGACGTTTTGCTTTTTATATCACAGCTTCCAACCAAAGTGTTGTCATCCCAAAGTCGATACCACGATCGCACCAGAAATCGTTTTTCTGTAGGTAACATTTAAACGGATAAAATGAAATCCAAAATTCATAGGTGACAAAAATATACCACATATTTATCCCTCTCCAACTTTTCAGGGTGGGTAGCTGTCCACCTAGCTGACCCCCCTTTTCATGCCATTGAATGTACATCATCATTGTATTACTTACAAGATATCTGCCAGAGAGTAGTATTAGCCGATACTAAAAACTCTGAACTGCTACATTTTTAGCTTTTTTAAATTATAAAAAAATTAATTAAAGTGGAATACATAAAAAAATATCGCCATTCAAAACTATTGCTGTTTTTTCTAATGACCTAATGTTTTGCTATAATGAAATATATTCTGAGCTATTTGATTGTTGTGGTAAATTGTACTTCATATTACGGATTTACTGGTTAATGTACATGTCCAGTAAACAAACATCTGCGCACTAAAGAGCTATAATAGAATAAAGAGCTAATTTTCACATTTCGTCGTTGACTGAAAAAAAAGAGAATCTCTCGTTAATCTCTCTAGATATCACTGTCGCCATGATCGCAACCTTCTCTCAACTCAGTATTCTTCGAATGCAACACGAAACATCTGCGATGATAAGATTGTTTCGCATCTATTATTTTGATAAATGAAAATTATCATCATCAAGCAGTCATGGGCTACGGAGGTACAACCAGACCGTGAAATTTAGTTCTCCAAGCATATCTGTCCTGAGCTACATCTGCTGCATCGGACCACTGCACACCAATTCTAACAAGGTCCTGTTTGACACTGTCTGCCCACCGCATCCTAGGTCTCCTCCTCTTTCTTATGCGCGTTCCTAAACCTTTCCCTTCACTGTCTTACCGAAGAAATAACATCTCACTACTTTCATTCGGATGCAATGCTATATAAATCGATAGACTGAAATTCTTTATCTAGTGTTCTGAAAATGAACTGAAGGTTAAGTTCTAATTATTTTTAATACATTGTCCATATTTTCACATACTAACAGATCCTACAGCTCAGTTCGTAAGTGTGCTTCATATGATCCAACCTTGATGAATTGTATAGTGCACTAACAAGAGTTTATAACTTTTGTTAGGATAAAATGTTGGTCTTTTACAAGATAGACTAATGAAAAATTAATTAATTTTGCAAAGTATTGCATAAAGTCTTAAATACATCCTTAAGTAGAATATTATCTTTCAAAAATGTATTTTTCTGATTAATACTTCAAACATCTACTTTAATACCCCATCAATAAACTTAAGAGTTGATCGCATAAATAATCTAAAAAAAAATGCTGTAACGCCACATTTTTCTCTTGTTAAATCCAAAACATAAGTGAGCATCTACGAAATGTAACGAATAATCTTCCCCGACAAATACAGCTTCTCTGTCAGCTCCACTTTGGCAGTCCGTTCTGCTACTAACAATTTCTGTAAAGTCATCCTCTTGTAGCTCGCAAAGCACTTGCTCTAATTCGATACCATCCCACGGCGACACATCACAACTTGTCTTAGTTCTCTTTCGTCGCAGGATATTCGTTCATAGCAGAGAGCATGGCATTGCCATTTCCTGCACTGCCATCGACGATCTCATTATCATTCCGACACACGTAATGTTGATAATGCTGATTAGAGCATCAAGAGAACATGACTTAGATGATAAGGCAATTGTCAGAGCTTTTATGATGGAGTTTCCGTACCAGATTTTCATCCGTTTTATTCATTTACATCTACTAGAAGAAATGCGCTCATTTATCATCATTAAGCTAACTATAAATGTAACAGAATAAAGGGCCTAAAGGAAAAAATGCTTTGGATGACATGAATGAATTAAAATACTTGCTGGTACATTTCAGTGAATATTTTTATATTGAATGAGAAATATTAAATAATTCTTTCTATGATTCTTGTTAAAGTGTTTGCTTCGATGATACAGTTTTCATAATTCTGTAGTAATTTAGGTAAGTGGAAAAAATCGCTCATTAGCCTCCCGGACTCGAATGTGGGATCTCCTAGTTAGGAGCCAGGTACTCTACCAGTATTTCCCGCCAGTGCTTCTATGTTGTGCATCTTAATCACCCAAGGTATATGGACACTTGATATAAGGTTATAAATTAATGATTTATTTACGTCGGTATAAATAGCGGAAATGACAGTGTCGGGACGCATATGGTCCAAATATTTAGAACCACATGATAAAGCTTCACAGCACAAAAATCACCTTTCTTAAGCAGATGTGAATTTTCCCGCCTTAGCTCAACTTGTAGAGCAGTGATTCTCACTTTTTTTTTTGCTCATGGCACACTAAAATTTAAGTCGGCAACACTACAAGAGACTCATGCATGCGTAGTTTGCCTTCTATAATAGTCTGTCTATAATGTTCTGTGGATCCATTTGTAAACGATTGCGTACGCCGTACGTGTTATGGGCATGTTTTGTGTTAATTTTGGTTTTAACTTTAGGATTTAATAAATTTTTGATTAAACGAAAAAAGTTAAACGAAGAATTAGTGGCAAGAAGTAGCAACAAAATGATTTGTAATTTCCTTTTTTCTGCAATATCATCCGAAATTTCGCTGTCCACCTGGCAAATCTCACCGCACGCTCTTTGGGAACCATTATAATGTAGAGCAAATGTCTCGTAAGAAGGAGGTCCCCTCTTCGAGTCTGGAGAAAAGAATGGGTGGATTTTTTTACGCTTTCCTAATTGCTACAAAATGACTATCACATAGTGATAGTTAAGTCTTTCATAATTTTGCACCTGTGGAATGACACGAAATAAATACGTTTCGGAATTAATATTATAAAAATATTTGGTTCATCGCAATCATCCGAAAGCAAAGTTTATTCTTGTTTTTCAGGATTACTTTTTCAGAAATAAAGTTGCAAGCTGAAAAAATGAGTTTTTCCTAGAGTGTAATCCGAGCCCACAATCTACTGATATTATGTCAGCTGCTCTAACTATTGAGATATTCTACGGCTACTCCTGGAGAAACTCATTATTTTCAGTTGACTTTTCATGTGTTCCATTATAGTGCTTAAATGCGTAAAAAAAAGACCTCACTTTCAGGCTTTTTCGAAAAGCTTTTGAAAATGTCGATTGTGCCGATTTTGGCTGTGATTTCAAAAGCAATTTGTTATGAAGTGAGCTCGCTTTGCAAGAATATAGATGTTAAAGAATTCGTCTGTATTGCATCGCAACGCCATGGGAGGCAAAAACAAAGGTAAACGCATATTTAAATAATAAACAAAAGAAAACTTCAGTAATTCCGATAAAATCGTCAGAAGAAGCTCAATTGAAAAAAAACTTGACAAACACGTTAATAAAATGACTCGAAATCTAACAGATCTCTATCTACCAGTGATATTACCAATTTATTAGATACTAATGATATCTTTGATAAGCATAATGTTTCAACTAGTAAACACATTGAAATAACTTCTACTTTAGAATCTATTTCGGAATATTCTTTTAGAATTTCTGATTGCATAAATCCAAACTGTATTCTTAGATTCTTTGTCTTATTGTTCAAATGGTGCATCCTATATATAAGGTGGGGGTTTGAGTTCTTCAGATGGGTTTCAAAGTGATTCGAAATGTCAGTTCTTCCATAAGTGGAATATATTAATATATTTGTTGCTATAATGTCGCAGTTTGGTGGATAACATATATTTATTTTCCTGAGATATGTCTGTAATGATGATGTGTGGACAACATTAGAGCCACATGAAAGCGCTCAGATCATATGACATCTTCTTAATCACGAACTGCATTAATAAATGATCATAATTAAAAATAGAGTTTCAGTTACATCCACTTACATATATTAGTGATGAGAAAAAAAATCATTTTTATTTTATTAGCTTTTAGTGAAGAATTATAGGAAAGTATACTTGATTCTGAAATTGACTGAGAACTGCATAGAACCTATCCGAAGGTATAGATGAAAACGTCCTTCCAAAAAGAATAAAATATAAACTCCTACTGAAGCAGATGCTCGCTACAGATGTACGACATAAATTTGATAGTATAAAACTCCATAGAAGAAGTCTATGAGGAAGGTGAACCTTAATCATTAAAACAACAGAAGAATAAAATAACCCGTGTCTTATCCGGGGCTCGAACCTAGTCCTTTTGATCGTTAGCCAAGCAAACTAACCACTCGACTACCGGACAATTCAACCTTCCTCTAGAGCAGGGGTGCACAAATATTATGGCATCGGTCCGAATAGCAAAATAATATGTTTGATATTGTCAAACAGTTGTTAGGTGGTGAAAAAAACATTTCATTTCGTTTATTACACTATATTAGTCATATACGTAGATCCCAAATAATAAAAAAACTTACTCTACTAAAATGAAATGTTGTTCTTAATAAGTTATCTCGTAATGCAATTAAACAACATTCACTTTAGCAAACATGATAGAAAAAAAAATATTATATTTTCAAATTTACACGCCGCATTAATAAAATGGCTAAAAAGGCCAGATTGGCAAGTGGCTGGAATTTTGGCACGCCTATTCTTGGGTCTATAAATACTAATCACCTTTATTATAAGTAAATATTATTTCTACATACTTGTGATGAAACACTCCTACTATTCCTCAAAATATTTTTTCCAGCATTAATCTTTATAGTACAGAAAGCAATTTCTCTTGCCGTCACTAGTGGGATGAACCAAGAATGAAATATAACAGCAGCCAGGCAAGCTCCACAGTTGTTCATGTAGACAGACATTAATGAAACCTTCTTCACAGCCACGAATCCCATATCGCGAAACTCCAACATACAATGACTGCGTGTATTATTTTCCGCACTCCTTAACTCATAATAATTCCTCACCATTCGTCTTTGCACTGGCGATGTTCAGTATTAACCTGAATCTATCATATAACAGATCATTGCCTTTTATGTTCACTACACATTATATGCTATGTTTTACAGACCGCTATATCTCATTTCTAGGGCCAGTGCTCATTCACTCATTAGCACGCCTAAACACGTACAGATGATTATGCTGATTACCTAGCAGCTCTACGTACAGAGCAAATTTATTCAAACACTGGTCGCCAACTGACTTTTCTTTTCCAAAATACAAGATTTCTGCTTCCGTTTTAATTCGTTATGTGTCTACGTCAGTTTGATTTATAGCGCAATGCTGTCACCGTCATATTATTAAGATTTAAATATTCCTGGAATTCAGTTTCGCTATTTTAAACGTTATAAAAACACTAAGGATTTAAAAAAGTAGAAATCAACCAGAAAAAAATTAAGCGTTGAATTTAACTCATGAAGATTCACATGTAATAGTTTCAGTTGTCAAAACGCACTTTAAAGAAGAGCGTAAATTTTATTCTTACCTTCTTGAGGGTAACTAAACAACCGTAACACTTCACTTGTATGAAACCTAACACCATCCATAATGGCAGTTTTATCTACTAAGTTTTAATATTGTATTTGCGCTAAATTATTTTCAGATAACCTCCTCTTTCCCCTCGTTGAAAGGGAATACCGATGAAGTTGAGATTTTTAACTGTTTACTCTAACGGAGTGACTAAGACTTGCAGTGAAGTAAAAGAGGGAGATTAACTGCGCAAAGGTAGTGTGGATCACGCTCACTCTGCTTGCAGTCCGTTGTTATTTCATTTTCTCTTTTACTGAAGAGAGACCCTTCGAAAGAGACTATAACCTCAGTTGGGTTGTTTTACCTCTGAAAGACATATTTTTGCACACAATGGCCTAAATGACCAAATCACAATGGTTCAGAGATGGTTGGGAGAAGAGGGCCCAGTGGGCAGCTGTTAGGATACAGATGGAAAATCCATCAAGGCCATCCAGCGTATTCTTTGATGTGCACAGGGTGTGATACTTCGGCAAATGGAGCCACGATTTAACGTCTTTTACGACAGAGGGCGACCTTTCCAAGATGATTGGTGACTCTCACCAAGAGAAGACTGGAAGTTAGCGGAGATAAATCGTAAAACAGACTGTCACTTTATAACTGTATCTCGAGAGTAGGCATTATGTAGGAATGAAAAATATTCATACAACTTTGTCTATGTAATTTTTATTTGCTTGCAAGCAGTAAAAAAAACGTATTGTTCCTCTCCTTTATTTAATCATTGCAATAAAAAAGCATTCTCCTCCCTAAAGAAAGATGTAAAGCAGGGAATTTGAGAAGTATCGTAAACGCTACCTAGAACTTTTCATAAAAAATATCCAACATAGCATGTTGATACAGGTTTTTGCTGAACTTACTATACCTGAATTACTAAAGAATAAAAAATTAGATGTAACTTATCATTAAAGAGATCTTTACAAAGATTTTACATATGCAATTGTCCGACACAGATATTACATGTGCAGAAATAACTATCTTATTCCTGAATTTCGCCTTTATTGGACGTTGGCAGCAGTCTTGATGTTACTGCTGAGTTACACGAAACAGTGGTTTCTTCTATCACTTAAATGTTTCAATTTTATTGCGTGGACTAATGGAAAAAAAGGATTTCTTATGTGTTATCATGGGCGCCAATAGCAGATTATTGAATTTCAACAACAAAAATTTAAGGACGTGAAATCATATATGATAGAGAAGATAATACAAAAGACTTATGATAACACTCCACTCTCAAATTTCATCTCTCTTGTGGTGACGATAAATAAGGGAAGTTGATCTCTAAGCAGATCTCAACGCTTGCTATATAATGAATCCCCCTCTGAAAAAGAAGGGTTGGGTTGTTTTACTTCTGAGCGACACTTTTTTGCACACCATGGGCTAAATGGCCAGGTCACATGGACCCCGAAGGCTCAGAGAAGGTTGGGGACCCACTGGAACAACTGTTGGGAGACAGATGGTAGCCTCCCGTCAAGGCCATCCAGCGTGTTCTTTAACGTGCACAGGGTATGGCTCTCCCGCACACGGGGCCACGGCTTAACATCCCATCCGACGGACTTTCCAAGCCCATCGGTGTCCCCTACTGACCGTGGGCAGGGCGGGGAATTTTTCGGAGATAAATCTCAACGCTGACACAGTTGGGACTCGAACCTGGGAACTACAGATTACGAGCCTGGCGCGCGACCGACTGAGCCACCCCCGCCCCACTGAAAAAGAAAGTAGGTCCACTGTTTCATTTTATCTCTTTCTGGGATTAAAAATACGTGGGTTTGTCAAAAATGTGTTCCACCATATTCTGCCAAACTCGCAGCCGAAAATAATAGGTTTTGTATCAAACAGGAACTTGTGCTATTGACAATGTCATAGCTCCACAGGTTACGAAAAATTTGGCTCAAGCTGTACCCAAAAGGAAGAAAATGTATAAACAATCTTCCTAGATCGGAGGATCAAATCATCACGAATTATATACATTATATATTATTATAATAGAAAATATGATATAAAACGCGATAAATTTATACGTCAAATGAAGGTTTATGATTTGAAGAGTGCCATGCGCAATCGGAAAAATCCGCTCCCTCTGCGAAAATGGGGGTACAAAGGTTTGTTACACATCTATACCTCACACGGAAGCCAGCCATAACAAGCTATACGTCAAATTAAAATTAATGACATGCAGAATTGTTTAGTGGATATAATAATTCGCATTCCAAAGTATACGAATATGTGTTTTTAGTGAAAAACGTACCCTTTAGATCTATCACTAAATGATATAAATAAACTAATGAAAAGTCCTTTATGTGTCTTACGAAGGCAAAATTTTAAAAGTAAAGCATATTAGGAATGATAACACAATTTGCTATTTCATGTAAATTTAAAATTAATAAAAAGATCTAAAACAATGCTTCATATAAATATTCTAAACTTTTTTCAGAGAAGATGAATTCATATCTATATAATAACTGAATTCAGTAGTGGAAACATTTTTTTAAATTTTAAATTTTTTGGGCACACATAGGAATATAGGTATTATCCTATTTCTTAAAATTAATATTAACTTTTTGTCTTTCAAAATATCGCAACTCATCAGTGAATTCCGTTTCTTCATGATGAGTATTTATGGATTTCTTTGGTTCTGCCATTCCTCAGAGACTTTAAGAACGTCAAAGTTCACATTCTTCATATTCGTTCTTTTCGATTTTTCCTTTAGAAGCATGAACAGTGAAGCTTGTTGACAGCTTCAAAGAAACATCTTTTAACTTTTACCACGGTTGGTTTGCGTTTTACTTCTGACGACTCTTATTTTCACCGAATAGATTAAATTGCTAAGCCACAAGGAAACGTAAAGGCTCACAGCTAGACAGAAGGTGATCTACTGGATAGCTGTTAGAAGACAAATGAAAGCCTGCCGTCAAAGTCATATAGCGTGTTCTTTAACATGCACAGGGAATGACTCTCCGGTACTTGGGACCATCATACTTTTCGCTATGGGTCTCGGCGTTTCTGAAAGCGAAGAAATGTTTTGTAATAATACTTTGCTAAAAAAATTTCATTCGATTCTATGAGAATCAAATCCTTTACACAATATATTACAACTATTGAAAAGGGGTGCATGTGGATTCTGAATTCTTAACTTAAAATAAGATTCTCAAGATGCGATATATTGCATAGTTTTCTTGCGACTTTCACACTTCATTTCCAATCGTTAATTAAACTGCATTTGTATATAGACATTTACAATACGGATCAAATGCAGATTACTGCAACTAACTTTTTACGTGCAGCTCTGACGATTGGTATAATTTGTGATATAGAAATTACCTCCTTTTTCGGTGAAGAATGCAAATCAAAATAAACTTCCAGAGTCTTCCGTTTCTATTAATTATGAATAAAACATTTTCGGTTTGTGATTATATGGTGTACTACAGTCGTAAATTGTTGCCGTGCAGTGGTTGTAACATACATTAAATATTTAAATACAAATATTGCAAAAGATTGGTTGCATTTCCTTTAACTTTTGCGAACTTAAATGGCTAAACTTTTATCGATCTCACCCCTTGTGAACTTTTGAAATCGTTAATAAATTATGTTATCAACGATTGTGGTATTAAATATTTATATTTAAATTCGTACTACGCTTTCAACTGTTAGCTTCTATCTTCAACATTGTAGAGTCCGGTATCCTTTGACAAAGCAACTTGAGTTCTGTAGAATGCCAATCAGTTACTAACTGTCTTATCTGAAGTAGTCTTAACCTAACAACACTGCTAATAACCATTGATATGACACACAGACTTTCCAACGTCTTTCCATTTGATACCTACGTCACAGTAATCGCTGACCTTTGCCAGTGTCGACTGCCGCTACTAGATTCTCTTATTGCAGCAGCTCTCGAGCCAATAAAGATAACGAGTACAACACAGAAAACAGAGTCAGCCACACATCGATGATCCCTAAGAGACAGTCACTAATGTATTTACTGCTTGTTTTTATACGCTATATATTTTTGATGATAGTTTAATCACTAGAATTCAAGGGTGTCCTTCATTAGATACACATTATTATGAGGTTATTAATAAACTAGATATATTTATCTGCAGTAGTTTTGTTTTCTTTACAGATTCGGAGAAATAGCTAATAGATTGCGTTTTTTTCAATGATGGCAGTTTTTGTTAATGATGGGTTATTTTAGTGGATGGGTTCATGCGTATTATAAAAACTATTACTGATAATGCCGAACTGCTCTTTATTAAGATTACTAAATAGTATATTAACACCAATACAAGAACAATATCATGCATTATTTCATGTTTATAATTATTTATTTTATACCATTGTATTTTGCATGCACAGTAAATGACCAATTAATTTTTTAATCATTTTCACCTCCTTGTTCTTCTAACAACTCCAAAATCATTTAAATGTTTTCCAGTGTCTCATGCACTCGAAAGTAACGTTTGCATTCCCCAATGAGTAATATTATGCAAAATTTCAAAATAAACTAAGAAATTTATTTACTACGTTACCAAAGAGCAATCAGTCAAGTTTTTTCTTAAAAGCTGATATTAGTAAAAAAATTGGTTTGTTTATTAATATCATTAAATTCTGAATTTCTGATTATATTTCACAAATGTTAAAAACAAATACTAATTACATTCTTTTCTACCTTTGTATACCATATATTGTATACCATATATATTTGTACATTTGTATTTTGCATGCACAGTACCACACATAAATAATGAAGATTGTGCGACTATTTTAGTATGGTCGTTTTAAGTTTTTTTGCTGCAAAACCGAGTAAACGATTAGGTCATAAGGAAATCAAAAACACAATATAATGACTCTTGAAGATTTAATATAGAGTTGGTTTAAAATCATTGAGGTCCTTTCTCTAACGCCAGCCAGCGTAACTTCTAATGTGCACGCAGTGCGTTTCATTCTGTGGACCAAATGGACGAGTGCTTTTCAAGTCCGTTGTTGAATCTAAGGGATATACATGGAATTTTTCTCCCTTGTAGAAAATCACTTTTAACCCTTTCAAGTCTGATTTTATATCCCGCTTGGGATAAATTGTCGCATTAAGCTTCAAAGATTTAAATAACTTTTTCCAAATTACAATCGTAGGATGAAAAGAAACGATAAAGGAATTTCATAACATTTCTTGTAAATTTGGCAGAGGCGGCGTTGAAATTACTAGAAAGAAGAATAATCAATCGAGTCAACAATGAACATCGCGACTGATTTTTATTGAACATTCTGCACGTTTTAAGATGTGTTAAAATCTAAAGTGTTGATATTTCTAAATAAAAAACAACCTGTTATTCAGTAAAAGCCCAAATGAAAGCCATTAATCCGTCCCTTAACTGGCGTAGTGGTTAGATGTAGCGACTGTTCCAGCAAGGCAAACGTTGCGTGTTTGCTTTAGCTCTATTTGAGACAGTGGTCAGCAGTGAACTTCGGTCTTAGTAGGGCATATCCTTGAGAAGCTCATAAAAAGCAAGAAGTAGTTCTAGGATTCTTATCTGTCCAATATGTACAAATGAACTAATCGCGAGTTGTATGACATCTTAATCAGTAGTTCCAGTAGCATTCGAATTATCGGTTATTTTGTGCATTATTCCTCTGGTGAATAAAATTTTCGATTGCAGGTGTTCTTAGATTTTAATCTACAATCCTACGAAGAGACCTAGGTTACAGCTAAAGAGAAGTGGTGTTTAATTTCTGCTAAAGTCTAAAGCATATGATAATCCATGCCTTGAAAATGATATTTATTCATAACTCCTGTTGTTGAAACACCCTGATTCTCTTTATCTATTTCTCTTAAATACCAAAAGAAATTGGAACAAAAATGTGAATGGCTGTGTTTTATTCATTCCGTGAAGAGTCGTTTTTTAAATACTACAGCGAATTTTTGAACAAAATATATATGAATAAAAAATACGTATTTTCCTATATGTGCCATAGAAAGTAAAATAATAATAATAAAAAAGTAACATTTCCATGATGAAAACACTTATTCCATCCATATTCAAGTCAAAGTAAGATAGGTTTATTTTACCAACTAAACAGATATTGCCACAACCCTATTTTGATGCCCTATCTTCCTCTGAAGTTAATATGGATTGAGTAAGTCATTTCATCATTTACATATAATGCAATGTAAAGTTTATCTCTTTAAACATGCCAACCCCCTAAAAAACGGTTCTCTCCGTATACAGCTTCCTCTGATTATAATTCAAATGAACGTATATGTGTTTTCAGCTAACTTTCCCCTAAAATGAAGGACCTTCTGCCTCTGCAGGGAAAATTATTGTTCCTAAAAGGTAATAGTTAGGACCACCAAATTCAGTATACAGCTTCTTTTTGCTGTAACTTAAAGACACGTTAGGGCTTACCCCCAATTATTTTTTTTTATTTTCTCCTGAAAATAAGCTAACCCTTAAAAATAGTTGGGTTTGTGTTCTGTTGTTTACCTCCGAGTGGTACTTTTTTTTGCCCACAATGGCTAAATGTTCAGCTCACAACGACCCCAAACGCTCAGAGTTGGGTAGCAGAAGGCGACCTACAGGACAGCTGGTAGGATGTAGATAGAATCCTCTCGTTAAGACCATATAGTGTTCACTAACGCGCACAGTTTATAGCTCATTTGCACACGAGGCCAAAGCTTCACGTTCCATCCCTGGTGACATTTTCAAATCTATCGGTGTTAATTTTCTCACCGCAGGGTATGGATGTAGCGGAGATAGGAGGTTCTATCATAGTTGTGACTCGAACCTGGAAACTGGAGATTACGATCTCCGAATGAGCCGACCACGACCTCTAAAAGAGGAGAAAATACCTAAATGATTGCCGAGCATAATTAGTAACGATCTAGAATGAAAGCTTCTGACACGGGGAGTGTAATGGGAGACCTCAAATTATATCTCCACCCCCACAATAAAAAGGGAACGAAATTTCGCTCCTATGTATCCTAATGAGCTGTAAGCAAAATTAAAGCTTTCGACATGGAAATTAATTCCCTCCTAGTTTCTCCAACTATCCCTGAAGGAAAGACAATGTTCAACATAATTTTTTTGTCCATTCCCTCTCTGGGGGGGGGGGGTAATCTGTAGTTCCCAGGTGTTCGAGTCCCAGCTGGGTCAGCGTTGAGATTTATCTCCACAAAATTCCCCGTCCTGCCCACGGTCAGTAGGGGACACCGCTGGGCTTGGAAAGGCCGCCGTCCGTCGGATGGGACGTTAAGCCGTGGCCCCGTGTGCGGGAGAGACATACACTGTGCACGTTAAAGAACACGCTGGATGGCCTTGACGGGAGACTATCATCTGTCTCCCAACAGCTGTTCCAGTGGGTCCCCTCCCCCAACCTTCTCTGAGCTTTCGGGGTCCATGTGACCTGGCCATTTAGCCTATGGTGTGCAAAAAGTGCCGCTCAGAGGTAAAACAACCCAACCCTCTCTGGGGGAGGATAACCAACACTACCTGGTAATTGTTGGAATTCCATACTGAAAATGTCACCGAAAACCTAACGGCCTTTTAAAATTGCCAGCTTTATTAAAGACACATGCTGCTTCGTCATACAAAGAAAACAATTAATTTCTTTCGATTGTGTTTCTTTGTCACCCTTAAGCTGTATTTATTTACTCATCATGCATCACAATAAAGGGATTAAATGGGCAGATGACAAAAGCTTAAGATCTTTAAACGAATACTTGCATTGTTAGGGACAGCAGAAAAATTTTCGTCGACGACACTCCAGGCTCTTTATTCGGTTTACTTCAGATTATGGACGATTTGACTCAATGTCGTGCATTAAATGTGTGTTCATGCAGGAAAGCAATTGCTCTCTACCACAAGGTCTGTTTTATCTTATTTGTCGATATTTTTGACTTAAGACTTATCAAAGACACGCATAAATGAGTTTCACTTTTACTGATAGTTCACATAAGTGATTCATTTCTGTGTTACGTAAACAACATAAAATCCAGGTATCCAATAAAATCCATAGAAATGTTATAAAATAAGCTAGTTGATTTTGCGGCTCGTCGTTACAGTCGAGTTTACGTACACTCACACCTTCTTTAAATTAAGTGCATATCGCTTTACCCTCTTGACTGAAACACCTGATGTTAGGCATACAAAACTTATTTGGATTTTATTAGCCTAATACATTTTGCGGTACAGTATATGCAAAGTAGGCTTCAAACAAGTGAATATTCGAATTTTACACCGGAAACTATGAGAGGAAACCGGAACACGAAACCTCTTAGTGTTTGTCGTGGCATACATCTGTCCCTCCTCCATGATTGGCTGCATCACCTCGGATGTAGTTATCGAGGAGGTGCTGAAGGTCATTAGGGAGGACAAAAAAATAGGAACCAGGAAAATGAACGAAGGTAGTGGCGCAAACTGCTGTATGGAGAGATGATCTACTCATGCGTGTCTGAGCGCGAAATAATATAAAAATGTTCTGCTGACGTAAAGCTAGACCAGGAAGAGACTCCATGTAGCAAGTCGTATTCGGATTGCTGGATGTAGTGAGTCAAAATTTTAATTTTTATACATATATTATAATATTTATTTTATATATTAATAACATATACTAAACGATTAAACATATACTGCATATTTTAATATTATACATATACAGAGGTGAAAGTAGGCCGGTATGCTCTGGTACACCATACCAGCAAAATATTATTTGCCGGTACGGAGTGCCGGTAAAACATTTTTCAGCGGCTTTTATTTTCTTTACATACTAATGCAGTTTCAACCGAGCATTTAATTTTTGAAAGAGCGAATCGTTCCTTTCAAGAAAAACTTCCGATTTTTTAATTATACTACTATAGTTTAACCTTTTAGATACCTGTTACTTGAAAACCGCATACTTGAGACGCTTGTGGTTCCTTTCCTGCCGACAGGGAGTGCTAAGGGCAGTGCTAATCCAAATATCTGAAGTAGTGCTTTCTCTCTTTGAGCAATTAGTAAAAGCAGACTGTGAAAAGAGAACAGAACTAGTCAGAGAAAGATGATAGCAACCAAAGCCGTCCCTCGGGGGTAGGGGGGGGGGGTCGTTAAGTATCCACGGACAATGCGCATCCGCCATAGCTGTCTGGGTTCAGTCTTAATACCTACCAGAAACAGAAATAGAATAAATGGATGACATATCAAAGAACTTAGACGTTGAAATATAATCCTTTGCAAGATAATATTTCTGGTTTTCTAAAATTTCTCTTTTTAAGCTAAGGGATCTGAGTTCGAGCCCCGGGTAAGGCATGGATGTTTGTTTTGTTTTTCTGCTGAGATCCCGCCATCCTCACAAACCTTCTACTATGGCAAATAAACTTACAGATTGCTGTTAGACCTCTGTGGCAAGCAGCGACTCCCGGTATAAATATATTTTTGTAAATAATTTATATATTGCTGAATTGAAAATCCTAACATTTCTGATCATAACGGAAGGCAATTTAATGGGGGCGAATGGGCACATACTTCCCCAAATTTAACTAATGCGGTTGAAGTTTGGGAGAGGGTCCCATAAAAGTTGGCCATTATTTTTCTTAAATATAATTTCGATTAGCACTGTAAATAGAGCTGATCCAGAGATCATAATCTGAATCCAGATCTGAATCCAGAGATCATAAAGTTGGCTTTAAATAAATTCTGCTCCTCCCCCCCCCAAAAAAAAAACTAATAATAACGATATATTTATTTAAAATAATCAACGCAATCATTATTGTTGTTTCAAAACTTTATTACTTAATAAAAAAATATATATTATTTTTTAAATTTAGATTCATGCATTCAATTAGCTTTACAATATTTTTAGAAACTTTTCGTTCTGGCTTCTGAATATATTCTAAACATTTTTCACAATTCACATTATAATCAGTTTTCGTGCATAATTCTGCTTTCACTCGAATCTTGTTCTTTTTTTAAATTGAAATATAGGGTCTTTTTTCACTTCGGCCCAATCCCTGGTTTCGAGCCCCTGATAATGCTTGGATGTTTGTATTGTTTTTCTACTGAGTTCCCCCTAATACTCACAAGGGAAAAAAAAGGAATTGGGCCTTTTTTTCGTTTTGGTTTTCATAAATAGATTTTTTTTATAAAATGTGTTTAGCATTGGTTTTTAAGGGAAGTGCTAATTTTTGGAGCTGGGTTCTCTAGTCATTTTAGCGAGTTGAGCTTGGGTGAACCCGGTAATCGTGTGTACAATCTACGGTTTTGCACATTTCCTAACCTGCATGGGCCGTGGCAGTACAAATGGCGGCAATTCTTTGATCATTTCAAAATCGTAATTGCAGAAAACAGAAATTTGCTTTCAAAAACCGGAGTCTTACGATAGATTTCAAAACGTGGAGTCTCCGGATGAAAACCGGAAAGGTGACATCCCTAACTGAACGCGACGTATTTATGCGACGTATTTATAACTTTCTTTTTTCTCGATAAGTTACATAGACAACAGAGAAGGGCAGTTGAAGCTACTTCTAGATTATACAGGCCTACTTGTACAAGAATAGCACAGAACAAACAACCGTAGAACAGTACAGGATTCGAACCTGGATCACCATAGAGAATATTTGTGGGTATGGGAGGGGGGACCTCAGTAGAAAAACAACATTCGCTTGGCACTCAAGGGTGCTTAGCAAAATCGTCTCGCATCTTTTTTTTGGCAAAAAGTCACGCTTTTCTTACCGCATTTTTGATTCGCGAACCCTGCAGTTTTGCATATATAGTATGTCGGGATATTACAGAAGCGAAATTTCCGTACTTCTTATAGTCATTGACTAAACTTTATGAATTTTAAAGATTACTTTTGATCTTCAATAAATATTATTCTAAATAAATGTTATATTTGGCATTTGGGTTTAGATTGTGCAAGTTGAGTGATCATAATTACAATATCAGTCAAAAGTTTATTTTTCCTTCTGAAAAATTGCATTAAGTTCTAAAATAATTTTAAAACATCTACAAAATATATTTTTGCAATAAAACTGAAATACAAGAATAGAACGCAATTGCAAGTATTTAGGTATATTAATATTTTTTCACATTAAAATTGCATAAATCATTCTTTATTTGCGGAAAACATAGAATGAAAGTCAAAATACAGGGATACTGTACTTTCGATGCCACACGATCATTATTACCCCTGTAATATGGCTTCACTGGAGTGTTCGCCTGCGTGTGATTTTCGACTCGTACCGGAAAGAAGTGAAATCTAATTTCACCACTGTACATATATTAGACCATTGCATGTATATTTTGATATATATATATACATTAATTGCCAGCAATATAAATAACCAAGTGTCTATCCGAGATGACCATATTTTTGGGGGACAACGAAATTTTGCGACATGTCAACATGATAAATTTATTCTTAAAGTTTTCGGGAAATTTTTCGAAAGCCTCAATATTGACTTTTTTTTAGGAAAGGAACAAGTAACAACGTAACATAAGAGATTAAGATTAGATTTGAGTATGCGGTAGGATAATACAATTATGATATCGAATGGGGTTTAAAACAAAATAAAACCACAAATTTTATATATGCCAACACATATAGTATTATATGAAAAATTATGTCTCAAATCCATAAATTTATAAATTTCCTTTCCACAATTCTTAAATATTTTGAAATAATATATTTGGAAAAGAGAGCATTAAAAGCGTAGTAATCCAAGAACAGGAATCGAACATTTTTTATACAATTTACTAATATAAATTCAATTCCACAGAAAAATTATTCTAAAAATAATCTAAAACACACAATTAATTTGCTTTAATTTTCCAACACTTTGCTTGCTGTACCACTATTCAAATAATATAACGTGCAGAAATTGCCCATAATTCGAATTACTGATAAAGCAGAGCAGATTTCTTACTGGAGACTAAAATTTCAGTTCTTATTTGTATGGTTGAAATATAAAACATATTTTAATATAATCATGCATTATGTAGGGGTTATTAAAGGTTGGATAATTTATAAATTGTTTCATATTGTATTGGTACTAATAAAATACTACTGCTAGCATTTCCTCATTATCCATTACTTTGAAATTTCAATGTTAGAAGGTGCTACACTTGGTAAATATAAAAACTTGAGTAGTTTTTAAAATGCACAATATTAGGAAAATATGAAAAACATAAATGAATATTGCAAATGGTATATTTATAAGACAATTTTTTTAGTAGTAGAGCAATGGGCAATAGAGTTATATTGGCTGCAATGATTTACCTTCTTAATTCGAGAGCACTAGAATAATCATGGCATAGAAAAATGCAACTTTCTTTTTGTTTTATGATATAAGAAAATATTGTTGTAGCTACTAATAAAATATTACTCTTGCTTTTCCCAATAAAAAAATTGGTTAGAATTTCCACGGTTAATTGTGCTAAAAATGGAAAATGAATAATTTAATTATCTTTGAAAGCATGTATCTCATTCGTCAATGTCGAATGTTATCCTTCTAGTTTTTTCATAATATTAAAAGGACTGTTTATTCTCTACATAATGCTTATTTGAGGAAGTAATGCTAAAAATTGCCGTATGCTTAGATTTATGCTGGGACAATGTGAGAACATATCGATATGAGACAGGGATATTTCAACTGGTTATTAGAAAACACTACTACAATAGAAATCTGCTTATTAGTACTTTGTCTCAAGATATAAATGCATTCATTGTTGTTATTGCTCTTACTGTATGAACGACTAAATTATTGAAAAGTTTGCAATTTTAACGAAATACGTTAATTAGATATTGTTATGAATTTTTAATAGGAAATATTGATCGTGAGTTCAAAACAATGTTTAGCAACAAAAATTCATAAATGAGCTAATGTATTACAAAAGTATAAAAACCAGGTATGTAAAATAAATTCAACTAATACAAATTCTTGTCTTCATCAATATGAAGCTAAACATCGAAAGAATACTTCTCATTATCCATCAGTACTTCAAATAATAGTATTACATACTTAGTCTATTTTTAAAGCATAAAGGAACACTTTTGCAACATTCAGTAAGTGTCACAATTATCTTTGAGAATAAACCTGTAAATTACGAAGATTAACCTTACCAATTCTTTTTGCATTTTAAGTTCACCGCGCACCAGACGATTAACTCTTCCTACAAAAAAAAGTTAAAGTCAGCTCTGCTTGCTCGAGCAGCATATTGCCTCTTCGATTTCAGCGCCAAGACTCTTGATCAAGTTTCCAAAGATTAATTTAATATGCACTTCCAGCTACAACTAAAAACTTTTCAATTCTCTCTTTTAAACATCGTTAAATATTCAAGTTTTTGTCTGTTCCAATCAGCAAGTGACGTAATTCCCACGCTGAAGTACACGCGAGCATCAATGATACATCAATCATGGTTTTACTGTAGCACGTTCATCTGTCGTAACAATATTAATCGCGATTTCTTTTAATAATTAAGTTAAAACAAATAAAATTCATCCACCTTTAATAGCAGTTATTCGTTAATTAAATAAGATAAATGTGCTAAAAAACTAAGGGCATATTTTAATCATTCATTTGTAAAATATCAAATAAAATGTGTTTCGTGAATCTTAAAAAAAGACTGTCCATAGAAAAGTGTACACAGTACAAGAATATTATTGAAATAGTTCGGATACAAGCATATTTACAAGAAAGTTCGTTAAGTTAGACACTTTTGGAAATACACAATTTGGATACTCTAGAAACGGGCCCAAACTGCTGAAATAAACGTATTAAAATAAAAATGCATACATCCGGATATCTGCCTTTCGGTAAAAAAATAATACATCAACTATATAAAAATCATTATATTTTTTTCCTCTAAAAGTTCATTCCTATTGGACTTCTTTTAGTTCTTCGGTAAGTACCAAGTATTCGTTTCAGTGCAAGGTAGAATGCAGTTTCATCAGAAAGTAAAACCGGTGCTTTAGGATCGAGGGTTAGCGAACGAAAGTTGAGAGAGACGAATGTCCTTAGAGGCTCAGCCGTCCTTCATAAATCATTCCTCAAGCAGCCTGATGACACTGAGTCTTGACAAGATCACAAAGAATCTGGTCAATGTGAGTGGCCATAGACCAGACATGGGAGCTTCATCATTCCTTAGCAACGAACAAGCTCAGATGCCACATACTTTATGCAGCATCCTACTGAAAGTGCTAGAGAAACAACTGGAAACGAAATAAAAAATAGCCTGACCGCATCACACTTTAATTAGTATGCCTAATTATCATGTAGTTCAAGCAATATGAAATATTTCATGAATATATATATATATAACAGTTTAGTATTTAATACTTTTGTGCTCGGCAAATTGTTTTCTTCATATAAATTATATCTTTGCAGTGTATTTCATTACACCTATTTATATAATTTACTCACTTAATGTTATTCATTTAGTAAGAAACGTTTACGCAATACGGACCAAAATAAATTCATTAAGATATAAATATTTTAGGCCTTTTTTAAGTGGGATTTTTTTAATAGGCTGAATCGGGTTGTTTTACCTCTGAGCGGCACTTTTTTAATACATTGGGTTAAATGGCCGAGTAAGAAGGACCTTAATTGGCTCAGAGTTGGCAGAGAAAGGGGACCCTTTGATAACTGTTAAGAGGTGGAAATCTCCCGCCATTCCTTTCTCATTGAGAGCTGCGTGGGGATACCTGGGATAAATCTCGATACTTGAAAAATTGGCACTTGAGCGCGGGATATCAAATTACCAATCTGGCGAGTTATCGACCGCTCAAATCCCCTTCCGCTTTTTAATCGGGCAGTTTTGATAGTTGTAAGTGTTAGGAATACATGAAGAAAATAGCGTGAAAAAATTAAACTTCAGAATGTGTGTGTATATAGTTAAGAAAATCACGGCCCAGTTTGGAGTGACTATCCTTAATCAAGAGAAATGAAGACCCGTAAAATGGTAATTCTTTCAAAACCGTCAAAAATCGATTGTTAAATGCGAAATACAACGATGTAGAAGAGAGTGCTCAGCGAGAGAAAGAAGCTTAATATTTTTAATTAAACTGAAATTAGAAAAAAACTCAAATTAAGCTGCATTAAGTCAACTGTTTAAGCTAATAATGAACTCAGTTCATCAATTATTCATTTTCATAAACCGAAAAAAAGACTGAAAACAAGTAAAAAACTTAGTTTTTATATTGTTAGGCGTCATAACTCCTTACTCGTATCTTGATGATCGTTAGGTATTGTTGGTGTTTATGGTTCGGGAGCAATTTTTATCCTGCAGTTTTCCAAAAAACAACTTCAGGGATTAAGGGGAAAAAATAGATTTTCCTGTTTTGAACGAAGAATCCTGATCGAAATCTCGAAAAGTGTTTATTGTAATTATTGCTGAAATACGTCTGAAAAGGAAAATGTTCACTCTCTTTCATTATTACAGAATTTTACTGAGGAAAAATAGGTTTGCAATTAAACATAATTATTTGAGCAAAAATGAAATAAACGCCAAATATTGAGGGTCTGAAGTGTAAGTAACCAGGAAATTTCATTCTCGTGACATGACCATTAGCCAGTAGCATTAGATAACATGATATTCAGTTGGGCTGTTTTACCTTTGAGAAGAACTTTTATGTATATGGGGAAGAGAGTTAGCTTCTAAAATGCATTTCACAAGTTCGAGTAGTACCTGGGCCAGCGTTGAGATTATCTGGCTACTAGAGGAAAAAACGTGATCCTATAACAATATTCTTAAGAATACAGAATCATGGACTGCTCTAGTTGATCCAATGGCTGTAATTTGTATTTTTTTCCACTCCTTTTGTCCTTCTATTTGTTTCGTTTATCATACTATACTCAATTAAATAAAAATTGACTGGATTATACGCGATGTGCAAAAAACAAAACCGTTTTTGTTCTTGCGAAACACATCTTGAAATTAAACAAGCATTTTGCTAAAATCCCGAAATATATTATTAAAATATAATAGTTCTTTTCACCTTTGTCACCAGTAGGATTTTGTTTTGACCTCTGGTCACACAAACTTAAAATATCTGCCCTGTTTGAAAATATATCTTAGTAGATCTGCTTTATAAAAATGGAAAAATTTACGTGTATAATGAAGCTTGTAACTATGTATTTATTGCTAATCTCTACGATCATGCACACAGCACTTAAATTATCTTTTAGATAAAACAATGAAAGACCATGAAGAAACATCGTATAAAAAATACTGATGTTATGAGTGGCAGAAATGGTAAAAGATACCATTATTCATCATTGGCAATGTTACGATTTGGAATCACATCGTCACGCTTCGTACAGAGATAAAACTATCAGAGACAACCTTAAATGAAACTCGAAGCACGACAATCCATGACGTACCTGTAAAGCACAGGTGCTCAAACCGTAGCCCGCGGGCCACTTTGTTCCACCGAACCCTTAATTGTGGCCCTCGAAAACGACGGAGATTCAAAAACATTTTTTTAAATATATGTATAATAGCGCGATATGTACCAAATTTTTAAATTGGCCCGCGACATGTACAGTCGCTCAAAAAAGTATCCGAACACCATGGTTGATTACAGACTTCAGAAAAAATATCTGGCAACGATTTTTTTAGAAATTAGTAATCTGGCAACCTTCGTGTCACGTGACACGAAGGTTGCCAGATCACTAATATATGATCACTAATATATCACTAATATATGCCAGATCACTAATATATCACTAATATATGCCAGATCACTTCGTGTCACGTGACACGAAGGTTGCCAGATCACTAATTTCTAAAAAAATCGTTGCCAGATATTTTTTCTGAAGTCTGTAATCAACCATGGTGTTCGGATACTTTTTTGAGCGACTGTACCAAATATTCAAATTAGCGCGCGACTTCCGAACGGTTGCACCCCTGCTGTAGAGAAAAATAAACCGATTGATGTGAACTTTCGGAAATACTTGAGACGCGAAAGTGAGTTAATGGAGATGTAGGTCAAGAAAAACACTTCGCTTTCTCGTGAGCGTATCAAGCCAATACAACTTCCGACGGAATAGGCATGAAACGTCCTGACAATCGAGAAACGCATGCTTAAATAGTTACTCTTAACAACTGCCGTGACTGGATATACCATAACTTATGGGCTATCTGCACGATACGTTCGTTCGTGTCGCCGAATTTCAGACGAGATTATTTTATGTCCACATCAGTGATATTAAGATCTATTCTTATCTGTGATGCTTATTCAGGGAATTTTCAATATTAGAAATATCGTATATGTGAAATCAGACTTAAAAATAACAGCAGATTTCAATACAATATTTCAATACTAACTGTAGGTAGTTGTTTTGCTCAGCAGAAGTTTCTTTATTGAAAATTACTTAAGAAAGTAAATATAATTTTATAAATAAGAGTCCACATGCGTCAGTATTAATAAAATGCATTCGTGACACAATGGAAGAGAGAACTGTGATCAGAAGTTCAAAGAAAGTTACTATTTTTTGAAGTAATAATTTATTTCGCATCTTCATTTTCGATATAAGAATAACCTTTAAGACTATATTTGTTTCCATGCAATGCATTATATTAAATTCAAAGATTCAATGCATTGTTAATGTAAAAATGTTTCACCTGAATGCTTTCTGTCAACTATGAAAAAATAATACACTGTGAATTATTAAAGTGGACTTTCTTCCCAATACTACTCCATACCAAAAATTAGATCAGTAAATTTTCTGTCTTCGACAAAATTGATCACAATAAACAAATACCCATGTAGTTTCTTCACGAAGACGAGATATTGACTATTATCGTGAATAATTGGTCAATGCAGTCTTTGTAGACACAACACTATCAATTTCTCCGAAAAATATATCAAATCGGTCTTTTAGTCAAGGTGTCGAATTTTAGTGAAACTAGTCACTCAAACCAGATTCGGTTGTCTGTTTTACCTCTGAACGGCAGATTTGTGCATACAACGATTTAAATGGTTAGGTCTGAAAGACATCATAACCATTTAAACCGTTGCTCAGAATTGTGTAAGGGGAACCACTGGACATCTGTTAGGAGACAGATGGGAGCCTCATGTTAAAGCCATCCAGCTTGCTATTTAACGTCTACGCGGTTCTCCTGAACACGATGCAACGTTTTAATGTATTATCGAAGAAGACGAACATCCCTAACTGAGTGGTGTCCCCTTTCTCACCGAGGGCAGGGTGGATAAATTTCACCGCTGACGCATCTGGGATTCGAATCTCAGAACATCAGATTACGAGGTTGCCTCACTTTCGACTGAGTCAACTATCGCCTCTCTATCCGGAACACTTGTAACTTGAATGATAATCTGAAGTTCAATAGCGTTTTTCTTTTGAAAATATGCTAAATAAGAAATGGGCTATTATCATTAAGTTTCCTCTTCTGTATAGTTATTATCAATATTGCTCTCACTGCCTTGGTCTACTACTATAAATATCCATCGCTGTGTGTTGTCTCTCACAAATCGCCTGAAATTGTCGTGCAAAGATGCTAACGATTACGTAGCCAACCGCTCACGAGTTCCGTGCTTTACCACATAGGATTGTGTATTTGGTAATTTTAATTTACATATTTTTCAACTATTCGGCCAAGGTATGAACTATAGAAAAGCCTTAAAGAATATATTTAAAATAATTACATTACTATTAAACTGTTAACTTTAATAAAATTTCACAGTCATCTTCTATTCTGACAGAGGTTACATAGCAATGATTTCACACTCTGCTGTAAACTCTTTTTGCACAATACACATGATTATATCCTTTGCTTTCTGGTTTCACAACCTTATTGCGAAGGCAAGTATTGATCCTGTATTCACAATCGTAAAGGTCATGGTTGTTGTAAATCGAATAACTGTCATCTAAATATGTCTTGTACAGCTCGAATGTTTTTCAGAAACATTTTGATGAACCGTATGCAGATAATACATTACACTCCATTTTAGACACTATCTAATTTTTAGATTTTAATTGCTTGAAACTTTCTAAGAAATACACATCTTGAAGGTTAAAATGATGCCCCCCCCACCTCCTTGTGCGTGGAGATTTGATTTCCAAGAGAATTTGTTTGGACATGAAAGCTGCTATTATGAACAAGGTTTCACTGCGTATGATAGTCAGAGTATTTTGAAATCGAAGCTTGGAAATTAAATAATTTTATAAATGATTACTTCATGAATTCGCAGTCATTTTAAAAGTTAATTAAATGTCATTTTCTCATTCTTAATTATGAATTATACATATATATATATGTATCAGGATGTTCCATTTTATAAATATTAAGTCAGATATATATTCTTTCATAAGGTGTTCGCAGCAAGGAATCCGTGGAGGTTGTTTACCAACTTCTTCAATGAAACTGTCATCTACTTTAACAATGAAATCAAAACATTTCTATCAGGAACTTTCTGTTCAAGCAGGAGAGTAATAAAGTGGATTTAAATAAGGGAGAGTTGCTATGATGCTGCTCTTCAAAAGATACCATCTGTCAAGGTATGACATTTCATTGCAAAATTTTTTTATATGTAAATATATGAAGTTACAACTCAAAGTTTAAAGCATTTATGCTTCAACAAATATTTATGCAACATAAATACAAATTTTTTCCAATGAAAAAAATAATTTATCCTAAAATATCACATATGTTTTGTATAATATTAAATGCATATGAGAAAATCTTGAAATTATTTATAAGTTTAAAATTAGATTTAACATGAAACTTTATTACATGCATAAAACAACTAAAGAATTAGATTTTTTTATTTGTTGTTATGATGTATACCACATTATCACGAATATAAAACGCAAATAGCTATAACCGACCCTATATTATTGAAGATATATTATTATGCATAAATATCATCAAGTTTCTATTGACTACAGAAGGGTGCGAACTAGAAACAAACGATAAAGAGGAGAGGGGGGGGGGGCTAACTGGATTGAGCAGGAAAAAACGAAATTAGGGAGCCAAGGCCTTGGATTGCAGTTACATCTTAATATTTCCCCTCTTTTTTAGTGGTACTTTAAAAATTCTTGAAAAAAGCATGCAATATATAAATATATGTGCAATTGTTTTTCCTTCCATCCACTAGCAACCTCAAAAGAAGAAAGAAATACTTCCCCTCCCACCTTTTCCTAAGCTATATCCGAGTCTGCTAGAGAGATCAAATGACAAAGTATATTTTAGTTCTTTAGACAAGTTCTCAGTAACAGTGATCACATTTAACCACTGTCTTACTATTCTAATAAGCCACTTTTTGATATTGTCCCCCATCTCTCTAGATTCCCCTCCCACTTTTATATTAGACACACCGTTCATACATTCTGCTCACCAATCTTTCATTCTGTCTCTACAAGACAAACTTAATCGTTTCCTATCCATATAGGAGAGAGATATAATCCATCCTTATAAGAGAGGATTAAGACAGTTGATGATTCCTTCATCTAAAACTTCATATTATTTATGAATCGATTCATGTAATACCCAACATACTGCCTAGGCATCTGCAATCAAAAGCATCAAACTTTCTATTACATTAATCAAAAAGGGTTCAAGTAAGAGTAGTAATAGTAATAGCAAATTTTACGAAGAACCAAATAATGAATTATATCCTAAGTTGTAGGTTGGTGCAGGCGTATTCTCCTGTTTTTCCACACCCTTCACACTTCTTAAACGTAGCAAAAGCAGTGCTTATTCTCTAGTTTACTTTTTGTCGCACATACAACTCCAGAAAAGAAAGAGAGATTTGTCCAAAAGTAGTTATTGAAGAGTATTGAAACATCACCTGACTGAGTAGTTTCCATCATTTTAGTCTTTTCTGTATTTATTGACGTACCTAGACTCAATTACATCTGTATTGAAAGAATTAACCTTGTTAATATCATTCAGGAAGAAAATATTATCAGCAAAGTCAATATGTTTTAAACTGTGGTTCGATGATCCCTAGGGTTCCGCAAGGATTTTCAAGGGGGATTTCCTACAGAACCAATATTCTAACATATTTCTTATGAATTCTAGCATTATCAAAACGTTTAAGATTATCTAAACAGTATCAGTAATATTGATTCGGGGTTCCCTTTTGTTTAGCGAAGAAAAATAACCGCCTAATATGTTTATCGACTAGAAAAAGGGGATCCGCTGTAATTACTGATTTAAAATGAGAGTTCGTCATATTTACCAACTGAATATGGGATTCGCATTCAACCAATAATTAAGAACCGCTGATGCAAGCGAAATATTTTCAGATCTGTAGCCTGTCTCCAATCTCAGTGTACGAGTGAAATTTTACCTACGGAGAATTTGAGAAACATAAGCGTTATCCTATGGTCGTATTTCACCGGCTCTGAATCTGAAGTAGAGTAATTTACATATTTTTTTTTTATTCGATATATTTTTTGTACGTGAAGCAAGCCACACCTGTTTTCGAGTTCGAAAGTGGAATTCGGCTTATTATGAGAGAGAATACATGTGATTTCCAAATATTATTTTTCTATGCACTTCTCCTTTTATAATATCTAGCAGTAATCAAAGCGAATTATCCAATATTAACCATTCATTTCGGTCTCATATAGTTTTGGATTTTTCTTTATTGCGATATTTCATTTGTATATGAACTTATGTGTATTTCAAAATCGTACAAATGGAAGATTCGTTAACCCATTTTTACAAGAAATGTTACGCTTTCTCCGAAATAAACTACTTATTTTGTAGAGGTATAGTTAAAATTTAATAATTGCGATATAAATTTATTATCTCAATTCATGTGGTTAGGAATGAAGGTAATATGACTCCTGAAGAGGTTTAGTTTGTATTTGTGAATATGAAGAAAAGAGGCGAACATAAAAATGAAAAAAATTGCTTTAAGTTTCGAAAAAGTGAAGCAAAGTTTATGATAATGGAACAATTTCAAAATGATTCAAAAATTGAAAGATAATAGAAATATGAGTAAAGCATTTGCACACAAAGGCTCACATCATAAATATGTGTGCAAATTCGGAAACGTTAAATCACATTATCAGACTTAAAAATGTCTATCCAAGCATTAAATTAAAGTACAGGTACAGTAGGTACTATTTTAAATTGTTCCTTTTATATTCGAGCAGCATTCTTTCATTTCAATCTGTGTCAAATTATATCAAATACGTAGAACTTCTCGATACTTCAAAATTTCATTTACCTACTTCGCATGATAAGGTCCATTCTTACCAAGCATATAGCACTTTGAAACTTCTATTTATTAATGTACGTATTTAGATATTCTAGTCTTGCAAGAGACCAGATGGACAGATAAAGGTCCGATTCATAAAATTAATCTTAAATTTCTCTTTTCAGGGAGGAACGATAATAAGCATCACCAAGGCGTGGATCTGCTTCTCAGCAGACACGCTAGTGATGCTCTTCTAGGATATGAGTGCATTAATGAAAGATTTCTTACAGCAAAATTTCAGACAAGCGTTAAAGACCTGAATGTTATCTGCTGCTATGCCCCCACTGAGGATGCCGGTGAGGATGAGAAGGATAGATTTTATGGACAACTTCAAGATATTTTGAATTCCGGCAAGAAAGGAGATGTTACCCTTGTTCTAGGTGACTGCAATGCGAAAGTTGGTACTGACTATGACCTTTGGGGAGGAGTGATAGGTCCTTTTGGTATTGGTAGCTGCAATGACAATGGGCAACGTCTCCTACAGGTAAATAAACTCAATGGTTTCAGAATAACTAAAGCTTATTACAAAGACCGTGACATACATAAGTACACATGGGTTTCACCTGATGGGCTGCATAAGAATATGATTGATTATATATTGATTAACAGCAAATGGGCTAGTTCTGTTAGGAATACCATATCATATAGAGGAGCTGAAATTGTGTTTGACCATTACTTTGTTAAAGTGTCTTGCAACTTAAACTTAAAAAGTGTTGTGCCAAGGTTAAAAATTTTACTTTTAATAGTGAAGCTCTGAAAGACCCAGTTATAGCTAAAGCTTACCATGATAGGTTAATTACTCATTATGACAGTCATGGTTTACTAAATACTGAAGTTGTGGAAGAATGAGGCCATTTTAAAAAGGTTTTTTTTGGAAACTAAAGTACTCTTTTTGGAAAAAAGGAGCACAGGAGGCAGAATTATTTGAGTGATAAGGCATTTGAGCTTATTTCAGAAAGAAAGAACTACATGAATGTCCTTAATTAATACCCTACTAGTCCTAAATGAAAATATTACAGAGAGTTTAATAAACGTGTTAAGGATCGGTTAGCTGCTGATAAGATTCTTTGGCTTGATGGCTTAGCTGACGAAGCCGAGGAAGCAGTTAGACAGCACAACAATAGAGAGCTGTACCAGATAGTTAATGTTTTGTGTGGTAGAAAACGGACAGATATTCAGAGATTGAAAAATAAACAAAGTAAGGTTACAGAAGGTGAGGATTCTGTCATAGCTAGATGGGCTGAGAATTTCAGTGATGTGCTAAACAACGTGATTAGTTCTACTCCCATTGCTTGTAATGATGATAGATGCATTAGTGGCTTTAATGTTCTCTCTATAACACAATCTGAAGTTATTTTGGCTATTTCTAAACTTAAACTTCACAAATTCCCAGGGGTAGATGAAATTACTACGGAAATGCTTAGAAATGGTAATGTTTCGGTTACCACTTCGATGACTGAAATTTTGAATATTTTTTATGATAAAGGCACGGTTCCTAAGGATTCTACCAGTGCTATTATTATCCCTATTTTCAAAAAAGGTGATCGCATTTTTTGTGATAACTATAGTGGTATCAGTCTAATCTCTGTTCCAAGTAACGTTCTTTGCATGATGGTGTTTAATAGAATTAAGAATCTGGTTGACAGTCAATTGCGTGATGAGCAATGTGGATTCAGAAGTGGTAGGGGATGTGTGGATCAGATATTTTCACTGAGGCAGATTCTTGAGAAACGTTTATAATTTCAGAAACATTTGGTTGCTAGCTTTGTTGATTACAAAAATATCTTTCGACTGTGTTGATCGTCATAATTTTTGGTTGATTCTGAGATCATATGTAATACCAAACAAGTTAGTTAACATAATGAAAGCTCTCTATCATAACATTGAGTCGCTTGTGAGAGTTGGTAAGGCTTGAAGCAATTGGTTTAGCATTACATCTGGTGTTCTACAAAGTACATTTTGTCTCCCTTTCTCTTTAGTTTGGCTATTGATTATGTTATGCGAAATTCACTTCAAGGGTTAGTCATGGTAGTGAATTTCTAAGGTTAGTTATGGTAGTGAAATGTGGACGGTTTTTAAACAAGATTATTTCGATTATAGATGCTTATGCAGTATCTTGGGCATTAGGTGGTTCAACTTTGCAAGTAATGATGAAGTTAGGCAAAGGAGTCGGCAAACTCCTTTAAGCAGCATATTGTGCAGAGAGAGACTCCGTTGCTTTGGCAATGTTGCCGTATGGATAATTATAGATTGGTGAATAGGGTTATAAACAGTATCCCTAAACGCCTCAGAAAGAGGGGGAACCTAGAATGCGGTGGGCAGACAATGTCAAAGAGGACCTTGTTGGAATTGGTGTGAAATGGCCAGATACAGCAGATGTAGCTGAGGACAGATATGCTTAGAGAACTAAATTGCTCGGTCTTGTTGTACCTTCGTAGCCCATGGCTGCTTGAGAATGATTATGATGATGATGATGAATAAACCTTAAACATTTGACCAAAACATTAATTTACATGACTGTATGCATTCGGTTCTTTAAACACGACAAAATTTTATTATTGAGACATTGGTGCTTTGCTTAAGGCTTTCTCTATAGAATGTCAAAAACGATTTCCACCTCTTGCTCACTGAAGTGTCAGATAATTAATCTGCTTAATCCTTATCTCTGTTCTCGTGCTTAGTCGTTGCTCGCTCTAGTTTCTGAACTTTTGTCTTCACTGCCTCAGATCTGGATGCATGTCAAGATGAAATGGAAGGAGCTTTGTTGAGTGTATGGGACTATGTGCGACTTATCAAGTGTTATTCTTGCTTCCGTAATAATTTTCTGTCTATTATTTCGTCTAGAGTTAATGTTTCTCTGAGTGAAGGAACATCTCATCACATGAGATTCATATTTCCTTTCCTGTCTAGCAATTAATTCGAAACGATTGAAAAGCAGTAAATTAAGAGGGACTAAAGGTCAAATTTTGGAAAATTAAGTCATCCCAATCAATATTCATGAAGGTCTATATTTCAAATTTCAGCTTAATAAATTTTAGGAAGGTCAAAACATGATTCCATATCTAAATACTCACATCACCTAATGTTTTTTTTTCTTAACTGAAATTTGAGTTTTAGTCATTTAGAGACTGTTTCTTCCATTACATTCTTCAATTTTATTGCAATTTTCATATTATTCTTTAATAGATCGCAATTGTTTCCTGCTAATTTTGGCCATATCTCTTATCGGTCGCTTTCTGAGGTCCATTTGTTTTTTTTACTTTTTTAAAAAAACTTCGACAATGAAAATTCTTTTTGAAAATTTCAAACCTTTCCGTTATCGAAAGCGGTGGCAAGAAGTTTAAATTTCAATCGCTATTCTGTACAAAGAAATAATTTTCTTAACAATCCTATTTCAAAAAACTATCTCAGGTTTCACGATCATCACTATTTTGGGAATAGAAAAGACTCACGTGCTTCAGAAAAAGACTTCATATTTCCCTTGACTATAGAAAAGACATCGTTATGTGTCTTATAATACAGCCTTTATTTCGTCTAGTTTTTGATACCGAGAATCGTAATGAGAGTTAAAATGTCTCGTTTTCTCCTTCTGTCAATTTTAGTGTGTAAGGAGCAGCTTAATGAACTCTAATCAACCATCTAGACTTCAACTTGTACTCTTCATACCAGTGTATGAAGCATACCGTATACAAAGCTTTAGATATACACTTATTATTAATTTCTACTTGTGCATCTATGTTTATTTAGTTTGCTTAATGCGAAACGAACTTCAATGGTTTTTGAATACTACTATACACAATGGCGACTTTTATATCTGCATTCTTCTCCCATTTTCCAATGTATTTATATTAATCATAATAAAAAAAACTGAAACAAATTTTGCGAAACATAGAGGTAAAACAATACAATGAACCTTTTTCTGAAATCCATTAGTTTCAATATGAATAATATTTGCCAGCTTCGCGCTATAACAATTTTTTTTCTATTAATTAAATGTAAATAAAATATTAAACACATATACACATAAAACTTACTTTGGGATTGATTTCACTTTCTACTAGAAAAGTATAAAAACATACAGTTTACAGTTAACGCTTTTAAGTTCACAACTAATGATGATCCACCATTCCCGACGTTTCGTCTAAATTTAAATCGTAACTACTAATTTCCTCTTTGATCTAAGCCAATGAAATTTAACTGTTATTCAGAACATTTAACAACAGCTATGCCAGTATTAATCAACAAGAGTATAAACCAAAATGGTAAAACTTCTTAATATCAGTTTCCAAACGCGGGTCTTTTTACATATATTCGATTTGTATTTAATTCATTTATTTGTGTTTAGCAGACACCATTAGCGTAATCCATTAGTTTCCCTTCCAGTCTTATGCTTTCATTTATTTGATCTGAATTATTTACGTGTTACGGGATTTTATCGTTAGGTAAACTCTTATATAATATTCCGTTGCATAAGAATATATGTACTTTACGAAAAGTTCTGTTTATGTAGTATCCCTTTTTATTTGACGGACAAGTTTTATCTAAATATACATATACATATATAAAATCATGAAGTAATTAACAGACAACGGATATCATATCTGACTTCAATTTAATTCTCATAGTACGTCTCTCCTGAGAAAAAGTAGCTGTATTTGGTCATTACATAACAATTCCTATGAAACCTTCAGATACACATTTATTATTTTATTCGCTAATACGTATTTCTGCCGTAGCTGGCCAAACCATCGCAGTTTAACGTACATAATATGCTACTTAAAGATAGTTGAGGACGCCTTTCTCTAACCTGAATATCTTTAACGTAACTCACCTAATAATTCAAAGATGCTATATAGTCATCTTCTGAAATTAAAAGCATAAGCATGCCGACTATATTGCTTACAAAGGGTCCAAGTTTCACTCTCACAACCAACATTAAAAAGAAACTATTTTGTCACTAAGTTTATTCTTCAAGAATATGAATTTCTTTTTTCCCACTTTTCATAGATTCTTAAAAGTTTTAGAAGCAATACTTATCAAATGTTTACCTTGTGTCGCGTATTGCCAGCATCGGATGCAAAATTCTGAAGGTAATTAAAATAAGAAACTTACTGCAAATCTTCCTTCATCTTCCAATCCTGTGATAGGGCCGGATTTTGAACTTCAGAGGCCGTAAGGTACGGTAAATTTAAGAGGCTTTAAGCTATCCAAATTTAAGAGACTCCAAAATTCTAAAGTCGAAATATATATTATTATGATTGAAGGGAACATTAAAAAATAAACAGGAAATTTAGGTTGTGAAAACATTATTCTAGTAATGGTAAGTTAAGATATAGAGTTATACAAAATGTTTTTCGTAACAGTTAAACTTGAAATGCATTTCTTTGAGTCTCCTCATATTGCGAGGCTCTAAGCTGTATCTTAGTTAGCTTATTCGTAAGTCCCGCCCTTCTGTGATGTACATACGTAATATGTTTTCAAATCCTGCATTATGTCAATCAAAATCAAGACATACTTTAATGAATGCACATATTCCAGAATTTTTTCAACGTTCTTAGACGTCTGTTTATGAAGATCGGTGCAAACGGCAAATCAGCGACATGCGAATCTAAAGTCTTATAAAAAATTATGACAAGAAGAAAATGCTCTAAAACGTATGTGAGTTTGTGTAATTCTATTGCACCCTATATTTTTACTTTAAACTAAATCAAAATTAGTAAAAGGCGGCCGTAATTAAAAATAAATATTAAAAAAAACTGGAATAATTTCCAATCTAGTGAGGCTTTTATCATGAGAAAGTTTATTTCACTTATATGGTAACTTAACTCAACATGAGAAAGTTAATTCATATTTACAGAACTGACCTTCTCATGATCATTGAACCCCTTCCTCACATATACACGTACAAAAGAAAAAACGAAACCTCGCTCCCATCCAAGTGACTACAGTTGTAATAACCATCATATAAGAAAATGTAATTTAAAATATTTATTTTAGTGCTATTCTGTTTAAACAATACCATAGAAAAATAAGGATTGCTGCTAGCACCTTTAGGAATCTGTGGAGAGTACGTAAAACCTAAAACCTAAACACACCTAAAACCTAAAATTAGGCTGTTTAAAAGTTTTCTAAGGTTAGTTACGGAGCGAAACTTGGACCATTTGGATAACAAGAAACCTGATGCCTTTGATTCTAGATGTTTGCGTAGTATCTTGGATATTAGGTGGGTTTGACTTTATAAGTAATGATGAAGTTAGAAGAAGGAGTCATCAACCTTCTTTGAGCAGCATTATGTGCAGAGAGAGACTGCATTGGTTGGGCCATGCTGCCCTTATGCCTAGCTCTAGATGGAAAAACAGGATTAACAATGTACCTGAAATGCTTCGGCAAAAGAGTGAGACCTAGAATAAAAAAGTGCACGAACAATAAATAACATACCTTAACAAAAGAAGAAAAATTAAAAACGAAAGTAACAAACGAAACACTCCCGTGCGCAAGTGATTGCAATCGTAATTACTTTTATTTGAGAAATAACAAAGATAAAAACATAAGCAATAACAAAAAGGAAAATATTTGAAGTACACTGCTGGCCATTAAAAGTGCAACACCAGGAAATACAAGAGATATCAAAGCCATATTTAGTGAGTACATAGCTTATGTTACAAGGATAAAGTGATTAGAAATACAACTCGGTTAGACTGGTGGAATACAAAGAAATCAGTATCTTGTGTAGCCATCATGAGCGGCAATAACCGCTGCTATACAGTCCGGCATTAAGAGGATGAGACGTCGGATGTATGTTTGGGGAATGTCAGTCCATGCAGTTTCGATACGTAGCCAAAGTTCATCTGTTGTAGCAGTTGGTGTCTGGTGTGCTAATCATTATGAGATCATGGACCAGACATGTTCAATTGGGGACAGATCCGGTGAATGCGCAGGCCAAGGCAGAAGTGTCACATGGTGGCTATCCAGGAATTGTTGGATGATGTATGTCACATATGGTCAGGCATTGTCCTCTTTGTAAATGGCACCAGAGAGCCCCTGAAGATAAGGTATGACCACAGGTTCCAACTCCTGAGTGATGTAACACCGGCTGTTCAAAGTACCAATAATGCGTATGATGCGCATGCATCAGTGGAGTCCAATGACACCCCATACCATAGCACCATGGACCCGACCTGTATGGCGCTGCATCATGCATGTCTCACTGAGCCTGTCGCCGTGGTACCGCCACATACGAATTCGTACATCATCGTGCTGCATACTGAAGTGGGATTCGTCTGAAAAGGCATGCGATGCCATTCGCACATCCATGCGCGACGTTCTTGGTACCATTGCAATCGCATACGCTTGTGTTTTAGAGTCAGTGGTAGCCGGAATAATGACCGCCTAGCAAAGATGCCCTGATGTTGCAGACAAGTCGAACTGTGCGTGCAGACACTGGTTGATGTGCAACACACCCTAACTGTTGAGCTAAGGTGTTTGATGTGGCTGTACGATCATTAAAAGCCATACGCACGAGATGTCTGTACTCTCGTTCGTTTGTGTGACAGGGCCGTTGAGATCCCTCACGTCGATGAGTTCGTTCCTCTTCTACCCACTGACGCCATATTCTCATCACTGCGGCAACATTCCATCCAACATGAGAACCGATGTCTGAGTACTATAATCCGCCTTTCCGTAATTCCACAATTCTCCTTCGATCAAAGTCGGAAACCTGGTCATATGGATGCCGTATTCTTCGACGGGGCATACTTGATCCTTTAGTGTGCAAGAACTGCGAGCAAACACAATTACAGTGTTTTACACCGGCTCTTTGTAATCTCCTCTTATACCACTTCCAGGGGCGCTCCTGTTAAACATGATGTGAGTATGTGCTGCGCTTTGAATCATTTACATGTTCTCCCATGGACTACCCATTTTGCATATTTCGGGACAATCTGATGAGTTCTTCATGGTGTTTCACTTTTAATTGCTAGCAGTGTATAATTCAATTAGAAAAGTATCTATTGAGGCGGGTTTTGGGCTTCAAACCTCCCTCGTCAAAATTTCACAACTAACAATTTTGGAGAGAAAAAAAAAACAATACGCCTTTTTTTAATCTTCAAACATCAATTGAATATTGCTGAACAATATCTGTATTTTTTAAAATTATGATCATAAACTTTGAAAGTGCCTTCCAAGAAATGAATAAATTACCCATTAAACACCTTTTCATTATTATAATTTTCTCCGCATCAATCACCAAACTTTCCCTTTTGGTTACTCATCTCCAATACTAATGAGAGTAATCTCGTGAGCCGTATTTCACAAGAAACAAATGGTTAGCAAAATCCAAGCAAGACACTTTCACATTTCGTAAAGTCTAGCCTATCTAAAGCCCCAGTCTTTCCGTTGTTCCATGATCAATAATTAAACTCAAGAAAAAAAGTGGGTCTGATTCAGTTGTAATGATAAACCACTCAGTATACGCTTTGCCAACGTTTAGACATACTACTCGGTGTTATTATATAGAGCCATCATTTTATTAACCAAATTTAATAATATTGCATAAAACTCACAAATAACCACAACTCATATAGATCAATATAGTAAGACACTTTTGAAATCTAGGAACTGCAGGATTTTGACATTCAAATATTTCTCTAGAATTTGCCTGGAGAAAAATTTAGTTATTCAGCCTCTACCACCTCGAAGCACATATTTTACAATCCCCCACTTTACCAAATGTTTATTTCCATTAAGAATATTTATGCACAGAATTTTACAAGGAACAGAGCAAGAAAGATTATTGTTTTACATTTTAATAAGAACACAAATGAGATTTAAGCAAAAAAAAATGCAGCATTGAAATGTGTATGGCATTTCAGACGTATACTTACAATTTTAATTTCAAATTTGATGAGATTCATTTATAAACTGTTTGTTTTCGGATATTCCTTCTGGGATTTAATACTACTTATATTAATATCCTCTTACTACTTCTATTCATACTTGTATGCATTTGAAAACAAAACTGTTAAGGAGAATATTACAGGGAAATATGTAAAACACAGTATCTCATATTTTGATGTATATGTCGATCATTTTTTCTGCTTCACAATTTTTGAATATATAATCTTAAAATTTCAAATTTTTTTAGGATACTTATTCATTTAATCTCAGTTTTCAGGAAATACTACTCAGTGCATGAGATTACCTTATATAACTATAGCGCGTGGAGATAAGAAAGTCAACAATACTATTCAATGTTTCACAACGTTTGAAATTAACACTTGATGAAAATTATTTTTAAATAATAAATGATATGAAAGAGATCAAATACCGAAAACAGTATAAAATATTAAATCGTAGTTAATTCTGATATTTTCTCACTGCGGATACTCAAGCAACGTATTAGGGATTTTATTTATTAAAACTAAATAATTCTAGCAACATATGGTTATTAGAAGGTCGCGGGCCAAGAAGTTCTATTGCAGTATACTATGAAACTGAAGATTCATACTATACTTTGTATACAAAGAACACCAACACCATAACAAATATATTTTAACAAATAATTTTATTAATTATTGACTTCATTTCCAATAAGACAATATCAATCAATTAACATTCATAATTGCTAATTGATGCACCATTTTACTTCCCAGATGCTTTTCGACCACTGCTTTCAATTGGGACCTATATGTAAATAAATATAATAAATAATAAATACCCCTCAAGCAGCTGCTTGCCACAGATGTCTTACAGGAGCCTGTCAGTTTATATGTCATAGTAGAAGGTTTACGAGGATGGCAGGACCTCAGCAGAAAAACAACACTGACATCCATGCCTTATCAGAGGCTCGAACCCAGGCCCTTTAGGTCAGTAGCCAAGCGGGATTAAAACAAGAACCAAACTAAAATGTTCAGTGAACTGTTCCTGTGTTATTGAGGAACAAGTGCACAAATCCAGAGACAAGTTAAAACACAAAGAAACATGAGAAATGATGGATGGAACAGATAGAGATCATACTTCGCTGGGGAAAAAATATTAGTATTTCTTATCACGATGGCATATACCCCTCGTTGCTGAAACATTTCATATACGCAGTTTTAGTTGTGTTTCTCAGCGGAGTTGGAGAGGGTGGAAGAGTTGCAGTCATCATTCACTGTCCCAGGGAATACACAATTGTGAATCGAAGAATTACTGTAACAATTCCTTGTGCGCACCATAAATGGCAAATGTCTGTATTGTATTGAAGTGACGTTTAAAATGGCAAATGTCACTTCAAGATAAAACAAATAGAAGGTAATATTTTAGAATTTTCAATGACTACTATTTTTGTACAATTCAAGGTAACAGCTTTATATTTTATCGAAAAATAAAGAAATCTAATTTAGCTTTGTGGCCTTTAAATACTTGCATACTTTAACATCTGCAAGAGGATTGCAGCAAATGATGTGGAATTTGCTTGATACTTTGAAAATGCGTTTTCAGTGTGTAGATAATTTAATTTTCAAACAGTATAACTCAGTTAACTCTCATTTCCAAATAAAAATCCCATTAAGAAATTCTCTTCACAATTATCAGTATCTTTACAAGCATTTTTATTAACTTTGCTCCATCAGTAAATGCTCATGGTTAGACGCGAATAAATAAATGTACATCTACGATAATAAGCAAAGTGTTCTGCCGATTGATTCCCCATATCATAAATCCCATATCTTTCATCATCGTACTAGTCTTTTTCAGATATGTTTTCAGGTTTTCCATATTCTGGGAAATTCCTCCTAATCCAAGCATCAGCTCAACTTTCATTGTGAAGTTGTCAGTCGCACGTGACGTCTATATTTAATCCGTCTCCTAACAGCACCCATTAGATACGTCTCGTTGCTTCATTACGGCATCGCTGCGTGTTCCGATTTTTAACTCGGAATAAATATTTACGCACATATTTCGTAAATGCTAATCCCACAATTCGAGCCGTGGACGAATCGGAGCAGAAAGCACGCGCCGTCACTCAGAAATGCAAATGTCCGTATCGGGTACTGTAATTAGCCATTCTACGCGTGCAGAGAAATTATTAAAAAGACTCCTAATTATTTAACGACAGTCTGTAGTGGGCGACTAGGCATTGGAGCAAAACGTTGAGAATGACGTCATAGTGTTGAGTGTGTGTAGTTATGAGTCTAAATGGGAGTTAACATTGCATAAACAGGTAAGAGTTGCGAGCAACTGCGTAGGACTAAATATCCAATAAATGGTCGGAATCAAAAAATCTTTTGCATAAACATTTTTCAGAAAACAATATGGGAAACACAATTCGAAGTTAAAGTGTTGTTACAGTGTTGCTTGCTGCATAAAATATTATTGAAAAACAACCTATCGAAAACAATATATCATCTCAAAAAATCAAACTATAGGAAGTTTGGTATTAATATCTGATTGATATCATTTCGTTTTCCATTCATCCATAAGTGTATTCGCCAGAGGCAATATGTATTCTGATAGTTTATATTTTAACTGGGTTTCAACTTACACTTCTTTCTAAATGTTAGCTTTGGGACATTATTTCTTTCACGTATTCGAAAATAAACCAATTTCGTTTCTTTGGACTTCTAGAGTTTTTTTTTTGTCATTTTACCACTTTTGCCGAATACTATTCAATGCGTTTCGAAGACAGCGAAGGCCAACCAATGTACTTGGGAAATACAGAATATGTGTGATTAGATATATCATATGTTTCGTATGTTTCGTATTTTAGCGACTTCAGCATTATATTATTTCTTTTTTGAAAATAACGGGGAATCCATTTTATTTATTTTATTTTATTACATGGCCCATTTATCAAGGATTATTTTATAATACGACATTTTGTTTGAATTGTGTATTCAATTCAACACTTACATGCACTACAACATCTTTAACTCTCAAATATCAAATTGGTATTATACTGACGTTCTAAATTGTAATAATATACTTGTAGGTGTATGACACTGATATTGTAAACTGTAATGAATCCTTATATATGTACTTGTCTTCTTGCTCATAACATGTACAAGAATAAAAGATCATTTACGTGTCATAGAAATTAAGCTGAATAAGTCAAAGTCAAAGGATATATCTTAAAATAGCTTTTATTAATATTATATACATATTATTAATGCACGATAATCCATCATTCGTCTAAACGCTTTGGGAGTATGCCACAACATACAAAAAAACTTGTATTTTGGAAATATATATTAATGCAAACTGAATAGTAAAAAAAAAGAAAACAAAATTGACACAAGAAGAATACCAATCAAACTCAACGGAAAAGTAAGTCATGACTTTCTTCTTAATAGCAAAAACGCGCAAAACTTTAAAGAGTGCATTACCTCGGGAATTAAACTCCGTAAATTATTAGTTGGTAGCAAATCGTTATTGTTAAGTTAATCGTTAATTCGTTATTGCAAACGTTTGTATGGGACCCAGAGAAGATCAAACAACGGGTGTATGGGACCCAGAGAAGATCAAACGGGTGTATGGGACCAGTAAACAACGGGTGTATGGGACCAGTAAACAACGGGTGTATGGGACCCAGAGAATACAAGGCAACAAGTCTAAATATCTAAAAAGTAAAAAAAAGTTAAATACGTGTAAAGTAGTCGGTAAAACCTAAAAACGCAAACATAGGTGCTAAAAAAAGTCATCGGATAAAAGATGTCCGAGTGTAAGAGGCTCGGAAATAAAATCGTGGAAGTTAAAACAAAATCGGCGGTCGAAGTAAAAAGAGGGACATTGAATAAATATATGTTTGATGGTTAAAATGGTGGCACAAAACTTATAGTTTCGTCTGCCTGGAGAAGAAATCAATTTGTAATAAACGAATGACCTAAGCGGAGCCCAGCAAGAATTATTTCGTCCTCGCGAATATTTCATTAGTTTTTTTTTGTCTATTTTTTGTCTCTCTTCCTAAACTAAAAGTTAACATTTTGCCACTGGAAAGCCAAAATGTTATATTATAAACACTACAAATCCTGTTTCTTTACAATTCGTCGTTTATAGGTTATAAAGGATTCGTAAAAGATCCGAAAAATTATGACTGCAGAATTGATAAATCGCAATTAGCAGTCGAGTCTCATTGTGGCGTCCATTAAGGTCTTCCTATCTAACTTCATTTCTAAACTACCAAATCCACATTTATCGTGACAATAGGGGATTTAGTACAATTTCATTTGATTTCTACCATTTTTCACATTCAAGACAATTATTGTTTTTAAGCAATAAAAACTGTGAGAATAAACTTTTATTACCGCATTCATGAAGAGTTTAAAATGTTAAATGAATGAAACAGAAGTGATTTAAAGATAAAAAAGGGTTGAATTTTCTTGAAAAAAATAACGTGTAAAAATTTTAGCATCATTCGATAAAAGACTCAGCGCTGTATATCAAAATAATCATCATCACTTTCTACATTGAGGATTTGAAACTGATGTATTCTCCGCATTTGAATATCTTTCTCTCAGATCGTTCATTTCACAAGAATCAAACCTTAAAATGTTTATTCTGCCATTTGGTCATTATCTCCAACGTTCTGTGTCGCAGCCATTTTTAATACCATCCATCACAAATTTTGCACGTATGCTCTCATTTTGCTCCTCACAAAAAGCAGATAAAAATTTGGTTACATTCACAGTAGAAAGTGCTATTTCAGTTTCTCTTTTATTTTTCTCCAGTTTTTTCCTATTTCCTTTGATAATGCTCACAATTTCCTCCAAATATTTGACGGGAAGCATACTTCTCCTCTTCATAATTTCTCCTGTAGCCTGATGTGCCGCTCATAATTATTAGATCTTTGATATTTGAAAAACGATAATTTGTAATAAACGAATCGTAGTCCCCTTCCAATCGTAGGTAAGGACTCGTTTTTTTACGTAACACGTGGCTACACAGGGGGAACCAGCATATGAAGTGTGGGACCAAGTGATCAAGTATTTGTGAAATTACAGGGCTCCGAATTCTGTCAAAATATGCATAAAACTTTCTCAATAATTTGCATATTATATTTCACCTAACACATGATCTGAGGTAAGCAAATCGTAGAAGAAATCCATTTCTCTATCGGGGGTAAATTTGCAAGAAACAAGTAAACGTTATTATGATCAAACCACTAAATTTGCCATTATAACTTTAACTTTCTGTATCTCGTAATCCTATCAACTTCAAATTTCGCACATAGACGTTCATTGTGAACCTCACAAAACACATATATAAAATTTCAGTCCACTCACAGTAGAAATTCTTCTTTCAAAGCTCTCATTTATTTCCATACACAAATCGAAATATGAAAAATAAAGAGAATCAAGGTACATTTATGAATAATCACAGATTATTTACACGGAACATAGTGAATAGAGAGAACTTTTGCAAGAGTTAATGTGAATTAAGATTTACAAGATTGCAGAATTTGAAACATTCTGTTTATTTATTAATTTATAGATTTATATAAATCAGAATTATAAATATATAGATTTTGCAGATTTGGTTATATAAAAAGGAGACAAAAATTCTTAAATGTTCTGAAATATTTTCTTAAAATTTCTTAAATATTGACTAAAAGTTTAATGAAACCAAATATCATGGCCGGTTTCACCTGCTTCAATCTGCTAGCTACTTACTTAATTTCCTTTCCTAGCAGATTTCACGCATTTGTCCAATATACAAACTGTTTGTATGAAGTTCTCCCCAAACTTCGTTCATATCATTCTATATAATATCCTTTCCGCCTTCGTTCTAGCTCTCAGAATGTGAAAACAATGAGCTAATAGCTAATACAAATAAATTCCAACGACACTCTGCAATAATTCGTCGATTTGATATAAAATAAGTTCTTTGTATATCACATAATATTTGATTTTCATAGAAACAAAAACATTCCTTGTCATTGGACATTATAGCACACTTACTACTATGGCGACTTTTGATTATCTGTTTCCTAGATTTATTCTTAGGTTATTCTTTAAATCAGTTCAGCTTCTCCCTATGACATTGACATTCCTATTCCCTCACAGGATCAGGTGTTAGGGTGTTATAACTTTAGGGTTCGAATAATGCATATTTTCTACCGCAGTTACAGAAAAGTTAAACTCTTAAGCATGACAATCAAACATTAGACTCAAAACTTGCCTAACCCTTCCCTATTAAAGATTTTGGGTATGCCTCTGAGAAGAATTATTCGTAATGTCTATTGATTTTTATGCAACAATAAGCTTCCAAAGAAATAGACATAAAACCAAGAATCAAGTTGAACTGTGCATTCGTTGCGTCTTGAAACAATCAGTGATGTCATCATTTTTCGCTGTCTATAATTGTGTCTGTTTAACTTCCGCTCGGATATTGGAAATTTCCTCGTGGAACTTGTCTTCTTCATAAAAAAAGTTTATATCCTTTAAAGTAAAGAATATCGATTCTTTAAGTTTCCCGAGAGTAAAAGAAAGTGAAAACAATAGCTCGTTTTGAAAAAAAATCTAAAAACTGTTATTCTTCTGAACTAAATTTACTTTAACAACTAATTATTATTTTGAAATGCTGTAATACTAGATAGGACTTAAGGTAAGTTTATTGGAACAGGAACAGTGTTTTGAAGTGGAAACTACACTAGACGAAGATGCTGAAAACTGAGCCTAGTCAACTGATCATTTAATAGGCAAAAAGAAGCGTGTAGTAGCTACCATCGTAATATGAGAGCAAGCCAATATCATAATGTCGTCATAAATAGCTAAGGTTGTTTTTCAATATTGGACTTTATTGCTTTTTTAACGACAGTGACAATGAGGGAAAATCCATCTTTCGTAGTAAAACACAATACGTATTACACCCGTCCCTTGTCCTCTTTTCTCATCCTTCCTGGTTCTGCGGCTTCATCCCTCCTTCCTGCCCTATGAATTGCCTTATTAAGGGAAGCAACAGACGTTACTGGTTAATAATAAAACCGTAACGAGGTAACATAAAACTGCAGCTCTGAAAATACCAACGGGGAGAGAACGTCATAAAGAAGACATTCTTCGAAACTCTACCTTCAGCGCGCGTACAGAGCTTTCCGCGTAATTAGCCATAAATGGCTTCTTTAATTATGCGTAACATTTAATTTAGCCGTCGTTTGTGGAAAATTTGCATGCTGTGCTTAGAACCAGGTGCAGGAAATCGCTACGTAATAATTGCATTCAATCATGGCTCTTTGGTGATTTTGTTACTAGTCAGGCATCGCGACGCTCTAAAATGTGAAACATTTCGCTTTAAGATTTAAACAGAGAACGTACAGGTTTGCAAGAAACGAAAAGACGAAGTACTTTGTGAAAGGAGAAATGCTAAACTAAATGAAGGAACAGAAAAAACATGCAAATGATTGTTTTCTCAAATATAAAAGTTATTTTAAAACGCTAAAGGGAAGCCTAGAAGCGAAGACGAAGCATAAGACGTTGCTGGTCTTATTTGTAGAAAATTAAATATTGAAAAGAGTGAAAAGTAAATTTTGACCGAATACTGAGAACACTCAATACGTTATGGAACATCATAATGAAATAAAAAATAAACTGGATAATTTTTCTGCTCTAATTATTTAAACTTTAATTAACTAGATAAATATTTAATTCAGATTTTTGAAATGTTATACACAGTCGTGTCAGAATAATATGACCACCGACATAATAATGGGAATAACCACCCTTGGCCCGGATGACAGCGGCGAGACGGCATGGCATGGACACATATAGGAAGCCCTGGAAGGTTGCCAGATGCACATGTGCCCATTCAGACTCCAGCAGAGCACGGAGGTTCCAGAAATGACGTGGTTGTGGGTCCGCACTCCGAACCTGTCGATCCAAATGGTCCTACAAGTGCTCTTTGAGATTGAGGTCGGGCGATTTCGCCGGCAAAGGGAGAACGGAGGCATCGCTGTCATGTTCCTGGAACCAGTCATGCACCACCTTAGTGACATGGCAGAGCGCATTGTCCTGTTGGTAGACACCATCACCACCAGGGTAAACGTCGAATATGACGGGATGCCTGTGGTCTGTGAGATGGACAGGTAGCCATTGGCGTTCAGGGAACCATCCAGTGGTACCAGCAGTCCCAGGTCATACAAGGAAAACTTCCCCTAGACATGCACACTGCCACCGCCGGCCTGTACTTGACTGACAAGCATGTCCAGGTGTTGGATCTCGTGTGTCTGAGGTCATATCCGCCATTACTCACTTCTGTGGAGTAGAAACCTCGATTCGTCGGAGAAGGCAATCTGTTTCCACTCTTCCACAGTCCAATGATGGTAGTCCCGTGAGAACTGCATTCGTCGTTGCCGATGGGCCTCGGTTAACATGGGCGCCTTTACGCAGCGTCGATTTCGGAGACCGATACATAACATGGTTCGCTCTACTGTTATCTGGGAAACGTACCTGGATGCCACATCGTTCATATGAGTTGTCAATTGCTGCACTGTTGCGCGTCGATTGCCCTTTACTAGTCGACGGAGGCGACGTTCTCCTCTGGGGTCGATGGTCTTTGGGGATCCACAGTTATGAAGTCTGGAGGAACTCGGTGTGCCAGCGATCCATTCTTGGTACACCCTTACTACAACACTTCGCGAACAGCCCATGAAGTCTGCTGTTTCCGAGATGCTTGCACCCTTGGTGTGGTAGCCGATAATCATTCCTTTTTTAACGTCCATCAAATCAATACCTCTGCCCATTGTGCTCACGTTACACACTATGGCTCATCTGTCCTGACCGGCTGCTTATATCTCTGTGTGGTCGACCTTGTCATGTGCACTCTGTGATGCGCCTGGGCGGGTACATTGTGCTTCCGTGGGTGGTCATATTATTCTGATACGACTGTGTATTTCATAAGCAATATTCAAATTTTTAAAATATGTTAATGCGTTTTAAAACATTATGAGACAATAAAATATCGCAAAAAAAAGTAAGATGAGATGAATAATTAAAATATATTAAATATTGTAAGTGGTTTACCATTTAGAGATAAATCACTCTATATTAAAACCACCATATTGCAATATTTTTATGTGCATATGTTTACATACTCACATTCACTACATTATATGTATATTCATTACTATACTTTCAGATACTTCCGTGTTATATGAAAGTAAAGCTACATTCAAAACTCCCTAAATGTTGAAAAATAAGTTTTGTACGAAAATTGTCACTGGAAATAAATTGGTCTCAATCATATTTATGCAAATATAAATTTTTCAACTCTATTCGTTTAATATTTAAAGAATCATGGTATTTGAAACATTCAGCTGCAGCTTTAATATTCATAAGTATTTTTCTCAAAAATTATTCAAAATAAGTATAATAATTGTTAGAGCAAATCATTTATAATAATAAAGATAAGTTTAGAAGTTTTTGTTGTTTAAACTCTGAGCATCGCTTTTCTTTTGCACGCAATGGAGTAAATAACTAGGCCCAATTGTTCAGACTCGGGTTCACTGGACAGATGTCATGAAATGGATGGGAGCCTCCTGCCAAAGCAGTCAAAAAGCTCATGTAATTATTATTTCAGCTTTGTTTTCCATTTTGAAGTATAGTTTTAGTATGAACTGCAGCATTTGCTATTAAATGATCCAGTTTCAATAGTTCTTTAAATATTAAACAGATATTATCCAAAAACGAGATTTAGAGATTTACGTGAGACTTATATTTATCCACAGTAATATTTTTCGTAATAAAACACCTTTTCAAGTTAGGGAGGTTTGAGTGTGGCTTTATATCCACGTCTTAATAAGTTACGCAGTGTTTATCACTTGAAGTGTGATTCTCAAGTTATTTCTTCTTGCCGCGAGCATCTACTTGGCTTTGCAGACTTGTGCAGTTTTATTTATATGTGCAACGGACAAATTACCAAGAGCAACAATAATTCAATTTTAACTTAACGCCATCGCTTCACAAATATCCTAGTTTTGTGTTCATTTTTTTATCTCTCTGCTATTCTATTATTTCTTACGTTTAGGGTTGTTAATATAACAAGAAGATTGCTCACTTGCGTTGCTTGTGAAAGGTCCACGGTAGATATTCTGCTTACTACTTCTTTAAATCATCAGTTACAATAAAATATTAAGCTTTTATGATGCACTCAGCTTTAAATATACATTGCCGATATTTATAATATAGCAACTACAACAATAACAACAACTAATAATAATAATACGAGGCTTTTATACTAAATAAATATATGACAATTACAGCCCAAGAATCACCTGCATCGTATTTTGTGACATCATCAGCGCGATTTAGTAACTGAGTTCTGCGGTAAATCCTTTATTTGTCTTTAAGAGTATAATTAACAACTTTAAACTTAACAGGACATGTCATTGGTGCTTACCCAGAGATAGGGTCCTAAAAGGTTATCATCCATGACTCCCTCCTTTGTATCACAGATGACATAAGCGGCAAATGGAGCTAAGAGACTTCAGTGCTGATATCGGAGCAAGAAACAATATTTTCAGCTCGGCAGCAATATTTGGCTCGATCTATGAGTCGTACATCATTCGCACTTCGTTTTCCCACTTACTGTAAAGTGTTAAGATAGACTAGGCCATCTTAAATTAGGGCTAAATCACACATTTTAAAGCTGTCTATATTTGTCCTTTTGATGTCCGTAGATTAATGAAACTGATATACATGGTATGAGGGAGGAATAAAATACACTTTGTTTGATATGGCTGTAGTTTGCATTTTCTCATTTTTCGAAAGCAAATAAATTTCTTCGTTTGTGTTTTTCGTACCATAAAAAAAATCATGCACACAATAAAAAAGACCACCACTTGTAGTCACATAGCCCATTGTGTGCAAAAAAGTGCTGCTCAGAGGTAAAACAACCAACCAACAACCTAGAAAAGTTATAACATCTGCTGCGTTATTGACAGTGCTCAGGGTGAAGGGCAAATTTTTATATCAAATCTAAGGTCGTGTGAAGGGAGCCGCGCTTACTCCAGGTCCCATAAATTCCTCTGTTGCAGACTATTTATTCAGCTTTTCCTAGTTTCTTTCTGAGTCGTTTGTGTGGGAGGAGCACGTACGATTTTTGCCTTGATCTATGGTTCCGTGGCTTATACGGAAGTTTTTTAAATGAAACCCTGGCCCACAGACCACCACTTGTATAACCATTTTTAAGCATTCACTATTTTTTCTAGTCTCCTGACAAAACTTCTGACTAGTAACCTGGTCATTTAGCCCATTGTGTGCAAAAAGGTGCCGCTCGGGGTTCATTTTTTTAAATGTTTTCGCTAGAACTGAGGAAAATATGTTTGTGCTCAGGTTACATTGGTGCTTTAAGTTCTTCCAAATATTACAAAATAACGATTGGTGCAGTTTGTAGAAATTTTCTGTAAAGTGACATTGAAAGACTTCTTCTAAAGCTTGTTTCTGTCGTTTTCAAAGAAGTTTAAAATTAAACGATGTCAAAATTAATATCAAATTACAGTTAACTAAGTTTACTAATAATTTTGGAAGTAATAAGTACTTGGCTTTAATTCTGTCTTATGTATAAAAATAAAATATATGTAGAGAATCAACATTTGGTCTTGCGAAACTTTCCTCGGAAAAATTTAATGCGTTTCTTGCTAAAAAAATGCCAAGTGAAATAAAACATTTAAAAACTTCCCTCTGATGCACATTGGCAATCTCATAAATGGTATACATGTCAGATGTCGTTAATTATTATCTATCTGATACGACTTGGATATTTTGTTTAGCGCACTACTTCATATCTAGTTATATACTGTATATACATACCGAAGAGCCAAAAGATTATGATCAGCGCGACTTTATGCAAATCGAAGCAAATGCAGGTAAACGAAGGTTCATGTGAAGGTCATGAAACGGTATAAATAACACCTGATACTGAGATCTGTTAATCACTGTTATTCTAGTTCTTCAGATCGGAAAGGCAGCGGACTTAAGAGAGTTTGACAAAGGCCAAATCGTATTGGCCAGGAAATTTCCGAGACGGCAAGGATTGTGGGGTGCTCACAGTCAGCCGTGGTTAGTACCTTCAAATTGTGGTCCGAGGAGAGAAAAACCACGAACTGCCGACAAGGTGTGGGCTGATCATGGCTCATCGATGCTATAGGACTTGAATGCTGGTGACGGGAGAAATATGCCACAACACACAGTACATCGAACACTGTAACAAACGTATCGAACACTGAACAACGTAGCCGCAGGCCACTCCGTGTGGCCATGCTAACCTCGGTTCACCTTCGAAAGTGCCTACAATGGGCACACAAGCATCAAAACTGGATCTTGAATGTTTGGAAGAAGGTCTCTGGTCCGATAAATCTCGTTTCCTGTTGCACCAGGTGAACTGCCGGATACATGTGCGTCGTTTACCTGAGGAAGTGTTGGCACCAGGATGCTCCTTGGGACGAAAACAAGCCGGTGATGGAAATTTAATGCTGTTCTGCTGAGAAACCCTGGGTCCAGTCATTCATGTGCAGGAAACTGTGACGTCTACCACCTACCTAAACATCATTGCACACCAGGTACATCTTTTCATGGCAACGGTATATCCCTTTAGTAGTGCTTTTTTTCAGCAGGATTATGCGCCATGCCATTCTGCCCGGATTGTTCGAGATTGGTTCACGTAACATGAGAAAGACTTCCAAGTATTGCTCTAGCCCTTCTTAAATTCCCCAGACATCAATCCAATCGAGCATCTGTGGTTTGCGTTGGAACAGCATATCCGATCTGCGGCTGCTCAATCACTTAAATTACAAGCGTTAAAGGATCTGCTGGAAACGTGTTGGTTCTAGATACCACAAGACACCTTTAGAAATCTTGTAGCGTCCAAGCCTTGCCGGGTAAGAGCTGTTTTGGCGGCACGTGGAGTGACCAACATCATGTTAGACAGGCGGTCATAATGTTTTGGCTCTTCGGTGTATATCATTATGTTTTAATTTAATCTAACAACTAATAATAATAATAATTTTTACTTCCATTTTATTTTGCAATACCAGGATGTCGTGCTAGTTAATATAATACAAATCACATAAAACAGAAAAGGGACACTTAGTTAAAAAATTCAATCCAGAATTTGAGAAGACTGAGCGCCTTACTAAATTACATTAAATCACAAACTTGTTGCAAATATCTACTGTATGACACACCAGCATTTTAAACATTCAAAATATTAATGAGTTAAACAGTTAACAAACTACGTTTGAATGGCGAATACTTTTCAGCTTCTTTTCAAAAATCAAATCCGTTTAAGTTAATTATAAAAGCGTAAAATTTCGGAAACTTGTCAGAATTTCACAATAAAGGATATTATTGTTTACTCTTTGTTCGTCAAACATTTTCTCCAAACCTTATTTCACAAGTATGTTACTGCAAAATATTTCTTATTTTTTTTATCAACAATAAGTTAATTAAATTATTTCTTTGCTATATTTTATATATATCGTAAGTTTCCTTCATTCTTTTAACTTGTTGTTATGTTTATGTTTTCCTTACGAAATATTAAAAAAAAACATACTTTTTTTAAGCTTAGTTCAAAGAAGAAAGGAACTGAAAGTAGTTTTACTCTGAATATTACAATTATTAATTGAAAAAAAAACTTAAAAATTGTGTATGACGCTCCCCTTCTTTCTGAGGCATTTAGGCACACTGTTCACAACCCTATTCGCCAATCTATAATTATTCATACGGGCAACATGGTCAAACCAGCGGAGTCTCTCTCTGCACAATATGCTGCTTAACGGAGGTTGCCGACTCCTTTGCCTAACCTCATCATTAGTTACAAAGTTAAACCACCTAATACCCAAGATACTGCGTAAGCATCTAGAGTCAAAAGCATCTAGTTTCCTGTTATCTTGTTTACAAAGTGTCCAAGTTTCACTACCATAACTAACCCTAGAAAGAACCAAACTATTATACAGCCTAATTTTAGTCTTTAGGTGTATACGCCCATTTCTCCACACTCTCCATAGATTCTTAAAAGTTCCGGCAGCAATCCCTATTCGTCTGTTAATCTCATGCCGCACACGCATAACATAATCAGTAACCAAGCTAAAGAGAAAAGGAGACAAAATGCACCCTTGTCGAACACCAGAAGTAATGATAAACCAATTGCTACAAGCCTTGCCAACTGTCACACACGACTCAGTGTTATTATAGAGAGCTTTGATTATGTTAACTAACTTGTCTGGTATACCATATGATTTCACAATCAACCACAAATTATGACGATCAACAGAGTCGAAAGCCTTTTTGAAATCAACAAAGCTAGCAACCAAAGGTTTCTGAAACTCTAAACATTTCTCAAGAATCTGCCTAAGTGAAAATATCTGATCCATACATCCCCTACCACTTCTGAATCCACATTGCTCATCACGCAATTGACTGTCAACCAGATTCTTAATTCTATTAAGCACAATCATGGAAAGAACTTTACCTGGAACAGAGAGTAGGCTAATAACCCTATAGTTATCACAAGAATTGAGATCACCTTTTTTGAAAATAGGGATAACAATAGCTCTGGGAAAATCCTTAGGAACCATGCCTTTATTATAAAAGATATTCAGAATTTCAGTCATCCAAGTGGTAACCGAAACATTTCCAGCTCTAAGCATTTCTGTAGTAATTTCATCTACCCCTGGGGATTTATGAAGTTTAAGTTTAGAAACAGCCAAAATAACTTCAGATTGTGTTATAGGGCCAACATTAAAGCCACCAATGCATCTATCATCATTGCAAACAATGGGAATAGAACTAACCGCATTGTTTAGAATGTCACTGAAATGCTCAGCCCACCTAGCCAATGCAGAATCCTCACCTTCTATAACCTTACGTTGTTTATCCTTCAATCCCTGCATACCTGTCCGTTTTCTACCACACAAAACATTAACTATCTGGTACAGCTCTCTGCTGTTGTGCTGTCTAACTGCTTCCTCGGCTTTGTCAGCCAAACCATCAAGCCAAAGATTCTTATAAGCAGCTAACTGATCTTTTACACGTTTATTAAGTTCTCTGTAATGCTTTCTATTAGGACTAGTAGGGTATTGATTAAGGACATTCCTGCAGTTCTTTCTTTCCGAAATAAGCTCAAGTGCCTTATCACTCAGATAATTCTGGCTCTTCTGCTCCTTTTTTTCCTAAAAGAGTACTGTTAGTGTCCAAAACAGCCTGTTTAAAATGATCCCATTCTTCCTCAACTTCAGTAGTAAGCATATCATGACTCTCATAATGACTAAGTAACCCTTCATGGTAAGCTTTGGCTATAACTGGCTCTTTCAGAGCTTCAGTATTAAAAGCAAATTTTTTAACCCTAGCACAACACTTTTTAAGTTTAAGATGCAAGACACCTTTAACAAGGTAATGGTCAGATCCAATTTCAGCTCCCCTATATGCCCTGGTATTTCTAACAGTACTAGACTTTCTTTGCTGTTAATTAATATATAATCAATCATATTCCTATGCAGCCCATCAGATGAAACCCATGTGTACTTATCTATGTCGCGGTGTTTGTAATATGTGTTAGTTATTCTGAAACCATTGAGTTTACTTACCTGTAGTAGACGTTGCCCATTGCCATTGCAGCTACCAATACCAAAAGGGCCAATCACCCCTCCCCAAAGGTCAGAGTCAGTACCAACTTTGGCATTGAAGTCACCAAGAACAAGGGTAATATCTCCTTTCTTGACAGAATTCAAAATATCCTGAAGTTGTTCATAAAACCTATCCTTCTCATCCTCAACAGCATCCTCAGTAGGGGCATAACAGCAGATAACATTCAGGTCTTTAATGCTTGTCTGAAATTTTGTTGTAAGAAACCTTTTATTAATGCACTCATATCCTGGAAGAGCATCACTAGCGTGTCTGCTGAGAAGCAGACACACGCCTTGGTGATGCTTATTGTCGTCCCTCCCTGAAAAGAGAAATTTAAGATTATTTTTAAGAATCTGACCTTTATCTGTCCATCTGGTCTCTTGCAAGCCGAGAATATCTAAATTATAATGGTAGAATTCTTGTGTGAGGACATCAAGAGAAAAAGCTCTGTGCAGAGTCCTCACATTCCAACTACCTATGGGGAGAAAATGGTTAGTAGGATGTTTAAAGAAACTATGTTTATTGAAAGAGGGAATGCCGACAATATCAAACAGCCCCCTAATCACAGACATGGGGCAAAGACCCGTTCCCCCACCACTAAAGGCTGAAGCCATCTACACTGGAAGACCTCTTCCAATGCAGAATTTGACGATGCCAATAGAAGCAAAGAGTTCAGGTGCCTGCGATGACCTCTGCTCAGGATTATCCACCAGCTGCTAAACATATCCTGCGAATTTATACACTTGGGGCTGTCAACCCATAAACAAACAGAAAACACAGCGAAAGATTTTCCCTCCACAGAAGCCCACCACTGCAGCAAAATCAGGATCCATAATCAAGCTCAGAGCCATGTATCTGTCCAGTCCAGTGGGTTTATATGGTCAGCACCAGGACCCTGTGTGGTTGACCACTCCTCAGCAGGGTAGGAAAAAAAAAGAAAAGTAGCCATAGTTGTCCAGATCAGTAGGCCACACTAATCTGGCAGCCCTCCCCTTCCGTTCAGTTCCACAAGAGAGTATCTCTTTTGAAAGGTACTAACGGTCTGCACCACGAGAAGGCGGGGTCGGAATTTAGGTGCTAGGCCTGGCCGGTTCTATGCATCATCACAGGGGATTGGTGCATAGCTCTCCTTCGAGTGACTACCTAACTACCATTTACAGACCAAATTTAAAAAATCTCAAATTCAGTTTTTGAATTTATACTTAAAAATTATAACATTGTTACAAATTTTTTTGTTACAAATAAAAATGCCAATTATGCAACAAAATTATGCAACAATAGGACAATATCTATCACACAAGTTTAAAATTCATACAATATGTAAAACGAATAGCAATCTTAGGTTTGGGAAATAAATGATTTATTTACACACATTATTCTAAAATAAAATTGCCATTTAGTGCCGGCTACTAAAGTAATGCGTACCGTTCAGCAAATCCATTCTAATATTCTATTTGCCATTATACTTTGCAGAAGGCTGTTTCTCTATAATGTAAATTTTTAACATTTGCACAAAACTAAAACTTTTTTTTTGCACTAAAACTTTTCTACATTTTCCATAAATAATAATTTAAAAACATACCTCTCGTGTAGCTGTTTGTTACGGAGGTCTGAGGAAGCATGTTAGTATAATTTGCTATAAAAAATATCTGTAGGGAAGGCGAGAATTCAAAAAAAAAATATTATTATATATAACAAGGAAAACAACTTAAAAAAACTAAATAAGCAATTTATTTTATCTACAATACTCAGTACATAAGACAGAATACTCTATAGGATTATTTACAAAAAAAATTCCAGTACGAAAATTAATATGCTTTGAACATGAATCTTGACATATCAAATAGTTTCCATTTAATGTTAGTTGCAATAGCATAATCTGTAAATTAATAGTGCCGATCGTTATATTATTATCAGATAATCCCGCTCAATAATTATTCATTTGTGGAGTTGATTAATCAAATCAATTTGTATTAATGTTGTCTGTAATTAAAATTACTGATACTGTTATCACAGTTAAATACTAAGAAAATACTAAAAAATTAAGTGAAAATTTTACCACAAACGACCAATATGTATATTATCAGTAGATGATTAATTTTGCTGCGTGTATAATAATGATATCTAGAACAATAATATTTATGAAAAAAAATAGAAAAGTCTTTATCACAAAAGACATTTCACAACCATTTCATAATTTCCTTTAAATAACCAATTTTATCCTTACGATATTTGGTAGGGAATTAAATATTCTACATACTATACATAACATAAATAATGTCTTTTAGCTACATTTTTCTTAACTTTTATCTCGGCTAATACTAATTGTCTTGACAACCTAGTCTAAACAGGAAAGGGTTTTATTTTCTCTGTATCCCAAAGTTGCCTGATATATTTATACGATTTACGCAAGTTGCCACAACTAATGGTTTAATATGATAGTCGTATTCAGGGCTCGAACCCAGATCCCTTTTACCACTAGCCAAGAGTTCTAACCGCTCTGCCACCAGAACGAACAAAAATAACTTACCCCTCAAGGAACCACTTAGCACAGTTGCCTGACAGGAGAGTATCTGTATAATGTGGCATAGATATGTGCGAGAAACTGTAGACCTCAGCAGAGAAGAGAAACAACACAGAAAAGAAAAGGAAACATTCATCCCTTATACGGGGCTGGAAACCAGGGCTCTTTCATCAGTAGCCAAGCGTGCTAGCCACTCGACTATACATATTAAATTAAACTACTAAAACCTGAAGTCACGTTCTTTTCTCAAGTACATCGCTAAATTTCTTGAGAAATTGTTCTAAAAGCTTCAAACTGGGATATGAAGAAAGTTCATTATTGGGATGAAGTTCACAACTTCACGTGCGACGAACGGTGATAGTCTTCGCTTATAATTTATTAAATTCATTTGCTATTTATTCGCATATTACATTTTTCTATACTATATATATAGAATAAACAGTGGGAGCAGCGAAAGCTGGGCAGTCGACAGGTGCGTTACGAGACGAGAGGAGCCAAACATCCAGATTAAGGGAGAACTAAAAAGGGTAACTGCATGTTATATGAATATTGACAGCCAGAAATATACAGTAGGCAATTATAACGGTGATATATATAAATACATATGTGCCCACTGTTGGGCCTTTCTGCTCCTCCATGGAACTGGAAATAAATATCAAAAATAATTAGCATAAAGAAAGTAAATATCTGTCAGGGATATTATTCATCGGTATCCATTAAAACTATTAATAAAACTATATATATTTAGCTTATCGTAACCAAAATGGTTAAACGATAAGTAACCGATATTGTATTCTTTGGCATTTTGGTTACGATATAATTATCCAAAATGGTTAACTAAATGGTTAACCGTAAGTATACCGATAGAAAATATACTTGTGTCAGCTGTTGAATATTTTGAAAAAACACTTGTCTAAAATAATTTTCAAGAATTGATGTAAAATTTAATATTCAATATTTCTTTAAGCTGAAATGCTTAATTTGCTTTCAATTTCCTTCCCATTTCTTTGGCATTACATTTTCCTTTTCAAAACTAGCTTTAAGTTGAGCGTTTTATCAATACTTTCTACATATCTGCGTATTTACTTATCGTGATCACTGTATAAGATGAAAGGGAGCACTTCAAACTTCATTTATTGAACATAAGGTTGAGGGGAGACCATACTTCTTCGAACGACTCCTCCGCCACGCATTATTAAGCCACTTCAGTAACTGACAACACTTTACAAACAAAATTATTGCATTATTAACCTCATGCGATGACCTCATTCAGGCTTTGTTGTTGGTCGTCAGATAACAAATTTCCATTTTCGAAATAAAGAGCGTGTCGGCGGAAAGATTAAAATGACTTCTGCAAACGGTCTTTAACCCCAATTAAGTATTGTATTGGATATCGTTACGAGGTTAGAGATCAGATCACTCTCTGACTTAGATATGGGACATGATATGCAGAGGGAAATAATCGAAACAATGTATTCATATCCAGACTGCTAAAATAAATTAAACCAAATCGAGATATTTGGGGAAAACAAAACTAAACTATGTACATTGGTTTTAACTACGGTTGACCTCAGAAGATTTTAAATAAATCTAGGAAGTATTTTAATGTGAATATCTTACACTGGCACATTTTGATGGATGGCTTTTCAGTTGTTTTTGAATGGAAAAAAAGATAGATAAAATGTAACATTAATTAATTGCACAGTGTCGTAATGGATGCGTGGTCAAGGTTTATTATTTAGAACATTAATGCTTTGGTGTTTTTATTATAATTCATTGTTTTGTTTATTATATTTCTCTTTTTATTTGTTTACTTCATTATTCCTTTCGGTTCGGTTATTATATGCCATTTCTTTTGGTTTATTAAAATATTTATATTTCTCCCTGTTTATTACTCTACCTCTGTATCTTAATTATTATATTAGTTTAATTATGCGTTAATTCTATTTAAATAATATATTCTACATTATTTAGAATTATTTATAAAATTATATTTGATGCTCATTGATTAGTTAAAAGCAGATTGAAAAGGCACTAAGTTGTTATGAAATGTAACTCAATAGGTGGCAACTCTGGCACCAGGGGGGCATTACAATTTAGTGGTTTCATGCAACCGAGATGTCCACTGCAATGTCTCAAGTTATTCACTGTTTCTTTTGTTTTTTGCTTTAAAGACAGTATCAGGATTTTGGATAGATTACCTCTGTCGATATAAACTACTATGATACTATTTACTTAGTTTCAGAATAACTTTGTTACCTGTGAATACATTTACTATAATATTTAAGATTAATAAATTCTTAGCTGCTTATTAAAAAAGATTCATTCAGGAATACAGTGAATTGACTGTATATATGAATGATCCCCAACGGACCGAAATGTTTGGTGAGACATCCTTTCATTCAATATTCAAAGGATTATCTCCTTCTGTTCTTATGGATTCGTAATATGAATAAGAGTTAGGTTTAGTTCAATTAATTTCTTGGATTACATTCATTTAAGATATATATTTTTATGCAAAGGATTTAAAATAGCAGTTATGAAACAAATACTTCGCTAGTCTCGTGAGACTGAATGAGAGGAACTCTTAGTCAATACAAGGAAAAATAATTTTGAAATTCGTGGCTTTGAAAGCAGTAAATCAAGTCAGAGCAATATTATACTGGTTGAAAAAATTAAGATAACACACCTTTTTTCCAACAATTTTCAATTTAAACAACATCTCCGAAGGTAAAAACACATTTTGTAGGAAATATTACATGCAAGTTTCGAATATCCAATCGAAATTGATCAACAATAGCACAATTTCTTTCAGTATGAAAATTACTAATGCGTATAAAAATAAAGGTTGCTACGAGATCACTCCATTTGAAACTGTTGCTTTGATGGAGGATTAATCTCATTATTTCTACTGAGGATATGAAATGGAAAGCTATCATCGTTTAGATCAGTGGTTCCAAAACTGTTCAACTCTGCGGACTTCCAAGCAACACATTGCACACTCAAGGACTCCTCATCCCTCCATTTTTAAATTATCAGAATATAAATTTAAGATAGAGTCAAATAAATTATTTATTGATACCATTTACCATGTTTTCGAAATGTTTATAGCTGTTACAATGCTTTTTAACCTCAATAATTTAATGACTTTTTTTCGAACTTATAATAGAAAGACAAAAATATTCTCACAGATCCCTAGGGTTTTGTGGACCACATTTTGAACACCACTGGTTTAGATGATTCCTTGCAATGACTGTTTATTTGAAGACTTGAAGCACGACAATCGGAGCCGGAGGTAGCAAGATAGCTCGATGTCTCGAGAAAGATGCTATCAACACTATGGGAACAGTTCCCGAGACAGGCACCATTACCAAAAGAGCTGTCCAAGTTTGCTCGAGAGTTACTTCAACGCGAACTGACCGTTATTCGGCTCTAATAGTAGGACGGAACAGTATAATGATTACGCATCAACTGTCTTTCGAGGCTTCTGTAGTAGCAGGTGAAAGTATTGAAAACATAACAGTGTCACGAAGGCTTTATGAAAGTGGACTCTATGCTAGGAGCACAGTGGATTGTGTCCCGCTAAAAGGAACCACCGGAATGCTCGTCTAAACTGGTGCCATCAACATCTCACTAGGGGACTGAATAATTGGCTAATATTAGGTTTTCTGACGAGCCTCGATTTAGCCTACAGCCAGATTCTAGACGTCGTTAAATCTAGGAGGAAAGAGGAATGAGATACCATTCCTCTTTCCTTTCAACATCAGATAAGGGATAGTTATGGTGGAGGTGATGTGTTGGTCTGGAGTGGCATAATCATCAATGGTCGTACTCTTCTTCTGAATTCGATAGAGGCTTCATAACTGCTCAGAGGTAGAAAGGAGAGATCTTTGATGCCTACGTGTGACTTATTAGGGGTTGAGTTTGGAGCTGATTTTCTGCTTATGGAGACAATGCCTTTCCGTATAGATCTAACCTGGTTCAAGCGTATTTAGAAATGAGAGATACCAGCGAATCACCTGGCCAGCAAGGTCGCTAGACTTAAATCCCATCGAAAATGTAAGGGGTGTCTTAGGGAGAAAGATACGCATTTGCACACTGCCAGTAATCTATTCAGTCACTCCACCAGGTAAAATTAGCTATTGTGAAGAATTAGTTTTGTTATCTCATGCCCTTCTGACCATTGCAGCGACGGTGTCAAGTCTGTTTAGCCGTTAGAGACAATAATATTCCATATTGACATCATATGTGAATTTTCTGCAACATCTGAAGTCAGCTTCTGTAATGAACAATATATTTTTGACTTAATGTAATGCGTTCATTTCCGGTGTGAAGGTTCTAGTTTTCTACATATTTCCTCGTTGTTCTAAATTACATTTCTGGGCAATTTTTTTAATTACGTTATATAAAAGTTTACTGTGTTTCGAATCTCAAAGTTTAGTTCAGCTAAAGGCCATTTAAGTGGATTTTAACTTAAGTTAAGGTTTAAGGTTTAAGTTAAGGTTAAGGTTAAGTTAAAGGCCACTTGTCTATCTTAGTTTTAGTTTTGGTTACCATTAACTGTGGGTTGTTAAATTAAAAAGTTAATTATAAATGGATTCTATCAAATTTTGACGATTTCGAAAATCATATACAAAACCACTTGTTCATTCACAATACATTCAAAAAACATTTCAGAGTAAGAGTCTACATCACCTTTTTCCAAAGGGGGCGCTCCCCCCCCCTTGCAGACATTTTCTTGAGGTTTTTAACATAAATTGTTTAAATATATTGAATTCTTCGTAGATTAACGAACATATGTACATTTTGTATATCAATGTTAGAAATCCATGGAAGCAAAATACTCGTAAATTTGATTTCACGATAAATATTATTTTATTTAATTTCATATAAGAAAATATTTGTAATTCCATGGAGGGAGGAGTTAGAAGCATCAGAGGGCTCAAAAAGGTTGGGAACCACTGGTCTACACAGTACCAAGGTGCAAGTTATTCAATGCGTTGATGAGGTGAATACTCTGGTGCTATAATACAATGTTCCTCAACTGGTTATCCAACAGTATAAGGCCAAAATGTACATAATTAAATATAAATGAATGAATGCAGAATTATGTAACATATTAAAAATGCACTAAGCGCTTGTAATTTGTAGAATTTCAACTAAGTCTAAAGAAATTTATAAATGACAGTTATTAAGTTAAAACTGAAACAATTGATAAACAAATCATACACATCGGATTAGAGAGATCCTTTAATGAAATTAACTAAAGCGAGAAAAATAAATTAAATGATTAAAGAAATTGAGAACTTGGCAGAGAGGCAAGATTTTATTAAATTCCAACAACAAATTGCTAATTTCTTAAGCAATACCAAAAAAATAGGATTATTATTTTCATGAGTTAAGCACGCATGCTATCACGAATCTAAGAAGGCAATTAGAAATAAATGAAAAAAAAATCGGAATTAAAAAACTTGTCGATAACAAAAACAGAGAGTTAACTAAATGAAAAGTAAATGACATAATTAACGAGTGTTTTATTAAAAAAACTGCAAATATCGATAAAAGCATAAATAAGGAGCACAAATCAACTTTAGCAGAACGTTAAAAAGCAATGGACATCAAAAGTCAATAGCCTTCCTATTACACCAAAAAACTTGATGTTAGCGATGTCATTAACTTACAAAATGGCAAATATTCTGAATAAGCGCTAATTCGTTAAAACCCATTTCTAAAAATACTCTTTCCAAATTAATAAGTATATTGTTTTGGCAGGAATAGTTTGCAAGTGTATTAAACGTAAACCAAAGTATCTGGTGATAAGAAATCAACAATAATTATAGCCCTATTTTGCTGACTTCTTTTTTCTTTGGGAAAGGTTATGAAAATGCTGTCAACATTAGATTAAACAAGTTCTTGAAATGCTTTCCTTTCGAAAACGAGTTTGGTTTTAGAGGAAATAAAAGGGTCAAAAGCTTTTTATATTACGTTCATAATGAATTAACGATGTACTAAACAATTAAAAGTTGGAATTTATAGATATCACTGAGGATGTGATCACTGTTCCTTCACCTCTCTTAATAAGGAAAAATAGAAAATATAAATGCTGCAGGAAAAGTTATAATCTGGATTTAGTCCTTCTTTTGTGGAAAAACTCAACAAATAAAGATAAACGAAATTTTCACTAAGAAATAAAATATGGAATTCCTCAGGGTCATTTATATTTATTACATTTGTCAATGGTCCTGTACAAAAATTTTGAATGTCATCATTATGATTATGTTATAGATATTGAAGAAATTGAATTGATTTCCATAAATTAAGGAATAGCTTAAAAATCCATTGCATCTGCTGAATTTGAAAACAGGTATATATAAATACTCTCAGTACGAATAACAATTGACAAATGGAATAACACTTTGAATATGACACTAATAAATCTACTGACTTCCGTTTATATCGATTACCACTTTCTAACTCATTCTTCATTTCACCAATAATTCAAAAAGAAGTAGAAAATGCGATTAATTCATTGCTCGATATAAAGAATGTTGTGTTACAGATGGTATAACAGCTAAACTAATCTAAAGGATTTCAGATACAATTGATTCTTCGCTAACTCATACTGTGACATCTCTTAATACAGGTATTTTTCTGCGTAAACTAAAGCAATCTATGTTACTACCACTCTATAAAAATGGAGATAAAAAGATGGAAAATTATTCACCTTTGCCAATATTTCTTAAGGTAAGTTAACTACAAACTTTTTCCCTGAAAGTAATAATAATAATGATAATGTTATTTACATATTCATTTATAAAAACATTACATGAAAATTTTGGAATAAATTCTTTAATGGAAACTACAAGAAGAAAATAAAAATTGAAATGGTGAAAAAAAAAGTACAAATCTAGCATTTCCAAAATATTACCAAAGGTTATAAGAAACGCATCCAGGTAATTAAATAAGTTATATACATATCTGTAGGCAACATTAGCTAGACTAACCGAAAACTGATTTTTAATCAATTATATTGAAGAAAAATTCAAAACCATTACTCTTATTTAAACATTCTCTTAGTTTATGGTTAAATACAAACAGATTGTTTAGGTTCCTGATATCATTTGGTAAGGAATTAAAAATTTTTGGAGCTAGGTAGAAAATTTGCTTTTGACAGATATTTTAAATAAGTTTGAGGGCAACAAAAATTTTACTCAATTCTCTATAATAATATGACTTTACCTTTAATTTATGGGATTCAGATTTTTTGTAAATAAATAGTATGGGCTTGAATGTAAAATATTTTTGACTGGTAGAAGAGAATTATTTGAATAAATATTTAGCAAGGTTCCATCTCTTATTCCATCTCTTTTTTACTATTTTGCTTTGCAATCTAATATCTTCTGTACTGTATCCGTTCATCCTTAGAGATACTGAAGTATCAATTTTTATTTTTCTCACTATTTTCTGAACTATTTTAATTTTTTATATCTTCACGTATTTTAAATTCATTACTCAATGAGATAAAATTAATAAGCTGGAAATAAATATTTTATTCTTCCATAAAAAATACCTACATATATATATATACTAAGTATTTAATCAGTTTTACGCTGTTTGACTAACAGGATGAAAGAGAGTGTTTTCAACAAGACACCCTCTTTCATCTCAAGAAAACATCAAAGACAACTCAAGACATTGTCTTAGACAACTCAAGACATTGTCTTGAGTTGTCTTTTTGTGTCAAGAATTTTTGACACAAAAATCTTGAAGCGTGACTTGTTGTATGCGCATACTTGGGTTGGGTCTGAAGAATGGAGACTCAAAATGCACTCAAAAGACAGTGATTAGAAGACAGTGAAAGACAGCTGTAGAGATTGATCAGCGGCGGGAAGCTCAGTCTTCATCTTGTTACTTAAAGAGCTTAATAGTGATTAAATGTTTAAAAAAATCAATGAGGAGTTGTGGATTCATTTGTCTAACTAAATCGATATTTTTGTCAACTTGGGGGAGGGAGGGAGGTAAAAGTTTTTCGAAGGAATGAAACGTTTTCAAGGAAATTTACATATTGCATACCGTGTAAAATAGCTGGCTGTTTCGCCATTATAAATTCTAAAGTACATTAGCCGAGATTTTCCAACTTGTTTATATTTGAGCAGTTTGCGTATTTGGCCGTGAAAAATAGCAATTTACAATAGAGCCTGTTTTTAACGATGACAAATAAATATTTTGTAACAACAGAAATATACACTGATATTTTTGAAAAGTATATTTGATGCAAAATCGAGGATGGATTGAAATGATCACCTTTTTAATAAAATGAAGGTAATGAAGCAAATTCTTGACATTCAAAACACATCGACTTTTATAAAACATAAACCAATACACACTCTCAAATGATTAATTCTTCTCGAAAGAAGGACAGGGATATTATTTGACAACATGAAAAGAAACGAACAACAGCTAGCTGCAGATAAGTTTAAACGCTAATATTAAAAATAGGTCTGTAAAGTGGCATTGAAATTTTTCTTTAGAACAGAAAGTCGTCCGGGACAAATTATTGAATAAAATTTGAATTTGTAATGTTTTGTGCAACAGGCTATATTTTTTGTGTGCATGTGTTTTACAGTATCAGCTCTTTATTACTTACCAATCGGTTACTGTAATGTAAGATTTGTGGCGTAACTCCGAAGAGTTTTTTCCTTATTATTTTTCTGTCAGCTGTAAGCAAAGTAACGTCTTTTCGACGCTGAAAGGCCAAAGAATTGTTTTCTTGTCAGCTACGTAGAGTGCATCATCTCGCGCAGGCGCAGCTCTTCAGCCCGTAGTAAACACGGCAAGCGAGGAGAAAAGGATCGATCTGCCATCTATAATGCATCTTCAATAAGACTAATAACATCTGCCAGGCGCTGGCTACAAGTTTTCCACTGTTCTAGCTTTAAACGCCAAGCATTTCGACAACAGATATAAATACTAGAGCAAAAAAACTAAAATCAGTCAAACTGTTTAGTTTAATGAGAAGACAAAGATTAAAGTAAACCTCAGAGGAAACAGAATTTAACCATTGTAATGTGCAGTTTAACATTTCAAAAATCATTCATTCTATAAATCACTTATTCTTTCTTTTACATGCTACAGTTGCTTCTCTTGCTGTATGTCCCCCCTTTTTTTGCTAACATTCTCCGCTCAAGTGCACATCGAAACTGTTCTATGGCAGTGCTTGGGGGAAGTGCCATCTGAATAAATATATTGATTTCCGGATGGCTTACTGGGAATAGGGATCTGCTATTTCTGGAATACAGTAAAATGTCGCATGCAATATTATAGGCGTACAAGGTAATGGTAGCATTAGGAAAAGAACCAATATAAGCGGCTGTTTCTGAAGCACTGTTACGCTTTAGAGCACAAACGATTTGGATATCATTTTAATAACATTTCTTTGAGTTATTACTTTTTCTGTTTTTTTCCCCCGCAGCTTTAAATAATCTTGCCTTTTCCCTTTTAAGATTTTCTTTAACGCTGCTTGACAAATCTTCTCATTTCACGTTGAGCTGCTGTATACTAAAAAGATGCCACAATAACAACAGGTCCAGGACAAACTTTATACATTTCATGGTCAAAGGGAAACAAAAGAAAAATCATCATCATATTTAAAGTAATAATCATATATTTCCCTGGGGATATAATGAATATAGAATATAAGAAGGGCTGAAAAATGCTTATCTACGCAATGAGTCTGAAGCCTTTCCTTAGAAATATGTCATAAAAATTCCAAAAGCATTTTAAAGAGGAAACAGCATTTGCAATAACTAACGTAATTTGTATACAAAGAAATCATTTATTATATATAGTGAATATGAAAAAATATGATTTTTCGGAGGTGCTTAAAACTTTTATAAATTCGGCAAGAAACATAAATAAATATCACTTAATATTGAAGACTATATTTATGTGCATAACAGATTGAAAATCAATAACCATGATGGAATAAATTGTCTGATATCTCCGTAATTTCAGACAAATACTTACAGTTCAAGAATTTTGTTTTACATTTGTTTCGCCCAAACCTCCCTCAGCGAAAGTTTTAAATTAATTTAATTAAGTCAGAATTTAAAGCTTCTTAAACTAAAAGACTAATCAACGAAAAAAAAAAATCACTTTCGTCTCGATCAGTAAAAAATTATCTTTGGCATGTCTGATAGATGTTAGACAACAGATATATCCAAGAGGATACCGCGAAGAAATTAAGGTGCCTATAAAATTTAAAAAATAAATTACAGATAATTTCTTTTTTAATTTTGTTTTTAATTTTTGAATGATAAGCATAAGTACAAGCAAAGAAACAATTGCTATATTTCTAAAGCTTTGAAAAGAATCTGCCATTGAGCTTGTTCATTTTTGTTATGTTAATAAATCACTTAGTTCGAAATGAAATAACTGTTCAGATTATCCATATGTAATGAAATATTTCGTTGTATTCAAATTGTATTAGTTGTTACAAATAATTTTTCCTTTTTATAAAGCTTCTGGAATTTATGTGATATATTTTTAAAGACCAGACTTAGAAAATATCATTTTATATATTTTTGGTAGTTTTTCCCTTGTACTTTTGTTTTGGAACGGAAAAGTGCATTGCAGTTTAAAATTCGCGAGTTATAAGATATAATACTTAGTCAATTATACTTATTGCGTTCTATTTCAAAATTTCCATCAGATACGATTAACAAACTTAAAAGTACTGTACGTAATAATCTATTTAAAAACAATACAAATATTAATATTATATCTTCGAAACATTTCTTAAATATTAGATTAGAGACAACCTTATTTTTCAGTCTAATTAAGCTATCGTGAGAAAATGCTGACCATTGGCGTTGCAAATGAAAATCCAAATTAAACAACAACTAACAATATCGATCTTCTCATAGGCCTCCTAAAAAGCAAACAAATAAAAGTATAGCATACCAATGGTGAAATCAGTTATTGAATTCATATTAATTTCAAAGGAAGAGAGAGCCCGGCAATTTTTGTGCAGTAGGTAGGAGATAGCAGTTTTGGCGCCCTGTCTTCCTTTAAAGTTAATATCAATTCACTGATCAGTTTCATCATCTGTATGCTATATTTTTATTTTTTACTCTTTAGGAAGCATATAAGAAAATTATTTTATTTTTAATTTATATATTTAAATTTTGGTATTTAGTTTCAAAGTCGCAGCCAACCTTATCATACTGCTTCAAAAACTGGAAAATTGCTATATTCTCTAGGCATCTCTGCAAGTCTATAGCATTACTGATAAAGAAAAGATCCCCACTGAATGATCCTCCTGTTTTTCGAAGGGTGACGGCACAGGATACATAGCAAGAAATAACTAGTGGTATTCTCGGCGCAACAAACTCTCTTAGAGATATAATTCTTTGAAATAGACTCCCGTGAAATTTCCTTCCTCTTTTTCCGTTGTAGAAAATAAGATTGGGGGTAGGACTTGAGGTTGTCAATGACACTTTCCACACCAAACTAATTTGACACCTAACTCATTACTCCGAACCTTTAAGTTCAAAAGGTATAGAAGTATCGTTTTTTACACTTCTGTTTTTGGAAGAGAAGTAGGAGAGAGCTAAAGATCTAATAACCTCTAACACTCAAAGCGTCTCAAGCTTTGATTTGACGCATATCTCTTTAATCTCGGCCCTGGGATTAGGAAGATCTGGTGGGACAATCATTTCCACATTTTCCTTTTTAAGGGGAAAAAAATCGGAAGAGGAAATTTTCCTTTGCCTTTGATACTCCCCTCGTCATTAGTGCTTATTTGACATATAACTGGTAAGGTTTCAGTCATCAAGTTCAAATTATGTAGTAGAATGATCGTTTACATATTTTTTTTTTCCTTTGTTGAAGGGAAAGAAAGCAGGAAAGGAAACTTTTAATACCTCTGACATTCCTCACGATGCATAATCTCCACAAAATTCCTCACTCTGCCCTCGGTCAGAGGACGCATTGTAAGATTTCTTAAATTCTTCTTAAGCCAGTAGCGCACGAGGCTTGTAATCTGCAGTTTCCCATTTCGATTAACACCTGTACGAGCTTTGAGATTAATCTCCGCAAAACTCATGTTCTGCCACGGACAGTAAGGGACACAAATGAGCTTGGAAAGGCAGACGCCAGTCTAATGGGACGTTAAACCTTGATTCCGTGTGTAGGAAAGCCATACCCTATGTACATTAAAGAACACTCTGGATGTTCTTCGGACGCTGAACAGAGGCGAACATCTGTCTCTTAACAGCTGTCCAGTGAATGTCCTTCCCCCAACCTTTTCTGAGCCTTCGGGGTCTTTAAGACCTGCCCATTGTGTGAAAAAAAGTACTGCTCAAAGGTAAAACAATCTAACCCAATCATCACGATGCAATATTTTATTTGACAGATGACTTTCTACTTTCCGCCCTCGGGCTAGAAAGATGTAGGACAATTGTTTTTACATTTTTCTCTTTGCTAAGGGTAAGAAAAACCGGGATGGTAAATATTTTGTAGCCTATTACACTCTCCACGTCAGTAGCTTTCATTTGACACATAACTGTTTAGCCCTCTCCTACTCATTGTAATACATGAATCGATAATGCGAAGACTGTCGTAGGCTACCTCGGCTTGTGCCCACACCTTTCCTCCACCCATCAAAAAAAAAAGAAGTTGGGGAGGGAGGGGAAGACGAAATTTCAACGGGAGTTGATCCCAAAAAATATCGCAAATTAGGATTGTGGCATCTACTATGTCTTGGGGGTACCTCAAATCACGAGGGCGAGGGCTGCTCAGTCGAGTGTGCCAGGCTTGTAATCTGCAGTTCCCTTGTTCGAGTCGTGCCTAGGCCATCATTTTGATTTACCCGCAGAACTCCCTGCCCGACCTCTGTCAGTAGGGACACCGTTGGGTTTGAAAAGGCCGCCGCCCGTCGGGTGGGACGTTAAACTGTGGCCCCTGTGCGGAGAGCCATACTCTGTGCACGTTAAAAAGCACGTTGAATGGATTTTATATGAGGCTACCATTTGTCTCCCACCAGCTGTCATATGGATCCCTTTCCCCCCATCCTTCTCTGAACCCTCGGAGTCCTTGTGACCTGGCCATTTAGTCCATTGTGTTGCTTTAGCAAAAAGTGTCACTTAGAAGTAAAACAATCCAACCCTCAAAACACGCCCCCCCCCCACCCTTCTTTCTGCTTATAAAGAGGAGGAACGGGAGTCGATCTTTACCAGGCAAAAACAACGTACGTACCCAGTAACAATGTAGTCCTGAAGATTATTGTAATGACAATTTGAAAAATAAAATTAAAATAAAATGTATTCCTCACCCTAAAAAGAACAAAATAAAAATGAAACATATCGATTGTGAAATGACTCACCTAATTCGTATTCACTTCGACGGCATATACGGCACCGATTTACCTACTCAACAAAAAACGCCTGCGCCTTATTTTCTTTTGAAGTGAATAATAATTCAGTCAAGATTTCGCCATCGGAATGTTTTAGTTTTATTTTGTCCTTTTTGGGGTGAGGAAGATAAGTTTTTCTTTCATTTTAAATTTATATTTTAAATTAATTTATGCACAGTTTTTCTTCCAGAATTCATTCATGGTCCTGATAACAATTTTCCTATGTGGCTGTTCAGAAACGGTACAATATTTTATTAATTCAAAGGATATTCCTGGTATCTCTTTCACATGTGTTGTCAGCCTTTGTATCCACAGGTTTCCTGACACTTCGATGGTGTCCTCAATCTATTATGATTTTCACATAGTCGTCGCCACTGAAGTTTGGAATATAAAGACCCTTATATAAAGACTTTAAAGAACATTTGTTCAAAATATCTACTGTAATGACACAGCGTCTTTCTAAAACGTGTTACATATGAATCTTTATTGTTCATACTCCGTAACCAACCGACTTAGTCCACATTTTCCTTATTAGAATTATAAGGCAGGGTCCTTTACACATTTTTGATGTTTTCCCACTCCTCACCCCTCCATTTATTAAAGTTGTACACTTCAGTCTCTTTCCCGGCCTCTCTGATTGTATACGATTATATTTCTACAGTTATTATAAGCCTGCATATTTATAACATTTACTTTCGCATTTCATTTAATAATCGTTAGTTGATCCAATTAATTACCTACCGATTCATTTAAACTAATTTTTCATCCAATTAATTTTATGAAGGCTATCAACAATTACACGATGAATCACAATTTTATAGAAAGGGAAAAAAGACAGCATAATAAAATGAAGGAATTTAGTTTTCAACGTAAGTAAACAAGTAGAATAGTTACTCTGTGTAAGGAATTGGTTGCCTGTTGCTAATTTCAGTGAAATGCGTGTTCTCTGAAAAGGTAGCCTTTGTACCAAAACAACTTTATTCGCTTAAGTTTAAACATTATCTCACCCCAATATTGAAGAATGCTTATACATAAATCCCATTAGGTATGGAAAATTAAACATCAAAATACATGATACTTCTTTTTTCTCAGAGCGTAAAAGACGGGATGCTTCTAAAATTTTCTAACCTTTTTCAGCTTTGCCAACAGTTTCGGTCTCTGCACGCAAAACAGCGATTAGTAGACACAGTTCTTGATTAGATTTAGACAGTTTTTTTTGTCAGAGAGAAGCTATTCTCTCCGGCTCTCTGCACATCACTGTTACCCTTTTGCTATAGATAGTGGGATAATTATTATTATCGGATACTAACATTCATGCGAAATGGAATAAACGTTAATCCTTTCATTAAACGTAATAGAATGATTCGGTTACAGAGAGAAAAGCTAATGAAATAAAATAAGAAAAAAAAGAAACGTTTTCCGGGTGTTAATTTAGAATGTTGAGGAAAAGCAATCATATTCTCCCTCTTGAATGGTTCTAGTACTTATGATGATGATGATCATAATGAAGATGGTGCAGTCAATTTCCAAATATTTATTATTTCAAATTGATCTAGAATTATGTTGTTTAAATTGAAACGACACTGAAAAATTAGATGTTCTGAATGGCTTTCAGTAAGAGTTTACACAATACACGAAACCAGAATTATTGAGAATAAAAGCCACAGGAAAAGAGGAAAACCACAAAATCGAAATTGGAGGATTGACGGTCTAATGTGTAGCTATAGCATGTTTTACTGCAGTTGAGGCAACATAGAGAGCAAACCTTTAAAAAATTCACAGGACCTCGACAAACGCAATGAAGAGCGCTGAAGACAACATCACGGAATGCTTCCGGAAGTCTAATTCGACGTTGCATGGAGTAAAAAGCGAAAGAATTCATTTCCTTATCGACTTTCAAAAGAGTTTTCAGGATGTCATTTTTACATTACCAAGAAATACAATAAAAGACAGATGTTTGGGAGGTTATTAAATAAGTTTCTGAACTCCAAGTCCTGCATACTAATGCTTCGAGTTTCTTTCTTTTGCCGGAATGGATTCAAAATCTTTTCCGAGTAATATGAAAGTGAGGCAATCTGCAAGCGAAAGAAAATATATTAGAAGTTGGACGTCTTTTGTAAGAAATAAATTTCGCATAGTGCTTCTCTTTTGAAAGGTAAATAAAAAAAAAGAATACTTGAATTTACCATAAATAACTGCAAATGCGTGTGAACACTTATTGTTCCGTCACAGAATGTGTATATTTTTCTCAAAACATTTGCCGCTGCAATTTTGTTCGAATGACTTTCTTCAAATGTTTTTTTTGCCTTTTATTCATTTCAAAAATATGAAATCTTTTTGATAATTCCACTGATTTATTCAGGCTACTACTTTTATATCAAAGTATTTACCGTAGTGAAAAAACATTTACATGCCCTAGAATCATTCTAAAAACTGCTTACCCTCTGCTAATAAATGAGGTTGATTCTTCGATTCAAAAATTTCATTAATAAAGTGTATGCATTTATCCGTGCTGTGATGAAAGATACAGTAATCAGCAGCTGAAAAAAAAAGCATGATTTAATAGTGAAACCCTTGTCAACATTCAAGGACGTTTTCTATTTCAGGTCAGAATCGATTTAAGAAACGCACCGCATAGCAATCACGAACAGAAAGAAAAAAAAACTCCCTTTTTGATCTATTCAGTATGTTGTTTTCACCATCTGCAACGTACAGACACAGATTAGCATCCCATTGTGAAGAATAATAGTCTTTGAAATCCTTTACAGAAACATTTATTTTTCAAGAAGAGAAGGCAGTAAATAAGAAGTAATCTTAATGTAGGAGATCCGGGAGCCTACTAACCTAAACATTTGTCATTTTGAGCAACATAACAACAAGGAGATGTTATGTTAGATTGTCGTTTTATCTCTGAGAGACACCTTTTTGTACACACTTTGCTAAATGGCCAGGTCACAAGGACCCTGAGGGCTCAGAGAAAGTTCAGGGAAAGGGACCCATAATTATCACTTGTTAGGAGACAGATGGAATATCAAGGCATCCTACGTGCTCTTAAAAGAGGCACAGGGTTGATTCTTCTGCACAACGAGTCATGGCTTAATGTCCCACTCGACGGACTATAGCTTTTCCAAGCCCATCGGTGTCCGCTCCTCATCAAGGACAGGTGAGAGTTCAGCGGAGATAAATCTCAATGTTGACTCGGTGGTACACGAACTGGGAATTAAAGATTACGAGCCTGGAGAGCTACCGATTGAGCAAACTCTCGTTCCTAAAAGAAGAGGAGATAGGACTTTTGAATTAGAATACAAGGCATGAAGTGGGCTCAAAGTATTAGTATCAAATGGCGCTCAGATATGGAAATGAGAATGTGGAACTGTTGGCGTTGTCCCAGCTCGTCCTTGAAAGTAAACCATAAGGATTGTTCGTCTTTTCATTACAAACAACGTTAAAGACCTTAATCCAAGTTCAACTCCAATAAATTAATTTGCAAATAAATTGAAATATTCACTGTTATACATCGTCTTATTGATTGTGGAAATACAATAAATACAAAACACAAAAAAAAGTGCATGAAGACAAATTTCGTTTAAACTTGACCTACTTTAAATGCTTCCATATAATAGTTTTGAATGGTGCTATACGTTGCAATCCTGATTGAAAATGTTACTAAAACTGAAACTATGAATTTTATAGGTAAAACTGTTCTGTGTTTTAGTTCACCGACTGAATAAATCTACAGCTTGGTACTAATTGAATAAATCTACAGCAGGTCTCAAATGAAACTCTAACTCCAACTGAAGAACCATTCATCATCTGTAGATATCGTTACATTTACATAGAAGCAAGTCTTGCAGCAGGCACAGCAAAAATTTTCTGTATTGCTTTTGTCTCATTTTTTGGGAAATATCGTTTTATACCTAACAATTTTATGCCGAAATACGTTTCTTTGTTACAGTGTTATAAGCATTTGATATTTCCAAAAAATACAATTAGTCCTCCCTTAACACGGGAGAATCATGCCTAAAGTATGTCATGTTGTACGAATTTACATTTAAGCGAAAAAATAAATCGAATCCGTGCAACAAATGAGTGTTGGGGGAGAAATAATAAAATTTTGATTAAAAAAAAAGTAATGTATTATATATGTGTTTACACAACAACAGTAATTATCAGTAAAAACAATACGTGTGTATACGAAAAATCAACAGTTTTGATTATTGAATATTTTAAAATAATTTCTGGTAATTATTTGAACGTGATTCTCGCAATTGACATCTATGTGTTAGGGTTTCTGAAAAACTCGGGTTTTTAGGACTTGGCGAGTACAAGTCCCAAATTTCGAAAACTCTTCGAGTCCGAGTCGAGTCCGGATCTAAATCTAAACTCAAATCAATAAGCGAAAACGTTTAATATTTTGGAGTTCAATAATAATTCTCATAGCTGAAGTCTTTGTAACAAAATAAAATTACTAAAATTTGTTAAAATTAGAATTATTTATTATATTGCAAGAATTTCAACTGAGATTTGTGGTCGTGCCAAGAAATTATAAAGAAAATGTACTCAAATTTATTTATTAATCAATTCATTTATTTTCAAAAATTAAACTTTAAAACTAGATATAACTATCTGAACATTTATTTATTTCAATTTAATTGCTTTTTTTCGTCTTCAGGTAGAAATATTTGAGAAATACTAACGAATTAAGAGACTTGTCAGCAAGTCTCGATCTGGTTGTAGTACAGAAGCTGCCACTTATTGAAAATGTTCTTTCATTAGAAGTTGAAGTTGGTTTTATGGAGGAAAGTGCGTTGTACAGGTCATCAAGATTACTTGTTCGTTTTCCAGTATTTCTGAAAAGCAAAAATTCTTGTTTAAGTTTGCTATAAATCTCGGATTCTTTTGGAGTTGGAGGTTCAGCTGCGTTTTTCAAAATTAAATCAAGTTCTTCCTCCATTGTCAAATTTTTTTGATTTTCAACTATTATTAATTCTTGGTCTTGCGAAGCTTCCGTTGATTCATTATTATCTTCTTTTTGGTAAAGTCATTTTAATAAATGTGTGGCTAAGTCCAAAGCCTGTTTAGTAGGTAAAAATTTTGGATCTTTAAGCGCTTTGAACAAATCTAAAACTAACTCAAGTTTGTGACCCAGTTTAGCTCTGATTTTTTCTTGTAATATTCCATTTTTAATGGAAGACAATCTAAAAAGCTTAACCACTTTTCGAATGTTGTTAATTATTTGATGGATACTAACAACTTCTTCCATACCATCCTCTGTTGTTGTTCTTATTTCAATATCCGCTCCATCAGCAAAAACATCTTCATTCTCATCTTCACTATTAATTAATTCCTCTTCTTTTTCGCGGTTTGATTTTTTTCTTATATAAAGTATCGCACACTCCAAGATGTACTCCATGATTGAGGCACAATTGATAAAATTTTGTGAACTCGTGGACTCGTCGAGTATTAGAGTCGAGTCCCGAATCCGAGTAACTAGCCAAATACTCGACGAGTCCGAGTCGAGTCGAATCGAGTACAGAAACCCTACTATGTGTACCTATGAATATGCTTTGTACGCAGAAATTATTATATAATTAAATTAACTGCATTCTTTTCAAATTAAAAATATTAATACTGTACACCACCGATTATTAAAATTCAGCGTTTTCAGAAACTGCTTTTTTTATGAACTCTGATTACTTTGTTATTTAATATTGCAATATTTCGTATTGAGCACACAATTTATTCAATTGGTACTTCGGGTTAAAATGAATTTCCTACTGTAGAAAATCATATTGAGCGATATTACTTGTATTTAAGAAGGATAAATGTCATCATCTTTTACATTTATATTTAAGACTCTTATAAACGATGCAACTTTATCTTCAGCTCTTCTAACATTAAAACGTCCCATGGCTGAGTGGTTAAGAAGTTTATGCTACCGATCAACGTTCAAGCCCGGTTAAGGCATGGATGTGTTTCTTATTTTGTCATTTCTGATAAGGTCTTACCTTCCTCACAGATTTTCTCTAGGACGTATTTTACCAGCAACATCTTGTCAAACCTTTGTGGAAAGTAGCTGGTTGAGTAACATATTATTTTTAATTTTTTCGAACCTTAAAAATAAGATATAACCTGATTTGCACTTTCCCTTCCATTTCTTAAGAATAAAAATGTAAAAAAACCTACGAAAAGGGAAGTCTTTGATTTCGATAATTTTTAATCTTTTTATCTGGAATTTCGCAAAGTAAGCTATCTTTACTATAACCTATTTTTTATGTTCATATATATTTTTAGTAAAATAATGATGAAACAAGAATTGCTAATTGTGACTTCCATTTACCTTCAGTTGAATAAATTTAATTTCTTCCGTAAACTTTACCGTCGCTTGTACTTGACTTTAATGTTATATGCTATATTCCAACAAATTTATCTGTTTTCCACCACCGGTAGCGAAATCAGCTACTCAAGTTTGCAGAAACTTTGCGACGCTAAGAAAGTTACCAACAAGTTAATAATTATCGACAGATCCAAGGTTTCGCAATGCAGAGAATGCATGCTTGACGAAAAATAGAAGCAACCCTAATGACCATATCGCTGTATCCCTTCTTAATAAGAAGCCATAATCCAATAGCGCTGGGCGAGAGTACATTCCCCCGACACGTGACATTTACTGTAGCTCTCTTCGCTCGCTGCTGACATATTTGCGACGTGGCGGCACGGAAAGAAGCGAGCGGGTCATTAGAGGTGGATTGTAAGCAATTTAAGTCATCATCAATCATCGTAGATTTAAGCCTAACGACCAGAACTTATCTGCTCGGCCTCGGAATTATTTGCTCGCCAAGCGAAGTCGAGGCCGAACGTGGTTTTTCGCTTTCCCTATCTGATATTTGTTCTCAAGTGGTTGATGTCAAGAGCCACGGTGGGTTTTGTGAGCAATTATCGTGGGCTCTGTGGTTAAAAGAAATGCGCTATTAATAAAAATTGCATTGATGACAATGTGAATGTGGCGTTTCGGATATCCCATCCAATGAAATTACTCTTATGCACAGAGAAACGATATTTCGTGCCAAGGTAACCACACCCAATAAAACATAGGCAGTTTGAACCATAAGCAGCACTTGTAACTTACTATATGCATTTGATAAGATTTCCCCTTAATTTAAAAATGCACGGATAGGATAATTATACTTCTACTACATATTTATCTGAAACTAAAAAAAAACATAAACAATTGCAAGATACGCAATATTGATAAGGGAAGGATAAATGTTGCTCCTTGATGTTCTCATAAACAATTGAATGAACAATTAGAATGTGCGATGTGGAAATTCGATAAATGAACCTTTATAACAATAACAAGTTATGTTCTTTTGACTCGTATTCTTGTAAATGCTAAAGACGGTGCAATTTGGTCCTCCAAGCATACGGTAATTTTCATTGTATATTATTCATTTCGCCAATGCTATGTAGTCTATCATTGCAAAGCTGTATACTAAAATACCATTCAGCAGAATATTCCATCATTCTCTGTTTTGATACACAATAAATGAAGAAACGATTTTTGCTGCGTTACCTTCATGTTTCTGAACACCCAAATCGTTTGCCTCTCTTATCATCTCCCTTCTCGCAAAACGTCTAAAAAACGTAAACGTAAAAAACGCAAACGTTCTTACGTCTAAAGAGTCTTTCTTTATATCTTCTTCTTTCTTCTAAGTTTCAAAATAAATTTTTTATGATTGTATCACAAATTCAGGAGACATTCTAAGGGTATGTGCATGCAGTGAAGTGGGTGCAATATTCAGTTTTCTTCATTTTAGATAGTGTTCATCTTCGCGTGATAAAATTTATTAAGATAGGAAAATAAGAAGCACCTAGAAGGTGTTTCTCATTATCTTCAATCGTTTCAAAATATCCGCAAAAGTAAAAACTCTGATAGATACGAAAGTGTGACTTGCAACATAAAAAAAACTCAAAAGGTTTATGTAAGAAATTGGTCAGGGATGTCGCAGGAGGGTGTTAGAATCGCCTTCAATTTTAGCTCCCTAAGGCAAAAATGGGTACGCCGTAGCAAAAAGGCTCAGGCTGGCACGAATTCCGATATTCCCTCTGTTAATATGGTATATCCGTAATGATTATTATACAGTGTGAGCAAAAAAGTCGTTGTGCACCTAATAAGGAATGAGAGATTCGTACCTGTACAATTACAATAAAGTTGAAAGTGTGTCCCGAGCGTCTCCAGACATTTAGTGGTACGCCGAACTGTGTTCTTGAAGACGTCGTTCATTACAGCACGGTCCACATTCCGAATGTATTCTGCGATGGTCGTTTTCAATTCATCAATTGTGCGGGAATTGTCCGAATGCACAGAGTTTTACATCGCACCCCAGAGATAAAAATTGGGCGGGGAGAGATCCGGAGATCTTGGAGGCCAAATGTTTTTCGAAATGATTCTGTCCCCAAACACGTCGTGCAAGAGTGCCATAGAATATGCGATGTGTGAGCCATGGCGCCATCCTGCTGAAAGTAGGCCCTGTTAATTTCATCTTCTGACAATTGCGCAAAGTCACAGTATCGTTGGGAGTTGACAGTCTCAGAGAGAAAAATGGGTCCGACTATGCGCCTATGCAAAATTCCAACCCAAACAACCAATCTTCTGATCATGCAGTGGCGACTCGTGGAACTCATAGGGATTATGTGAGGACCTGAGGTGTGAGATTTGACTGTTTACGTAAACTGACAAATGGAAGTACCCCTCGTCTGTGAAGAATGTGACATCCAAAATGTCCTCTCCTTCACGGTCAAGGAAGTCTACAAACCACCTGCAATGCGCACTCCGCTTACCCCTATCAGCAAGTTTTAATTCATGCACGGATGTTATTTTGTAAGGGTGTAGGCCTAGGTGTCTTTTTACAGCCGTATGGGCCGTGCCATATGAAACACCAAGCTGCTGTGATAATCTCCTGATGGACTTTTTCGGACTTCGGAGCATGCGGTCTGCGATATCCAACACTTTCTCCTCTGTCAATATTGATAGCCTACCAGATCTGGGCGTGTCACACACGGAACCGGTTTCTCGGAATTGCTGAATCAACTGCCTCACTGCATTGCGATGGGTCAGCTTGGTTTCCGGAAACTGTACCTGGAATCGTTGTTGAACGTCTTGTGTGTATTCTCCGCCACACCGAAACACACGTTCCACAAGGAACGTACACTCCTCAACAAATAACACCATTGCCACAATGTACGTATACAGTGACTGACAGCTTGGCGCAATGTGGTTCACTGACTGCTTGGCAGGCAGGCGACCACGACGCGTCTCTCCCACTAACGTCACACTAAAGCCATCACATGTCCATAAATGTCTCGAGATGCACTAGACACACTTTCAACGTTTATTGTAATGGTACAGATATTCCTCATCAAGTGCACAGAGACTTTTTGATCACCCTGTAGTATAAAGCAATTTCAGGAGAAGTCAGACCTCTGTGGCAAGCAACAGCTTGGAGGTAATTTTTCAAACTTTATATGTAAAAGATAAATTATATTAAAACATTAACAAGGTACGACATTTTTTGGCAAAGGGAAGTGTTTCAAAGCAATCCAGAATTAGGCTTAAGTCATTGTCTGATGAGAAAGTCAAACAGGTCCATCATTAATTCTAAAGCAGTTGCAGTATATTGGCCACTGAAGTTCAACTTTGCACAAAGTTCTACGTAAGAAATGCAAATTATCCTGGTATATAGATCTCGGAGGTCTCGAAGGTACAAGTTTGTGATTGAAACGTTAGACTGCATAGAAAGAAACCCGATTTTTAGACAACGTCCTTTTTTCTAACGAGTCTACATTTCACATCTCTGGAAAGGACAATCACTGTAACGTCCTCAGGCGGAATACAGAAACCCACACTCCGGTCACAAAATTGGGTCCGAATTATCCCGAAAATAAACATGTGGTGCGGACTTATGGAGGAACTGGAAGAGAACCCCACACCGCTATTTGTTTGTAAACGAATTTCTGAATGACAAATTGATTGAAAACTTTATGGTCTTTTGTAATTTGACTTTAATTTTACTCACTTAATTATTAATTTCTTAACAATAACTTTTGCAACATTCAATTTCTCATTTTGAATTTTCCATATCTTTGGATTGGTCGTAATGAGGCAATTTCTTGGTTCCTATATTTTTTGTTCGGAAATATCCTTAAAATTCTGTTTGTCAGGCTACGTTAAATTGTTTATGTAGTTTGTGCACTACCATTCTGGGCTTTCCAATGTTAAGTGTCTAAAGCAATGTTACTCTTGCCAATGTCATATTGGAATTAACATGGTTTAAAATTGAATACCATTTTGATATTCAGAATCGCAAGAGGTGCATTAAAATAAAGGTAAAAATTAGTAATAACTTTTTGTTTGGCAAACCGATTTCCTGAATTGATATCATTTTTTTTCTTTTTTTTAACGAATTTTAAAATGGATGAAGTTAAAAAGTCTTCCTGAGAGTTTCTCTGGGAAAAGCACACGTGACCTTCCTAGGTACGGATAAATTATCCTATTTAAAGACATTATTAGTTCAATAGTTGTAGATTGTTGATCTGATAATTACCTGTTAAAGAAGAACTTTTTCTAATAGACTGAATTTTAATCCGTATTTCGTTAAACATGCCAGTTTCTACTTTAGTCTGTCAACGATGTATTCAAAAAACTGCATTTAATAACAGCAAAATATTAGCTAATTTTCTTAGTTTTAACCATACTTAACTTAGTTTCAAGTTCGCAGGCCTCAATATAAGAATCATTGCTTTGTAATCGATATAAGTCTAAGTTAATTCGACAATCCCAATAAATGATCATATTTTTCTCTCCCCTTCAGGTTTTGGGTACCGAAGTACTGTTGCATTCTATGTATAATTAGTAGAAGTCTTTTTTATTCACAACTATTTCAGCAGATTAATTAAATGTTATTGCTTTAATCTTTAATCTATGACCGATAAACTTCTAAGAATACAAGAACATTAATTTTTTTTATCATTCCATATGTTTTCAAGTGAAATAAATTTCAATAAGTTCCTAATTCTTCAGCAGCAACGCAAATTGATCAAAGTGGGATCTTATACTCCTTGTGTTTAAATATAAATGTTAATCTTTGTATCTTCTTGTTATTTTAAATTGTCTATATGTGAAAAGTATTTGTAGTAATCCGTATTTTATCATTATATTTTATGTTTCCTATATAAAATCCCTAAAACTTGCCTTGAATTTAAAAAGCATACGGTTTAAATTTATCTACAGAAAATCCCCCCGGCCCCAAAGACCATCCAAAAATCCCAGTGAGGATCACTGCAATCTAGTACACACAATTCAGCTGACTAACATCATTTAAAAAGAACTGTGACTGCTTCGATTTTACTTGCCATAATGTCATTTTATATGTTGAGAGTTCCGCTATTATAAAGAACAGAGATAAATGGCTGCTATACCTTTCAGTGGAAAATATAATTTTCGTAATTTCTAAAAAAAACTGTTAGAAAATATTTAATTTTAAAGGTCTGATTATTAACTGTAAAATATAAAGAAAATAAAGGAATTCTAAAACAGTTTAAATTCGTCGCTGTCTTACACACCAGGTACCTTGAAATTTCGTGTTAATTAAATTAGCTAGTTATGATGCACAGCTGAGATGCTATTGTCAGTTAATTAAAAGCTATCGCCAGATGTGCTTGCTGCATATCACCAAGGTTTGAACATCAATAACAAGGAACGGAGAGCAGCTAACACTAAAAGCTGACTGGGAATTTTTAAGTGTTCCTAAAGCTCATAGTTGTTACGTGAAAGGATGTGCTTTTTTGTTTCCGTTTTAGAACAATAGGCTGCTTCCTTCTTCCTTCCGGTTAGCAGCGACAGGTTCTTTATGTCGGATAAGAATAGCGCAACAATGACAACAAAAGATGATTTGTTTTTAGAAAATTTTCTCTTTGTTATTTTGTCGCCCGTAGTAATTCAATTAACTCTAATGGGGAATGTTTATGTGTAAATGGCATAATTTTTCTTACTTTTCAAATTGCTGAAAACTATCCTTAACATAATTTATGTCAGATTTAATCAAACTCAATGATCTCAACAAGTCTTGAATAAAACGTCTGAAATACACTCAATAAATGCTATTAAGGGTTTTTCCAAACTCCATGTATATATAACACTGATAATTAAATAACCTGAACTAAGCAGTGTCACGACATGTTTGACATTACATGTCAAAATAACCTGTGAAAGCGGATTTGTACGAACTTTTACAGATGTAAAGAGAAGGATAATTATACGTTATATTTGCGATGGATTTTAGCCTAAGTGCAAAAAATAAATTACAAAATTGAACTTCGCTTATTCTTTAATGATTGCAATTTTACTTTTAGCAAAAGGTCTATTTAACGCTCTTGAATTGAGGCTTAAAATAAAATGTTAAATTATTATATAAAAATAAACTACGGTTTCGTGAATATTGCCATTATAACTTGAATGAGGTGTAAAATAAGAAAGAAATATAAGTAATAATATAATATTTGAAAATGATATTAAATTATGGTTGCTAAGCTGATAAATATTATATGCATCAAATTACTGTAATGTTCGTACATACCAATGCTATTCCATTAGAACTTTTTTATCAATGCATGTTTTTATATACTAAATATAATGAGCAAAACATTAAAATATTATTAAATCCACTGGCGAGTAAATTACAGTCTTGTAGCGAGTTGACTTAAATAACTAATGATAAATATTAAATTTGAATAAAATTTGAATTTTAATTCATTAATTTGAATTAATAAAAGTACTAGAGTTAATTTCAGATTTTCAAAATAATTTTGAGTACAAATTTCACATTTTCCCTCCTTTCTTTTCCCCTTTTTTTTTCAAATTTCAATAATGGATCGTAATAAGATCATACGATTAAGGAAATTTTATTTTGTATGAAACCATATGCGAAATTTGTTCAAGATAAAGAGGTTTAGCATCCCTCCAAAAATCCTTCAACGATCACTGAGAATGATTTCAGTGCTTTCATCGTCATAATTTAGTTCATCATGTTTTTACCCAGTAAATAATACTTAGATATTTTGGTCCGAATATATAAACAGGCGCTACTCAACGCTTTATTACAGTGGTACATGACTGACTCTAGTATCGCACATAATGTTTTATTAATCTGTTAGTATGATTTGAAAAACATCGCATTCATGGAGAAAAATACAAAATATTTTGTGATTAGAGAAAACAGTATTAGAACAAGAGGTGTTGAAAGTTCTGGTTCTAATACAACGTGTTCACAAATAGAAAAACAAAAGTTGTGCATAAATCAAAAAACAAAATTTGTGCCCAAGTAGCAAAATAAAAAGCATAAAAAAAGTGAATTCACTATAGCTGAATATTACGTAGCGAGAAATTTCAACTTATGACTAAAAATTACTCAAAAGTAGTGATCGGAAAACGATTTCCAATATTTTTCATAGTAATATAGGTAGTTTTAAGCCTGTGGCGCTTGTATGAATAGTATACTTTCCACACTACTTGAACCTGGCCTGTATCAAAATATTTTAAAAAAAATGTGTGAAATATGCCATACGACACCTATAGGAGGACTATGGTTGGGGGGATGAAATCAAAAATTTGCCAACTTAGCAAATAATGCTAGTTTTTTGCTCCGTGTGTGTGTGTGTGGGGGGGAGGTAAACAATTTTTGACAACTCTCTTGCATTTTGCCATTTGACTTCCAATTTTTGCAAACTAACCATAACTTCACAAAAGTCTCCAATATTTACATATTTACATCTTGTCTGAATTGTAGTAAGTCAGTGTGAATTTCCCCTTGATTTGGCCAATGTCCTCGATGTGTCCAACTCTCCTTAATTTCACAAAATAATCCCAATTTTCACAAATCGCCTATATTTTACCAAGTTGATTCGAATTTTGCTAAGAGTTCTCGTTTTTCGAACTCTCCTTAATTTCACAAAACCAATCCCAATTTTTGCAACTCACTGCTACTTTACCAAGTGGTTTCCAGTTTTGCCAACTTCTTTAGATTTTACCAAGTTTCCCCGATTTCACTACCTCTCCTTAATTTCGAAAATAATCCCAATTTTTACATCTCTCCTGAATTTGCCAAGTTATTTCAAATTTTTCAAACTCCTCAAAATTTTGCCAAGTTTGCTTGGTTTTGTCAATTCTCTTTAATTTTACAAAAACAATTCCAATTTTCACAACTTGCCCGTATTTTACCAAGTGGATTCGAATTTTATCAACTGCCCTAGATTTCGCCATTTCGATACAATTTTACAGAAAAAAATCCAAATTTTTACATCGCACCTGATTTTTCCAAAGTCACTCTGAATTTTGCCAGCTCCCCCAAGATTTGTCAACTCTCCTAAATATTGCGAAGTTGCCTCGATTTTGCCAACACGCCATAATTTTATAGAAAAAAGACTGCAATTTTTATATCTCACCTGAATTTTGCCAAGTCACTCCGAATTTTGTCAACTGCCGATAGATTTTGTTAACTCGCCATAATTTTACAAAAAAAATCCAAATTTTTACATCTCATCTGAATTTTACCAACTCCCTACGATTTTTCCGAGTCACTCCGAATTTTGCCAACTGCCACTAGATTTTGCCAACTCCCTAAGTTTTGCCAACTCGCCATAATTTTACAGAAAAAAATCCAAATTTTTACTTCTCACCTGAATTTTGCCAATTCCCCACGATTTTGCCAAGTCACTCAGAATTTTGCCAACTGCCACTAGATTTTGCCAACTCCCTAAGTTTTGCCAACTCGCCATAATTTTACAGAAAAAAATCCAAATTTTTACATCTCACCTGAATTTTGCCAACTCCCCACGATTTTGTCAAGTCACTCCGAATTTTGCCAACTGCCAATAATTTTGTCAAGTTGTCCCAATTTTGCCACCTCACCTGTATTTTACTAAGTGGCTTCGAATTGTGTCAACTGCTCTAAATTTTGCCGTCTCTCCATTTTCCAAACTGCCCTATTTGCCAAGTTGCCTCGATTTTGATAACTCCCCTTAATTTTGCAAAAACAAAATTACAAATTTTCACAACTCATCTAGATTTTACGAAGTCGCTTCGAATTTTGCCAACTCCGAGTTACTTTGGGGGAAGCCTTTGCCCCATCCCCCCATTGCTACGCCCCTGTCTATAATTTTTAAAACATTCTTTAAGAAACAGATTAACTCAATTACATCGAAAATAAACATCATCATCCTCAAGCAGCCATTGGGCTACGGAGGTTCAACCAGACCGTGCAGTTTAATTCTCCAAGCATGTCTGTCCTGAGCTACATCTGCTGCATCCGACCATTTCACACAAATTCTAACAAGGTAATGTTTGACATTGTCTGCCCACCGCATCCTAGGTCTCTCCCTCTTACTGAGGCCTTTAGGCACACTGTTCATAACCCAATTCGCCAATCTATAATTATCTATACGGGCAATATGGCCAAACCAACGGAGTCTCTCTCTGCATAATCTGCTTTTCAAAGGAAATTGCTGACTCCTTTGCCTAACTTTATCATTGCTTACAAAGTTGAACTACCTAATATCCAAGATGCTGTATACGCATCTAGAATCAAAAGCATCAAGTTTCCTGTTATCTTGTTTACAAGCTAACCGTGACAAAAACATTGTTATCCCGCATTACAAAACTGATAATGTTTTCAGCACACAAAAAAGATATAGCTATTCAGTTTGAAGCAAATTGATTGCAATGCGTAGGTCTATATAATATAAATATTATAATCGAATAAGTAAATTTCTGAGCGTAGCCTGTTGACTATAAAGTAGATTAGTTTAAATTATGTCAAATTGCTTTATATTTTGATGTTTATTTTGCCCTAATTACTCGAATACATCAGTTTAATATGAAGAAGTGACCTTTTTTCTTTCATCTTTTTACAGCAAACATTTTTACCATAACCTAACGAATCGGAAAGATTATAATAGGATCATACATTTCATATCTTTTAACTGAAATGTACCATTTTTAGATATTTCTAAAAACACTAAATATATTTATAAAAATTGAAAAACTTCCAGAGCAACATTTAATTCTTTGAAATAAGAAAAGTAAAACATATGACTAAGTGTAACTAGAAGTAGGGCGCTTAATGAAATAATGGGGAAAAAGAAGCAAAAATTAATGGTTTTTTAACTAAATTAACAAACATTAAATATATATTTATAATTATAGTCATTTTTTGAGTTAAAAATTTATAATTATAATTTTCGTTTCGATGGCAGAAAGTATGTAGTTACACTTGTAACAAAGGAAAAATTGCAAAAATATACTTTATATTTAGCACCTAAAATATTTAATATGTTACCTATGAACTTCGAAATTGTAATGGTGGAGTATTTATCTTTAAGAAAAAAATTAAAGTTTCATCTCTGTCATAAACTCGACTTGGATTTTATGTTTACAGTTCTAGGATAAAAATTAGAATTGAAATTTTTATTGTTGTACCCTTCTTGTACTGCATTGTAGTAAAGTTTTTTCTTTTCTTTGCTTTTAAATGACAATACTCATTTTTATATTTGCAAAATTGCGAGAATTTTGTAGTTTGTCACAATCCACCTTATGTGGATCATTAGGTTGTAATTAATTTGTGAGAAATAGGTTGAACGTTTTTTGTTATTATTTCATGTAATGTTAACTATAACAACATAGATAAGCGAATGCTTTCGAGTTGTTTTATATTGTATTAAATGTATAATCTAATGTGTTCAAAATAAAGTATGCTTGATTAATTGATTGATTGATTGTAACTGCCAAAACGTTTAATGTCTGTTTTAAAATATAAGAAAAACTTATTAAACAAATAACATATGTTTAAATAAATATTGTGCTCAATTATGAATTATGGATTTGCCAATTATACGAAAAAATTATCTTAATGGATCAGGCATTCAATTTACTTCACTGCAGAAGGAGCGGGTAAGACTACTGAGTGTAATGATAGGATCGGTAGAAATTAGTTCCTGACGTTAAAGGTGTTACCATTAATTAGCTTGGCATTTCCCAATCAAAGAGCCTCTGTCGTATTTCCATCTATTTGTTAATTAATTAGACCTCGGTTAATTAAAGCCCAAGTGTTTTTCCCTTTTCCACACAAGGAAAATTCAATAAATTATGCATCTTAATCTTACAGCTCGATAGCCTCGTTTCCGCAAACCAGGAACACCTAATTCCCAAAAGTTTTAATTGAAAGCATTCCATTGTTCCTCTCTCAACCGCTCCCGGCATTGCTTGAAATGTGAATCCCGCAGAATGTCTTTTACTTCTTTCCGACTGTCTCCGTTTGGAGGAATTTAATTTCATTCTTTTTAGCCATTAAGCCTCTCCCAAAGATGAATGTTAAAATATCTAGGTAATCCTTTCAAAAGTGGAATACGCGAGAAAATAAATTCAAAATAATTTAAGTTTCGTTAGATATGTCAAAGAATGAGTAGAGTGCAAATTCCAAAATCCTGCATATTAGGGACTCTCTGTTGCAGGTTTTTGGATGGATATTATATATTTAAATTGTTCATTATTTTTATGACAAAGAATTAATATTTTATATTTTAAAATAACATAAAATTATAGAAAGGCATAATGAATCACATCTATCCCTCGATTTACACGTTTTTGGTTTTCCACAAAAAGTGCAACCGTTTTGATTTACACGGTTAACAAAATGCAACAAATTTCGTTTTACACAAAATAATTTAAGAAATTGATGGAAAAAAATTACGCGATTTTATACTCGGTTTAACACGGTACGTATCGATATTTTTTAAATATATGTAGATATAATACATATTATGAAATAGGAGTGATCTAACGTCAGTGAAGTTTATTAGACTCTCATCGCAAAGCAGAAATTAACTATATGGTTTTAATTGATATCATTTACTTTAAAGAATAAATAGAAAATAGTGAATTCCTATATAAATAATCGTCATCGGTACCAAGTTATATTTATATTTTTTCGCTAAAATGATATTCTTGCCATTGAAATGTAATCTGTCTCGCGACAACTTAATGAAATGAAGCTTGTTTGGAATAGGCAGCGAGATCTGACTTTTATATATTGAATTTTTCAGAGTAGTGAAAACCGTGTTTTATATAATTTTTAGCAATAGGTTTAACTTTATAGACTATTACATAGTCTAAATACAGCTGATTCGTAATTTCAATTTCATAAAATATTGTGTAAATACTTATTTTAAAAAATAAAGTACTAAGTGTTGGTATAAATGCTTTATTTTTTATTTATATTCATTTCATTAATACCCTTTTCAAATTTCGTCTACAAATTCGACAACATATGTTTACATTAACGACGAGTACTTTTCGTGACGAAAAAGAAATCAATCTAAGTTTATCTGTATTAATACAAATAAAGTAAAAAATAATGCAACGTTAAAGTCTATTATTGCTGCTGAACTGATTTTCAGATAAATATGTAAAAAAGAAACTTTGAAAGTACGTTTTATTCGTCACAATGAGTTTTTCTGAATTTTTCTCCTTTTTTTTTCATAAGTCGTTGGTCTCGATTTGCACGATTTCGATTTACACCTTGATTTCCCGGAACCTATTTATCATGCAAAACGAGGAATGGGTGGACTTTTATTTGCTTACTAAAAGTTCCAATATGTCACGGTGGCCGAGAGGTTAGCTTTCTTGGTTACTGATCGAAGCCTCGGATAAAAAGCATTGATATTTCTTTACTTGTGCTGTCTTTCTGCTGAGGTCTCACCTACATCACATACTTTCACTATGACGTATTATACTGACAAGCTCCTATGAATCTTATGTGGAAAGCACTGTTTGAAGGGAAATATATTTCTTATATAAAATATATATAAATAACACAATTGCCTGACTCCCTGCAATAATGGTCATGACACATTTCATTAAGGACTTTTTTGATAAATACGATACGAGAGTTTTGGACTAAGGACGTGCTTGCAGATATCTGTGTTTCTTTAGAGTTGATGTTTTTTAACTTGGAGCCAATAACAATGCTCAGTGATATGCGTTGCTTCAAAATCGTTAATCTCAGGCCCATCTAGTTTTGTTGGAGTTTTAAGTGATGAGTCAAAATTCTATATTTACAAATATGCGTTGTCTGAAAAGGTATTATGGGAAGTACTTTTATATGTTGGTACAGTAAGCAAACAATTGTAGAAATGCCAGCCAACATGTTTTGGTTGGACAAACAGACTTTGGCGGCTTTAGAAGTGCGGAAAGGAAATTCCGTTTTAACCAACGTTTAATATATATATTAAGATTTTATAATATCCTTGTATATTTAGATGGCGTCGTTGTATAAAAGAAATAAATGACCGCACATTGTATTCTGAACCTTTTGACTAAAGTATCATATAATCTTTTCTCATGGACATTTAATCTTTATCTCATGGAGCTATTAAATTAATGATCGTTGTATTATACTTAATAATAATATAAATGAATACCCCCTCAAGCAGCTGCTTGCCACAGAGGTCTGACAGGAGGCTGTCAGTTTATACGCCATAGTAGATGCCACAGAGGTCTGACAGGAGCTTGTCAGTTTATATGCCATAGTAGAAGATCTGAGAGGATGGCAGGACCTCAGCAGAAAAACGACACATACATCCATGCCTTACCCGGGGCTCGAACCCAGGTCCCTTAGGATCAGTAGCCAAGCGCGCTAACCACTCGGCCATGGGACGGCTCCTTCTAAATAATCAACATAACATAATTATTATTAATTGAATACTTTAAGAAATGAAAGAGGGAAAAAGTAAACTCTGAAAGGAATTGCATTTATTTTTGGGAGTAAAAGTAATCCGATTTCCTTTTTTTTTTATAATACGGATATTTAAAAATCGCCAAATTTTAGACAATTCCAGATTTGAGACTTTATACTGTATAGAACAGTATGAAAATAGAAAAACGTTTCTATATTTTTATTTAACAAATGAATAATGATCTCCTAAAAAAAGTTATCCACTCATGAAACTGAGCACGTTATTCGTAACAGCAATTTTAGTTTTAAATTGCACTTGAATTAGTTTTAGTGAACCTTAAACTCGAAACATTGTTTAAAGCAGTATGCAACAAGTAGATATTTTCTTATCAATAAAAGCCACTATTATATTAAGTAAAAAAAAAATGTTTATTATAGTGCTTGGCAGCAAATGGTCTAGATTTTCTCTGAATTTCAAGAAAATCCAAACTTATGTTTAGAAATAAGTACAATAATATAATAATACAGATTGGTAGCATAAAGAAAAAAGCAGAAAGATGAATATTTAATGAGTTGTAAACAAGTAGTATCCTAATTAATGTAATTCTCATTATGTAAATTTTTGCTACGAAAATATTTCTATCTGAATAATATTTGAATATATTACATGTATACAAACCAGTTTTTTTTCACAATTTGTGTTTTCATTGTGTACGAATACATGCTGCATTTAAATATTTCATATTAATATGTATGCCATATTTTGGACTCGAGAATGGATTATTGTTTATGAAAAGAAAAAATACATTCCCATAAAATCTTCTTGAAATTATATTCTGATTTAAATGGAATTTTTCCATGTGTAAGTTTTATTCGATGTTTGTTCCTAACAAAATAAGTTGCTTCATTCATCATAATTGATATTTCTGAATAAAATAATCAATATAACATTTTCCTAGTTGGAAAAAAATGTGACTACATCCGTGGAAAATTCTATTGGATTGCTTTAATCTTTTAACGAAAAAATATTATTCATTTTAGGAAGATATTGACTAAACTGCCTCTCTGAATGAGAATAATAGTTTTTGTGAAAAGCGAACATGCAATTTTTACTTTTAATTACGGGCTAGCTAATTACACCTGTAGATCAGCTGTTCGCAACCCTTTTGAGCCCACTTTAGGTATCATTTTTTGGGGAATCAAATTTTTTTTCCTATATAATATTAGTTGAAAACTACTATAGATAAATGTAGCGCATCCGTTATTGGTTTCACAAATCAAATGACCCAAAAATTTCTCAAATGCTCTCGTTGGGGACCATTGACTTACATCACTTTCTTCTTTTCCATAATGAGTTTCTTAACTGCATAGTGATCGGTCATTATTTGTTTTTAAATATTTTACTTTAATCTTCCTAATAGTTCTCTTCAAGTCCTGTAAAATAAACATTTAGTGTTCACTAAATTGTGAACATCCACCTAATACTGTATGGGGCAGCCTCAGGCTTAAATAACTGACTGAACACGACACAGCATAGATGCTATGATACACTTCTGGAGATAATTGCAATCAAACTAACTATAAACCACCCTGCAGCTAAGTATCAGTTATTACTGTTACTGAACTGTTTGATATTACTCAGCTGGGGGTTATCAGCCCATCGGTTTGCCCACTCTACAACATCCTACAAATGTTCTATGATGTTGCGATTTAGGCTTGGGTTGTTTTACCTCTGGGCGGCAGATTTTGTGCACACAATTGGCTAAATGTCCACGTCACAAGGAACTAGAAGGCTCAGAGAAAGTTCAGAGAATTTGTCCCTGTTGGGAGACAGATGCTAAGCTTCCTGCAAGGCCATCCAGCGTGTTCTTTAACTTACACAGGGTGTGGCTCTTCCGCACACGGGGCCACGGCTTAACGTCCCATCCGTCTCATGGTGGCCTTTCCAAACCCATCGGTGTCACCTACCCGAGGGCAGGGCGGAGAATTTTGTGGAGATAAATCTCAACGCTGGCCCAGATGGGAATTGGACCTGGGGACTGCAAATTACGAGTCTGTCGCGCTACCGACTGAGCAACCTCCGCCCTCTGAGATTCAGAGACTTCATTGGCGATGTTAGGAGGGTGTAGTCGCCCGAATGTGCTGTAAACAATTCTTGAAAAATACAATCCTGATGAGATAGTGCATTGTGTTGTTGAAAGATGCCATAACAATTGAGAATATCAGTAAATATTTTGAATAATGTAGTTGATCTGCCACAATCTTTAAGGAGTCTACACCCTTCGCAAGCTATCGAATCTGTATCAGAGGACTCAGTGGATACCAATATAATATCCCCCAGAGCATGACATCACCGCCAGCAAACCAAAATGTCTGTAAAATACACAAAAAATCCATTTCCTTAAGATGTTTTCGTCTTGCGTTTAGCTGTCCATCAACATAGTGCAAAATGAAGCGCTATCCATTGGAGCAGACCTTTTCCTCGATAGTGCAGACTGATGTACAGTGTTCCAAACATCACACAAGTCGCAGTTTGCGCTGTTGTGGGGTTAGGAGTGGATGTCACTGTTGACATCTAGTGTGGCCCTAAAAATAGATACCCCCAACGCATTATCCTATTAGAAATATATTGTGACTGCCTAGCATTGTATTAGCAATTGTGTGTGTCAAATCTTGTCTCCCTGCTTGACAGCAGAAGACGTTGAACATCGTCTTTCACTTCGTACATTCATCTTGTGTTTCCCACCGAAATTCTTGCGGAAAAGTGTTGAATTATTTTAATTTTGTAACCAAATGTCCCTAGTTTTCGGAATACATTCGCTAAATTGTCCCTCTCATTGGTTGTTTTCCATCAGTGTCCCACGTTCCCATACCAGTTTACATAGCTGTTCTTGATAACAGACAAAAGGCACATTCTTGGTGACACACCCAGCACTAAAAATCGTGATTCTTTCAAATTCTGATAAGATTCGCCCTTTGCGCATTATTTGTGTCACTTCTCTCACAAACTTCACCACGAACTGAGACAATTGATATGTTTTACTAATAATAATTAACCGAGTTTCATAGTCAAATAATTTGATAAATCAATAATGAAGTCTGTTACTGTTAGTGGGAGCTTTTTAAAGTTCCATACTCAAGAGTAACATTGAAATTTTTGCACTTGTAATCTTGCTTGAAATCTTCCGGATTGTCTTATAACTCTGAAGTTGTTTGCCAAAAAGAAGTAACATCAGGTTTGAAGACTTCAGTTTAATTTGCGTATAGTCGTTGCAGAGATATTTGGTTGTAAACATTTTGGGAAAGAAATTTTGATCTCTGGTAGGATGTTTTAATTTGTTCCGATTGGAGGTTTAATGCACTAATAGCAACACGGTAGTAGGAGGATAATGAGGATTCTAACTCTGAGGCGGGTCAATGTTAATCCTATGGGACCAACCTCCCATGTGTTTCAAAGTGGAGGCGGGTCTTGTTTGGCACTCATACAGGTCACCAATATATATTTCCCCTCAATAATTTTCATAATTTCAAATAATTTATTTTTTAAATCAGAGATTTTTTTTTCTTTGCAACGTTTTTTTCTTTTTCAAATAAATTTTATTTTTCATTTTTAACCAATAGAATTATTTTTTATTTTTTCTGCGGGACAGTCTTTTAAATCAATTTCTGCGGGATATCCTTCTTCCAGTATAAATACGACATCCATCAGTCAGAATCCTCATTCTGTTGTCAGACGTTGACAGTGACAATTCTCTGCTACTGCGTCTCCGTGATTTTTTCAACTGTTAGAAGCCAATAGTAATAGTTCTCCACGTCCTCGTGTAGTATAAATCACTTATTTTACAAGTCACTGTTTAATAATGTATCCATGTGATATATGTGAGAAGGTTTTCATTCATCAGACCTATCTCATTCGTCATAAGAGAAATCATGATGGAAATAACTTCTTTAAGTGCTCTCAATGCGAATCGACATTTTCAAGGAGAGATGACGTCCGACGTCATTAGTTAACCCACACCTCCAGAAAAACCTACAAATGTGAAGATTGTGCAATGGAGTTTGGAAGAAAAGACAATCTTTTACGACATCAAAGAAAGCCACAAAATAATAAGCGAAAACGTTCTGAAGACGAAAGGATTCCCCAAAAGAAACAAAACCCAGACCCTGAAGACCCCTGCCAGTTTAGAGAAGAAATGAAAAGGACCCTTTCAACACATAAACTGACGGCAACGAAAGAAACATCTGTTGACCTCACCTTTTTCCTTGAATCCTGAAAGAAGAATTGACCTCGAAAGTCAGCATTAAATGGTACCTTACTGTACAAGTGCGCTTCAGGCGAAACGTTTCCCCTTCTACTTTCGAACACTCCACCCCATTTTTCCGAAGTAACTGTGTCACAAGTCTTCCTACATCATCCCTAAACAAGGAACTGGATTCAGCATGTAAGAAGATCGACTTCATTTGAAGAATTTGAAGGAGCACATAGTGGATGAATACTAGATGCCGTACTCCACGCTGAAATGAACATTGGAAAATATATACCTCTTGCAGAGTCTAGTTATATCCCTACCACAAGAGAATTACTATTAAAACGTGCTATTGTTAATGTATGTAATTTCGACCAAAAACGTTTTGTCTTGTCTGTTTTAGCCTCATTGTATCCTGCGATAGGAAACACTGAACGCCTTAACAACTATATACATTTAGAAGAAAAATTAAACACATCTGGCCTAATTTTCCCTGTAACAATAAATCAAATATCTAAATTCGAAAAAATGAACAACATTTCTGTCAATTATTTTGGATACGAGAAAGAAGTGTTCCCTCTCAACATCACACCATTCAGATTTAAAGCACACGCAAATCTCATACTGTTATCAGATGAAAATAGCAGCATTATTGCTCCATTAAAAATATGAGTAGACTTCTCAAGTCTCTCACCAAACATAAATGACAGGCTTTCTACTGTGATTACTGCCTTCACCGTTTCACAAATGACTCACTCTTAAAGGATCATATTCCCTATTGTCAAGAACATATACCCCAGAGAGTAGAATTTTCAACTGAAGAGGAGAAATGGCTGAAATTCACAAATTTCAAGTTTCAGCAGCCCGTTCCATACGTGATTTAGGCCGACTTCGAATCATTCCTAGTGAAAGTGGACACTTGTATGCCTAAGTCTGCAAAATCTCAAACCACTATCACGGCAAATCATGAACCCTGTGGATTTGTATATCTTGTTGTTGGACCTGACGGTTGCAGCTATAAACCTCCAGTAGTTTATAGAGGTCCTAATGTGGTAAAATATATATTTGGAATGTCTGCTTAAATAAGAAAACGATATAAAAAATTTACTCTCGGAGATCAAACCAATGCAACTTTCAAATCACGAAAAGGAATCATTTCCCAACTCTATCAATTGTGATATATGCAAAGATGTTCTGGGACCAGATAGCGTGAGAGATCACGATCATTTAACCGGCAAATTTCGAGGAGCCGCTCATAATGCGTGCAATCTAAATTTTAAGCTCACAAATAAGATTCCAGTTATATTTCATAACCTAAAGGGATATGACCGCCATCTTATATTATGCAAGGAATCGGTATAATCAAAAATAAGAAGATTAATTGCATTCCCAATAACATGGAAACATACATAGCATTCTCCCTTGGAACTTTGAATTTCATAGATTCCTATCAATTTTTAAATACATCTCTTGAGAAGCTAGTCAATAACCTATCGACAGAAGAATTCCATATTTTAAAGAAACATGTTGAAACTGAACGGCTACACTTGATTTTGTGAAAAGGAGTTTACCCCTACGATTACATTGACAGCAGCGAAAAGTTTGAAAAAACGTTATTACCTCCATGTGAAGCATTTTATAATCAACTTACAGAAGAAGCGCTAGGGGAAGAAGGGTATATACATGCAATAAAAGTATGGAACTCATTCAAAATAAAAAATCTAGGTCAATATCACGACTTTTACCTGAAGACCGACGTATTCCTCTTAGCCGATATGTTTGAGAATTTCAGAAAACTATGTGTCAGATACTACGAAATTGTTCCTTGTCATGTTTACACAGCTCCTGGACTAGCTTGGCAAGCATGCCTGAAGATGATAAATTAAACTCTTAACCTGCATTTTTTGTAAGCATGCTGTAAAGTATATCTGTAATCAATGTGAAAAAAGCATCATTGTGAAATGTATAAAATTGTAAACCAATAGAGATCATTACATGTGTAAAGTATTATTGTAACCTACGCATTGCCATTGTATCTCCCAATACTTTGATGTCAATAAAAAAAATTAAAATGAAATAGATGTGTTGTCTGAATTTTTGAGTCTTTAGCAAGTGGGGAGGTAAACAAACGTTATCGCAACTTCTCAAGTGACTCTCCCGTGACGCTCCCGGAAAGCTCATGCTCCTGAGTAATTTTTCACAGACTACAACATGCTTGCGGAATCACCCCGCTCACTGGGAGAAAAGCCTTAAATACATCCATTTCTGGGATTACACTTATAATAAAAGGTTCGTAATTCTCTAAATTTTCATGGTTTATCAAACATTATTATAATTTCACGATGTAGTGACGTTCTCAAGTATTAAGAAGTAATGAAAATATAAGATTTCCTTTCAAAGTTGTCTGCAGATGCTTGCTTGCTTAGTGATAAGCTATTACGCTACCGGACTGAGCCACCTCGAAATCAACGTTTTTTTATAAGTAATCGCTTCTCAAAAGTGCCAAGACTTCAATAAATGCACCGAGTGCTGTGTTTATGAGAAAATTATCAGCATGGAAAGAAATTCTAATTTTTACTTTGCAGAGACAGAAACTTTCATTACGTAAATTTTCACATAAAAATAATTGAAATTATTACATCAGACATTTAGCGATAAATGAATTTATCAAGTGTTTTAGAGCAGATTATACTGAATATTAATACTTTTCAATAATGACCTACAAGGAAAAGTTTAATTTCCTGTATATTAAATGATACAGAAGGGTAAAGACGAATTTTATACACTTTTCCTATGAATAAGTAAAAAAAAAATTGGATTTTCATACTGTTATTGGTATTACTCAGTTAATAATTGTGTTACTTGGAATGTTTTAGAGCAGATTATACTGAATATTAATACTTTTCAATAATGACCTACAAGGAAAAGTTTAATTTCCTGTATATTAAATGATACAGAAGGGTAAAGACGAATTTTATACACTTTTCCTATGAATAAGTAAAAAAAAAATTGGATTTTCATAATGTTATTCGTATTACTCAGTTAATAATTGTGTTACTTGGAATGTTTCCGTGACAAAAAGTACGATGATTTAATTTAAAATAACGTTTTTTTTTCCTAATTTTATTGAAAATTACGGGGATTTCATCATAAAATTTAAGTGATTTAAAAAAAAGAGAAAATTCCCTCAAAATGAGATTTTTCAATAATAGAGGAGAAAATATCGTTTTTTCTCAAATGCATTGAAAATTAAGCGATTTCTCGACTTATTTCAACTGTTTAGTAAAAATACATTTAATTATTTAAAAATTTGATTTTTAACGACTGAGATAAAAATAATATGCTTTCCTACATTAAATACAATGAAAAATAACGAAATTCACCACTAATTTCAGCTGCTTAATATCAAGAAATATAGATTTGGGTTGGGTTGTTTTACCTCTGAGCGGCACTTTTTTGCACACCATGGGCTAAATGGCCTGGTCACATGGACCCCGAAGGCGCAGAGAACGTTGTGGGAGGGCACCCACTGAAACAGCTGTTGGGAGACAGATGGTAGCCTCCTGTCAAGGCCATCCAGCCTGTTCTTTAACGTGCACAGGGTATGGCTCTGCCGCACACGGAGCCAGGGCTTAATGTCCCATCCGATGGACGGCAGCCTTACCAAGCCCATCGGTGTCCCCTACTGACCGTGGGCAGGACGGGGAGTTTTGCGGAGATAAATCTCAACGCTGACCCAGCTGGGACTCGAACATGGGAACTACAGATTACGAGCCTGTCGTTCTACCGACTGAGCCACCCTTGCCCCAGAAATATAGATAAATACCTGTTTTTTTAACATTGCATATAAGGAAAAAAAAGAACTCTCGAACATATCAACATATATTTACCTCTGAGACTTAAATATCGCATGTTCTGTGTTTCAACATTACGCATTTTTTAGTATTTTTACACATTAATTACTAATTAATATAATTTTTTCATTCAACAGTTAAGTACCCAATTGGAAGTAATGTGAGCAATATTTCGTGTTTAAATGCATCTCTACCCAAATCTGCTTTAAAACATTATTTTCTTATAATTTAAGAGGAAAATAAAGAATTTTAATTGTATTTCTTTTAACCATATATACTTAATATATTGTCATCAACGCATTCTATATAAAAAACGAATTAATACACCGTAGTTACTGGAAATTAACATAATATTGAAGTATTTTCTAACTAAAGAATTAAATGAAATAATTCTTTAATTTTAATTACATTTTTAACCACTAGATGGTACCTCAGTTACTATGAGAACTGTTCAGTCATTATTAATTATGAATATTAATAAGGGGGCGTGGCTTGTTACATCATATCACGTGACTGGAAGTGGCATGGCCAGTGACGTCATAGGGGAAGCACTGTGCAAAGGAGGGGACTGGACTGCGACTTTACTACTAAAATTCCAGCTAGTAGCGCTCTGAGCAAAACGACTTTAAATTTCAGCCGTCTGAACAAGGTCTCATAGTAACTGTGGCGCCATCTAGTGGTTAAAAATAATTAAAATTAAAGAATTCAGTTTTTTTTATTTTATTATTTAGGTAGAAAAATGCTTCAATATTATGTTAATTTCCAATAACTAGGCTGTATTATTCGTTTTGTATATAGAATGCGTTGATGATAATATATTAAGTATATAGTGTTAAAAGAAATCCAATTAAAATTCTTTATTTTCCAATTAAATTATAAGAAAATAATGTTTAAAGCAGATTTGTGTAGAGATGCATTTAAATAGGAAATATTGCTCACATTACTTCCAATTGGATACTTAAATGTTGAATGAAAAAATTATATCAATTAGTAATTAATGTGTAAAAATACTAAAAAATGCGTAATGTTGAAACACAGAACATGCGATATTTAAGTCTCAGAGGTAAATAAATGTTGATACGTTCGCTAGTTCTTTTTCTTTCTTATATGCAATGTTAAAAAAACAGGAATTTAACTATATTTCTTGATATTAAGCAGCTGAAATTAGTGGTGAATTTCGTTATTTTTCATTGTATTTAATGTAGGAAAGCATATTATTTTTATCTCAGTCGTTAAAAATCAAGTTTTTAAATAATTAAATGTATTTTTACTAAACAGTTGAAATAAGTCGAGAAATCGCTTAATTTTCAATGCGTTTGAGAAAAAACGATATTTTCTCCTCTATTATTGAAAAATCTCATTTTGAGGGAATTTTCTCTTTTTTTAAATCACTTAAATTTTATGATGAAATCCCCGTAATTTTCAATAAAATTAGGAAAAAAAAAACGCTTTTTTTAATTAAATCATCGTACTTTTTGTCACGGAAACATTCCAAGTAAAACAATTATTAACTGAGTAATACGAATAACATTATGAAAATCCAATTTTTTTTTACTTATTCATAGGAAAAGTGTATAAAATTCGTCTATACCCTTCTGTATCATTTAATATACAGGAAATTAAACTTTACCTTGTAGGTCATTATTGAAAAGTATTGAAAAGTCATTAATATTCAGTATAATCTGCTCTAAAACACTTGATAAATTCATTTATCGCTAAATGTCTGATGTAATAATTTCAATTATTTTTATGTGAAAATTTACGTAATGAAAGTTTCTGTCTCTGCAAAGTACAAATTAAATTTCTTTCCATGCTGATAATTTTCTCATAAACAAAGCACTCGGTGCATTTATTGAAGTCTTGGCACTTTTGAGAAGCAATTACTTAAAAAAAGCATTGATTTCGAGGTTGCTCAGTCCGGGTAGCGTAATAGCCTATCACTAAGCAAGCAAGCATCTGCAGACAACTTTGAAAGGAAATCTTATATTTTCATCACTTCTTAATACTTGAGAACGTCACTACATCGTGAAATTATAAGTAATGTTTGATAAACCATGAAAATTTAGAGAATTACCAAACTTTTATTATAAGTGTAATCCCAGAAATGGATGTATTTAAGGCTTTTCTCCCAGTGAGCGAGGTGATTCTACAAGTATGTTGCAGTCTGTGAAAAATTACTCAGGAGCATGAGCTTTCCGGGAGCGTCACGGGAGAGTCACTTGAGAAGTTGCGATAACGTTTGTTTACCTCCCCACTTGCTAAAGACTCAGAAATTCAGACAACACATCTATTTCATTTTAAATTTTTTTATTGATATCAAAGTATTGGGAGATACAATGACAATGCGTAGGTTACACATAATACTTTACACATGTAATGATTTCCATTGGTTTACAATTTTATACATTTCACAATAATGCTTTTTTCACATTGATTATAGATATACCCTTACAGCCTGCTTACAAATAATGCAGGTTAAGAGAGGAAATGGTTTTACATACAGCTGTCTACATATAATAATTACATGCAATATTTTTTCATATACAGGGGTTATACAAAAAAATTATGCACACATTCGGATAAAATCATCATATTTTTATATATATTAACATACAGCTCAAATGTATTAAAAATCACAGTGAACAAATTGTAACGAAATATTCGTTTTTGTTTACATTATTTTTTCATCGTTTTGTAGTGACCATACGAAAGGGTGTCATAACCATTTTCTAAAATATATCTTTTGTCATCAAATGGTGACAGACCACGTTTCACTTTTCACTTTTTCACCACGTTTTCACGTCAGACCACGTTTTACACCTTTCACTGTATGAAGATGATGGTTGCTACTTTGAATCCTTATCAAATCTACCCTACAAGGTGACTTGTTTATCAAGCAGTCTCCATAATCCTTGTGACAAAGAGTTCTTTTTACGATGTATTTGGGGACTTCTTTTCCTGTCTTCTTCTCCTCATGTAAAGTCAGATGAGAATATATTTTTGAACGAAGTCCTGCGAATTCTTTGATAGGAACTCCTGAAAGTTCATCTTTCATTTTACCTAGTACGTTTTTATTATGCATAATATGCAAAACATGATCTATGTGATAGTCGAATGTATTGAAATGATCTATATCATCTTTCATATCAGAATACACGTCCTCAGTTTGAAGCTCGTAGCACAGTGAATCTGTATCAGTGAACAAAAATTTTGCTTTTTCTCCATATTTTGGACTAATATAGTCATAATGAAAGTTATACATCAATATTTTACTAATATCTAGAATACTGAATCCAGCGTAAGTAGGCCTGTTGAATTTCAATTTAGTTTGCTTTGATTGTACACATGAGAGGTCGTTTTCAAAAACACGAAAAGCGTACATTGCAGGTGATGCTACGAGTTTACATACTCTCTTCGGGTTCTGAGTCAATTCAATTTTCACTCGATTTCTCAAATTTTCTATCGTTTTTTCCAAACACAGCATTATTCATCAGTTTGAAAAGTACTTCTCGAAGTCGTTTCTAGCTTTCTTCCGCTGATCTGTATTAAATTCTATATATGATTTTAGCCAGCAAGACTGATTAAATTCTAAAACGCAATGTATTTTATTCAGCTGCATACCGAAGGCTAAATATTGTTTCATATTACGGTAATGAAGGACATATTTTTCCTTAGAATTAAATTTCGGGCTAATTTCACGACTGATTGGCTTGTATTTATTCCAAGGCTTTTGGCAACCTCTTGACAATATGGTGATAGTATGCTGCTGGTAATATGAAGTTCCTCAGTGGCTAGTGGATAATCATTATGCTTGTCGTGTAGAGAAACTGGATAATCTAAATCAACTTCAGTTATGTACCCTTTATTCGAATCATCAGCAACTGTTGTAATATCTATATATTCTATTTCTTCTTTATTAACCATCGAAAATCGCTTTGAGGGAGACATTGTGACATTGCCCATCCATAAAGATTGTTAGCATCACAGTACATAATGTATTTAGAGGGTAACTGAGGATCATAGGTATCTGAATATTTGTTGTTTGCAGTGCTAAAACGATTACATATCACTGAAAGTCCTCCTCGTATACCTTTTTCCAGGAAAAGGTACATTGTAGGGTCTGTTATCAACTGTAGATTAATATTTATCATCTTCAAGCATGCTTGCCAAGCTAGTCCAGGTGCTGTGTAAACATGACAAGGAACAATTTCGTAGTATCTGACATAGTTTTCTGAAATTCTCAAACATATCGGCTAAGAGGAATACGTCGGTCTTCAGGTAAAAGTCGTGATATTGACCTAGATTTTTTATTTTGAATGAGTTCCATACTTTTATTGCATGTATATACCCTTCTTCCCCTAGCGCTTCTTCTGTAAGTTGATTATAAAATGCTTCACGTGGAGGTAATAACGTTTCTTCAAACTTTTCGCTGCTATCAATGTAATCGTAGGAGTAAACTCTTTTTTCTCAAAATCAAGTATAGCCGTTCAGTTTCAACATGTTCCTTTAAAATATGGAATTCTTCTGTCGATAGGTTATTGACTAGCTTCTCAAGAGATGTATTTAAAAATTGATAGGATTCTATGAAATTCAAAGTTCCAAGGGAGAATGCTATGTATGTTTCCATGTTATTGGGAATGCAATTAATCTTCTTATTTTTGATCATACCGATTCCTTGCATAATAAGATGGCGGTCATATCCCTTTAGGTTATGAAATATAACTGGAATCTTATTTGTGAGCTTAAAATTTAGATTACACGCATTATGAGGGGCTCCTTGAAATTTGTCGGTTAAATGATCGTGATCTCTCACGCTATCTGGTCCCAGAACATCTTTGCATATATGACAATTGATAGAGTTGGGAAATGATTCCTATTCGTGATTTGAAAGTTGCATTGGTTTGATCTCCGAGAGTAAATTTTTTATATCGTTTTCTTATTTAAGCAGACATTCCAAATATATTTTTACCACATTAGGACCTCTATAAACTACTGGAGGTTTATAGCTGCAACCGTCAGGTCCAACAACAAGATATACAAATCCACAGGGTTCATGATTTGCCGTGATAGTGGTTTGAGATTTTGCAGACTTAGGCATACAAGTGTCCATTTTCACTAGGAATGATTCAAAGTCGGCGTAAATCACGTAGGAACGGGCTGCTGAAACTTGAAATTTGTGAATTTTAGCCATTTCTCCTCTTCAGTTGAAAATTCTACTCTCTGGGGTATATGTTCTTGACAATAGGGAATATGATCCTTCAAGAGTGAGTCATTTGTGAAACGGTGAAGGCAGTAATTACAGTAGAAAGCCTGTCATTTATGTTTGGTGAGAGGCTTGAGAAGTCTACTCATATTTTTAATGGAGCAATAATACTGCTATTTTCATCTGTTAACAAATATGAGATTTGCGTGCGCTTTAAATCTGAATGGTGTGATGTTGAGAGGGAACACTTCTTTCTCGTATCCAAAAACATTGACAGAAATGTTGTTCATTTTTTCGAATTTAGATATTTGATTTATTGTTACAGGGAAAATTAGGCCAGATGTGTTTAATTTTTCTTCTAAATGTATATAGTTGTTAAGGCGTTCAGTGTTTCCTATCGCAGGATACAATGAGGCTAAAACAGACCAGACAAAGCGTTTTTGGTCGAAATTACATACATTAACAATAGCACGTTTTAATAGTAATTCTCTTGTGGTAGGGATATAACTAGATTCTGCAAGAGGTATATATTTTCCAATGTTCATTTCAGCGTGGAGTACGGCATCTAGTATCCATCCACTATGTGCTCCTTCAAATTCTTCAAATGAAGTCTTGATCTTCTTACATGCTGAATCCAGTTCCTTGTTTAGGGATGATGTAGGAAGACTTGTGACACAGTTACTTCGGAAAAATGGGGTGCAGTGTTCGAAAATAGAAGGGGAAACGTTTCGCCTGAAGCGCACTTGTACAGTAAGGTACCATTTAATGCTACCTTTCGAGGTCAATTCTTATTTCAGATGAGTTAGGAGTGACTCCCGCGAGGATTCAAGGAAAAAGGTGAGGTCAACAGATGTTTCTTTCGTTGCCATCAGTTTATGTGTTGAAAGGATCCTTTTCATTTCTTCTATAAACCGGCAGGGGTGTTCAGGGTCTGGTTTTTGTCTCTTTTGGGGAATCCTTTCATCTTCAGAACGTTTCGCTTATTATTGTGTGGCTTTTTTTGATGTCGTAAAATATTGTCTTTTCTTCCAAACTCCATTGCACAATCTTCACATTTGTAGGTTTTTCTGGAGGTGTGGGTTAACTAATGACGTCGGACGTCATCTCTCCTTGAGAATGTCGATTCGCATTGAGAGCACTTAAAGAGGTTATTTTCATCATGATTTCTCTTATGACGAATGAGATGGGTCTGATGAATGAAAATCTTCTCACATATATCACATGGATACATTATGAAACAGTGACTTGTAAAATAAGTGATTTATATTACACGAGGACGTGGAGAACTATTACTATTGGCTTCTAACAGTTGAAAAAATCACGGAGACGCAGTAGCAGAGAATTGTCACTGTCAACGTCTGACAACAGAATGAGGATTCTGACTGATGGATGTCGTATTTATACTGGAAGAAGGACTATCCCACAGAAACTGATTTAAAAGACTGTCCCGCAGAAAAAATAAAAAATAATGCTATTGGTTAAAAATGAAACAAAAAATTAATAAAAAAAATCGCTGCAAAGAAAATAATCTCTGATTTAAAAATAATTATTTGAAATTATGTAAATTATTGAGGGGAAATATATATTGGTGACCTGTATGTTTGCCAAAACAAGACCCGCCTCCACTTTGAAACACATGGGAGGCGGGTCCCTTAGGATTAACATTGACCTGCTTCTGAGTTAGAATCCCCATTATCCTGCTATTCACGGTTTTCACTTCTGTGGCTTTTAGGTAACAAATGTATTAAAATTCCATCTATTGTTTGGCTTGAAATTTATATTTTTGACAAGAAAAAGTATATACTGTCTATATGTCAGAAAATAAAACAACTATTCTGCACGGTATGGATAATAACATAATGTTAGATTCCTATCAAAATCACAAACTCAATGAAAACCTATGATCGTCAAATTGAAATTTCCGGTCAGAAAAGAAGCACTTAGAAAATGGCTAAGTTCTTTCACGATTTGAAACTCGGAAATACCGCTAACAACTGTTCAACAAATACTGTTCTCGAAAGGAAACATGAGAGTGTTCCGCAGGGAAACATATGAGCAGAGTATTTTTCAATAAGGACAAAATTCTCATATGGAGCAGTTGTTGAGCAATAGTCTTAGGGGACTGAGGCCGGTAAAACTTTATTTACAGACAACGTATTATGCGGAGTGGAAACAAATATTCGTCAAAAACATCATGTTTACTTCTTAAATGAAAGTTATAGATATTTGAGTGTGTACTCGAATAAAACGATCACGTTTTCGGTGATGTTCTTAGACTGGCTTATATTATAAAACACTCTTCTCGAAGCGATGCTCTTCAGTCCGATAATATTTAGAGTTACACAGTTAAAAAGCAATATGCAGAATATCTACAAAGTCCTTTTCCGGTTTTTAAATTTTTAGTACAAGAAAATGGATAAAGGCAAATGGTGACCTTTTTGGGTCTTGTTGATTAACTAATGTAATTTTATTTCTGATTTACAAATTGTAATCTGATATTTATGTGAGGACAACAGAATGTTGAATGAAAATGGCGACTGTTCGGTAGAAGTCTCAATGGATCAGCTGGTCTGCCGAGTAAATATCAGTGACAACTCTTCAAAAGAACTCTAGCAGACAGTGCGGAAAAAAAATCACCCATACGAACCCAGCATTTGGAGTTAGCTCAGAAGTTTCAGGAGACAAGGAGTGTGGTGGTCTTGACCAGATACTGGGTCCCAGGTATTTCTAAGGAAACTGTTCTTAAAGCCCATGCCATGTTCCAATGCAGTCGTAGGAACTCTCTTTGCCGGAAATCAAGAGATCTACCTAAAACAACCGTGCATAGAACTTACGAAAGTTGCCAGATCACTAATTCCTAAAAAATCGTTGCCAGATATTTTTTCTGAATTCTGTAATCAACCATAGTGTTCGGATATTTTTTTGAGCGACTGTACCTAAAATGAGTGTTATTCTCTGAAATTTCGCATTCTGGAAAGGTTAATGTTATGATATTCGACTACGGGATTCTTTGAATCCACATGAGTTACGTCAAATATTCATAATAGCACAAACCTTAATATTTGGAGTGGAATGATGCACGATAGTCTGATTAAATCATTTGCTTTTACTGAAAAGACCACTACAGGAACTGCTTACCATGATGTGCTACTAACAAGTATTTCAACTCGAAAAATTAGTCTAAATTGGAAGACTTGTTGCTAGCATATAAAAAAAAACAGTGCCTATTATGTCCTTTTCAGTGAAGGCAATTGGTTCCATAATTGGCAGAATTGCAACCATTTATTGTTTTTCACCAAGACAGTATGCCTCCACATTGGAGGTTGGTTCTGAGTAACTTTCTTGACAAGAAATTCCAAGACGGGAGGTGAAAATTTATTTCACCAACGCTTTGCATTGGTGAAAATATAATATCGAGAAAGCGTGCGGGATCTATATGTTGGCCAACCTGTTTTTCCGATATTAGGCCCTTGGCTCTCTTCCTGTGGAATTATACCAAGCATTGTGTATATGATAATAGATTATGTGCTCAGGGTCACAAGAGGTGCATATATTGAGGTGCAGCTGATACCAAAGTTCATTAGTTAAACAAAAAGATGGAAATAGATTCAGCATTCTGCCTTTTTTCATTTTCTTTTAATACTTTTTAAAACCGATAATGATTGTGAATATCTTTTTCTGTAATGAGAGGATGGTTTCATTTCTTTTTTTTCTTCTGAGATGCAATACGATAAAGTGAAATAAAATAATATATTTCTACTTTTTTTCAGCACGATTTCAGTATTTACCCGGAACTTGTTTAATCATTGCAAAATTATTCGAGACCTTTCCCAGTTTCTGCAAACAATTTCCAGTCCTCAACTTTTTAGGTCATGGGAATGCAACATATGGTCGGCGAAGCAGATTTGTTCGGCTCACCGAGTTAATGTAGATGGATATTAAGGTAGCACCTTCGGATTATTAGGAACTGGATTTCCCTTTAAAAGAGCTTATATGCATTAAGAAAACTCTACCTAATGCGCTATGTAAAAGGGTGATTAAATTAGGCCCTAATAATAATCATGTACTTAACATTTCATTTCTAACATTTTCCTACTTAAATCATATAAGTTTGGTCACCATATATCCAAGTTAAAACCTTGGTAACATTTCAGTTCCACTGCTTTTATGCATTCTGTCCTCGTTCTGAAAGGATAACATCCGAATGCAATAGTCTCTCCAACTGTATTTTGATCGATGACATTTTCATTGGAATATCATGTTCTGTGAAATAAAATGATGTATGAACGTTCTTAGAACGAATTTGAAAAAAATCCTTCCATAGCTGATCGTTTTAAAAATTTGGTTTAATTTACTTGCATGGAATATAAAGGTCATTGTCTTTTAAAAGTCCATAAATGGAAAAATTGAACCTGATGAATATATCTGTACAAGACTAGAAACGAATTAAGACTGCAGCATTCTGACAACAACATTATGCTAATAAGAGTTAAGCAGCAGAGGTTCTTTTAAAAACATTATTTTCAACAGAGTTATATTGCTTTCACGCATTCTATACTATTGCTGCAGATGAAGCTCATTTGTAATCAATTTATTAATTATTCATTATTTATTTCTTTTTCCATCTTTAAATTCTTTTCCCAATTTAGAATCTTTTCGAATTATACAAAAGAAATATTTTCCACCCTCTCTTGCAAGAATAATATGTTTACATAGTATCACTTTAATCCGAGTGCATACTGGCGCCTTGAAAGTCTTCTTCGTCATGTATATCGCTCTTTATGCATACATATTCTGGCTGATACGGGGATTTATTTCCCGGTCGATATCTCGACAAGTGTACATGCCCGTAGTTTCATTCCGCTTATTGATTTCATTTGAGCAATAAAATGTTTTCTTACCATTTGTAAAAGAAACTGTAGATTATTCCAAGACAGCAATGCGAAGACATTTAATGATTTTGTATATGGCTGCTCTTTTTGTGAGAGAGTGGCGCTTCTGTGTCGGCAGTCATGCGACAAATAAATACAGTGACACAAATGAAGAATGACAACTTTCTCAAGGTTAAATAGAAGTTGTTCATAAAACAGATATGCTACAGAAGTGTATCGGTTTAAAATATAGTGATTTCTCGATCTAATGCTTTTTCCGAAAACGCGGTATTTGAGAACTAGATGCTGGAAATTGATTTACTTGTATTTCTGTATATATAAATATAATACAATAATATATTTCTCGGAACATAGAGATTAAATCATTAGATTCATTTGCTTTCACTGAAAAGACCACTACAGGAACTGCTTACCATGATGTGCTACTAACAAGTTTTTCAACTCGGAAAGTTAGTCTAAATTGGAAGACTTGTTGCTAGCATATCAAAATAAACAGTTCCTATTATGGCCTTTTCAGTGAAAGCAGATGGTTCTATAATTGGCAGAATTGCAACCGTTTATTGTTTTTCACCAAGACAGTATGGCTCCACATTGGAGGTTGGTTGTGAGCAACTTTCCCGACAAGAATTTCCATGACGGGAGGTAAATTTTAATACAATATTATTACAAAGCTTACTATTTTTTGAATAAATTAAAATATAGTGTTTTTGATAGAGATAATTATGGTTTGGGAACAATTTACTGTTAATTTTCAGATTCATTTATGCAATAAATTCTCCTCCGAAAATAATTCTAAAACCATCAACACAAAGAAACATAGGTAAAACGTCCTAAATATTAGACCGTCTTTTTTGCTTTAAAAACATGCGACGCTAAACAATTTGTTGTGATCCGACGGTTGAATGTGTAATATATAAAACAACTGCATCGTTCATTAAAAAAATGAGAATCAAAGCTCTCTATGTTATAAACACTTGCTTCGGTAACTAAATCACAAGAAACCAGGCTCTCTTTTCCGCTCTGTAACGGCTGTCTGCTGTGAGCGAGCGAACGTCAGGAACATTTCCTATACCAGGCTTGAGCAACCTCGATTTGTGCGGCCAGCGAGATACCGATGACAAATAAATTTGTAAAAGAAAAAAATAATGTATAGTGTTACTTAAAGTGTGTTCCGTGAAATTTTGAAAACTCTACAGTAATTCGCTAGAAATATATTTTATTACTAAAATTAGATATTATATAAATACCCCCTCAAGCAGCTGCTTGCCACAGAGGTCTTGACAGGAGCCTGTCAGTTTATATGCCATAGTAGAAGGTCTGAGAGGATGGCAGGCCCTCAGCAGAAAAACGACACAGACATCCATGCCTTACCGGGGCTCGAACCCAGGTCCCTTAGATCAGTAGCTAAGCGCGCTAACCACTCGGCCATATGTTAGGTCTTAAATATATTATTAAACTGTTTTTCTGTTTGTTACCATTCTTTGTCTATCGTATTTTCAAAAAAAATTTCATACAACCCCAAGCCACAAGCAAATCCAAAAACGGCGACGAGAATTCTCATTAAAATTAATTTTAATAAAATTATATTGTTTATGTTGCACTTTAGATTTTTTTTGCCTTGGGTTGCCTACGTTATTGTTTTTATATTCATTTGGCTGCCCGCCCCTCCATTTTAGTTTTCTATGTGGCTCTTCAAATAAAAATTTGCCAAGACTTGTCGTATACTATGCGGCACGAAAATACTAGCCTCAAGCTCTCCTCTACTTCCTTCCTCCTGCATTGTTCTCAGCTAATTCATATCTACATATACATCGTTTTCCAATCGGTCGCTCCAGGCACCTTAGTTTACCAGTGCTTTTTGCTGCTACACCCTATATTGTTTTCTGGAACATTCTGTTTTGAAAATATTCTTATTTCAATTCAAGTTACTTTTGTCCATAGTAGAGGAATGTATGTGACAAATTCCTCCAATTTCTATCAACGGTAAAGGGTGTCGCGATGGAAACGTTTATGAACCCATGGCTTATAGTAATATTTAGCAGAAAGCTTGGGAACTCACTTGAGGCTGCTTCGTAAGATTTCAGTGTACACTTAAATGTTAAAAAAAGTGATTTACTACTACATCCAGGAATGTTCACAGGATAATGAACAGAGGGAAATTTCTATTTCCATAACTTACGTTTGTTACTAAATAATATAAATTAGAAATATATCACATTTCTGGAGTTGAGTGAAATGATTCTTTTGCAATCCCTGCATACCCTCATCACTATAAATTAACCTGAATAATGACAGGTAATAATAATTCCACACCGCAATCGATACAGTGACATCTAAATTTATTATCAGAATGGAATGCATGGGTTTTACGTAATTAATTCACGAACATCAGGGATGTTCTCTCGCTCACAGCCTCCTTCGGTCTTCCTGCACGAGGGATGTCTTCGAAGTTCTGCCGTCCTTCTCTGAATTTGCATATCTAACCTATAACAGTGCCATATGAACAGGCATGATCCTCTATACCTATGGAAAATCTGCATGTTGTTTTCGCTTCACCCCCCAAGCTGCATCCTTGTGAAAATGTAAAATCCTTCTCTGTTTTAGTAGTCTCCATAGCAACTAAGCACAGATTATCAGACCAAACTTTAACGCTGCCAGCGAAGAGAGAAGTGATGATGGGGCCTTTGTTTTTAACAAGTAATGACAAGTTTAGACAAGTTTTCAACAAGTCGTAGCTCGTTAACTTTTGAGGAATGAGTAAAAATCTATAGACACGTATCAAGAACTTTTTAAATGCCCTCCGTATAACATTATAAACCAACATGGGTATTGGTATCAGAAGATTTTCAAGCATTTTTATCGAAAAATAATTTTGTTTCCTGGTGGTTTCAAGGTATATCTAGTTTGTTTGTATTTTATTAATGTTGTATGTTAGCATATTCGGGTTTTATTTTTAATTCTGTCTTGCTTTCTTTATTCTGTTTTGTAAGGATTTTATTGTTCTTCCTATATGAGTTATCTAAGCTACATTAAATATGATAAACAGAATGCCTCTTAGCGTACAGAATAAATGAACACAAAGCAGCAATAAAACAAGAAAAATGAAGCATGATTAATCAAACACAAAACATGAAAAACATAAAATTGATTGTAAAATCCTTCACATCTTAAAATTAAAACAATTTTTTTTTTTCAAGAAAAAAAAAAAAGACATACGGTCTTCTAATTTAAGTAACTGTTGGAGATACCCTCAACCACCCTGCTGGTTTAAGGTTAAGCAATGCTTGAAAACCATTTTTAGGACAGTGCAACAAATTTTTCTTTTCAAAGTTTAATATCTGAAAATTAAGCGATATGAACAAAAAACAAGTAAGAAAATTTCAAGTGAGGAAATTTTTGTCTTCTATCTTCTAACTATTTTTAATGAAGCAATCAAGGGAAACTGATGCATTACGCTGCAAGGGAATACCTGTAGTGACAGTTCCAATTTTAAAAATCCTATATAAAGTTGGGTTGTTTTACCTCTGAGCGGCACTTTTTTGCACACCATGGGCTAAATGGCCAGGTCACATGGACCCCGAAGGCTCAGAGAAGGTTGGGGGAGGGGACCCACTGGAACAGCTGTTGGGAGACAGATGGTAGCCTCCCGTCAAGGCCATCCAGCGTGTTCTTTAACGTGCACAGGGTATGGCTCTCCCGCACACGGGGCCACGGCTTAACGTCCCATCCGACGGACGGCGGCCTTTTCAAGCCCCTCGGTGTCCCCTACTGACCGTGGGCAGGGCGGGGGAAATTTTGCGGAGATAAATCTCAACGCTGACCCAGCTGGGACTCGAACCTGGGAACTACAGATTACGAGCCTGGCGCGCTACCGACTGAGCCCCCCCCCCGCCCCCCTATATAAAGTAAAATAACATCAGGCTACTCCATACGAATAGCATTTCTATGAAAAGTTTAAGCATATTAGGCAGGTATGTATCATGGGAGTAGCCCTTGGGACCTCGAAATCATAAGACAGTATTTATATTATATTTAAAAGATTAAGATTTAAATACCAAATTTTGGCGGCTATTTATTTTTAATATATTTTATTATACTCATATCGCATTACTAATTATACTTTAAAAGAGTAAGCAAAAAAATATGTACCTAAAACTAAGTTTTCTTTCTTTCGCCACTTTAACCCTCTTCCCCACTGCCCAGAAATATCTTCTGATTACGTCACTGTCTACTTTGTCTCTGAAACAAAAAAGCAATAAAATTAATTTTCAACGTCAGATTTAAATGAGTATGAATCAGCAAGAAAGACGTATCCATAACTTGAAAAATTTAAAGATCTAAATAAAACTAGGAGAGCAAATATCGCCTCTTGCACATATGAGAATCTCATTTTCAAAGACAATGAAGTTCTTCCTTTTACTTACTCTTTCACTCCTTAACAGTTTTAATTTGAGTCAGCTGATGATGGGGAAAATGTAAATAGTACATTATTAGTAATTATGCAACATAAAGGTATTCGTCTCTTAATTCTTAAATTTAAGAAGTTGTATTACCACACCTCTTTCAGAAAAAGGGATAGATTACTGCTACAGTGGAATATCTCTTGAAACGTTACCACTAAAATTTCAAATTTCTATTTTATACATATTATTTGGAAATTTTAATAACAGCTATTTTATTTTAATGACTGATCATAAGCTTTTACTCTATGATATGAGCATCAGACCGGTGATTCTCTATGCTTCACCCATATGGGCGAATACTACACCCACCAATATTCGTAAGATTCATCAGGGTCTTACAGAACAAGGTTTGGAAAACTGCGGTCGATGCCCACCTGGTTTGTCACTAACAGACAACTCCATAAAGTTTGGGCATCGACCATATATATATATACACATATAAAACGCATCTCAAAAAGATTTTTGAGGCTGTAAGCAATAATCTCAATGAGATTATTTCATCTCTGATTCATTACAATCATACTGTTTTGAACAAGTGCAAGAGGCCTAAAACAGTAGCGTTCTCTGAGGAGACCTACGCGTTTTAGGTTTCTATACAATTAAACTGCTATTTTTAGCTTTTCTTATGTTTTCCCTTAGCGACCCACCTAAGGGTGGTTTACTTATATATTTTGTTCTTACTCATGCCAAATATGCATATCTTCATGATGGAGATGGTTAGGAGTAAAATTATTACCCGGTACATCGAATATGATTATACGATCTGATAACAGCTCTGTCGTTTCATATTTTGGTATCTGTAAACATATACTAAAACTACCTAAGTATTTAAAAATGCGAATTATATTTCATTACTACCAATCCAAATAAAATAGTTTTCTAATTATTACTTTCACTGTTCCCAATGGAAATTTCATGACGTTCACATTCCACCACCAAAATTTGAATTTTCTGTCATTAATAGATCGTCACAATATTATTTTGAAATGTTGGAGTTTTTTTAAATTTTTTCACCGTTAGAGGCGTAATTATAGTGGTTGAAAGATTCCGAAAGTGCAAATCATAATACTTCATCAATTCCTTTCTAACTGCAAAAATTATTTTTTATCTCTAAATACATATATCATCTGCTAAAACAAAAACATTGTATTTTCCCACCCCCCTGGGTCTAAAACGCCAACTCATTGTTGACAATGAAAATTCCGTGAGCTTCACATTCCACCACCAAAATCTCAAATTTCTAGTATAAACACATGTCGTGCAATAATAGTTTGAATTTCTGAAATTTTGAAAATTTTCCACCGTTAGAGGGCGCAAGAATAGTTTTTGGGAGATTCCGAAGAGCGATTCATAATATTTTATCAATTCCTATCTAACTCGAAAAATAATTTTTCCTTTATATCTAAAAACAAACAATTATTTGCTGAAACAAAAAGGTTGTGTTTTTCCACCCATCTCCCTGGGTCTAAAGCGACAACTCACTGTTATCAGTGAAACCTTTGTAACTTTCATATTCCAACTTTTCATATTCCATCAATATTTCAAATTTCTAGCATAAATATATTGTTTGAAATATTCGTTTGAAATTTTGGAATGTTCAAACATTTTTACGCCTAGAGGGCGTAATTATAGCTTTAGAGAGATTCGAAAAGTGCATATCGTAATATTTCATCCAACACAAAGATAAATTTTAATTTGTCTCTGTAAACAAAATATTTGATGTCTACAGATGGACAGACAAACGTACAAACAGACAGATGACAAAGCGAAACTATTATCTGATTTTCTTTGAATACGAGATAAAAAAAAAAGGGTGCTTTTACTTAACCTACCAAAACTTCATGAAATTTTACAAAGAAAGCTTAAAACCTTTTCGTATTTTTGGATTTTTTTAAATTCTAAACTTCATGGATAATCCCTCTAATATTGCAAACATAGATACATATTGCAAGTAATTCTAATCTTGCGAAAGAAATCTAGTGAATTGTTAATCAGAGCGAGGGCACATGTAACGAAACGTTTCACATTTCCTTTTACATCAATCATTTATTGTAGAGTGGAAAAATGGTGAAAGTGGATTTCGGACAGCTATACTTAAGCATTTGAAGTTGTCATCGAATTACGAAAACGGTGTGCCACTGACACGTGCTTCGACTTGTTTCGGACTCATAAAAAAATGACAAAACCTATCTCGCTTCTGGTGCCAGGTCAACCATGCTATGATACTTTTGTCAGTCCAGTAATAGAATGGACGGTCGATTCGTTTTAGGGGCAGTAATAGGTCACTTATTTTAAAAGCAGAAACCGCGCGCTAAGTAATCATAGACGCTACCATGATTCTACCAGTATTTTACCGAAGTATAAGAATAGAAACACATTTCTACGAATTATTCAGTATCGAATGAAATGGCAGGTATTGGAAGTTTCGTAGCTCCAACTGTATTGAATTCTGTCTAGGAAGAACAAGATAACCTATTTCATAACGTTCACAAAATCACAATTCTGAACGGAAAATTATTTTCTGACTTTGATATTCTTTTCAATTTGAAAGATTTATTCATATGTAGCTATATTTGTAGGATATCTATCGATGAAGACTATTGTCCAAACTCAATAATATGTCTATCTAAATTCCGAAGCTTGGGGATAAAGAAACGTAAGGAAACATTCTCAGAAAATATTCGGGTAAATGCCTCAATAATTCAATGCCATTTTCTGTCTTTCCCCACTCTCAAGGAATCTATAGCAATTCCGTATATACTGAGGACGCCCTGAGAATAATAATGTCAAAATAACGATCTTCGTGAGCTCGTGTAATATTCAGCAGCTCACACAAAAAACTGAAACGCAGAAGTTGCGGCCATGGTGACTTTTCGGAGTGGCATTTAAAAACTTGCTATGCTATTGGTATTTTGTAGATTAATATTCCTTTAGATAATAAATTTGATTTTCAATGGATATTTATAACCATAAATTTTTCCTCAAACTCTGAATGAGAGAGTGGACCAGTTTTCGAATTCTTTTAATATCCTTAGATGATCAACTAAATACATGCAATATGTTAATTAAGCCACATTGATTCGATTTTACCTTTAAAAAAACAAAACAAAATAACTTAAACAGTAAATCCTAAAACATTCTAACACCTCTTATTATTAGGGAAACTACCTCCTTGACTTCATACCTATATTAAATGATTTCCGTAATATTTATTTCGTATTTGCTTGGGCAATTAAAACAGATGAACAGAATCTACATAAAGACCAAGGGCAATACTACAAAATCTAAAAGCATTGCTGAAATGTAGGAAGGTAAAGTGAATCTTTGGGACGGACAAAAAGTAAAGAAATATCTCACTAATCATCAAGGAAAGGTATTTTAAGTAGTAAAAATATCCACGTACAAGCAGACATAAGTGACGAAGTGTGCATGGAAGAATTGAGACAAGGAAGTTGCAGCTGCTGGATCGATGATTCTTATAGATTGTTGGTTGATTGAGATATCAATCACTTGTTAATCACTGAGGAATCAATAATGATTTTTGTTCTTGATAACATTGGTTGATTTGATGTCTTGAGAATTTCATAGCCTCATTGCCTCAATTACTCCTACGAATACTTCGCCACTGATATATATGTATTAAAACTACTGATACATGTATTTAAAAAAAAATACGTATTTTATAAGTCAAATTAGCACATATTTATATTTATTAGAAATTGTCATATATCTAAAATATTGTTCCATGTTTTTGACATATAATTATCGATTTCCGAAGAATAGTAATTAAATGATATATTTAAGTTCTCAGATAAGAGGTCTCGTGTGATTCCTCTGAAAAATTACTTATATACTGGTAAAGGACAGAAAATGGCATTGAATTATTGAGGTATTTATCCGAATATTTACTAAAACGTTTTCTTATGTTTCTTTATCCACAAGCTTTATACTGATTGAACGCAAGTTTGACATCACAAGAAGTAATGGGCATATTTCTAGTGAGCGATGTTAAGTGGGAAGAATTCTGTAATTCTTTCTGTATGTGATGTTTCACATAAAACATTCTTGATATTGGAAATGTCTTTATTCGCTGCATTTTCCCTCAACACATCGCTCAGTTCTCCTTTTACAGCATCTCTAATATATAATTTTAAGCTATTTAAAGTGTATGTGGTATTGTCCACTATATCTAATCTTTCAGTAATTTCGAGTTATATATTTTGGTCATCATTTATAGCAGAATAAAGGTCCGGAAAATTCAAATGCATATATCCTAAATCGTTTCATCTTTTATCTTATTGATGCGTTTTCAAGTTTGAATGGCTATAGCATTCTTGGAATAAAAGCGACTAATGGCACATTAGATGGCATTAAAATGTTTACCGAAGTAAGTTACTGTATCTCACTAAGCCCCCATCTAGTTAAGATACGTTCAAAATGGTAAGGGCAAATCAGTGTGCATATATTTTGCTTTATTAATTCCGTTTGTAGCTTTCACAAACACTGTCTTCACAGCAGAAATAAAAGAATAAACATTTGAGAAGTCTCTTCTAAGCCTTTCATGAGCAACTAGATCGCCTGCCTAGTCAGTAGCGTGCCAAATCCTTAACAAGATTTGTTGGTTCGATCTCTTAACATTGACAAAGTTGAATTTATGACGTCTTTGTGAGAAAAAAATTTCTTTTCACAATCCTTTGAGCAAAAAAATGTCTTTTAAAGCCGAAATGAAAGCAGTCGTTTAATTCAGCGAGGATCTATTAGAAATTAATATCTGTTCAAATATTCTCCTTGACCATATTCTTTGCTGAACTATAGGATTCTTGAGACCTGACAGTTCTCCCCATTGTATAAGAGAGGGAAAAACTTACCGAGCTGCAAAACATCCTCTATATTCGCCTAGATTCAGGATAAGATTATTCAAAATCTACTCCATTCATAAAGAAAAATTTTATAAATATTTTATATATTATATTTATAATTAAAGCAGAAAACTTCCAGTTTTCTTCGAGATAAGCCTTATCAATTACTTTGAGCACAGATAGGAACATTAAAAGAAGAACTATATTCAAACAATTTAAAACTGTTAAGTAAAATTAAAATTAAAATTACAACTTAGAAGTTATAATATTAAGTGAAATATGGGTAAAAGATGATGAAATCAGTTTATTTAAAATAATAGGATTTGAAATGATTTTTAAATGTAGAGACTACAATAAATCAGGTGGCATAATCTTTTATTTAAAAAAAAACAATATTTGATTTTCATCATATTAACATTGAAATGACTACTGCTGATAATATAAATGTATATGATAAAGTAACTGATCTTTATATTATGGCATTATATAGGGATCATAATTATTCAACTCATGATTATCTGGAAGAAATAGATTCAATTTTACATACTATTAAATGCAAAAATGTTTTATTTATTGGAGATATCAATATTGATATAAGTAATGATAACAATAATACCAATGAATATTTCAATATATTATTAGCAAATGGATTTGAATCTTTCATAAACGACTGTACAAGAATTTCTAATCACTCTAAAAGTTGCATTGATCACATCTTTATTAGAGAAAATAAGATATATGATTACAAATGTGCACTATTTCTAAATGATATAACAGATCACTATACTATAATTTTAAAAATTCGTAACCCTAATGCGAAAATGAAACAGAAACATGAAATAACTCAAAGAACTAGTATTAATTTTAAAAAGTTGTAATCTAAGATTAAATATTTAAATTTTAAATTAGATGAAATTGATGATTCAAATATTAATGATATATATCAAACTTTTATACATTTAGTTAATAATGCAATATTAAACAGCACACAACCACATGATATTGATAATAGAAACATAAAAATTAATGGTAATCCTTGGATAACTAATGAAATAATTATTTTGATTAAATAAAGAGAAAAAGCATTTTTAAGACACAAAAAATATCCATTTATATTTTAATATAATGATGATTATAAAACAATTAGAAATAACATAGTTTCAAAAATAAGATATTTAAAAAAATATTATGAAACTGAATTTAAAAAATGTAAAAAAGATACAAGAAAACAATTTAAATGTGTAAAGAAAATTTTGAATGAAAAAACTCCTGATTCAACATTACCAGTGTATACTGATGTAGTAAAATTAACTAATGAATTTAATTACCATTTCAATCATCTTAATAATTATAATAATGACACAACTATTAACGTTCATAATTATTCCTATATCTTAAATAACAAAAATTCCATGTTTTTAAAAAAGAGAGATGAAGCTGAATTGAATAATATTATAAACAATTTAGATGAAAATAAAGCTTTTGGATTTGATAATATAAGTCCAAAAATATTAAAAATCATTAATAAATACCATGCAACATTTTTTACACAAATTATAAATATATCATTTAATTTTGGCATTTTTATAAATCAATTGAAAATTGCCATTGTAAAGCCTATATACAAAAAAGGAGTTAAAAATATATTATATAATTATAGACCAATCTCAATATTACCTACTTTTTCAAAAGTTATCGAAACAATAATGAAAAATAGACTTATAAAATTTTTGAATAATTCAATATTTTTTTTAAAAATCGCAATTTGTGTTTAGAGAACATAAGAGTACAGATCATGCAGTACTAGAAATGACCACCACATTCCAAACAATTTTCCTGTAAATCAGTAAAATCGCCTCTATCCCATACCTGCTAATGCCCATACTTATATGTATACATCTGTAATTTATTTTTTTTCTCCAGAAACGTTATCTAGATATAGAGTTCCGAAGCTTTTCTCGCCTGAAGATTGTTACAAAATGCGTCATAGTAGCAACTGGCTATGAAATTTAAAGCAGAGGAAGAGAGGCAATACAGCTTATGAGCAATGAAATATGTTTAATCGATGAGTCTCCTCCGAGAACAGTTAATATATACGGAGAATAATATTAATTGAAAGCATTATGATATGTCTTTTAAGCAGCCAATCATAATATCTTTGAGGATTCACCAGCTTACTTGCAGCACTTGACTACGGATCATTAACTAAGATGCATATATCACAATATAAACCTGTAACTAATGTCTTTAGCACATCAGTATTGTATTGAACTTGAAATATTCATGCACTAATCTAAGTTTAGTAAATGCAGTAATAATGAAGAAATACGGTACTGCCTGTTAAAATGTTATATGTCGTACGAAATTTTGAAAAATACACATAACATTGAAATATGTATGAATTAAATTAAGATTATATTTGGACAAAAAAATACCACTTATGGAGGCTATAATAATACAAATTTCTATAAATTCTAGATTTCAGGAATTAATTTTGCATTTGAATTTTTATCCATAAATCTCCACAGACAGAAAATTTTAGTTTTCCCCATATAAAGAAATGCTTTCCTTTTTAAGTAGTAGAATGAACCAGAAGAATAACTCATTGACTCTGAAGAATCCGAAATGCTCCTAAAGAGTATGCTTGCTATTTCCGACTCCGCAGCCTCTAACTGTGGAATTTGGACTAAAGAATGATTCAAAAAATGCAGACATTATAGTTTCATTATTCCCATTTGTTAGAGAGTAATGTTTCATTTATCCAACTGTAAATAATTTTCATTTAGCTCTAAAAGCGAAAAAAAGTTTATGGCTATAAACAGACAGCAAAATGAAAACAAGAGCTGTGTTCTGAAAGAGAACTACAAATATATTAATGCATGTAAGAAATCTGTAGCTATAAAAATATATGTTGTTGTTTCGTCTTCCAGCTGTGCACTTTTTTTTCTCCCAACCATAACTACAAATATATTGATGCATGTAAGAAATCTATAGCTATAAAAATATATGTTGTTGTTTCGTCTTCCAGCTGTGCACTTTTTTTCTCCCAACCATAACTACTAAAGCATTGTGAAATTTTTCACACGGATTTCGCTAAATGTTAAAAACACACAAAACAAAAACATTGAACCAAAAAACATTTGAAAACAATTCAAAAGCTTAAGGTCATAGGTTCAAACTAAATATCTATCTTCCATTTTACTAAAATCGTTTCGACATGGTAGAAATAGTTCACGTTAGAAATAGTTTTCTATGTAATATTCAACATTTTCAAACCAATAGTAGTTTATTAAGCTTCGTAAATTGTCACTATATTTCTCATAATGTCTTTGTTCATTAGATTATTAGTATTATAATAATTTTATTTTTTATTATTACTGAACTTTTTTCATTTTAATACTAGAATATATTTTTCAGTAAGCTGCTATTTCCGGCATTATATAATATAATAATATTATTATACTACTTCTCTTTTCTTCCCCTTTCCGAAAATTTCTCTGAATTTTTAATTTTCTTTAAGCAATTTGCAGGGAATAAAATAACGCCAAAAATTATTTTTCTTAAAAATACTGTTTTTAAGAAGCTCATCGACTTTGAGCAGCCACAAAAATTCATTGTAGATTTTAAACGCATTATCTTCTTCATATACATTAGAGTTGCTTTCTTTATCTGTTTCTCTACAGCAAGTGGTCAGGCTTTTACACAACCAAAAGCAAGCAGAGTAAATAGAGAATAAAAAAGGGAAAAAGGAAGAAAGAGTGAACACACCGTAGAACAAATACCGAAGGGTTGCAATCGAAACACACTTTTCCAACAGTTCTCCAGCTTTCCCTTGGAGTATAACTGGGAAACACGTTGAGCTTCCTGTTTCTGGTGTAGGTTTAGAAGATTAAATATTTACAAAGCATCTTCTCTTACAGTGAGCGCATCCCTTTGTTCCCCTTAACGATATACGGTTACGGCCTCAATCATGCTAATCATATTGAGCAGAGAACTAGTAGCCGTCTTCTCGTATTCAGCTCCAGTTACCTGACACAGATCTCACAGTACACGCACGAGCGACACGACCAACAAGCTGTAAGAGATTTTGTGGCAACTCTTCTATCGACCCGTGGCATGTAAGCTGCCCGGCATTGTTGGGAAAGGTCACTGCCTTAAAGTATACGCAGAAAAGGAAAACATACCTGTGCGTCACAATTTTCAAATATATCTACTTTTCTATAGGCGGTAAATTCTATCCAATACTCTACGTCAAACCTACGTTTGACACTAATATTTAGTTGTATTTAGATGTTTATATTTCTAACTCAAGGAAGTATGCGGATAAAAATTAAAAATAATCGAACAATTTTAAATATTTACGCAGAGAATTGTTGTTTTGTTTCCTAAGACTTAGTAAATTAAAACTTTATAATGTTATGTGAAAGAAAATGGATTGTTATTTTTCTAACATATATAGATGATATTGTATAATATAGAGCAATGTAATATACGAATCCTGAAGCGGCAATTTGTTAAGGAAGTCTAAAAGTATACGACCAACGAAAACGATCATAGCAAAGACAGACACGTGATTGGAAGACCATTTAAACTTCGATTTTCTAAGATTTCACTCTATACTCAACCATCTTTTCAAATAAATGAAAAGAATTATTCAACTTGAAGTGAGATTGTTGAAGAAAACAGTGGAGTTCTTCTCAGAACGCTACAAAATTCTTTTATTTAAAATCGAAAATTCTGAAAAACAGCACGCAGGATCGAGTAACAAACTTATTCTCACACAGAGCTCACAAACAGAATTGGCAAATGAAATTAAACAGATGAAAATGCAAATCAGTTACCTAGATCAAGATGGGAGGAATAAAAACATCGAATTACATAGACTACCAGTGGAAGACAAAGAAGATGAACATACCTTGAAACAATCAACGATAAAAATTGCACATGCCCTTAAAATAAGAAACTTCAATGAAGACAGTCTTGATGCTATTCACAGATTACCGACAATGAATAAAAGGGAAACTCCCATCGTAATTACGCAATTTAAATCAAGAGTGAAACGAGAAGAATGGGTAATGAAAAAGACCAATCGGATCTTATCTTCAGATGCGGACTTTAATGTACAGATCATCAGTGTATTTGAATGAAACCTTAACTGCCATTAATAGAGAAATGAATTGGAAAGCGAGAACCACAGCAAAAGCCAAAAATTATAAATATGTTTGGTACAGAAATAGTAAAATTATGCTTCGGAATTTCGGTTACGGCTGTCATTATGTTTACTAGCTTGTCTGATATACCACATGATCTCTCAATCAACCACAAATTATGACGATTAACAGAGTCCAAAGCCTTTTTGAAATCAACAAAGCTAGCAACCAAAGGTTTCGAAACTCTAAACATTTCTCAATCTGATCTACACATCCCCTACCACTGCTGAATCCACATTGCTCATCACGCAATTGCCTGTCAACCAAATTCTTAATTCTATTAAGCACAATCATGCAAAGAACTTTACCTGGAACAGAAATTAGACTGATACCCCTACAGTTATCACAAGAGCTGCGATTACCTTTTTTGAAAATAGCAATAATAATAGCTGTGGTAAAATCCTTAGGAACCATGCCTTTATCATAAAAAGATATTCAAAATTTCAGTCATCCAAGTGGTAACAGAAACATTCTCAGCTCTAAGCATTTCTTAGTAATTTCATCGACCCCTGGGGATTTATGTAATCCAAGTTTAGAAATAGCCAAAATAACTTCAGATTGTGTTATAGGGCCAACATTAAAGCCAGTAATGCATCTATCATCATTACAAACAATGGGAGTAGCTAACCACATTGTTTAGAACATCACTGAAATGCTCAGCCCACCTATCCATCACAGAATCCTTACCTTCTATAACCTTACTTGTTTATCCTTCAATCCCTGTATATCTGTCTGTTTTCTATCACGCAAAACATGAACTATATGGTACAGCTCTCTGCTGTTGTGCTGTCTAACTGCTTCCTCGGCTTTGTCAGCCAAGCCATCAAGCGAAAGATTCTTATCAGCAGCTAATCGATCCTTAACACGTTTATTAAACTCTCTGTAATTTTTCTATTAGGACTAGTAGGGTATAATTACAGACATTCCTGCAGTTCTTTCTTTCTGACATAAGCTCAAATTCCTTATCACTCAAATAATTCTGTCTCCTCTGCTCCTTTTTTCCTAAAAGAGTACTATCAGTTTCCAAAAAAGCCTGTTTAAAACGGTCCCATTCATACTCAACTTCAGTAGTAAGTAAACCCATGAAATCATAATGGTTTTGTAACTTATCATAGTAAGCATTAGCTATAACTGGGTCTTTCAGAGCTTCAGAATTAAAGGTAAATTTTTTAACCTTAGAACAACACTTTTTAAGTTTAATTTGGAAGACACTTTTAACAAGGTAATGGTCAGATCCAATTTCAGCTCCCTTATATGACCTGATATTCCTAATAGAACTAGCCCATTTGCTGTTAATTAATATATAATCAATGATATTATTATGCAGCCCATCTGGTGAAAACAATGTGTACTTATGTATGTCGCGGTGTTTTAATAAGTGTTAGTTATTCTGAAACCATTGAGTTTACTTACCTGTAGGAGATGTTGCCCATTTCCACTACAGCTACCAATACCAAAAGACCTATCACACCTCCCCAAAGGTCACAGTCAGTACCAACTTTAGCATTGAAATAATCTAGAACAAGATTAATATCTCCTTTCTTGACAAAATTCCAAATATCCTGAAGTTATCCGTAAAGCCTATCCTTCTCATAATCATCGGCATCTTCGGTGGGGGCATAACAGCAGAAAACACTCGTCTTTAATGATTGTCTGAAATTTTGCTCTAAGAAACCTTTCATTAATGCATTCACATCGTAGAAGAGCATCACTCGCGTGTCTGCTGAGAAGCAGACACGCGAGTGATGCTCTCACAACTCTTATAACAAGTTGTTCGCAATATAAATGCGATATTTGAATTTTGTGTGAGGATTTTTCAAGTTTTCATCAGTTTGAGGGTAAAATGTTTTGGAAGTGTGGTGTGTGATAACATATGTTGTTAAATATTATAGCTTCCATAAGTCTTTAAATATTAAAATAATATGATAAAAAATAGAGATTTAAAGAGCTCTGACCGAGGTCTTCAATTTATGTCTAGAACGTTTTTCCCTAAAAAGCTTATTTTCAAAGTTAGGTAGATTTGAATATGGCTATTTGTTCACTTAACTTGTTATCAAGGAGATCCTCACAACGGTCAGTGGACAAAACCTTGCGAACCAGAAAACGGTCGCCAAAGACACGAAAGTGTCCCATTATTATCATCAGAGACAATCTTCCCTTTCAACGGACGTGTAAGTTCTATTGCTCAAGTTCATTTAACACATTGAAAAACGTGTCCTGACACTTTATGCAATATAATGTACTTTTCGAATATACACAAAATCAGACGATGCTGAATATAAATTTACAGTAAGAAATAACGATTCGTTCAATACATTTCAATTATCTCCCTGAAAATGTCAATACATGAGGTTAGATGAAACGATTTCCTTTACATTTTAAATACTGTGATTATGAAAAAATACATGCTGTACTCTCACTGTCAAACCAGTCAACGTAAAAAGCTAATAAAATTGCTAAGAAATGTTCTAGATTAGAATTGGTCATTGCACTGAAAACTATCCTGGAAAATCCAAGTGTTTTCAGTGGTTTATATTAATTATTTAAATCATTTCTGAGAAAAAGCATCAATAAGTTTCTTGAATGAGCAGAATTTGAATACGTTCCCTCTGGCCAGTTGTGTAATCAAACAACAATAAACCATTTTCTCCCCTTCGTCTTACACAATTTAAACTACTGTGCTATCACGCATCATCATCATCATCATCCTCAAGCAGCCATGGGCTACGGAGGTCCAACCAGACTGTGCAATTTAGTTCTCCAAGCAAGTCTATCCTGAGCTACATCTACTGCATCTGGCCACTGCACACCAATTCTAACCAATTCTGTTTGACATTGTCTGCCCACCGCATCCTAGGTCTCCCCCTCTTTCTGAGGCCTTTAGGCACACTGTTCATAACCCTATTCACCAATCTATAATTATTCATACGGGCAACATGGCCAAACCAACGGAGTCTATCTCTGCACAATATGCTGCTTAAAGGAGGTTGCAAACTCCTTTGTCTAACCTCATCATTAGTTACAAAGTTGAACCACCTAATGCCCAAGATACTGCGTAAGCATCTAGAATCAAAAGCATCTAGTTTCTTGTTATCTTGTTTTACAAAGTGTCCAAGTTTCACTACCATAACTAACCCTAGAAAGAATCAAACTATTATACAGTCTAATTTTGGTCTTTAGGTGTATACGCCTATTTCTCCACAATCTCCATAGATTCTTAAAAGTCCCGGCAGCAATACCTATTCGTCTGTTAATCTCATGCCACACATCACCATTATCTGTTACATAGCTCCCAAGATAATTAAACTGTGACACCTGCTCAAGACTGCAACCATTCAGATTAACTGAATCACAGCCTGCCTGACCAATTTTCATCACTTTAGTTTTCTCTCTGTTTATAACCAAACCTACTCTACTACCAGTCTCATCAACAGCTCGAATGAAAGAGTTCATCTCATCAACATCATTTGCCAAAAGGGCTAAATCATCAGCATAATCTAAATCAGAAATTTTAGTATCTCCAGCCCATTTAAGGCCAAAATCTTTCCCTTGAAGTGAATTTCGCATAACATAATCAATAACCAAACTAAAGAGAAAAAGAGACAAAATGCACCCTTGTCGAACACCAGAAGTAATGCTAAACCAAATTGCTACAAGCCTTACCAACTCTCACACACGATTCAGTGTTATTATAGAGCGCTTTCATTATATTAACTAACTTGTCTGGTATACCATATGATTTCACCATCAACCACAAATTATGACGATCAACAGAGTCGAAAGCCTTTTTGAAATCAACAAAGCTAGCAACCAAAGGTTTCTGAAACTCTAAACATTTCTCAAGAATCTACCTAAGTGAAAATATCTGATCCACACATTCTTAATTCTTAATTCTATTAAGCACAATCATGGAAAGAACTTTACCTGGAACAGAGAGTAGGCTGATACCCCTATAGTTATCACAAGAACTGCGATCACCTTTTTTGAAAATAGGGATAACAATAGCTCTGGTAAAATCCTTAGGAACCATTCCTTTATCATAAAAAGATATTCAGAATTTCAGTCATGCAAGTGGTAACCGAAACATTCCCAGCTCTAAGCATTTCTGTAGTAATTTCACTGGGGACTTATGTAGTAAATTCCCCGGGGATTTATGAAGTTTAAGTTTAGAAACAGCCAAAATAACTTCAGATTGTGTTATAGGGCCAACATTAAAGCCACCAATGCATCTATCATCATTGCAAACAATGGGAATAGAACTAACCGCATTGTTTAGAATGTCACTGAAATGCTCAGCCCACCTAGCCAATGCAGAATCCTCACCTTCTATAACCTTACGTGGTTTATCCTTCAATCCCTATATACCTGTCCGTTTTCTACCACACAAAACATTAACTATCTGGTACAGCTCTCTGTTGTTGTGCTGTCTAACTGCTTCCTCGGCTTTGTCAGCGAAACCATCAAGCCAAAGATTCTTATCAGCAGCTAACTGATCTTTTACACGTTTATTACGTTCTCTGTAATGCTTTCTATTAGGGCTAGTAGTGTATTGATTCAGGACATTCCTGCAGTTCGTTCTTTCCGAAATAAGCCCATGTGCCTTATCACTCATATAATTCTGTTTCTTCTGCTCCTTTTTTCCTAAAAGAGTACTATTAGTGTCCAAAAAAGCCTGTTTAAAATAATCCCATTCTTCCTCAACTTCAGTAGTAAGCATACCATGACTGTCATAATGACTAAGTAAGCTATCATGGTAAGCTTTGGCTATAACTGGGTCTTTAAGAGCTTCAGTATTAAAAGCAAATTTTTTAACCCTAGCACAACACTTTTTAAGTTTAAGTTGCAAGACACTTTTAACAAGATAATGGTCAGATCCAATTTCAGAAGCATCTCGAAAGACGAGGCTTTCTGTCGGATGACTCTGTCGATGGGCAAGTCACCGTATTTCTATCAGCAGGGCTTCGATAATCTGATTGACAGCACAAATGTTTAAATTAAGTCTGGTGAATATGTGTGAAAAAAATGCGAATATCTGGATATACTTCCTGTATATTGTCTTCAGCATAATAACTTGTCCTCCAGAGGAATTAATAGGGAACTTTGCTTTCTGACTTACCCTCGATGTTACAAATTACGTCTCATGTTATAATAATTGATGAGATTTTTATCATTGTGCCTACTCACATTTAAGGAAAACAAAATATAATTTTATTAACACTTAATCATTTAAATTGATTATTGAGATAAGAGCACTCAGGAATTACAAATTGTGATTGCTACCTGCATTACGTAAGTGCCAAATTTCATGTCATGGTTGGATAAACAATTATTCCCCTTCATGGGGAGATTTCATTATGTTCGGCTGTCTTGCAATAGTGCGGTTGCGAATTCGGGTTGGCTATCGGTTGATTAGGTTGATGAATATTGCCAGTGGCTTCTAACACCTTAACGACGCCTACTATTCCTACTGGATGCTTCGGGAAACTTCAGATGGATTATAAACGCTGCCCACTACTCAATGTCGATTAAAGTTAAACATGATGTTCCGAAATGATCATCTTAGAATTGCCGATGAAGGCAGCATGCGGTCATCGGAATGAATTGGTACCTTGGAAGGCATTAGTACCTTGGAGTACATTAGTACCTTCGAAAATGTTTTGAATAAAAATTAAATTTCATTCATGCTCGATTTGAAAAGGAGTCTGCAATTTCGCTTTGCTCTCAATTCTATATATGTACCATGTTTCGTGTTGTAAAACGCGTGGTACTTGAGCGAATGATACGAATTTGGTGGAATGATTCGAGTCGATTTAAGATATATATACTAGTTTCAACATTTCGTTTTTAGGGTTAATTGCTATGTCTAAGAAATGTACTTTCTATTTTGCTCACTTTCTGGAGTACATTTATCAGTTAGAAACGTGTTATTCAGAGAATATAGAAAAGCATGAAGTTCACTATCGAGACTTCTCCATATTCATCAAGATAATCAACGGCTAACCATCGTGAGCCTGTGATTAAAACTCGAGACTGGCACTGTGAGCAATCCGAGCATAATAAATACTCTCCATAATGTGAAATGACTGTTTAGGCAGCCTCGCCATATGTTTCAGCATCAGCGTAATTCAGGAGAAACTTGTAATTTCTAAGTTCGTAAGGGTGCTTATTTAAGCTATGAATTTACTCGTAAATTGCGTTTTTTTTCTTCTAAATATAGATTTTGTTAACTGAAATATAAATATGAATAATGCTAAAAATCTTATCTTGTAAGCAAATGATCATTATCTTTCAAACATTTTAATTATGCCATAGTACAGCCTTAATAAAAAAGGACAAAACATCAGTAGTATTTAGTAGTCTTCTACAGTCTTTGAAAATAAAATAACACCGATATGAGTTTTCTTAATCGGCAATACGCGATTAAGAACTTTGGACTTTTGTTCATCAGTGATTGTAAATCCTTCTCAGTTAGAAGTTTCGTTAAGAGTATACAGTTCAATAAATGTGATATTTCTGATGAAATGCGAAAAAAATTCATAACGAAAATTAATTAAAGCTATACATAATTAAAAATAGATTTACAATAATGTTTTTGCAATTACTTAACAGCTTAAGCTTTTTATGCCTGCATAGCTAGTAACGGGAATAATTTTAAACTAACCATTTTATTATCGAAAGTGAAAATTATTTTATACTAGTTAAACTGTCCGTGGCCGAGTAGTTAGGGCGCTTGGCTATTGATCTAAAGTACCTGGGTTCAAGCCTCGGGTACGGCATTGATGTATGTGTCGTTTTTCTGCTGAGGTCCTGCATCCTCTGGGACCTTCTACTTTGGCATATAAACTGACAGGCTCCTGTCAGACCTCTGTGGCAAGTAGCCTCTTGACGGGTATTTATTATTATTTTTATTAAATTTTACACTGCGCCGCCAGAATCTCACCTTTAAGATTCAATCTGTATATTCTGATTTTCAATCGCTAAAGATTAATTTTGTAAGTACTACTTCCTTCTCTCCTAATGGGGAAGTACTAAGAGGGGTAAGAGAAATATTCCAAGAGAATCATTGCACAGTTTTTACTTTTGATAGCTACTCCCCACACCCCTACCTCACACCCTCCAAAAATATGGGAACTGGAATCCCCTCTGGCCCACAACTGCTTAGTACAGATTCACCTTGTATATATGTTGGTGTTGCAATAAGGAAAATTATTAAATACAGTGTTGAGAACTTCGAAATATTTCTGTTGTAAGAATACCACACTATATACGTTTGCTTGTAACAAGCCCCATTTTGGAATTTTGACTTGAAATTTGGTTACTGCAACTTGGGCGACAACAAAACACACTCTATAAAATTTTGAAGCATTTACTGACAGATATGCAGACACCATTTATAATTATAGATTTTAGACTAATGAGGGAGTAATATACTACACATATTTAAAGTAAATTTATATTTGTGTGAAGCAACCCTGATATTTAAGTAGATGTCGAACACTTATTATGCCATAATGTTATCAGAGGCTACCGATTAACAACTAAGACAGTTAAAGTTGGTAATTGGGAAAAACGTAGTTTCAGTTTGAGAGCTACTAGCATCTTGCCGACTTCTAGCACGCACCTGAGCATGATGGCAAAGTTGTTTCTTGAAGAGACAGGAAAATTTAATTCTGCTCTTGAAAACTCTCGATAAGGGTATACCATGTATCCCGTGACTGCTTTTGATCTTTTCTCGTCATTCCAGAACTCTGGAATGTGAGTATATAATGAATAGCAGCTAATTGCAGCAAATTTTCACTGCGAAAAGTGATGTTGCCACGGAAACGTGCGCCGGTTGTGCTTGAGGTTACTGTTTCCTCAGTGAATGATTTACTACCACTAGCTACTATGTTAAGTAATATTTAATAAAAGCAGTTATTTTTGTGCACCGCGGTCTAATATTTTACATCAACTGTTGCTTTAGTGTTAAGTTGTAATTATCTGAATTAAGTATTTCTTTTGTTTTTTCTTTGCAATAATATAGCTCATAAATTTCTGCAATTATGTTTTTGTGCAAATAGACATGTCACTTCCGGAAAATACTGTGTTTACCCAATTAAAAGGATTTTCACTCCTTTTAATAACTAAAAATTACTGCTTAAAACTGGCTAATTTGTAACCATTGGTTTTTATTAAATATATATTTAAATGAGTATTAGGAACATTAGGTAAAGTGAGTAAACCGTTTTAAATAATCTTAGCATTAAATACTGAAAATTATTTAAAATATTATAATGAAGTAATTTTTAATTCTTGTTACATTAGTGTGATTTTAGCACGTAAAAATTAAAATAATAGTAATAAGTCAGAGTGGTTTTCTGTCTAGGGAATTTAAAATTAAACTTTCTAATATTTGAAATTTTCTATATTTTACATGTATCGTTCATCAAATGACGGTTCTATAAATAGAATCATATCCCATTATCTTTATTTTCAAAGTTTCTTAAAACACTTAAATTGTTCTTCTGGCAAATTTAATCATGTAGTTTCCTTTCAAAAGCTCCTCTAACTTCCCCTCTGATGACAATGAAAAGGAGAAGCTGGTGAGATTCTCCCATTCAAGTCGCCGTCCATCGGATGGATGTTAAGCTGTGGTACAGTCGCTCAAAAAAGTATCCGAACACTATGGTTGATTACAGAATTCAGAAAAAATATCTGGCAACGATTTTTTTAGAAATTAGCGATCTGGCAACCTTTGTGTCACATGACAGATCACTAATTTCTAAAAAAACCTTGCCAGATATTTTTTCTGAATTCTGTAATCAACCATAGTGTTCGGATACTTTTTTGAGCGACTGTACAGTATGTAGAATAGCCATATCTGTGCATGTTAGAGAAAACGTTATGGACTTGATGATAGACTTCCCTTTGTTTCTTAATAGCTGTCCACTGTACCCCTTTCACCTACTCATCTTTGAGCCGTTGGAGTCTTTCTAATTTGATCACATAGCCCTTTCTGTGCAAAATAAGCAAAGCTTAGAAGTAAAACAATCCAATTCTTTCCAAATGTTAATTCATGGTCTGAGAAATGTACTTCATTTGCTTCTGCATAATTAACACTCTCACTTTAAATCAGTTTCTCAACTGGTTTTCTGTCAAACACTTCTGCTCCACGAGCATAAGAGAGGAGGAATTCGCAAGCTTTTGGAAAAAATGATACAAAAACAACCCATTCTTTTGTAATCATAAATTGGGAAATTTTCGCAAGTGGACTACAATGACATTATCTTATTGACATTAAAATTCTCTTGGAAAATTTGCACCAAAAATATATGAATTATTTATGACCATGAAAGTTCCATTAAACTTAAGAAATACCAACCTAAATTGTGTAAGTAATTATTATGCTTCTATCTATTTTTTTTGCCCTTTTTATTTTACAAGTTAAAGAGTTTCATATCCAAGTAAAATTGTACTTAAATTGATTTCCAAAATCGTTTGCACAGGATTTCAAAACACATGTCATAGAGATGTACAAAATGCTTATATTAAAAATTTTTCGACCTGTGAATAACAAAAGATTTCGAGAATATTTTCACCACTTATTTCTCGTCTACTAATCTACTTGTAGTAATTACATATAACTTTTAGCTAGTCCTGGTTATGTACATAGAGTTTATCCTTTTATACTCTTGGTGAATCCTCATAGTTTGGTTATTTTATCTCCTTAACAGTTAAGCAGTTCTGCAGCACGTTTTGTGATTTATTTATAATGAGTTGAGTTGTTTTACTTCTGAGCGCAACTATTTTGTCCACAATTGGCTAAATGAACAGGACACAAAGAACTCAAGGGCGCCGAGAAGGTTGGGGTAGGAGACCCACTGGATAGATGTTAGGAGACATATTGTAGTTTCCCGTCAAGGCAGTCCATCGTGTTTAGTTATAATGACTATGTGTATATATATATATACCATTATAAATACATCATATTGGGTAAAGTTATTCCTTTTTTCTAACTATAAAATTTTAAAATTAGTAACTGAGTAAGAGATAAAAATATTTCGGATTTGAAAGATTTTCAAATGATTAGAGCAGCAGGTATTAATATTTCTTTATCGCTTTATCATGACATAAAATCTAGTTTAAGGATTTTTAAATTTATGATGATTACAAAATTAAATAATATACATTTCCCTACAGTTGACAATATTTCGGTCTTTTTCATTTAATATTATTTTAATACGACCCAGTGACAAAGTATTATCGCATTGTAATAATATTGTGCTGTCTGCAGATAGAAATATCATTGGTCTCCTAATGTTATTCTGTTATCTGCATATATAAAAAAATCGGCCTCACAGTACTTTTTATGCCAAAAATAATCCGGGAGATTCGTGTGATGCCTAATCCCTACTATAATCTCTACCTATTGAGCAATGAACATAAAAATAAAATCAATGTTTGTTTTTAATAAAAGTAATTTAATAATTTCTGTATTTGTTTACTTATTTACTTCTCCAAACAGAGAAATGTCAGGAGCACAGTAATGTAACTGGTTTAAAAAAGCACACAGAAAATATAGCCATATGAAAAATGTATATTTCCTAAAAATGCCTGACAGGATTCCAGTGGTCTATATGGGTGATATTCGCCTCGAACGAGACGAGAATTCTGAGTTCAGATCCCATCCTGGTGCTAGATTATCGTGTTTTAAATGTATGCTCCTGTGCTAGGGAATCAGAGTTCAACTTTCGCTTAGGTTCCAGAAGCAACCAGTTTGTACCTTCGTTGGATGAACATTACTAGCTTTTAGATTATAGGTGCGGGAACGACCAAGCTGTGAATGAGGATGGGACAGAATGTTTAATGATGTGCTGCTATTAATGACAATCATCTTTAAATATTTTATTAATGATTATTTATTAGAATTATTCGCTTTTCTCCCGCACCTACCTGATTAAGAAATTTCGGAAAAGATTTATATTTTCGTGTGTTTAACAAGCAGTTATTCTTTGTGAAACAAACAAAAGCTACACGTGCTTGTATTCAATATATATTGCTTTTGACTTATGAAAGTGTAATGACATAAGGAATGTTTCATTGACTTAAGACAATACACATACTAGACAAAAGGCATTAGTAACTTTGCCTGACAATAACTTAACAAAAGAGGATTGCATTTTATTGGAAGGAGAATCGTGATTTTTATGTCTAAATGCATTTTGAAAGAACTTTCCATTATCATCGATATGAGATCATTTTAGTCTTTTTTATGCCTTTCAGTGTTTTGTTTATCATAACAATGGTTATACGATAAAAATGAAAATTGTTTATGTACCAAGTATGAGCATCGCAAAGTAACGTTATTAAATTGTGCATTCAATATTTAAATAATTTTCATCAATGTAACCGTATAATTTTAAAAAAGGAATAAACTTCTGTATTTAAAAGGGTAAAGAGATATTGTGAATGCGAGAACCGAATTCAGGATAACGGTTGCCACAATATGTGCTGAACATTTTATTATTATATTAATATAAAATATTTGATTACATTATAAATATTATTATTATATTAATAATAAATATATAATTATAAATATTATTATTATAATAAAATATTGTTATTATATTAATAATAAAATGTTCAGCACATATTGTGGCAACCGTTATCCTGCATTCGGTTCTCGTATGCACAATATCTCTTTCCCCTTTTAAATACAAAAGTTTGTACCTTCGGTGGATGAAATATTTATATATATTTATGAGTGGAATAATAACAACAGCGAGTGGATATATGCATAATATTTTTTTCTAATTCAGCTCGTAAAGCTTTTGTGAGTGTATTTATTTGCAATACTCATCACCTTACTACAGAGGTCGATAGCATCCTACTAAATTTCTCTTGGTGGTACCCTGAAAACCAATATTTCGCTTGTAATTATTAGTAATTATAAGTGAATAACCTTAAATGTTTTATGTTGAATGGATTAATTGCAAACATTATTGCAGATACCAGTTTTCCTTCACTAGCAGGTAAATATAGATCATCAAATATATTTTCTAAATTAAAATGAAATCAACTGAAGGAAATCTCCTGATAAGAAAATAAATGTGAAATGCAAGAAATTTGATATGCTAAATAGTTTTTTTCACTTCATATTTAGCTGAATGTAATCAGACTTCGCAATATATTTTTTTTCTTTTGGCTTTAATCTACAGGAGTTGTCTTGCATCTGAGCAAAAGCGCCTTTAGTTCCTAAAATGAATATTTTGATAGAACTTCCAGATACGAGCTGACCTTGAGCAAAAGAATGATGAAACTCTGGAATTGTTTCCTTTCCGCGAGCTAGAGGAATTATTTACGTACAATTGCACTCTGAATAACAAGACTTGGTTTATTCTTATTCTTATTTTTTTTCTCTTTCTTAATCTTTAGGTCTTTCCCTGGCCTAAAGCTCTGGAGTCACTGGAGAAATCTAAGTGAAACCCGCGTGACAGCCTCCTGAGAGAAGCGCACCGACATTCTCCTCCACAGCCTCACACTATGGATTGAATGAAGAATCAGCAAAAACCCTCATCTCGAGAAAACAGGTGTTTTCCATCAAGAAAACTCCTCAGCATCGGGATCATTCCCTCGCTTCAACCCACCACAAGCGTGGGCCGATAAAACACAATGCTCCTTCAGAGCTCTAGCTCAATATTTCTTCTCTTGTGCACGTTCCTCTTCTTGCAGATAGCAAAGCCCACCAAGGCATGCTTGAGTGAGTGCACGTGCAAATGGAAAAACGGGAAGCAAACGGCCGAGTGCATCGGTGTTAACCTGGTTGGGATTCCCGAAGGGCTAAGCAGCGAAACCCAAGTTCTCGACCTCACCGGCAATCTTCTTCAGTTGCTGCCCAGTAAGGCTTTCCAACAAGTCGGGCTGGTCAATCTGCAGAAAGTTTACGCGTCTCGCTGCGGCTTGCTCACTATTGCTGACGACGCTTTCCATCATCTTTCTAATCTAGTAGAACTAGATCTAAGTAACAACTTTCTAACGTGGATACCTGCAGTGGCCCTGCGAGACACACCGCACCTCCGCCGCCTAACGCTCAGTCACAATCCGATCCAACGCGTGGACAACGACACATTTGCTGCTCTCGTGCACCTTACCACGTTAGAGTTAAGCAGCTGTCAAATCGAAGAAATCGAACCGGGAGCGTTTGATGGCCTACGGAGCCTGCAATATCTAAAGCTGGACGGCAACAAACTGCGGACGTTACCGGAGGATGTGGTGAAACCATTCCCCACACTTTACGCCCTCGACCTGCATCACAATCCGTGGCAATGCGACTGCCACATCAGAAGCGTGCGCGTATGGATGCTGCGGAATAATGTGCCCATTAGCAGCCCCCCGCAGTGCGAGCAGCCGCCGCGGCTACGAGGGCTCAGCTGGGACACAGTGCGCATCGACGATTTCGCCTGCAAGCCTAAGGTGACAGCTGTTGATCCCTCCGTGACCTTCACGGAGGGCGACAATGCTACGCTCGGATGCAGGATTCACGGCATCCCTGAAGCTACAGTGAACTGGATTTGGAGAGGGAGAGTCATCAATAATTTAACGCTTATGTCGTTCGGGCGGCAAATGTACCTTATAAGAGAAGTGGGCACGACGCACAAAGTAAGTTCGCTCACTATCTTTAACGTGATGCTCAAAGATGGCGGACGATACCTCTGTGTTGCCACCAATCCCGCCGGAAGAGTGTCGGCTAATATAACGCTCAGTATCTCTCCCAAAGGGAATGACAAAAGTGGGCTAAGCGGGGAAGAAATCGCAGGTATTGTAATAGGAGTGCTCTTCGTCCTCTTTGCAGTCTTCTTTGTCTTCAGCTTCATTATGCTCAGACACCAAAGACTGTTCACTGACAGAGGTAAGGGAGGAGGACTGACCATTTACAAGCATTTCTTTTCCTTTAACAACAACCACGTCGACGCGACAGTGAAGAGCAGCGCCGCCGTCGACGGTGGCGGTGCTATCAATAACGAGGCCGTCGTTGCGGACGGGAAATGCAATGCCACTCCCATCTCCCCCGGAAGCGGGTCGGAAACCAGTGCCTACGGCGTTGCGAAAACCAACAGCGTTGTTCCAGTGGAGCAATATAGCCTACACGAAAGTAATAGCGGCAGCAACCCACGCGTCGTAACCTCCCCTAACACAGAGAAGAGGTACAGTCGTACACTGAACAGGCACTCTGTGAGAGAGACAGATAGAGGAATAGAAGTGTGCGTCCTGCGCTCCGCAGAGAATGAGGGAAGCGACAGAGACGATAAGTCTTGGAGATCTTCACGACTAGACGTGGACAGTTTCGGAGAGCAAGAACGAATGGAGTACCGGAGAAACGTGGAACAGGAAGAGGAAGACGAAGAGGAAGAGCCAGAAGAAAGAGGAATGTTGTATGGAGTAAGAAACCCAGCCGATGATCCATACTTTCTCGGCTCCGACATGCCGACACTAAAATGTTCTCTGTGGCCTTTGTCAGAAGGCTCTTTTAAAGACGAGAGTTACCACAGCTATAGCAGTCCGTCGCAGTCAAGCTGGAAGCGCAGTTCAGTTGCGATTCCACAGCAGATTCATCACGTATTTTCTCCGGATGCCAGAGACTCTCCTGATGAGGGACTAGGAGACGAGCGAGAATACGAAACCGACATATTAGACTGAGAACGTTCAACTTAATGAAAATAAAAACACTCATTGCCACTTACAGTATCATTCTAATCAATAATAAATTAGGTACGATTCATGCTTCGGGACATAATTTGACAAACACAAAGTGGAAATATATTTTGCATTTCAAATCAAATGCATTAAATAAAATGTAACGTTTTCAATTCATAAGTATCAAAATGTTTTCAGTAAGTCAGCAATATCATATTTTACTCGTTGGTATCGTTCAAGTGCATTTTACTTGTCTGTAGTGTTAAGCAAATGTGATACAGAGTGATTGAAAAATAACCACCACTTCCAACATTTTTTCAATCTACTCAGGTTTTTTTGTCTGTTTGGTGCTGAAAATGTCACTATTTTATACAGTCATTCCTCAGTATGATGACGTGCTTCAGAGAGTATCCAGAAATATGACTAAACATTCACTGTACACGAAGATTTGACCTGTATGACTGTAGGAGGTATCCATTTCCAGCAATTTTTATAGCCCAAAGGTAAGAAAACGTGTGTATTGATTGAAATTTACAGTTATTTTTCTTACATCCTTTTTATAGGCAAATCAAATTTTCCCCAGCAGCTTAAAAGTCAGGAAAGAAAAGCTGTGTGAATAGCAAAAAGTGTAGCGAACATATACTTGTAGCCTAAGAATCAAGGAAGTGGAAACGTAACGAAAGAGACATATAGATAATCATTAAAAATATACGGCTATGTGACCTTCAGTTTCAAAAACGACATAGATTCACAATAACAGAGTAATAATAGTATGAAAGTTGAAACCCTCAAGCAATAACAAATGGTTCAAATGATCACAGAGTACAAGAACAGTAATTTCGATGTTCATTTTTCACTTCAATAAATGCACGGAGAGAGACACTAGAAACATTTTTTTATTTAAAAATAATGAAAATGGAAATATGTTTATAAAGGTTTTACTGCAGAATTTTTCGAATCTAATTGATGGAATACAGAATTAATAACCATAATATATGGGGGTAGAAAAGACGAAAAAAAAATCAGCAATTGGAAATGTGTGAAGAAAATCCATGTTCTTCTATTGAAAGAGAGCTGAGCATGGAAGATAAATTTTATTTAGAGAATCCCATTGAACTAACTGGAAACATTTTAGCAGGCATTAAAAACAAAAGAAATCATGATTGCTCATTTCGTGTTAAAATTTTAAAGCGATCTCTTTTTCACTTTTTAAGAAGGAGGTTTCTCTCCCTGATGATTTTAACACATGGAATTAAAGCTTATTTCGCGTTATTATTTAGAACAAATTATTTCTTACAACGTAAAACTCTTTGGAATCCCAGAATATTGCATTTCTCAAAATTATATCAAGGGTTCGAACGGAAGTAATTTACGTACTCGGAATATTATATTAATGAATGTACTAAACAGGAATATATTTAAGCCGTCTCTAAAATTCCATAAATTTGTTTTATAAAAACTTATTGAAAATTAATATGCAACTAAAATTTTTAAGTTTTATGTTAATAAAATGTCAAATAGCAGTATAAATCAAAATGATATATCAAAATTATTAATATTTCTATAGATTTCGCAAAAAATATTAAATCTAAGCTGATGGTAATACACTCAATTACCATTTCTACACGAATAAACATAAAATTCCTCTACTACTGAAGTAAAATTAAGTTCATATATTGGAATATTTCTTTCAGTCACCAAACGAAAACAATTCTGCCAAAGCCGAAAATCAAACTTGACATTATTAGTAACAGTCGTTGTTTCAATTCTCAGAAACAATTATTGCTCATAACAAGAAGCCGATGCATAATTAGAAAGGTTTCCCCAGTATAAGAAATATTATTGCGATGTCATATTTCCTTTCAGTTTGTATTCAGGTGAAATGCTTCAATGTTTCAAATTACAAGAGTCAAAGTACATTATGTACGAGCCAATGAAATACGTTTTAAGAAGGATGTCGATAGACATGGAAGGACATCATTATTGTTAATGGAAACCCGAAGAATTTCTTGTATATTAATATTTCTATGACGTTACAAATTCAAATAATAATAACAAGGGTGAGATACGAGAATTCTGTAATGTATTATAACAGGCATCTTTATTTTTTACTTCAAAATCAGAATTTATGAGACTTCGGAAAACTGCGATTGCTATTATTTAATTCAGTCCAGTATAAGCTGATAAGTTTTGGTCGATATAATTAGTGTTCCTTGATTATTTGTTCTCAATTTTAAACTTAGATTTTTGCTTTTGAATATAAAAAAAATTTCACTCTATAGAGAATGAGCAGACTTTAGTAACAAATCCTAAATAAATAAAACACCAAACTGCAATTAGGGATATTCCTCAGCTTCATTAAAATAGATTTTATTCTCCTGAAGAAGGAAGATAATTAAATTATGAATTAAAGATACACAATAATACATCTTCACTTTTTTAAGTAGTCAGTGAAGTTCAAAGGAAAAAAAAACATCTTACTTAATCTTTTGTTAATCTTAAATAAAGGAATAATTCCATTTTCATATCAGAAATATGTCTGGTAGCAAGAAGGCATTTTTTTAAACAGTTTTTTGGGCCATTTCTCTTTTAAATAATTTCAGTGTTACAAATGCAACTATGTAATTCGTTATGTAAATGGCAACGTTAGCAACTATACTTGATTACACATAGGACAGTGTTTTGTAACAGAAGTTCCTCGAATTCTGTTAGTTCGTAGGCAACATATGAACTAAGTAATGTTGCACTGATGTTATAGAAGCGATATTTATCTCAGTTGGTAGCGCGTCAAGTTTGTAATTGTAGTTGGAACGTTCGAGTACCACCTATGCCAGAGTTATTTTTTATTTATCTCCTCTAAACCACCACCTTTTCCCCAATCAGAAAGGGTCACCAGTGGGTTTGAAAATGCTACCTACCATCCTTTGGTTGGGACATAAAGCAGTGGGCCCGTGTACAGTAGAGCCATACCATGCGAACGTTAAAGAATACCCTCGATAGCATTAAACGGAGGTTTCCATCTGTCTCCTACCAGTTGTCCAGCGGGTTCCCTTCCCTAAATAATCTGTGTCTCCTTGGGGTTTTGTGACCTGGCTATCTAGCTCATTTTGTGCAAAAAGGTGCCGCTCACAGGCAGCCTAATTGATGTTACATATTTCGTTTGAAGGGTCTCTCTTCAGTAAAAGTGAAAATGAAATAGCTATGAATTGCTAACTGGCTGCGCATGCCCCACACCTCCAAGCTCTAGTCTAGTGAATAAAATTCTTCAGTTATTGGGAATTTGAGGGGGAAGCCTATTGAGAGGAAAGCAGTATGAAGAGAAGGCCTCACGTAAGGGCCCAGTTCCATAGGAACAAGAATTAGGGATTTTCTGATACTTCTGCTTGTGGAATTGGCACCATTGAGGCGTATGTGTTAGGTGCATTTCGTGTATGTGAAGTAAAAGACAATGGCTCCTTAAGATGGTGAAAGGTTTTGCATGCATTCCTCGAGAAGTCTCATTGAAACATGTCAAGCTGTTATTGACAAACCTGTACTATATATTGTAACAATTCCATAGGCCCTCTCGAAAAAAAAAGTGAAACATATATATTCCAAGAGGGATACTTTAAGATTATTTTCCTTCCCATGCCCATATTTCTTAATACAAACTATCATGCTTGCAGGTAACGAATGATTCAAGAGATATCATCAATTTCATTATACCGTATATTCATTAAAATGGTTTCAACTTCCTAAAAGTGCAAAACACATGGAAACTAAAATCGAATTGTTATTTTAATTACTAAATAGCATTTCTTAAGCATTTTCCAAATTGCATTAATTATTATTATTGTACTTATAGTAACGGGTTACATTAAAGAAAATATACAGGTAATTTTAGATATTAATTTAAATGTTCCAGTGGCTAAATGTCCCAGGTAAGTTTTAGTAAGTTAAGTATATGTAAGGTTTACCAACCAATATACCTTTATCACAAAGAAATGAGGCATCGGACCTCAATTATCCTCAATTTTATAGAAAATTATGTACAACAAATAAAAGCATCTAAATATTGAAAATATTCATTAAAGTCAATCAGTTATTTCAAAATATTTTTGAGCGTTTCAAATTAAAACTTTTCTAGCTTTTGTTCGTGTTAAAAAATTCCGTAAAAATGCATCTTTTTAGAAGGCCATTAAATGAACGTGTTGCTAAATGCCAATTTTCTGCATGTAAATATAATAATTAAAATAATCTGAGTTTTAGTGATTGTTTCAAACATGTTTGAGTGTTAAGTTTCATATTATATATAGAAAATTATCTGAAGTGGCCTCTACCGTTTTTTGGCTAATATAAAATTCGAATAGTCTACAAGACCATAATGCATTGCGACACTGGAAATATATCTTCTAATACTATGTTAACATCATATTAAAATCATGTATAATTCAGTTATCGTATATATTAAATATTAAAGATATATAAATGGAATCTAATCCATTGGGAACAATCAATGAATAGTCCTAAACCAGATAAGGGACATTGTATATTTGCACCATTCCGTAAATGGTGAAAGATCTGGAAATGCACTTTGTGTTTGAAAAATGTATTTTTCGAAGCATTAAACTACATAATTTTGCTATTGTACCTTAGGATGTGTACATTATTCATCATGAATAACATTTCGCTCATTCCTCTTCATCTTCCTCATCATCTGGAAAGATTACGCAAAGTATCGTGTTTCTTACGCTAAAGCTTTATATGGAGTTCAATCAACTGAGATTTCTACTGGGTGTAAAGAATTGTTTATAAGGCACAAATGGAACTATATATATATAACTATATAAATAAATCATCTTCGTTACTGTAACATAGAAATTGTTTTTATTTTTATGTGATGACAAAAATGGTCAGTGTTAACTCACTATACGAAGAAAGTTTGTTATATGTGTCTGCTTTCGGTTTTATTTATATATCACTATGTAAGGAATTATGTACTGTCAAAACGTACAGTTGTTATAAGTCAGTCGGTTGTTATTTTTCAGAAATAAATGCAAACTAGTTGTGTATCTGACTGTGTTTCATTCATCTTCATAACAAAACATATCAGCACTCAGATTACATTGTCAGGAAACATGAAAGTTAAGAATTAATGAAACACAATTACGTTGTGAATTTATTCTCGTAAGTACAACTTGTGGAACGAGAATAAAATATGTTCCAATTTAGCCAAATTAATATGAGTGAAAATATTTCAAATGTAAGATGAGGTAAAAGTTTTAAATGCATATCACTTACTTGAAGGAAACTCTTCTTAAATTCTTAAATCCGAATGACAAAAGTAAGGATCGGTACCTGAACTTTAAATGCTAAAATGCCCTATTTTACATTTCTTAAAAAAAGTCCCCCTTTTACGATTCCCTCTGTTCATTACAGTTTATGAACTATCCTTGTATTAAACACTTAGAAGCTCTTAAGAGTAGTATTTTTGTTTACGTCATTGAATATCGTCTACGACATAGCCAAAAGTAAATTATAATATTTTTAAAGATATAAACGTCCATGAAGTCTTTCGATGAATTTAACTACGTGTTATTTAAGACTATAAAATCCAGTTGTAAACAACATAAAATCTGATAATCACAAATTTATTGCAATATAATTGTTAAGCATTTTTATCAAAAAGGTATACATTAAAGTCGATAAGTAATATAGCGTAGCAAAGTTTTTCAAACTGACTAATTAAATTCTTAGTTCAGATATAATAATTTCTATTAATTTAAATCATTTAGGATATAATTTTGGTGAAAAAAAGAGTTTTGCTGTGTGGAACAAAACCACTCACTGCCACAAACTCATTTTTTCACCAAAATTATGCCTTGAATTCCATGTCAACGGGTAATCTGTGTATTTAAGATTGATTGATTAAATGATTTAAAATCCGGGTGAAAATATATTCTGGTTTGAAAAAATAATTGGTTAAAAATTATTCTCCACTGAATTTAATTTTCCTGATAGTAAAACATTTCGCTCATTTATTTTCTTATTACAGTTATTAAATTTAAAATATTTATATTTTTTTACTAAATGTTACAAAATTAGCAAGCTTCCTTAAAGTATTATTGACCCTTACTATCGTTCTTCAATAAACATCATCTCTTGATATTAGGATCAGAATAAAGTGGTTATTCGAGGTTTCAATTATGGCGTACTTGATTGAAATTAAATTCAGCTTTATTTTATCAACACTAATGTATGGATATTTCTGTATATATAATGCAGAAAAATATGTTCCTCAAGCTGAGCGGGTTCGGGCTCAACTATTGTCGAAATGGTCGGGCTCGAAAACCTGAGCACGAATTCATCTCTAACATTCGGTGGCCATTGAATTAAAACTATCTCACCCTATGCTGAAGAACCTTGGCGAAAGAAATAAAATTTGATAAACACGAACAATGGCAGCATCCAGTTATCGGAAATACTTCTGAGACGTGTAGTTTAAAAGTAACAAATAATATAAAAATGGTGGAATTTATCAGAATTTGGAAGTGGTATGATTTTTAGTGCCATTTTTATGGGTAGTTTTGACTGAGAAACGGTAAGTCTCCTTAATTGTTTCATATCAGCTGTTGCAAATGTAAGAGCTGTTCTATGGAAACTCTAACGCCGACGGTAAAACAACCAGAAGTACAATATCTACGATGATCAACACGAAGCGAGAGATTGATCCAAGCATTATATGGGCCAAGAGTCAGACAAGAGGCAACGATACGAATGAACAAACAAAACTGATCCAGTCGGATCGTATGTTGGGGGCGAGAGTAGTTCAGTCGGTATCACGCCAGGCTCATCATCTGAGTTCCTGGGTTCTAATCCCATCTGGACCAGCGTGGAGATTTATCAACGAAAACTCCTTGCCCTGCCCTAGGTCAGTAGGGGACACCGATGGCTTAGGAAGGTGGCCCTCCTTTGGATGGGTCGCTAATCTTTGGCTTCCTGTACGGGAGAGCCATACCCTGTGCACGTTAAAGAACGTGAGGCCATGGCTGAAAGCTACCACCTGTTTCATAACAGCTGTAGCATAACATCAATTTCTATAGAAATCTCTATCATTTTGCTTACCTCAATAAATGACCATAATTTAATCCGCTCTTAATCCTATAAAACTGAAATTGCGGCTTGCATATGCAGTTCCAGATGTTGTTTGTAAAAATTTCATAAATTAATAAAATGATATTTCATCAATTTTCTTTTCGATTTAGATGTGTATTGTAACCTAGTAGTATCCATACACGTTACGTTCAGGCAGTTATTCGAGCAGGATTATTGATCATTTCTAGCGTAATCATCATTCAGTGGCCATTGAGTTTATATATCGTTATATAAATTATGAGATGAGCTTTAATGAAATTTTTTCGGTAGAAGATTGTCTGGGCTTATGCATAGAGTGTTATAACAGCTTATTTAGAGTTTCAATCTAAACGTTAATTGCCAATTTTTTGTAAATAAATAATTGAAATACATAAAAAAATTACCTTCTATTAATAATTTTCTCCCCCTGAAATCTTACCCTTTCCTGAAAAGAAGCCATCATATTTTCTGATAAATACGGTATTTTATTCCTTTATTAAATTGCGCTGGCAGGAATGGGGATGAGCTCTTCTATTATACAAGCTACATAGTTACACATTTATTAAGCTTGTTTACTCGATTTTCCAGCGTTTTCTATGGTGCTAATCATTTGCTTTGCAACTGAATCAGCTAATATTTTGAAACCTCTTTACAGTGTTGCCTCCTAATATGGTTTCATAATTATTTTAATGCAAAGGTTGAAAACTCTTGTTGTCAGTCGCGGTGAAAATATTACACTTTTGCGAGACCATCACGTTTGATCGCTCAATTCTTTAACAACTCCTAAACGAACGTTATCCCCAATAGCGGTTTAGTGCTTTGCGAGTTGAGGTGGCACGCACTGTGTCGCTTCGACGCTGAGCAGATCACCAGGCAACCGATCCATAAATGGCCAAAACATGTTCATCACTGGTCGCGTTATTTCCACTCTGTGCTGCTTCACATTCATTAAAAGCGATGTTTTTTGCATACAAGCAAAAAAAAATATTTTCCTTCTGCGATAACAAATAACAAATATTAATTGAAAAATGAGAGACATCACTCGTAGAGGATGAGGAAAATATGATTTTCCAATAAAGAAAATTAAAATACCATAATGAAAGGAATATTGATCAATGGTGGAATGGAGAAGTGGTTTCCATAACCGTAATACCGTATTATTTATATTACGCTTTCAAAATTTATAACTCACATAATAATTTTCTCATCGCAGAATAAATGATCATTTGGTAAATTTTTTTCTCGCAACAAAAATAACGTTTTTTATTGCTTTTTTTCCACTTTCCTGACATGTTTATGACAGCTATCGGAAGTGAAGGAACACATATATAAATAGAGAGAGAGTGATTTATTAAAAAATATATATCACTCTCTATATAATAATAGAGAAAATTTATCAACAAAAAAAATTTCCCATTCCTGATTTTCTTCCTCCGCCTATCAGTAGATAGAGGGTGGTCGGGATCGACTTCGGCTTCAGTTTTGACAGACGTTTTGGTCCCTGATTGTGAGATTTTTTCATGCAGGAGATGAAACAGGAGTGTATGAAAAGGCTCTTTGCGGCGATGCAGTGGAAGACTGAGTGATGGCAGAGGTTGAAGATAGCTTTCTTTGCAGCACTTTCTTGATAAACATGATGCTCCTACTTGAGCTGGAGTTCCTTGGCATCTCTCTTAAGGGGAAGAAATATACGTTCACTTCCCAAGCGATCCCACTCCAACACTTTGCCAGTTAGCTGTTTAAGAACTTATAACTTTACCGAACTTATGAAAGCCCACCGATTCCTGCTTGACCTCTTCTTACTCTTCTAATTCACCCTCTTCTGCACTCTCGACAAGTGATACAGGTCTTCTGTTAGCCCGCCCCATCACCAATAATTCTTCCGTATCGTCTTTGCATGCCAATGAATCTTCGCCGGCTACCTGAGAAGCGCCGTTAATAACCTCTTGGAGATCAGTCGCGTATGAGCAGGGCAGAGTACTCTGAGTTTTCGGAATTTGAGATATACTGATATAAAAAATATCTTTAGCACTTTGCAGATCTTGAGATCGAGTGAGAGCTGTTTTTCAAGGTACAGTTATTAAAACAAAGCAAATGACAAGATAATATTATATATTATGAAGACATTCTGAATACCTTTGAAATTATGATTAATTTATAATTACAAGATCAATTTGAGTGAGAAACAAACTCAAAGAACTTGGTCAAGTGGGAACTAGGTCAATGTGGGAAAACGTTCATCGCATCCCTTTTCTTTTTTTAAAATGAACAACAATATCGGGCATTTTAAAATTTGTTTCAATGGTGCCAGTTTATTTAAATTATTTAAAATTGTTGTATTGGGCAAAATATTAGTGAGAAACCTGATTCTCCGAAATATCTGCATCACCAGCTGAAATACGATTTAAGTCATATTCCGATGGTGTCATTCTAAATAAAAAACCTATTCTTCCATTTCATTTGAATTTCCGAGTTGCAACTGCGTTGTTTCATGAATTGTCTGAAGAAACTAAAGTCTTTAGAGCACAGAGTTACAATCGATGGAATAGTTCTAGATTGCAACTTAAATAATAATATCAAACGAAATAGAAGTAATGGATAATACACGTATTTATATATACAAAATAAGAGTCATAATTTGTTTCTTTCCTCTCCTCATTTCTGTTTCTTACTTCACGGGGGAAAACTAAGTGCTAAATAATTTTAAAAAATGCAAAAAATTGCGCATTACAATTTCGTTTCCTTTTATAATTACAAAAGGCATTAATCCTTTCTCAATTCCTTTTCAGTAACAGAAAGTATGCGTGATAAGATTTCAGAAAACAAGCAGATGTAAGCTTTAATTTGCAATTATAAACATTTCAGTAGCAAAACTATTAAGATTGATAACAAAAAAAAAAGCAGTAAACGATATCACAAGAATCAAAAACTGCTAAATAAGTACCAAACAATCACTCTATGCTATCTGGTTATTAAATTACTCTCTTTTTTTCTAAATTGACCGCACTCGGAAATCAGCTGCATAAAATAATACATTGAATGTAATAAGCATAAACTAATTAGAAGAGAGTCGAGACGGTTTCTTCATTTGCAAAGATTAATGACAGAATTTCTCCGTGAGTTTCAAATGATGATTGCCTTTCTTTTTTCACTCATTAGTTTGAATCTACCGCATTACACTATATAAATAACAAATGAAAAATCGATTGTTTCACAAAACGTAACTGATGGTGAAAACACCATTAGCAGTGACAAAATGATTGCGCTATTTTGTACTACAAGCAATAAAACGATTATTCGTTGTTTACGTATTTTTCGAACTTCTAAACTGATAAAGTGGATATTGAAGCAACTGGGATACTTTTGTTCAGAAAGAAAAGAGGTTTCTTTCATTAAACTACAAAAAAAAAACCTCTAGAAATATCACAAGGAGAAAACAAAATTTAAAAATAAGAAAACAATCGTAAAAATATTACACTAAATCAATATCCCATGCAGAACACTTGACGTACAATGAAAAATATGCTAGACATTACAATGTAATTTCCCCTAAACTTTCAAATCAGGCATCTCTATAAAACTTGGCCTTTCTTCAATTGTTATTAGCTTTAAATTGCTGCTCAAAGCATAAAATCAACAATCGTATACATTTCTGTGGCTAACTATCTCAAGTACATCGTTTGGGTTTGTGATATCATTTGGCGGGTTCCGAGAACTTTACAAACAAGTCTCAATGCTTACACAAAATTACACATAGGAAAATAGCAAAATAAACAAAAACGTCTGTATAAATACCCAAATAAAACAAACGAAATAAATGCGAAACCACAGAAAGAGACTCTGAAGTCAAAAGGAATATCTTCTTAGTTTACTCGGATCGTCCAAATATATCCCACAGTGAAAGCAAAGCTTCAGCGACCACTTGTCTCAGGAACTGCTAAAAACAACGAGAACGAAACCATTCACCTGTTAGCTTCACGTTTGCCTTTCAAAAAAATCCACTTATATTATAATAAATTTAGAGCTAAAACATAGTTAATGCGAAGGGGGTACGCGGTAAATTATTTGGGGTGCGCCGTGAGAGCTCAAAAGGCGCTAGATCTAGTAATAAAGTCGCTAAGTTGGCAACACTGCTACTGATTAATTTCTGAAAACTGAGTGACGAAGCGCAGCGCTGTAGTTCATGTCTGTACAGGTGTGTCAATCCTCCCTTCCCTACCTGAGAGCCGAACCTACGCGCACAGCTGATCACCCAGTCAAAACATCCATTCTAAGTTAATAAGAATATGTCTTCTTACTGCTCTATGTATTTGTTGTGATTTATTTCACTTGCTGTGCTTCAAGTTATTCTTAGTGTTCAGTTTACTGTGAAGTTAAATGAACGTGTTTCTAAAGTGCCTTGAAACATGGATAAATGGATAAGTAAGAAGAAAAATAACATGGAACCGGGGCCGATTGCTTCTACATCTACGACTACGTCATCATCCCATATGAGTAAAGAGGTGGATTCATCAGTAACTAACATAACGTTAAATGTTAAACAATAAAGTGATAAAAAAAATTAAAAAACGAAATATCATGAATCATATTTACAATTTGACTTTACATGGGTAGGAAATTTAGTAGAACCAAATCAACAGTATGTTGTTTGCTCTGAAGTTCTGTCACAAAATTCTATGAAACCGTCTCTTTTACGGCGACACTTTGAAACAAAACATGAGCATTTAAAAAACAAGCCCTTAAGCTATTTTGAACGTCTTTTGGAAGACTTGAGTAGCAGAAAAAACGTAATTTAGCATTTTTCTGGTGTAGAAGAAAATGAAAGTGCACTTAAAGCGTCTTACAAAGTAAGCCTTCAAATTGCCAAAGCCTGAAAGGCTCACACAATAGGCGAGTCACTTATTCTTCCAGCAGCGGAAGAAATAGGTTCTTGTATGTTTGATCAAAAAGAGGCAAACCTTGTCAGAACCATTCCTTTGTCAAACGACACAGTTTCCAGGAGAATTAAAGATATGGCCTGTAATATTAAGGACCAACTTATTCAAGCTATTCAATGTAGGCCAACAAGTGGTTTGCCATACAAGTGGATGAGTCGATAGACGTAGCTGGGCTAGCTCAATTATTTGTTTTTGTGCGTGGAAAATTCCAGGATGCAATGTTTAAAGATATTTTATTTCGTTAGCCTCTCAAAACTTCTACTACGGTTGAGGATATTTTTAATATAAATGATTAATTTTTTGCCGAAAACAACCTTGAATGGAAAAATTGTATTTCTGTATGTACTGACGGTGCAAAAAGCACTGAATGGTTATATCACACGACTAGCAGGTCGTATAAAACAAGTTGCACCAGAATGAAAGTTCACTCATTGTTGTCTTCACCGTGAAGCGCTGATAACTAAATTTCTCCCTGATGATTTGAAAAGCGTTCTGGATGAAAGTGTACAAATTGTTAATTTCATCGATACCCGACCATTGAAGTCTCGACTTTTTTCATTTATGTGTCTTCGCACATAATTTTTCTCCACACAATATTTTGTGTGATCTTCACACAATATTTTGAACTTATCTTTGCAAGGAGACAATGTTCATGTGCTCTAGGTTGAGAAAAAAACAGAGGCCATGATAAAAAAAAATCTCTCTTGGAAAACGGAATTAAAAAGAACAGCTGTGACCAATTTCAGCGACTAGATCCATTTCTTAAAGAAAATGAGCAAACGATTGCAGACTTTGAAGACATCAGACAGCAAATAATTGTTCACTTAAGCACTCTTAAAACTCTCATAAGGCAGTATTTTCCACCCCCTGATGAAACGCAAGAATGGATTCGAGACCCCCTCACATTTGATTTGGAAAAATGTAAGCTTCCATTGTCCAATAAAGAAGAGTTGATTGAGATATCTTGTGACAGTAGTTTAAAATGCATTCATTCCAAAAAGCCATTGATTAGTTTTTGTATTGGAGTGGAGAAGAATAACCAACATTGTCAAGAAACTTTTCACAACAACTTATTTTTGAAAAACTGAGTTTTTCATCTTTAACTGCTTTAAAAAATAAATATAGGAACAGGCTGGATGTTGAAGATGACTTGCGACTCTACCTTAGCGTGACAACCGAACCATTGATGAACTGTGCAAGCTTGAACAAGCGCAACCATTTCACTGATACCCAGTAAAACGTTTATAATTTTATAAGATTTGGTGAATCGTTTATGTCGTTTTTTGTGTTTATCGATATATGTAATTTCTGAATACAAAATTTAATGTATATATGTATATGTTTTATTTTATTCCCATTGTTATACTATAACTATAGTTTTATCTATCTACGCCAGTTACATACACATTTCCAGGGGGCATGTGAAACATAAAAATTTGAGAACCACTGCTCTAGTGAAATACAAGCTTAGAGAGGTTTTATATTTCACTTTTTTAAGCACAGATTTCTTGAGTCACAATTTTCACTGATAATATTTCATCGATTACCATTTGCAATAATAAAATTTACAGATCATGAATAGCGGAGGAATTTTGAGAATAACAGTCGTTGCTTAGAATGAAAGACAAATAAATCAGATTCGACACAGGTAAATCAGTAGAATAGGTGAAGAGAATATGTAGTGCCAACAAAAGCGTATCTTCTCAGCTGTGGAGTCTATTTCATCACTCCGGCTGTCTTAAGAAATATAGATGACAATTAATGTTATAAATGATAATTAGTAGCTTCTATGGATTCGAGACTTAAGCCTCCGCTATTTATCTAGTTGCCTAATCTATAGAGAGGTGGAGATTACAACTGAAATTCAATATTTTTTCATTTATTCCATTTCCTTAACGCTCGACCACGAAGAACAAGATTGCAACCTCGAAAAACTAAACATCAGGCCTATGGTAGTTTTTCCGCATTTCGATCAAATGGAGCATATATGGGAAACCAAGCATATATGTCTTAGGAATCAAGCTTTCCCGCAACCTGTTCTAGGATTATCTCTCAGCTTAATGGCGATTTGGCTGGTAATTTGGCTTGGCGATTTGGCAATTTCAAAAGGCATCAGTACCAACAAACTAGAATTATAACGTTTACAAATTATTCTTGGAAAGTATTTATGTTGTATTGAAAGTATATATGCAATTAATACGTCGAACATTTATTTTGCGATTTAATAATGCAATGTTATTCATTAATGGAGACCATTTTTTTTTCTTTTAATGTCAAAAGAGCGACGTATATTTTCCATCTTACATGCCTTAGTCTACAATATATTTCAAAACTGTAATAAGCAACCGCCATTATTGCCTACTCGATTTTCTGAAGACTGAATGCGCCACCAATATTTCGGATCATAATTTATTTTACGAACCACCTTCTTAATAGTTGTGAATAAAACTGAAGACTAGGCTATATATTCACCAAACAAAGCAGAAGAATATTGTAGTAAATCTAATGATTGCTGTAATGTGATTAGGTTTCTCTTATACTTCGATATCAAATTTAGAAGAAAAATTATCTTGAACTGGGTGAAATACGAACTCACGGTAGAATTTTGATATTTATTTATAAGAATGCTTTCATGACCATTTCAACAGAATTAACATTGAAAAATTTACTAATAAGATAATTTTGATAGAAAAATCATATTGTATACTTTTATTAATTCCTGACTGTCGTTCGTTGATATCAGTCAAAATCTTCGTCGGCATTTCTTCTAGGAAAGAGAGGGTAAAAGGTCTTGCATTTCTGTACATTGTGTTTTAACAAAAATGAAAATAATCATCCCAATTGTGAATTGATGAGAGACAAACAAGGAAATAAATGAGAAATAGCCAAAGGTTTCTAGGAAGAGAGACGTCCCTTGATTCGCTAAGTTAAGGGAAATACAAAGTGCTTCAAAAGAAAGCGGCTTTCCAGTCGTTTACTTTCTAAGCGATAAAAAACGAAATGTAAATTACGACCTTCTTTATTAAATGTCAAACAATGTTTAAAGTATCGTCATCTCATTTAACTAACAAATAGTTTCGATTAACATCGAATTGAACAAAATTGAAGTCTAAAGTACATCCTGTTGGATCTAGAGTATCAAGAAAATCAAAATCAACTTTGCACTCGCAACGGAAATTTAAATATTTGGCTTCATGGCAATTACCATTACGATCAATTGTAGTATAGTTTTCATTACATTACGAGAGATTTTCAAAAAGTTATTGACATGCATCTGCAGAAACATAAACCGTTGCACTTACCTCAACAAAACTTTTACTATCTTTCAAAGTACTCTCCTCCAGCATTTATGCAAAGTTGCAGAAGTCTACTATAATTCTGCAATGCTTGGTGGTACTCTTGTTGGGGAATTGTCCGCAACTCTGAATAATCTCATTTTGCAAGTCTTGCACCTTTGAAAAGGGCTTCCCAGCAAGTTCCCTCTTAATTTTTGGAAACAAACAAAAATCGCATCCATAGTAAAGACACAGATTACCTGTAGAGATAGACTTCAAACATTAGTTAAAATATTCTGAAAAAATCGCATGCTGCAAGATCGTGTGAACAAGATTCTTTCCTGCTCCGATTATGCCGTAACTTGCCGGGTTTTGTGAGCATTGTCATGAAGAAGGAAAACCCTTGACGCGCCTGTTGTTGGACGCTGCTGCTCCTTCATCTCCTTAACAATTTTAAGCAAGACAATGTTGGTAAAGTATTGGCGATTTATAATCATTTTCTTCAGGTATAGTGTTCACGTCTACCACTCCTTTGCAATTTAAAAAAAAATGTGAACATCCTCTGCCTTGACCGAGAGTGTGGTCGGATAATGTAATATTAAAACCACGTCTCATCACCTATGATAACCATTTTGGTTAACCGTATCTGACTCATTATAAAAAAAAATCTTTATAAGAAAAAAAATATAAATATAAAAACGATATGAAAAAAATGAAAAAGATAATAATAAAAAAATGAATGAAAGAAAATGAAAAAAAAAAAAAATAAATAAATAAAATATAAAGATATAATTAAATATGGTCACAGAAAGTTTCACTGATGAGTTTGTGTTCGGGAGTTTTCCAGAACATAAGAATATTCAATTTTGGGATTTGGATGATGACGATGATGTATATGTTAACCGTTTTTGGCCAAAATTGCTTGTTCAACTATTGTCAGCATCTTCTTGCACGAGTCGACTCTAGCCCTTTTTTTGCTGTTCTGTCACTTCATGGAGTACCCTTTGGTACAAATCTTTTGGAACTTTAAATGTTGGTGGAAAATTGTTTACACACCGCCAATCTATACACTGACATTCAAACGTATTACCTGAATGATGATGTATAGATTTTTCGTAATGAGTTCACGAACAGCAGTGATAATTCTCTCGTTCACGGCCTCCTTCTGTCTTCCTGCACGAGGGAGGGCTTCGAAGCTTTGATGTCATTCTCCGTAAGAGTGCCATATGCACCACATGCACCATATATTTGTGATAAATCGGCATGATTTTTTTCACGTCGTCCCCAAACTGCATCCTTGTGAAGATGTAAAACCTTTTTCTCCGTTTTTATTAGGCTCCATAGCAACAACGCGCAGATTTCGCAGACTGAACTTTACGCGGCGCCAACGAAGAAATGATGATATGACCTTTGTTTTTAAAGTAATGACAGTTTCAGACAAGCTTTCAAACAAATCGTAGCTCGTTGATTTCAGAGAAGCGAGTGCAAATCTACAGACAAGTGTAAAGAAATATTTGAATACCCTCCGTGGCGTCAGTTCTATTAGCTTATTCTTATAATTTTCTTTTCATTTTTGCATTAAACTTATACAGATTTAAAATCTAGAAAGAAATACTCTCGTTCTCTTGCAAAACATTCCACGTAGCAAAGACCTGACGCCTAGAACACATGAGGTAAATAACTGAGAATTGTATTTATTAAATTTGGTATCTCCTTGATGAACGTTTCCATGTAAAATGCAAATAAAACCAACAACACATTTTTGGAGAAACTGTCCCGCATTCTTGGAGACAGTTTCTCCGAAAATTACGCGTCCCAATTGGCACCCAAAAATGTCCCACAGAGATAGTTTCGAATCAAATATTAATAACTGTTTGTTGTTATAATTAGTACAGTATTTTTCTAAAACACAAACGCTTCTACAACAACTGTTTGTCTTTCTTCTGACTTGTTCCAATACAACCATCATCAGCTACTCCTTTCAACAATTTTATTTCTATATACACTAAAATATTTTAATTTTACTTCGGAGGTGAATTAACTATACTTTTTAGTCTTCTATTCCTTTTTTCAAATTTTTGGAATTCTGTTCCATCGATATCACTTTCGAACTCATAAAATTCTCTGACATTGCCCTAAATCACGTTCAAGTTAAAGTTTTGACAGTTTTGAAAACTGGTAGGAAATTCGGATTTTTCAAATAGGGTAAATTGTGTAGTACAGTCGCTCAAAAAAGTATCCGAACGCTACGGTTGATTGCAGAATTCAGAAAAAATATATGGCAACGAATTGTTTAGAAATTAGTGACTGGCAACCTTCGTGTCACGTGACACGAAGGTTGCCAGTCACTAATTTCTAAAAAATTCGTTGCCATATATTTTTTTCTGAATTCTGCAATCAACCGCAGCGTTCGGATACTTTTTTGAGCGACTGTACTTGACACCTTTATGGAATCACACTATTTGAACTATTAAATCTGACTTACGCAATATTTTGGAATATTTCCAACAAAAGCATATTCAAAAATATTCATGCTTTCAAAATAGAGTTATTTCTTTTGAGATTATTATTTTACTTGTAAAATATAAATGAAATCTTTTCCCAATGAATATTTTTTGTTCCGCATGAGCATTTGGAAAACTATTCAAAAGTATGGGTAAAATACACATTTATTATACTATTATGAAATACATAATCCATACTTGGTGTACTAGTTAGCGTAACTGATTGCTAAACCAGGGGCATGCCCTTGTGTATATGTCTTTGTGTACTACATGAAAAACTAGGGAATGCCTAATAGAGCTTACAGGTTACTCCGTCTTTTGTGTAGGGGAGTACCTTTTTCTAATTATTAGATCTATTAACAAAATTTACATTTATTACGTAGTTCAGTTCATAAAAATTAATGGATTTTACTAGAAATATTAAATTTAGTTTATTAAAAAGTATAATGTTTTCTACTGATATTTTTTTAAAACTAAACACTTTTGGTAAATGAAAAATAGATTCTGATATAGTTACAACTGATAGGTAATAAAATAGTAGTACAGTCAAAATTATGCGCCGATTATAAAATTAATTACCGAGGTTGCATATATTACATATTGTAACATAAGATGTAATATACCACTACGTTAAACCAACGGTTTGTTTGTCTTCCTTTTACTCTTATGTTTGTTGAAAACAAGTGAAAATTTCCATTGTAAAGAGTAAACTAGAAGAACAACATATCGCATCTGGCCAATACGGATCGTTCGTTTTCAAACAGAATGCTGGTAATGTAAATCTCGTGACCACCAGACTTCACCATCAAAACACAAAATTTCTAACATAAATAGATCGTCTGTAATATTCGTTCAAAGTTTCCTGATTTGCCCATTTTGTTCGGCGTTACAGGGCTATTATCTAAAATCTTGCTCGATTCGAAAATGCGAATCCTAATATCAGTGAAAGCAAATCCTAATAATGCAAAAATAAAAATCTGAATAATAATCCAACACAAAAGTTTAAATTTTTTCATTAAAATCAAAAAAGTTTACATCTACAGACAGATAACAGACGACATAGTAAAACCACTAACTCGTTTTTTGAAAAACAGGATATATGAAAAGTTTTAATTACTATAGCTTCAAATTTAAACGATTGAATAACATTACAGGAACTGATTGAGCTCTTTTAAACTCTTTGCACAAAATTCAACTATTTTACTTTCAAAAGAAAACCATCGATTGAATAATAAAAGTATTCAATCGGTCAAGTCATTGAAAAAAAAAGATTCATTTGAACGCAAACCATTTATACGAAATGTTTCTTGAAAGTAAATTATATATAAGTGAATTATGATTAACTGAAGTAAATTACAAATCTGTTGTTCAAGCAAACGTATTCCAGAGAACTGGAGAGTGTAAATATAGCGGATAGCAGACATTAAATGTTTCATTAAGCAAAATGCATCTTAGTGAAAATATTTAAGGAACAAAAAAGATTTAGATAGAAAGAAATTCCAGAAATATTAATTTAAAACTTAAAATCTCTTGCTTTTTTACCGAATTATGGAAGAGCAATTTAATAAAACGACATTAAGGTAAATAGTTACATATATTAATATGAGACATTATTTATTTACGAAACATTAAGGTAAATAGTTACATATATTAATATGAGACATTAATTATTTACGAAACATTAAGGTAAATAGTTACATATATTAATATGAGAATGAGAATACGATTTGTCCTAACTTGGTAAGAAAAGATGGTCATATGGCAAAAAGAGGTTTTATATTTTTGGCTGAATATTGAATACTGTAGTTCGATTAACTAACTTGGAGTTGAGTTCTTTTGAAAACGCCATTATCTCAAGATTACGCTGCCGAGACAGTTTCTGGGTAAATGCCCAAGTAGTTAAAGCTCTTGAAATTAACACTTGAAATATTTATGATAATGACTGATTTAGATCGTACACGGATTTAAATGTTATTAGAGGAAATATTAGAATTATCAGAAAGAATGCTATTACATAATTCGTGTGAACAAACCTTAGAAAATGATGATTTTAACAGAGGTTGATTTTTGTCAAATTAGTGGTCATAAATCTTTCTTAATGTAGATAATATATGATAGGGAATAGTTCTGGTTTATGTTGATGACTAGGATGATGCAAATTTACCAATTTTCGCATTTGGATTGCAATTTACTTTTTTTGGTCATATGCGTTTAATACTATTAAATTTAGGACTTGGTTAAAATGAAAAATCTAATCTTATTATAGCGACAGAAAATTAATGCGTATACAGTATATTTATTAAACTTAGATATGCGCAAAATTACATGAACACAAACCTAAATGTATTACCAAAGAAAATTCGAAGCTTTCTTGGGCCTTCCATATTTTTAAACTTCTGGATCTGCTAAAATAATAATATATATATTATTATATTGGCTATTAGTAATCAGTATTTTTCGGCTGTAATTTTATTTCTCATTTTACAAAATATTCATGTAACGAGCCAAAATATGAAATGGATAGAGTTTAATTATTCTGATTTAAATTTGACTTTAACGTGTTCATTAAAGTCTTGGCATCTGCAATTGAAAATTGAAAGATACGTAGATATACACATAGAGCTAAATCACTTAAGACTTGGATAACTGAAAAAGGAAATAATTAATTGAATTAAGAAATAAAAAATACAAAACAAATTTAAATAAATTAAGGTAAAAAAAACAATTTGAGAGCAAAAATCTATCTACTTGAATTAGAGCAAAAATGAAGATCTTCTACGGGTAAGAAAACTTAATGGTTTGAGAATACACTTGCTACAAATATCGGGATATATATAAATACAAGTGGGTTTCACTTGGTTTATTGACTAGGGTTATGAAAGATTACATATTAAATCGCAGCTTCGTTAGGAATAAAAGATACTACAGGATAGCCGAAATTGAGTCTGGCTATGTCTTGTTAAAAGTGGTTTTACAGTTGAAGCTTAAGAATACTGGACAAAGTTTAAAGGAATTACCTTAAACATTGAATCTCTGAAAGACTCAGAAATATTAGTAGTTTACATGATAGGTTATTTAGCTATTATGAGAAACCTGGTTTATGTACTACTGAAGTTGACGAAGAATGGGACCATTTTATACAGACTGTTATTAAAGCTAGTAGTACTGTATATCATCAAAATGAAATGCAACAGCACAACGTTTTGTGTGATAAGGTAATGGAGCTTATTTCTTATAGAATGAAGTTCAGATATGAACTAAATCAACACCAAACTTATCAGGCAGTTGTGCTTTATTTCTTTTGAATGGTTGCACTCTTGAGCAAGTCTCTCAGCTTCATTATCTCGAGAGTTGTGTAAACAGATAATGGTAATGTGACACATGAGATAAACAGAAAAATAAGGACTGCTGCTGGGACGTTTAAGAATCTGTGAACATTGTGAAAATAGGTGTATACACTAAAGGACTTTTTCAATTTTCAAAAAGGGAAAATGGTATTCTCATACACAATGGATATTGATAAACTTGAAACTCTATTGGGTTTGTCCCGGATTCTCATACAACACACAAACATATAGACAGGGCATACTTTTTTACTTTGACTTTTTGTAAGCAAGATAACTTGAAACTTGATATCTTTGACTATATATATATTTACGCAACATTTTTAGCATACGGTGGTTAGACTTTGCAAATTAAAATTACTTTAGGGGAAAGACTCAGCAACCACCTTTATGCAACGCAGTATGCAGCGAAAGACTGCATTGGTTTGTTATGTTGCTCGTAAGGATTACTACAGGCTAATTAATAGAGGTATGATAATGTCCTTAAAGGGCCCAAGGTAAAGGAAGAGACCTAGGATGTAGTGTGCTGACAACGTCAAACAGGACTTCGTCAGAACTAACCTGCAGTGGTCAAATGCAACACCATAGCTCAAGGTAAACATGTCTAGATAACTAAACTACACAATTTGATGGGCCTCAGTAGTCGATGGCTGCCTGAGAATTAGTGGGTGTTTGTCTATCTCTATGTATGCATTAATAAAAATTAATATGGCGAAGAACAGGGCAAAATTCTGCACTACTATTTTTTAAACATAATTTAAGGAACCCCATTACTCTTTAATGTTCTGGCGAGGATGACAGTAGCACACCAAGCGCGAAATCTGTAGTTCCAAGATTCGAGTTCCATCTGGCCAGGGCCAAAATTTATCTATGCAAAACTCCCACCTTTCCCTCAGTAGTAGGAGACGCCGAAGGGCTTGGAAAGTACGCCGTCCGTTTGATGGGAGTTAAGACGTAGACCCGTTCATGTGCTGGAGAGACATACCCTCTGCACGATAAAGAACATGCTGGATGACTTTGACGGGAGGGTACCATCTGTCTCCTAACAGCTGTCTAGTGTGTCCCCTCCCCCAACTTAGTCTGAACCGTCGGGGTCCTTGTGAACTGGCCATTTAGCTCAATGTGTGCAAAAAAGTTCCGCTCAGAGGAAACTTTAATGTTGTTTGTCATTCTTGTACCATTAGAACTCGTCCAAAGACCTCTACGAAGTCAAGCTAAATTTTGAATATTATTGTTCTGAAACAACTGCTTCGTTCATTCTGCTATGTGAAGGGGACCTTCATTATTATTAATTCTGCAAAAGTCAACAACACTTTTCAATATCTACAATAGCTGACTTGTGATAAACGTATGTAGATCGTCACGATCGGATACACTCATTCCTCATTATTTTAATTGTTATAGATTCTTCTTTACTGCAAGCAGAATTATTTCCATTTGTCTTAATTTTTACTAAACTAAAAATTATGCAACTTCACATTTGCCATGTGGTGCTTAAGATGAACTTGAGGCAATTCATTAACTTTGACAAAAGATATGTCAGAGTACTTTTGTTAGTGTATGTATTGCCTTACGCATCCAGAGGTTGGGATACATGACGTTCTGTTGGCGGAGATGTGATCAATAATGATGTGCATTATATTTGTTCTATATGGCGTGCCAAGAATTTATGGTTGACATATAGTACCCGATGAAGATGAGGTAAATTGTGAATTTTGTGGCTGATGCCACAATTAAATCCCACTAAATAACCTGGGCACCAAGACTGAATAAAAATAGCATAGAGAAAAATGGTACCTAAGGTACCGTAAAAATTGTTCGAAATCTGAATGATAAGGACGAAAGTGTCAGCTACACGAGAGTAGCAAAAGAGGACTATTTGAATGTCTTTAGACAATTATAGGGACGCCTGTCTAATCCCTCTTTTCCGTCATGACTCTCCTATCGAAACACTCGAGCTTCCGGAGCAACTAAATCTATGAAAAATCATAACTATTCTCTTAACAAAAACTTATTCCAAAAATGTTATACTATTTCTACAAGTAGAAATACCATTTTAAAATTGATTGAGGTTAAATTCAAAGTGATATTTTCCTTAATATATGAATAAATACGTCGAATAAAATATTTTAATCTACAAGTTCTAAGTTAATGTCTACTGTGAAAAGTCGCTGTTTCTTCATAATGGAAGAGCCTGTCCTAGCTCTATGGGAAAATGTTCTCCAGACCGATGCTTAACATGGTATGCCTTCCTACACTTATGTGTTCTTACTGCCCTAAGTGCACTTAACTCAGCTCCACAGTGAAAAACGGACCTCTGCTATGTGAAGACATGACCTCCTACCTTGCCGCTACCCAACTCTTTGAACAATACAGTCGCTCAAAAAAATATCCAAACACTATGGTTGATTACAGAATTCAGAAAACATATCTGGCAACGATTTTTTTTAGAAATTAGTGATCTGGCAACCTTCGTGTTACGTAACACAAAGGTTGCCAGATCACTAATTTATAACCAACTCGTAACTAATCAACATAATAACCAACTCCTAACTCATCAACCATAGTGTCGATTATTTTTTGAGCGACTGTACCTCTCAACAGGCAGAGCAGAATCATAAGAAGAACTCACTGGACAGGCGGTGGTGAGAGTATACGTATCATATGCTGATGTCATTTGTTTGTCAGTCCATGCTCTTCGCAGGAGCCTTGCTCCGTTGTGCCCAAAGGGAGGAACGTTGCCTGCTGCTTCAGTGTTGCTGCTCGGAAGCAGGTTACTAAAACCGCTTTATTGTTCAACCATGTGCTTTTGCGATGCTCTGATTACTCTGTTTTTGCTCCGTTGCTATTGTTTTCTTAGAGCGCATACTGCATTCTGGCAGTGTAATAGATGAGAAACTCATGTTCTATTATCCTTACGTTGCATGCAAGTTGTTGTTTGTCACTAAGATCTGTTGCTACATCCTATTCTTCTGATGTTTATCCCAAGTGTTCGAATGACACAAAAATAACCTTGTTTTCGCCAACACAGGCCAATTGATATTACAGCTGTTCCCTGTTGGTATCTTCCTTCAATGCTGAAAAATTCCACCAGCGACAAAACTGGCGAGGGGCAGATATGGAGGGCAAATAATGGCTAGTATCGTGGCCGGGGGAATCGTACCCTGCACATCAAAGTTTTTAAACTACGTAAGTTAGTGTGCAACAATATCTGTAATCCTAAATATGTTCCCATATAAGTGTAATGTTAACTGATGAATGACTGAATAGATCAATACAGTATAGCTAGCTTTTTCGTTCCATTTAAAATGAGCTTTTCAAATTTAAAATTTTTGCCAAAAAACAGATATTGCAAAACATGCATCTTTAATATTCCAGTAACATAGAAAAATATTATAGTGTTGCTTTATAAAGTCTGTGAATACTGCAAAACTTTTCATTAACTCTCAATCCTTATACTCGTAATTTCAATTATTATTGATTCGTGTCTATCATTTCGCTACCAATTTTAAAACATATTTTTGTATTACTGAGAGAAATACATGGAGTAGTGTTGAAACCCGTTTTAAAATTTCCCTAAAAATCGAAAATCGAAAATAAAAAATCGTTTTCTTTTATTAATTTTTTTTGACTACAGCAATGTTGAATTTTTTAAAATGTTTTTTATAGAAAGCGAGAGAGGAGGAGAAATAAAATAATTAAAATTGAACATATTTGAAGGTCATTGAAATAATGAATGAACGCAAAATTTTTTCCATTCCAATTTTAGATACCATATATGATATATATAGAGAGAGAATGATGGCCTACGTGAACAAGTCATCATTTTATGAAATAGATCGCAATGGTAATAGTTTTATATTTTAAATCATCATCATCATCCTCAAGCAGCCATGGACTATGGAGGTCCAACCAGACCGTACAATTTAGTTCTCCAAGTATATCTGTCCTGAAGTACATCTGCTGCATCTGGCCACTGCACACCAATTCTAACAAAGTCCAGTGTGACATTGTCTGCCCAGCGCATCCTAGGTCTCCCCCTCTTTCTCAGGGAGAGACCTAAAATGAGGCCTTTAGACACACTGAAATTTTCTGAGGTCTTTAGGCACACTGAAATTAGAAATGCTGCCTATGAAAGATTCCAGAGATTTTAATGTCAACGATGAATTTAAATACTTTGAAGCCACATTAAAAAAGAGTAAAAATTTAGAGCTTTTACATAATGCGTTACTTACCGTTAAACCAACGAGTGTTGAATCAGAAAGAGGCTTTTCAGCTGCGGACTTTTTTTTTATCTAAGCTTCGTTCAAGAATGAAGCCCTTTGTTTCTTAAGATGTCATTTTTCAACATAGCGATAAAATCTAAATTTAATTTTATATCTTTTCTTACAAGAAGAGTTTTTTTTATTCTTGGTAAATGTCTTTTATTAAAAACTTTTATTTCAATGTTTTTTCAAATAATAGAGATAAATTTTAATTTTTTTTTGTAATTCTTTTACAAAAAGTTTCATTTTTGTTTTCTTAGATTTTTTTTTTCAATTCTAAATTGTTTGAATGATGCATTATTTTGGATCAAATAAAATATGTCAATTGTCAAAGTTGTCATTTTCTTTGTCACATGCATGCGTATGATGCTGACATTTTGCCATATTTTGACCAAAATATAGACGATAAATTATGCTTGTTAAGAGTTAAAGTCAGTACCTTTCATTTTGGCTTTTAAAAATTGCTATACTCTTTGGTCAAAACCGTTTAAAACCGATTTAAAAAAAAACAGATCGATTAAAAACCGGCTTATAAATTTTCGATTATTCTTCAACCCTAACAGGGTGGCACATGTAGGCTTAACAGTCATGTGGTTAGGAAAAATTGTTTTGAAACGGCGGAATAAGGACCTCTGACATGAGGTACTCTGGCCCTATGTTCGCTGAGCCGCCAAACGCCGATCAAGATCTCTATGGATGGTTTTGAACTTTTATACCATGCAGTCAGTAATTAGAATTTTCCTTAACTGCTGCTAACTAATTCATCTAATGACTGATTACATTGTATAAAAGTGTAAAGCAATCAATAGAGAGATCTTGATCAGCTGCCAGAGCACCTGACATGTCATCAGGAGATCGTGGGTTCGCATTCCACACAGATCAAGGCAATATTTCCTGTAAATCAATATTTTTCTGCTTTTTCAAAACATTCTCAACAAATACCAAATGTTAATATTGCTATTCTACTGTTAGTGTTAATAGGTTTTAATAATTAGCTGAAGGCAATAAATATAGCCCAACGCCTTAATATTGTTTTCTCCCCAGGACCCAAATTCAAATGCCACACTACGAGATACAGGTCATCAAGGAAACGCGAACTATCATAGTGCAATATTTCGTACAATATTGAAGTAACCCGTCTTTGCTTTTTTGTCAATGTTGTTTGCCAACCGTACTTCAAACTTTAAGTGGCGAGAAATATAAGTGTAAGGTGATCTGAACGGCGAAAGAAATTTGAAATCATGTTCGTATCATACATGATTTCAAATGTGATGTTAAAGATATGTTTGTCTTCATTATCCTTTGAAATAAAATCCCCTCTGGACCTTGTAAGAATGGTCGAAACACTGGATTAAGAATAAGTTGTTTCCAGAGTAACATCAATCCAAATCATAAATGGTCCTTAGGTCGGTTTCCTGCAGTAGTGGAGGAAAGGGGTATTATCAGTTTTTGTTCATTCCGATGCCTTAAGGAAAGTAATTTGCATCCTTGAAATCTACTGAATGCTGCCTAAGATTCTTATTTGATAATCACCGATTTCTTGTTTAATCTCAAGAATAAAGTAGTTCTATCAATGATAAGTGCAAATTCAACTCAGATTCTAGATATTTCAAGTTAAAGGTTATGATATTAGTTGATACCGATAAGAGGTTTCAAAGAATTACTGGTTGCTGGAACACTTTATCATCTGTGAACTGTGATCAGTGAAAAGAGTACATAAACTCCTTGTACGGTAAGAAACTACTGTTCAATTGTGGAAATCACGAGTGTCTTCATTTATTAACGTGTTCATATTCGAAACCTCAATTGATATTTTTTACAATAACCACTGAAGCATTTTTGATGGAAATTTCAGCCTCCTTACAGTCTAAATTTTCGTTGAATGTGCCATTAAATTAAATCATTATTTTATGTTCAAGTATTGCCAATAAATTTGCTTCAACCGCTGACTCGAAATTCTCTAAAAGTATTACAGAAACACCATAGAAAATCCTGCCCCAAATTATATGTTTTGCTTTACGTAAATTTCACTTTATCTTTGATTGGATAGAGAGTTACCAGCTTCATTTTACACCAACATACTTTTGTGATTATTTCTTAGTAATGCATGTTTATTACTGTTCAGTAAAATTAGGTATTCAAATTAAATACACTTAGATATGCCGATGACGATAAGAGCATCAAAATTTTGCACCGAAATTGTTCTCTTGAGCACGAGTGTAGGATGCATCAGTGAACACCGACCGCAGTGCGAGTAGAGATGGGTTCCATATATGTGGACTAAGTCAGAGATGACCAACCTGTGTCATACACAGCTCTTGTCAGGAGCACATCTCCCGATTTCTTTTGCTCTTTAAAATTCTATTTGTCCCGAATGCCGCGCGACCTATTCCCTACAAAATGTTGCACGTTTCACAAAAAGATGGGCCACCACTGGTTCAAATAGTAGAATCTAATCACACATTAATAGTTGCAAATTTTGCATTTTTTAATTTTCTGCAAATTATTTTTCCCTGAACTTTTCGGACTAAATAGTTTACTTTCTTTTTCACTTCCAACAGCACTTTTACGAAGAAAGTAAATGTTGGAAATAGGCCATAACATTTTCAAAGGTAAAAGCAGGACAAAATACTTTCAACGTTAAGCTAAATGATGAAACATGTCGTTTGGAAAAATATCTAAATAGCCCATACATTGCGAAGGCTTTAACAGGCGTATCTGCTAATGAGGGTCTTACTTATAAGCTAATGAACATCATCAACCAGATTGGGTAATGCATTCTGCATGAAATTTAAGTACACTCCACTTTAGCTCTTTCAAAGAACTAGGAATTCCTAAATTGTTTCACACAATAGCACAAAGCTCATTATCTTAGTCTTGTAAATGAGACATTTCAGATCTGAAGCAAGTTTGGTTTGCTAGAACTGGCACTTAGATCCCATTAAGCTTGCAGCAAAATAATAATGATATAATTTTCTATTAACGAAGAAATACTTACAAAGCAGTAATGAAGCAGATGGCATTTAAGAAGGCAGCTGAACACGCCGCTTTAAATGTATGAAATTTTCGACGTTTTCACCTGAAATGTTAACATGTACTTCGCACGATTTTTACCATTCTTGATACTGTATTCCTTTTTTATGTAACTGAACATAGTCAATTTTGATAGGAGTTCAGTTGGGAGCTCTATGATGATGGTAGGATAGGACGCTCCTCAACGTTTACAGAGCTACGACTTGAATCTGCAAATTTTAGTTTATGAGTTGGACACTGTAACCAAAGTGGTTGAGGGTTGGATCATCCAACACATAATCTGATGCTTCCATGTTTTAATTCCCAATGTACCCGAGTTCAGATTTTCTCAGACAACCATTGTTCTGACCTCAGTGAAAAAGGGGGGTTGTTGTTGGGTTGTTTTACCTTTGAGCGGCACATTTTTACACACAATGGGTTAAATGGCCAGGTCACAGGGAATCCGAAGGCTCAGAGAAGGTTGGAGGAGGGAACCCCACTGGAACAGTTGTTGGTAGACAGATGATAGCCTCCCGTCATGGCCATCCAGCGTGTTCTTTAACGTGCACATGGTACAGCTCTCCCTCACAAGGAGTCACGGATTAATGTCCCATTCGACGGACAGCGGCCTTTCCAAGTCCATTGGTGTCCCCTACTGACCGTGGGAAGGGCGGGAAGTTTTGCGGAGATAAATCTCAACGCTGACCAAGCTGGGACTCGAACCTGGGAACTACAGGAAAAAAGGGGGACACGGATGGGATTGTAAAAGCTCTTTCGTTATATTGGGCGTAGAACCATGGCTAGATGTGCAGGAGGACCATACGCCCTGCATGTAAAAGAACGTGCTGAATGGCCTTTACAGAAATTGACAGAAAGATTACATTTGCCTCCTTAACAGCTCTCAGGTAATCCCTTTCTCCTGCTTTGAGTCCTTGAGACATCGCCATTTCGACCAATGTGTGCCAAAAATGTGCAACTGAGAGCAAAATTCTTAACCCCTATTTCAGTCTATATTTGGTAATACTTTAATGATTATTGGTTCATACATATATATACACACACAAAACCTTAAGTAGTCATGTAGTAATGAGGTTCAACCAGACTGTAACTTAATTTCTCCAAACATGTCTGTCTTGAGCTTTAATGACAGCGTATATACAGACACTGCACATAAAAAGGGAAACATCCTCATCTTACATAAATGGGGAATTAAATTCCAGGCTCTATAATATATAATATATATAGTATTTTTTTATGTAACCGTATGTCTGATGATAAATATAAAATGTTAATTAAACTGTTTAAATTTCGATTTCGTTTTGAACAATATCCGTTCAGTACTTAAGAGTTAAAGAAGTTTAAATCTTGAATAAGAGAGATTTCAATCATAAGAATTAACGTCAGAAGTCAATTAAAACTTTAAAAAATGAGAATCATTTCAAACCATTTAGTAAAATAAGTGTATGTTTCAAAATTTTGTGTTAATAGTTCTTTCAATAATTGTCAGTTTTTCACAAGTTTCTTAGGCCTGACTTTAATGCTATTAAGTATTCCACCTTCCATAGCTTTTTCCACCCAACAAATACTGTTGAAAACCGAAATTTAGATTTGAATGAGATTTAAATTTATCTAGTCCTGTATTCCTATTGATAACTTATTTTATAAATTACTCTCCATTGACTAAACGTGTGAATATTTCCATTTTTATGTCCAGTATTTGTATATAAGCTATCACTTTATTTTGTTTCGAAATTTATTAAGGGTTTTAATAACAATAATATTATGTTGAATGATTTCTAGCTGACAATCAATGCACTAAATAAAAACGTGAGAAATGAAAAATATAATCGAAAGATGCACGTCAAACTTCCAGTTATAAGAGAAATGTACTTGGTGACCAAGACCATCCCACTATTTGGATAACCATGTATATGACATTTGAAAAAATAACGCTATACAGTAATATCTATAACATATACCCTTGGAGACGTTTTCGAAGAAACGCGAATGAATAAAAGTGATCAAAAAAGGACATTATTTACTGGAAATTGAAAGTTTTTTTTTCTCTCGATCTTTTAAATCTAATTTAAAGTGAAATAAACAAATGGAATATATTTTTTTAAGAAGAATTTATTTTCAACTATCTGGCAACAGCAGAAAACTGTATTTGGTAGACAATGAAATATGTGACAAAAGCTGATGACGAAGGCGTAATGACACGTTAGCTCGCTTATTGGACCAAGCTGGACGCAGCTGCCGATGATTGATTCTGGTAGGAGGAAAATAAAAAAACAGGGGGAAACTTTAAAGGCAGCATTTCCACTTTAGCGTGGCGCTATATTCGATTTATATGGAGCTGACTTTTAGAAATGAATGGCCTGCTAAGATTTAGTTCTGTTTAAAACAGTCGCAAATTCTTTCCAGCACAAATTTCTTTCTTTTTCGTTTCTCTATTTTTCTTTCTTTTTGTTGCTGTTACTTTTTATTGAAACCGTTTCACAAGATGGCCATTTCGAACGCTTTAAGGTTGATCTTTAATCCTACTTCATATACAATAAAAATCAACGTTTAAATTTAATGTTATTTCGGAAACTTTCTTGCCTCTAAAAAACAAATCTCGGTGTTTGAAACACAGATTGAAACAACTACATTGACAGCGTAAAAGGATTTGCTTTTGTAAAAACATTGTAAATAATGTATATTAATGGGACTTATAATTCTGATGCGAGAGAGGCAATTAGAATGTCCTTTATTAATAAGTTCAAGATAAAATCGAAGACACTTAATTTTATTCCATTTTGTTTAAATTCTGGTTTATAAAAATTTTTATGTTAATATAATTCTTGGATATTAGGTAAATTACAATTCGAAAAAGAAAAAAATGATGGTATTATCAGATATTTTAAATTAATTAATAATATAAATATTAATTAATAACATCAAAATTATTACAACATTTGAGAAAGGAAGTATCATCGGAGTCTATGAGATGGAATAGTGAAACCAGCGTACATCGACACTTGTTGATGCAACCTTATGAGAGTCATTCGATGCTTGGAAATAGTGACTGTCATTGACACTCTTCTGTGGCTACCCAGCTCTCCGGATTTAACACCCATCGAATATGTTTGAAACATGGTAGGGCGACATCTGTGGAGTAATCCATAACCAGCATTGTCTGTAGCCACCCTGAGAGACAACTGCAACAAGTATGGTGAGACCTGCTTCATATTATTATTCGATGCCTATACGACTCCATGCCACAAAGTGTAGCTGCATGTGTAGAGAACAATGGGAATTTATAAAGTATTGAGTTTTGTGTGGTAGAAAACGGACAGGTATACAGGGATTGAAGGATAAACAAGGTAAGGCTATAGAAGGTGAGGATTCTGTCATGGCTAGGTGGGCTGAGCATTTCAGTGATGTTCTAAACAATGCGGTTAGTTCTATTCCCATTGTTTGCAATGATGATAGATGCATTGGTGACTTTAATGTTGGCCCTATAACACAATCGGAAGTTATTTTGGCTGTTTCTAAACTTAAACTTCATAAATCCCCAGGGGTAGATGAAATTACTACAGAAATGCTTAGAGCTGGGAATGTTTCGGTTACCACTTGGATGACTGAAATTCTGAATATCTTTTATGATAAACGCATGGTTCCTAAGGATTTTACCAGAGCTATTGTTATCCCTATTTTCAAAAAAGGTGATTGCAGTTCTTGTGATAACTATAGGGGTATCAGCCTACTCTCTGTTCCAGGTAAAGTTCTTTCCATGATTGTGCTTAATAGAATTAAGAATCTGGTTGACAGTCAATTACGTGATGAGCAATGTGGATTCAGAAGTGGTAGGGGATGTGTGGATCAGATATTTTCACTTAGGCAGATTCTTGAGAAATGTTTAGAGTTTCAGAAACCTTTGGTTGCCAGCTTTGTTGATTTCAAAAAGGCTTTCGACTCTGTTGCTCGTCATAATTTGTGGTTGATTGTGAAATCATATGATATACCAGACAAGTTAGTTAACATAATGAAAGCTCTCTATAATAACACTGAGTCGTGTGTGAGAGTTGGTAAGGCTTGTAGCAATTTGGTTTAGCATTACTTCTGGTGTTCGACAAGGGTGCATTTTGTCTCTTTTTCTCATTAGTTTGGTTATTGATTATGTTATGCGAAATTCACCGCACAGGAAAGAATTTTTCCTTAAATGGTATGGAGATACTAAAATTTCTGATTTAGATTATGCTGATGATTTAGCCCTTTTGTCAAATGATGTTGATGAGATGAACTCTTTCATTCGAGCTGTTGATGAGACTGGTAGTAGAATAGGTTTGGTTATAAACAGAGAGAGAACTAAAGTGATGAAAATTGGTCAGGCAGGCTGTGATTCAGTTAATCTGAATGGTTGTAGTCTTGAGCAGGTGTCACAGTTTAATTATCTTGGGAGCTATGTAACAGATAATGGTGATGTGCGGCATGAGATTAACAGACGAATAGGGATTGCTGCCGGGACTTTTAAGAATCTATGGAGATTGTGGAAAAATAGGCGTATACACCTAAAGACTAAAATTAGACTGTATAATAGTTTGGTTCTTTCTAGGGTTAGGTATGGTAATGGTGTCACAGTTTAATTATCTTGGGAGCTATGTAACAGATAATGGTGATGTGCGGCATGAGATTAACAGACGAATAGGGATTGCTGCCGGGACTTTTAAGAATCTATGGAGAGTGTGGAGAAATAGGCGTATACACCTAAAGACTAAAATTAGGCTGTATAATAGTTTGGTTCTTTCTAGGGTTAGGTATGGTAATGAAACTTGGAAACTTTGTAAACAAGATAACAGGAAACTAGATGCTTTTGATTCCAGATGCTTACGCAGTATCTTGGGCATTAGGTGGCTCAACTTTGTAACTATAGATGAGGTTAGGCAAAGGAGTTTGCAACCTCCTTTAAGCAGCATATTGTGCAGAGAGAGACTCCGTTGCTTTGGCCATGTTGCCCGTATGAATAATTATAGATTGGCGAATAGGGTTATGAACAGTGTGCCTAAAGGTCTCAGAAAGAAGGGGAGACCTAGGATGCGGTGGGCAGACAATGTCAAACAGGACCTTGTTAGAATTGGTGTGCAGTGGCCAGATGCAGTAGATGTAGCTCAGGAACTAAATTGCACGGTCTGGTTGGACCTCCGTAGCCCATGGCTGCTTGATGATGATGATGATGATGATGATGATGATGATGATGATGATGATGATGATGATGATGATGATGATGATGATGATGATGATGATGATGATGATGATGATGATGATGATGATGATGATGATGATGATGATGATGATGACTACCGCTATGTAATCTGTCTGTATATGAAATAAATATGTACCTTCCCACTATACCTGTAATCATAATGAGATTATTTCTTCTCTGATTCTATACGATCATACTGTTTTGAACAAGTACAAGAGGTCTAAAACGGTAGCGTTCTCTGAGGAGACCCACCCGTTTTAGGTTTCTTATACAATTTTACTGCTAAATTTAGCTTTTCTTATGTTTGCTCTTAGGGGCCCCACCTAAGGGTGGTTTACTTATATATTTTGTTCTTATGCCAAATAGGCATATCTTTATGATGGAGATGGTTAGGGGTAAAATTATTACCCGGTACATCGAATATGATTATACGATCTACGATCTACCTGTAATCATGTCTTAAGCAACTGCAAATCCGTCTTCTCCGTGATTTTCTTCTAATTCTATCCATTTCTTCCGAATAGTGCAATTTGAATGCAGCAGAGTGTATATTGCATTCAGTTGAAATAACGAAATTATACCATCGCCTTTTAAATAGAAATTACTTGCTTTATTGACAGACCATGTATTTGAAATTAATACTATTGAACCTAATAGCTATAATCAGCGACATAGTAATGTCCGTGGAGCTGGAGGGGATTTTTATTAAAAAACTTTTACCGCTTTCTTTAACAATTCATTAGTTCATTCATTCACATTAACGAAACATTAATAAAAGTTTTCTTCCCTCCTATTTTCGACACATTCCAAATCTCTTGGCTGGGCCACTGAATCGATCAATAATCTTCGGTAAGCGACTACAAATCTATATATTTTCGATGCCACAGTGTTCGTTTGTCGCAGTTCTGAAAGCTGGTATTTCTTCCATTATTATTGTCAGGCCTCGAGTTTCTGAAATCTGAATTTTAATACAGTTCTTCTCTTATTTTACATTTTATTGTTCTCTTATTTTACATTTTTTTTTTCATATTATGTGCTATTAACCAAAAACCTTACTATTCCAGTCTATTCTCTATTTCAAGGTTTCCTGCATCTAGACAGGATCTCTCTCCTTCTTTCCATTCGAACAGTCTTCTTGTTGTAGATCTCCTATTCCTATTTCGTTCTCCCCAACATCTCTCCACTCTTTCCTTAGCCTTCCCCTTCCCTGTTTTCAGTGGATTCCCATTTCCGCATTTTTCTTTTCCCATCTCCTCTTATCCAATCTATTTATGTGTCTATTATCACCTCATATTCTTTTTCTCGATATTCTTCCCAACATCATATTTTACTACAATATTTGCTTTACCTTCCTCATTTCCTATTTTATTCCTTCTTGTTTAGGTTGTATATTTTCCGTAGAAATTCATTACGACTGCTATGTTATCGTTTATGTCTCTGATGCTAGAATCCTAAATTGTTAGAAAATTTCAATATTGTGTCAATGGGAATATAACTTTAATGTTCTATAACTTCTAAAATGTGCATTTATGGACAAATGTGACTGAAGATAAATTGAAGATCATAATCAAATATCTTTAAATAAATTCGTTTTTAAACGATATTCTTTAAGGCCATGTGGAAGCAGGAATATCACACAACAGTAATGTCATAAAACTTTTACTCATAAAATAATTAAACTAAAATAACTGGTATTCTTTCAAGCTATTTAATAAAATACATATTTTAGAAGTTTGCATAATGATAATTTCAATATTAGACAATTATCAATAATTTTTGTAAAAGAATAAAATTTGTAGTTAAATATTCTATCAATGCTTAACATATAAAATTACGGATTATTGCACACGCTGCACAAAAATATTACCTATTGTACAAGTCATCATTTCACATTAATATTGCAGTTGCTTGAAACGATATCAGATACAGGATGAATGTGACTTTTTAAACATTACTTTTCAAATATTTACATCTAATAACCATTTCGAAACTTTAGTTTTAATTTCTGAATAAGTGCTCAGGCATAACAGATCGCTCGGTAGAGAATTAAGAATTTTGGGTATTTGATTAGATATTCGTGCTTTACCATAATTATTGTGAAAAACTGGTTCAACAAAATAATTTTCACACTTTCGTCTTGTATTGGTCACATGCAAAATTTAACTCCTTGCATTCATTTTTAAAGTAATTTCTAATGATAATTACATAAATATATAACAAGTAACTGGTAAAATGTTCAGCTAATGAAAACTATTACCAGGGTGATCTTCATTAATTACATGTTTATAGAATTTAACAATATTATTTAGAGTACTTTTTTCTATTCGTTGAATTTTATTTAAAACAGATTCATATGTGCATCCCTATATACTGATACCATACCTAATGATTTACATTACCACAGAGATGATTACCACAGAGAGCTTTATATATCATTGTTATGACATCCAATGGAATAAGTGTATTCAACTTCAACACTTTGTAAGATGCATACCTTAGTTTATCACAAGTATATTTTATGTACAATTTCCATTTAAATTCTTGGTCAATATAAATCCCCAAATATTGAATATTATTAACCTCTCCCACAATTGGGCAGAGACATGCATTTTGGTAAATGTTTAATTTATTGACAGTTATAATTATGTGTTTTAATGCGGAAGTTATTTAACTTGTGTCTACTCTGAATGATCACATATTTGGTTTTTTCTTCATTTAAGAAGAGTTCATTTTTCAAACCAAGAATTTGCTACATTAGAATCGTTTTTTGCACATCTAACTACCGCTTCTACCTGCATACTAGCAGAACGGTATCGTCAGCAACATAAACCAATTTGCTCTGAAAATTTATTTCTGCTAAATCATTTATGTAAATTGCAAATAAAAGTGGCCCCAGAACTGAGCTCTTTGGGACACCTGATTTTAAAATTTGATCTCTACCCTCCCAAGGAATCTTCAAGGAATCTTTATTATCTGTACTTACTGATCAGAAAAGGAAATATAATTTTTTTCTCCTCTTTCCCTTTTTAATAGGTTGGATAATTCTGTGAGCGGTATTTTGTTGCACACAGATTCGGATATAGAAAGCTAAGGGAGGGAGGGGGATCAAGAAGCACAATCGAGCAGGAAAAATGTAAAAGGGGAAAGTTAGAATACTGGATTTCTAATGCAGCATAACATTTCTCTCTCCACTTTACAGGTCTTTAAAGCATTTCTTGAAAAAATATATGAAATGTAAATGAGTTGAACAAATTTTAGACTTTATTCCCCTTTTTAGCAATCTGAAAAGGGGAGTTGGTTCCTTGCCCCCCTCCTAGATCCAACCATTGTCAAAATCATAATGGCCCAATGAGCTGAGTTGGGTAGGGAACGCAATGGACATCTGTTAGGAAACAGAGTGAAGCACCAATTGTCTGACAGAGCATTTCCTCGCCCATTGCCATCTCCTTTGTTTCACCTACGGATGAATGGCAGTAACGGAGAAACAGTGTGGACTCGAATCTGAAATTATGAGCTTCGGGCTACCGACTTAGTCAACTCTCGCCTCTGTACAGTAGGTATCCACTGGAGCTACAACCATACGACAACCATATGAAGACTGACGACTTCATATGTTTGTGAGACCATATGAAGTACGATGGCGCAAATAGGCTCTGGCAGCCGATGCCTACATCGAGTACTTTTGTTAACAGAACGTCACTGTGCTCTGAGGATGCAGTGATTGAAAGTACATCACCGATAGGCCTTGGAAGTCTGGAAACTGGTAGCTTGGTTTGACGGATCGAGACTCCAACTACAACACGCCAAGAGGAGGTTGTGTGTGTGTGTGGCTTAGACCACAAGAGACCAAGGACCTCAACTATGAAGTCGGGATATTACAGACTGGTGGAGGCAGTACAATATTCTGTGGTGTGTTACGCACACGGCTATGTTGACGTACTCGCTTACCATCTACACCGGTTCATGGCTATCTATTTCCACACAGCAGGATGCCTTCTTTCAACAAGACAATGCCCAGTCTCATAGCTCCCGTTTGGCGAAGGACTGGTTGGAGGAGCATTGCATCGAGTTCACAACCCTAGAATGGCCCCCTCACTTTCCGGATTTGAAACCCTGTTGAGCATCTGTGGGACGAAGTGAAACGATGCATTCGAGCCCGAAATTCTCTGCGCTTTACGGACGGCTATCCTGGAATCATGGGAGACAATACCACCCAAACGTTTCCAAACCTGGTAGAGTCTGTTCCACAGAGTATTGTTGCGATTGTGAGGGCGAAAGGTGGACCCACACATTATTAGGAAAGGATTAATAAATTGTCCTTTCAGTGTATATACATAACACATTTAAATACTTTTTCTTGTTTAACAATATCAAGGCATTGCTTTTAAATGATTACATACTCATATAAGCAGATAACACTTACGATCCAATTTTCACATGAAGAACTATCAAAAACGATTTTTTTTTCGTCTGTCAATCATTTATCAGCGATTAGGCCTGTTCGACCATTTGCCTCGGACTGAGTTTCAATGAAAAAAAATTATACTTTGCTGTGTGAAACGTATAGCTTTTCTTCTGATTTTAGTACATATATTTTTGTGACCAAGTGAGTCCAATAGTTCGTTAGCTGATGAAAGCGAAGGGTGAAATTTTGAAAGCAGGATGATGTTCTTTTTTGGTTGAGCATCTTCCCGTTGCATGCTGTCAGGTTTGTCGAAAAGGAAGTAATCAATTTTATATAGCGTAATCGGAAATTGCAGAATTGCTCCTGAAATTAAGACAATTGAAGACTGAGATGACTAATTCAGTTCAGATGCCAGTATGAAACATTTGCGTAAATCAGTAACATAATGGGGAATAGCAAGGATGGAAACAAACCAAAAATATTCTTGAATAATGAAATGGCTTAATACGAGCAAATCTATTTCCCCAATCTGCGTAAAATACCAGGAGACAGAATGTACCTCTGAGGGCGTACTACACTCGTTATTATGACCTTTATCTAGCTTTGACTCAGGTGATAGAGCCATACGATTGAGCATCAGCTTGCTTAAACCTCTCAAGACAAGAGGAAAGAGTACAAAACTATATACTCTTAATTAACTTTACTAAGAGGATTATACGAAATGGAACGAGTCCCTGTAACCACGCTACCATTTATCGCAGCGTCAAAATACTTGTCACAGAATCATATCTGTGGAAGCATGCATTTCTGTAGAAGTCGATCTAGCTTCTCTTTTCCGATTGATTCTCAACGCGTACTCATCTCGAAGGCTCGTGAAGATCGATATCGCAATTCAACTGAGAATTCTTTACTTGTGGAAGAGATAATCAGGTAGTTTCAGTGAGAAACTTCAAATTAGCAAAACAGACAATTTTCGATTAAGATTCAGTTCCCTTTTCAAGTGACATTGACTCTGAACTATTTTACATGAGTGATGATGTTTGCATAATTAATTTGAAAATTCTGTCCTCAAAAAAACAATTACGTTAAGAATACTTGGATTGTTAATGTGAATTCCTAAATTACTATTCAGTGCTTGATCTAATGTGCCAATTGAAACAGAATAATGTCACATAAGAATATCATTAGAATGTTAGGTCATTTCAACTAAGATCACCAATGAAAAGTTAATTATCTTTCCAGATTTAAAAAAACAAATTGGCGATGGCAAATACTAAAGCTATCTACTAATGAACGACGTGAATGCTACCTATCCCAATAATAATTTATTATGAAAATGTAACGATTCTCAATTTACTAATTCGTAACAATGCAAAAGAGCAATAGAAAGTGACATATAATACAGTCATCGTCTGCAGATTGCAGAAATGATTATTATTTTCTCCCTTTTAAGTAGTCTTTGACGCTCTATCTCCTAGGATAACGGATAAAATTCCGTTTCCATGTTTTGCCAATCTCCTTTCATCTCGATTGCGATGAATAATACCTCTCAGATATAGCCGTCCTTGAGCTAAAGTCCATCTTCTCTTCATTAACCCACCAGAATGCGGCAGAGACAAGGATCCATGTTAAGCCCTCATTAGGACTGGTTGAAAGAGATGAATTAGTTTCCTCCATTCCAATTTGTTCTCTATCTCCTCCTTTGCCTTTAAGCGCACGGGTGTGCAGCTGAAAAACAGAAAAAGAGCAGAACAAGTGATAGAGAGAAAGAGAGGAAGTAGTTATTGATGCAGGGCATATTTGCATGTCGCTTGTAGCAGAGCATGACGGTCGGGTTGGATTGACCAAGCACCGCCTCCATGTCTCGCGACGTGTGAGGAAATCGATAGAGTCGATATCGGAGTCGGGCGGGTCACGAAATGTCTGCAACTTGTTATTAATGACTGCGAGGCTTGGAGAGCGCTTTTAGGGGTCCCCGCCCACGACTGTTCTTCTGCGTGCACATGAAAATGATTATTAAAAAAAGGGACAAACGTAAGGGAAGCAACGAAGGTGTGCGCATTCACGAAAGGAATACAAAGCAAAATGCGCACTTTATATATATAGGAAAATGCATGAATATGGAGATTTTGATCTTATTTCCATGTAGTGTGAACTTAGTTTAATTAGTGCAGATGAATTTTCAAACCCATGTCAACAGTTAATAATGCAGAGTTCGTAAAAGAATTGAGATACGTACAGGAGCTCAGCTAAGTTGTATGAAATATTACTCTCCTTTTTTGCAAACAACGCCAAATAATTATCTGCGATAGCGTCGCACAGATGTAACAATCACATCTTTAATCGCGAAGTACAAAATAGGTAAGTGTCGAATCGAATGCAAACAAACCACACTTATATTTGGGGCTTTCAAAAGATTTTAAAAAAAGAACTTGGACTCATAATATTAAATAGGAAAATTTAGTATTTTAAAAGCTATTGTTGTTATTTTAAATATTTAGTTTTCTAAAACATTTAAAACTGGAAGTAAATTTTTTATTTTTCTTTTCAAGTCATGCGTCGGTTTCCAAAGATTAAAACGTCATAGCTTATGTGGAAATCAATTCTATTATTTATTTCTTATGGAAATGGAAAGAAATGAACAAGCCAAATTGACCCAAGACTTTTAATAGATTTGAATAAAGAGATCTGTCAGACAGATACTTAGATCTGCTAGGAGACCTGTCAGACTTTTTAAATGTACATTTTGAATTGCAAAGGTGTCTGTAATTCATTGTAACTTTTCATTATGTTGCAAATGAGTGGTGCGTAAGTTTCTTCTTAAGAGTCTTATCGCCGATCCATGAAAAACGTAAACAATCCTCTGTAAGAAACCTGCGGCCATTTTACTGCGAGATACTTTGCATATACAACGCTCCGTCCACACCAGTGCTGTTAATGCCATTTAAAAATATAAGATCGTGTTTGACACTATCAGTCCATCTAATTTATCGCTATGTATATTTGCCTAAAATTAATGAACTTCGAATGAAGGCAATATAGCCAAATTTGCATATTTTCATTAAAGACATGATATTGTTCTAAGGTGATTAATGACTCTTTAGAGGAACTTCATCTTTGCGTCTCATAACACGCGACATTGCCAAATAGCGTAGGCTTAAGTTATTTGTTTTCGTGATACATTATGATTGTAGTTGGAAACTTCACAAATCGAATTACAGCTAAATAATAAAAAGATTTTGAGTAGATGAAGTGTTTGTTGGTCAACTGTTTTCCACTTATTGTTTGTCGCAAGCTGTCAGAGATAATGTCTTAAGCTCTTGTAGGATAAGTAATCAATTCATTTTTTAAAATAATACCACGATTTAATATTACATAAAACTCGTTTGTTTTTAATGAATAGTTTATTTCAATAAGGATATGAGTATCGCAAATTGATACAGTGCTTGCTCGTTTTCCGAAGTTTAAAATTTGGGTTCCTTCCCTTTGCAGAGTCCTCATTTATTCTAGCAGAATTGTTCATCATGCAATACCCGGAGTTAGAAAAGCGATGCCGAAGGCCGTCATTCTAGTCATAGTGTAGTAGGAGCCACCTAAACTTCTTTATCTCGATACTCTTTCCAGTATCTTCCTCTACTCCCGTGGTTATCTTAATTTCTTCATTTCTCACTTTATTATTTCCTGTTTTCCATGCACGTGACTACTACTGTTAGCGTCAATGTCTCTGCTATGAGCAGTCACTGTGTTACTAAGTACCAGAATGCGCAACTGCCAGACGGAAGCTTCCAATGATCTTAATAACTACAGAGGGGGTTACGTTATCTCACACTATTCTTAGAATTCGGTGCTTTATGACTTAGACGTTTAATCTGCTGTGCAGCAAAAAGTTGGACCTCAGAAGAAAGCAACAAAATTTTTTCAGAAGGAAAAGCAAAATTGAATGCTGACACAAGTGTAAAATAGAGATTACGGAGCGTCACTCTAAGAGTTAGATGATAATTATACAATATTTCGAAACACGGAAAACGATTATGATATACTTTACTTAAACGATTATGATATACTTTATTATTAGAAAACGATTATGATATACTTACTTTTTTAAGGTTTGTTGGTTCAAACGCATATATAGTAGTTACCTAAGCATATCAAGGAATTTTTATTGTTCCAATATTCTGTACTCAAATCAAACAGAAACCATTACTATGATATTATTCTCAGAATATTTGGATTTTATGTTGCACTCACTATTATGCGATGTAACATCATTATTCCACAATGTGTTTCAAATTCAGGAAACCTTAACTGTCTAGCTGGCAGACAGATGAATAAACAAAATAAAGATATATAAGGCAGAATAATAAAAAAGACTGCTAACGAATTGGAAAGACTTGAAAGTTTGCTACGTTAAGAACATGGGCATATAACTAATACATAGTATACTATTTTGATCTTGGAGCCTCTATACATTTCTTAAATTCATTATTTAAATTCTCACTTTTACAGGTTCACATTGGTAAAAATATTAGTTGCCAAAATACATACAGCCCAATCTTTTCTCTTGTATGTGTGATTCTACTTTACATGCACCTGTTACCTTCTTCACAGTTTATTTTAATGACACATGGCAAGTGCAGCCTGTCAATGTACACAGTCATGGAAGGCATGCTACGAGCAGTCGCAGTTGGGCGTGGTGACAGTTTCCAATGGCAACAGAAGGATGATACGTAATTACAACCAGCAGTACGCGATGGTCAACAACAGAGCGGAACTGCATCTGCTCCTTTCAAGTCTGCTCGAAATTTTGCAGCTACATATGGGAAGCTTAGAAGGGGAGTGGGGGGAATAAACTTTTAAAATTGTCAATACTAAATCCATATTACACGAAACGTTTACATTTAGAGTGATTATAATTCAAACTTATTAATTTTATCATCTAACCACATCACCATTAACGAAATTTCGCAATAATTTAATATATTGTTTATTCTCAATAATACAAAAGGAAACTTAGTGATCTGCATTACGTCTGAGAAGTAATCCCTCACAAATGAGTCAACTTCCGTCCCTTGAAAGGCCAGCTAAGCGAGCTGCCAACTGAGCCTCAGTCGGTGGCACATTAAGCTCATAAGTCAATGTTCCATTGTTCGAGCCTCAAATGTACCAACATTGAGATTTATGCATCTCCAATATTGAGATTTATCTATTTGTTTCATTTATATCGTAAAAAAACTTTGTCCCGCCTCCTGGGGTTTAGGGAGCAAATCATTGCTCTGAGTGCAAACCTTTTGGCTGCCACACTCCACCGCAGAAATTTCAGATTTCTAGCATAAATATATCGTTTCCAATATTCATTTAAGATTTTCATATTTTCATCTTTTTTTCTGTTAGAGGATACAATTGAAATGTTTGGTATATTCGTCAAATATAAATCGTAATATTTCGTCTATACCTATCAAAACCAAGAAAACGTTTTTAATATATCTCTGAAAACAGAAAAGTTTAGTGTTTGTAGACAGGCAGCCAGCGAACAAAGTGAATAATAGCATGTTGTTGTTCTTTTATTTAAACAAACTAAAATGAACTTATAGCCGTCCCATGGCCGAGTGATTAGCGCGCTTGGCTACTGATCTAAGGGACCTGGGTTCGAGTCCCGGGTAAGGCATGGATGTATGTACTGTTTTTCTTCTGAGGTCATGCCATCCTCACAGATCCTTCTACTATGGCATATAAACTGACAGGCTTCTGTCAGACCTCTGTGGCAAGCATCTACTTGAGGGGATATTTATTTTTTTATAAAATGAACTTACTCTTTGTTTTTATCGCAAAGTATTAAATTGGTTATTGATGTTTTGTTCAATTCTAGCTTGAATTATAATTTTTCTTCCTTTTAATGTAATGTTTCCATACATACAATACACATTTGATGTTTGCAGAATATTATATCTACAACTTTCAATATTAAGTAATGCAATATCATCATCATCATCCTCAAGCAGCCATGGGCTACGTAGGTCCAGCCAGACCGTGCAATCATCATCATCCTCAAGCAGCCATGGGCTACGTAGGCAGCCAGACCAGACCAGCCAGACCAAGCAAGTCTGTTCTGATCTACACCTGCTGCATCTGGCCACTGCACACCAATTCTAACAAGGTCCTGTTTGACATTGTCTGCAAACCGCATCCTAGGTCTTCCCCTCTTTCTGAGGCCTTTAGGCACGCTGTTCATAACCCTATTCGCCAATCTATAATTATTCATACGGAAAACATGACCAAACCAACGGAGTCTCTCTCTGCACAATATGCTGCTTAAAGGAGGTTGCCGACTCCTTTGCCTAACCTCATCATTAGTTACAAAGTTAAACCACCTAATGCCCAAGATACTGCGTAAACATCTAGAATCAAAAGCATCTAGTTTCCTGTTATCTTGTTTACAAAGTGTCCACGTTTCACTACCATAACTAACCCTAGAAAGAACCAAACTATTTTACGGTCTAATTTTAGTCTTTAGGTATATACGCCGATTTCTCCACACTCTCCATAGATTCCTAAATGTCCCAGAGACAATCAATATTCGCCTGCTAATCTCATGCCGCACATCACCAGTATCTGTTACGTAGCTCCCAATATAATTAAACTTTGACACCTGCTCAAGTCTGCAATCATTCATATTAACTGAATCACAGCCTGCCTGACCAATTTTCATCACTTTAGTTTTCTCTCTGTTGGCTGGAAAAATATTTCTTTTTTTCTGCACTAACAATCTGTCATGTAGAAAATGGAGTGACATCACTGCAGTGAAAATGTTTTATTCTCTCAAGTGAGCGTCTTTTGCTTCAATTCTTCAGTAATTGTTACTTTTCGTTGTTCCTTTCGCTTTTTATTTTTTCGTAAGGTTTCATTCTTTAATGATTTTATAAATTTTTGGATTTATTTCGCTGTAATTTAAGTTGAAAATCGTTGGAGCTCCGTCATTAAACAAATATGTTTGCTCTCGAAACATGAACCATGAACATGACCATGAACAAGAATTTGAGCTGTTGTAGGTGCTGCCTGAGCAGAATGAAAAACGTTCCTTTTGATTTTGTTGGAGATGTGCTTGTTTATTAAAAACTTCCATACTTTGATAGAGAAAACATTTTCTTTGAACTTCTGCAACATGCTGCTACGCCTAGCGATTACATTTTAAAAATAACAACCATTCTCGAGAATCAGAAGGAAAAACGAAAGGTAAATAAAGGTACGGAGGAACATAGCAATAACAATAAATATAAAAGCAAATACCTTACAAAAATACCTGTAGCGCAGAGCTTCTTCAAGAGAGATATATAAATTTCAGCATCAGGTGAGTCATAAGATGTAGCTAAGCTAATTAAATCTCTAATCCACTGGTTCTCAAACTTTTATGTTTCACGTACGCTGGAAATGTGTATGTAAGTGGCGTACCCCTTGTATAGATAGATAAAACTATAGTTATAGTGTAACAATGGCTATTTTTGCTTTGTTACTAGATCTAGCGACTCTTCAGCCTTAACGGCATACCCCAAAACATTTTACCGCGTACCCCCACGTTGAGAACCCCTACTCTAATCTATTGAATTTTTTAGAGAATTTGCGAATGCTTTGATTCCTTTTTTCACTATCAGCAACATTTTGTTGAATGCTGTAGCTAAAATCATAAAGGTAAAGTTATTCTAAGCGCAGATGATCATCTTCATGCAATATAGTGAATGACTGAATTAAAACAGCTTGTAACTCTGTTAATCTCGTAACAGTTGAATTCTTACTTTGGAGCGGCACTTTTTTTCACACACATCAGGTTAAATGGTCAAGTTGCAAGAACCTCAAGTGCTCACAGCTGGGTATGGGGTACATTGGGCAGCTGTTAAGAGACAGATAGATCTCTCTCGATTTTAAAAATGATGGAACAATCAAACTACTTGTTAATATTTATTTTTATCCATATTTCATACACGCGTGGGTGTGAATCTTAATCCGTATCCGACTGACACACATTTCGTTCAAATATTTTCAGGAATTCGGGTCATAATCTGTGAAAAGAAGCCCAAAACTCAAGTTCGCCGATAGACATCTCAATTAGTGGAATGATCCATTTTAGATTAACGATGAAATCTAATACCATGATTGATTCACTATTCTTAAAAATAAGTTTTTGATAGCATTTAAAACCATATTTGCATTAGTTTTTAAACATGTCTAAACGTAAAGTGTTTTTCCCAACATTCTTAACTCCTGATAATTATCGAGAACTTTAGAAATCGTTGTTTCGAAATCTCTAGAGAATAAAGAACTAACAATTTTCTTTCGGAAAAGTGCAAAATGATGTATTACTCAATCGAAAAAGATCATATAATCTAAAATTTCCTCTTTCTTTCGTTTAATAATGCGGATATTTTTACACATATATTGGCAACGCATTTGTTGGACTATTATAATATCAAGTAGGCAAATGGTAAACGAGTGGCTTGCGAAGTCATTTTATGCTGGTGGGGTAGGGGGGGGGGGTCAATCTGTAGTGCGTCAGGCCTGTAATCTGTAGTTCCCAGGTTAAAGTTCACCTGTGACAGCTTTGAGATTTATCTCCGCTATATCCCTACCTGCCCTCACCGATGAGCTAAGAAAGGCAGCCGTCCGCCGGATGTGACGTAAAGCCGTGATAACGAGTGTGGGAGAGCCATACTCTGTTCTGCACATTAAAGAATTCGATGGACACTCTTGACGAGAGGCTACCATGTGTCTCCTATCAGCTCTACAATGGATCCCCCTTTCCAATCTTCTCTGTGCCCTTAAGGTAATTTGTACGTTGTCCATTGGGTGCAAAAAAACACGCTGTTCAGAGGTAAAGCAACCCAACAAATCGAACCATTTAGCGCGGCTCGCAAGCAATAGTTATAATAATGGTATCGAACTGTGATTTACTAGCTTTGCTGGACCTTAGATGATCTCACGCTAGAATGGAAAATATGGTCGCGTTCAGATGAAGATGGAGCCATTGGAAATAATATTTAGGTATATGCTTTCGAATTAATAGTATGTAACATTTAAATACTAGAACAAGAATAAAAGTAATTATGTTTTGCTTATTATTGTTTACAATGGAATGTGGCTCGCCAAATCTTGGGAAGTAACTGTTGCGGTCCCTATACGATTTGAATGTGAGACTCTGGACTAGGCATGGGCTAATAGAATATACATTCAAATATGAATTCTCCAATTTTCCAAATTCTTATCTTGCAGGTAGATGTCGTTTATAAAATTTAGGATATTGAAATACCTATAAAAAGTAATTTAGTTCCTGCTGACATATTAATGCAGTTCACACGTAATTACAAATACAAATTACAAACATTGAAGAAAACTATTTAAAATCGGCGACTGAGTTTTGAGCAGTTAATGTCTCCCATTATTGAACTGCAACACAACCACATTCTATACAGGTGTTACAATTAATGCTATCGACTAGTCTTATTGAAAAAGAAAAAGAAACAAATATTTACCGAGCAGAAGTGCAACATATTCTAATAACTTCTTCCAAAATAAAATTCTGGAATTTAATTTTTCAATCTCTTATTGTTATCTTATCATTTGCAAAATGCGTCCCAAATTTGGAATATATAATATCGGCTGACATACTTTTGGGGGGTTATCTCAAATTTCAGATTCTTTCTTATCTCGAAAATCGAACATCAGGTATAAATTAAATGGACAAGTATTTACCTCTTTCTTTTCTTTCTCGTTGAAGTACATTCTGAATTACTTGACACTATTCAAGCCTTAAGCGCTGTCTTTCGGACAACAAACCAATTGCAACAGGGTCACCATTTCAGAGTCAAGGTCCGCAGTAAGACGTTTTTAGTGGGTAACATTAATTTTAACACCTGTATGGTGTGTTAGCATAATTTGAGACATTACTTTAACTGTACAGACGCACGATCACCACCGAAAGCACAATGACACATCTAGACATGTCATTAACTCCCTAATACTGTCCATTATACCTCGGACGAAATAACTAATTTTTCACGCATATTCAAGGAAAGAAACACAATTTTATGTTTACTCAACAAATATTCTTGATAAAATTCATTAGAAGTGTATATTTTTCCAGGACTTTATTTTTTACAATTTATAGCGAAACTCCAAGAATAAATTAGAAACATCCGTTCAACAGTGACAAGTTTACTCTTTTCTTGTTCTATCATTAAGGATATTGAATAACTCACAGAGAGGAAAAATGGAACTTTTGAAAATTCCTAAACAGTTCTCTCTGTTCTGAAAAGTAATTAGTCGATCGTCTGACATCTCTGTAGTTAAAAAGAAACTTGCATCATTCATTCGCTTGACTATGGTTCATCTATTACATTTGTAATTAAAAGTTTTCCTGTTTTTGTATCCGTTTTCTCCACAAGGAAATTTTTTCTCGGATGAGATTTTTATAGCGTTTGATACAGATCGCAAAGCTACTTATGCTCTGAACTCAAAAAGGACATGCAAATCTGATGACTAATACTCTCCCTGATGAAAATTATTATTCCAAAAGGAAAAAAAAAATATATAAAAAAGTGATATATGAACTTTATAGATTACGCAACGATACGTATATATATATATACGTATATATATATATATATCAGATTTGCATGTTCTTTTGCATTTCAAACGTTTGTACATATATTTTTGAAACACCCTGTATATTATATATATGTTTCAAAAATATAGGTACAAACTTTTAGGGGAGGTAGATAACATCTAAATCAATGAGAATTGCATAGGAACCCATAACCGGAATCGTCACCGTAAGTCAATAGGCGGCGCTGTTCTTCAGTGCGCTAGAGGGGAAATTTTGGATTTCCTCATTCGAGCGGTAGTCGGCTTACGAAGAGCATGCAAAGGTATTTGTACAGGGAGCTGGCAGATATGCACTTAGTGTATGGAATAGCTGAGGGCAACGGACGAGCCGCTCAACGAATGTATCAAGAACGCTTCACACACAGACATGTACCGGGCCACCGTTTGTTTGCGCGTGCGCATCAAAATTTGTGCGATTATGGGTCATTAAGAGGTAGCAGAAGTGAGGGCAGGCCAAGATCGACGCATACTCCCGCCATGGAAGAAAGTGTGTTGGATGCCGTGGAGACTAATCCTATTACACCCCTTTCATCTCCAAAGGGTTCAGTTACTTCTCCCCGCAGATCATCCTGCACGTGTGCATTTTGCGAAGTGGATCTCCATGAAAGTGCTCAAGATGTGAATTTCCCAGCTTATGTTTTGTTTACTGATGAGGCCAGTTTCACTCGGGATGACGTATTCAATCAGCACAATGCGCATTTGTGGGCTCATGAGAACCCCCACGGTGTGCGCACCCATGCGGCACAACATCGTTTCGCAGTAAATGTGTGGGCAGGTTTGGTCGGCGACTGCTTAGTAGGGCCATACCTTTTACCATCCCGTATAACCTCCGCGAAGTATCTGACCTTTTACCATCCCGTATAACCTCCGCGAAGTATCTGATCTTTCTGGAACAGGTTCTACCAGGCTTACTTGCCCATGTTCCAGCAAATGTGAGACGCAACATGTGGTTTCAAAATGATGGGACGCATGGAAGGTGTGTTCGTTCGCGTTTGAACATGTTTTTTGGGCAACGATGGATTGGGCGTGCTGGACTCGTTGTCTGGCCCTCACCCTCACCTGATTTAACGAGAGTTGATTTCTTTCTGTGGGGGGGGTCCTCAAAGCTACCGTGTATGAATCGCCTGTGGAGTCTGACATGGATCTCGTGGAAAGGCTCGTTTGCGCTGCTGCTACTATCACAGAAACTCCAGGTGTGTCAGTCAATCAATGCTCCGTCGGTGTCACGCATGCATCGCGTCTCATGGTGGAAACTTCGAGCATCTGCTGTAACATTATGAAATGTATCATCTAGTACGCCATTTGTAATAATTATGTCCAATAAATGTTTTCCCATTAATCACTGTCTTGTGTTCTTTCAGATCTCGTACCTCTGCTGCCACTTTTCCATGACGTTTCCGGTTATGAATTCCTATGCAATTCTCATTCCTTTAGATGTTATCTATCTCCCCTAAATGTTTGTAACTATATTTTTGAGACTCCCTGTATATGTACTGTACAAAGTAGGTAACCGGAACACGCTTCTTGGAATAGTTGAAATTCCTAAAAACTCCCTGTTCTATACATATTGTAATGCAATTGGGAAAGCGCATACATGACATTAAATCATATTCTATCTTATATGATATATATACATATACCTTATGGATTGCCGGGAAAAATATAGGCGCGCATGCAACAAAGCAATATGGAACATTGTTATGCAAACTTACTCCATAGTGTAGAAAGAAATCGAAGTTTGAGTTCTCGTAAACTGTTTGACTTGGAGGTGGAAAATAAATAACAGGTATGCAATATATAAAAATATAAATTTTATATAGGAAAAACAGGTATTTTTTCGGGAAAGAAAAACATTCCCTAAAAGAAATAATAATATGGTTTGTAATACTATATAGTACATAATGTTCATTGACATGGAATATGGTCTCATCAAGAATCCAAAGGGCATCATAACTGCGATCCATTCCGTCAATACAGTTTTGAGGACGTTCAGCGGACCGTGATGTTTATTAACGAGAAAGTGCCCCTCGAAGCCAATGAAAGATTCTGGTGATTCTTGTGAAGACATAACAATAACGTTCTATCACAAAGATGTCTGGAGAATCCTATGATCAATCCTTAGTTTGATGTCATGTGTCGATAGATATCGAGTGGCCAACCTCGTTCGATGTCGATAAGTACATATTATCACCGTAAGAAGAGAGTTATCGCCAATTTCACCAGCATTCAAGATACCTGTAATTTACACTGATCATATATTTCGTTGGGAACACATGAAGGTGATACGTCTACCAAACGATATTTCTCTGCATAAAACCTCTGTTCTTCGGATGATGTATTTTCCTTAAGTTACAGGATAGGGTCTCTCTTTCTTTCTAGAGAAGAATAATTCTCCTGTCGAACTTAGGATCCGAATTTATCTTTGAACAGCACTTGAGGCCAAAAAGTGGCTCTCTAAATCACATGTTTGCAACTGTTTTTATCATTGCTATACAGTGAGAGACAGTACCCACTGTAGTTCCCATTTATCTCCACTAAATCCCCATCATGTCCTCGGTCAGAAAGTGGACACCAATGGTCTTAGAAAAGCGCTGTCCGTCGAATGGGATATAAAGCCATACACTACTCACATTAAAGAATATGTTGCATGGTCTTGACGGAAGGCTCCTATCTGTCTCCTAACAGCTGTCAATGGATCCCCTTCCCCAACCTTCTCTAGCACCTTGAGGTCTTTCTGAACTGGTCATTCAGCCCATTATATGCAAAAATAAGGTGTCGCTTAGAGGTAAAACAACCCGAATCAACCTATCTGGTTTTATAGAAGATTGTTTCTATAGTAGACGAGTCGTATCTGTACGGAATTTGATTGTTCATTCTATATTCACATCCTGTATCATTTTATTTTTCGTATGCTTATAAAAAACTTATTAAAGTCAGTTTTTTATTATTTTTTTTGTTTCCAGTTGATACTCTGAAGTTGGCGATTAGTGAATTTGGTAATAAGTGGTAATTTATTTTAATTTGGTAAGATAATCTTTATGATAATTTTGCTCTTACAGTTTTGATTCAAATCATGGTATAACTTTCTTCCAACATACTATGGCAAAAGTGATGCAGCGAACGGCTGGTTAGTTGGGAGTTCCAACTTTATCCAATAATTTAAATATCACATAATCAATCCATTATGATACGTTAATATGTATTGATTCATGAATCTTTCAACAGGCACCAGGTAACAATTTTTTAATCATTTTCGCTTTCACTCTGCTGTATTTTGTTATTTTCTATGAATTTTGTTGAACTTTATCATATGCATTTAGACAGGCAAGATTTCCCCAGCTGCTCTGGCCAGTGCCCAGCGTGGCCTTGACCTCGATGTCAGCAGCCTCTCTCATACTGCCTCTTAGATACTGACTCTTTTTGCAATCACTGGCACTTCCTGCACCACTTCCTCTCGTTGACTCAGTGACCTATATATATGTTGAGCCCTATATTTTGCAAATGAAAAAAAAAAAATCCCAGAATGAGTACTGCAAGTAAAGGAGAAAGTCTAAATCGAAAAATAAAGATATTAAGGATATTAATTTAAAAGAAAGTAATGAAGTAGAATTTTCTTGTAATGAATAAACTGATATTAAAAATTAATCCACAGCGTTTTAAATGAGCAGTTGTCGTAAAAAAAAAGACATCTGATTTAAACGAAAAATTCAAGACGGAGCTCATGCAAGAAATAAATGAGTGCAAGAGAAATACGCAATACAGCCCTAATAAATTAAATGACTTTCTGAAAGTTATCAGCGAAATAAACCGAGAAATGAAAGAGATTAAGCAGCAAAACGAAATACTTAAGGAAACCAATCAGTTATTGCAGTAGGAAATTAAAGAAATGAGGACGAGAGTAAACGATTTACAAGAAGTCAGCCGAAAAAAAAGCAGAAATAGTCGTTATTTGCTTGAAACACAAAATGAAAATGTCCAAGAAATCATCCACCAGGTACTAAGGTGTCAAAACTTTATCACAATGAATTGGACATTGAAGCACCACACAGAGTACCAACAAAAAATAAAGGGAAATCCAAGTCAATAGTAGTTCAACTTAATTCAAGAAATATGAAAGAAAATTCAACACACCGAGTCCCAATAAGAAACAAAGAGAAATGCAAGCCAATGGTAGTTCAACTTATTTTAAAAATAATGAAAGAAAATTGGATTGCACGTTCGAGAGAAAGAAAATCAATAATTGCTAAAGAAGTCTGTAGCCATTTCGTGGTAGGAAATATTTTTGTCAACGCACATTTAACGCAGGAAAATAAGCACTTATTGAACGAAGTTAAAAATATCAAGAAGAAAATTGCTTCAAATTTTCTTCGATTAAAGATGGGGAAAGTGTTTCTGCGAAAAGATGAAAAAAAATGATTAGACTGAGAAACTTAAAAGAATTGGATAACGTTAAGTGTTAAGATAAAAAAATATTTTAAATTGTAAATGCATTAATGAACTCTAGTGATAATTATATTTCTGACTGTAGATTAATAGAAGACTTTATTGACGTGTTTGGTAAAACTTTAATAAATAAGTGTAATCTTAAAACAATTAGTGCTGAAAATGTTTATAATAAATCTTATACTAAATGGAGTAATGGAATTAATGTACTAATAGGTAACAATTAGAAGTTTAAGAAAGAATTTTGATCTTTCGAATGCCGTTGAATTCAAGATAAATCCAAAATGATATAATAGTTTTAACTGAACAATGGGTTAAAAAAATGAGATTGATTTATATAAATTACTTGGGTACGAAATACACTACAAATGTCACACAGACAATAGATCAGGAGGAACAATTATATATAGCAGAGATAATATTTAAATGCTCAACTACTGCACAGAATTTGTTAGTGCTGACCTGGTGCAGATAAAATTTTACCTAGGAAAATACACTGTACATTCTAATGGCTTTCTATAGGCAGCATAGATTTAAAAAACTGACTTTTAACGCACAACGTGAAAAGCATTAGTATAAATTAATATTAATAGCCTTTTAATACTTAGGGATATTAATATAGTTTTAGGTACAAAGATTGATATAACAAAAAATACATCAAACTTACGCAGCCCATGGGTTCTACGAATGCGATAATTTAATAACGAGGGAGGATGTCTAGATCATGCTTTTGTGAAACTTTCTGACATCGAAAACTTGATTACGATGTAATCGAGACACAAATCAGTGGTCTCTTTTTTATCGGCTTTAATATCAAATCTACAAGTCAAGTTACAGCTCATGATAATAATAGAGTTTGAAATAAATTGATGTTAAGAAATTAGAAAAAAATATTGGAGTTAATGAAGTTGGATGTTATTAACTGCGAAAAAGACAGGACTATGCATTTATAAGGTTTATAATTACATTGCGTAGATTAATTGATAAATCGGGTTATAGTACTTAAAAAAGCCAAGCAGTAATATATTGAAACCATAGATTATCATCGCTATATTAAATTCTATTGAAAAGCGCAATAAATTATAAAAACAATTTAATAACCCTTTAATACATAATTTAAATATAAATAAAGTGTTATCAAAATATTTTACTTGATTTAATAAGAAAAATTAAAGCTTACCTATGCATTAAAAGGGTAGTTCTAGGAAACAATGAAGTATTATTAATAATATGACCGGTTAAAAGATCAAGTAATGCAGTACCTAAAGAAATTATTGTGGAACATTAAACTTAGAATTTTATTGAGAATCCTGTTCTCTTTATGAATAAATTTCATGAATATTTCACCAGAGAAGCTAAAAATTAAACACTTATTTTCAAAGTGATTCTTCAAACGGCAGTTTGCATATTAATTCAACACTGAATATATGTTTCATTTATCATGTTACAAGCGCTGAGGTAAACGATATTATCCTATCTCTAAATTCCGGGAAGTCCCCACGAATTGATGACAATTTACCAGATACATTGGCCCAGATATTTCTCCACCTATTTCAATGACAAATACTAAGCAAACTATTTAATCTCACTACAAAATGAATCTTTCCAAAATTTTTGAAAACTGCAGAAATTATCCTTATTTTAAGGGAGAGGAAGGTGGGATTCAGAGAAATTATAGGTCAATATCTTTTTCTAACATTTCAAAAAATTTTGAGAAATTTGTTAGAGCAACAATGGCTAATTTCTTAAATAAAAATAAATTTTTATCCAATAATAAATTTGAGTCTAAAGAAAAAAATTGGCACTGCATACGCTATTTTGCAAATGACCACTTCTATAAATAATGAAATAAATAAAAATTTTAAAGTTGCTACAATCTTTCTAGACATTAAAAAAGCTTTCGATACTGTCCACGCGATTTGTTACTGAATAAATTTGAAAGCTATGGCTTTAGATGAAAAATGCTGATATGGCTTGACAGCTGTTAAGCCAAAAGAACGCAGAAAACTAAAATTTAACGTTGTTTAAGTGATGCTAATGAACTTAAATATGGTGCACCTCAAGGACATGTTTTCGGACCATTATTATTCTTGATTTTTATTAATAGTTTATGTAAGCAAGGATTGAAAGGTCAAATTCTAACGTTTGCTGATGATACAGCACTGATACATGCAGAACGAGATGAGTAACAGTTATTTGCTGAAGCGAATGAAAGATATGTTTCTGATTAGAAATTAGTTCTTAAATAATATTATTAAATAATTATTTTTTAACATTGAAAAAAGGAAATATTTATTTTTTAGATTGAGAGAACAACCGTATAAAAAGAAGAAAAATATTTTACCATGATAGGAGTTGTACTGGAGATAAATGTATGTGTAAGGGTATTGAGGTGTTGACAATACAAATATCCCAGAGTGTACATTGACGGCAAATTAAATTGAGTGAGCCATATATGTCATGTTATTCAACGTATTAATGCAAAAATTCAAGTATATAGTTATTCGAAATTTTCAAGATTTATCTGTTTTAAAAATGATATATCGTTCACGGAGTAAGTTGTATCTGATTTATGGAATTACATCCTGGAGTGGTACTTATTCAATTCAAATAAAACCTTTTTGTTTCAGGTTCAGAATCATGTTGTACGATGTATTGTCAATAAAAGAAAATGAGAGCACTTGAAGTATTTATAAAAAGTAAAGTAACAAAATATTATGTATTCAGGATCCATTTCATTTGTTTAGAAACTGGGGAAAAAATAAGTAATACCAGTTTATGAAAGTAGAGGTAGCAAACACCCTATTATTCACATACTTCATCCTACAAAAACTCTCATTTAGAAGCATTTTGCCTACAGAGGCCGAAATATATTCAATGAAATGACAGAATATATTAAAACTGAAAGATATCGTCATAAATTTAGTAGAAAACTAAAACCTGATTGCATAATATACATGATATAGAAGTTTTACTCTGGATACTGTTTTATTATATTATATTACTTATATTTGGATTGTAATTAGATTATTCAATAGAGTAATAGCACTTCAAAAATATTTTATGTGTTCTATAATATGCGTATTTTTTTTTATCCACAATCGAGTTTGTAACTCTTATGGTTATTTTTTCCAACTATCAAATGTAAATGTGAACGCGTTTCTTGACACTGTTTTATCTGGAAATAAATTGATTGATTGAATGGATTATTTTCATATTTTATTTGATGCCATTTTCCACTTACGTATACGTTTATTAACTTCGATATTATAGAATTCTATCCAGATAACTTTTACCAAATCTTTTACCGAATCTATTATTTCACTGGATAAGAAAATATACTAAATATTGAGCTATACGAGAGTTAATTCCAAGTATTAAAAGAAGGTTCCTAAAGAAGCTAATTTAATTAAAAAATAAAAGGGATAATATAAGAAACCTAGTGGAAATTATTTTAAATATATGGCTACTAACGCATTTTTGCACGCTCTACTGTTACGTCTCTTGCGTAAGACAATTAATGGGATCTGTTTCTAGAGCGTTTGCTTTAAGTAAGGATTATTTATATACACCAAGAAGCAGTATGTGACGACGCAACGCCTCAGAGTCAGGCGACCTTCACCATTCAACATACCCATTCCGATGCAACTAAGCAAGGGAAATAAGCGCTCTGGGAGAGCTGACTCTTCTACGCATCACCTCATCAGGTTCACTTTAACTGCACAGTGAAGTCCCAGATGAAAACTCATCAGGAAATATAACTTGCCTCTCCAGAACTCTGTCCGGCTATAACCCGTTGCAGCACTCAGAAGTGGTCCTCTTTACTGCACGTCTGAGGCTACATAGTCGCGAGTGGCGGAAAACTTGCTACCAACTTCCTCCTTTAAAGAACCAAAATAAGGCACTAAATGTTCTCACACAGGTTGTTGCTGCTTGTTCGTACGACGTCTCCGCACGCGTAAGCGAAACGCGGTAATTTAAAAGCAGATTAACTTTCTCTTGAAGCATTTTATTAAATGTGTTAATAGAAGCAAAAGCTGTCACGTGATGATGTAATGTAATAGGGCATTGTTTGGGTGTACTTGCCAAATATACCACTCTTTATTTAGTATGAGCCTTTAATTACAGAAATTAAATTGGCTCCAAAGTTAGTGTAAAATTACGGTTACAAATGCGAAACGAAAACATTTAAATAACAAATTAGTGGATTGCTTTTGTTGAGAGAACTACAAGTAAAACTTCCTTTGCTTTTAAAAGTGTTAGTTGATTTAGAGTTTATTAATAATAGAGTAAGACAAATTTTTGTCTTAATCTAGTTATTAATTCTCTTTTCAGCTTTGGGGCGGGGGTGTCTCAGTCGGTAGCGCATCAGGCTCGTAATCTGTAGTTCCCAGGTTCGAGTCCCAGCTGGGTCAGCGTTGAGATTTATCTCCGCAAAATTCCGCGTCCTGCCCACGGTCAGTAGGGGACACCGATGGGCTTGGAAAGACCGCCGTCCGTCGGATGGGATGTTAAGCCGTGGCTCCGTGTGCGGGAGAGCCATACCCTGTGCACGTTAAAGAACACGCTGGATGGCCTTGACGGGAAGATACCATCTGTCTACCAACAGCTATTCCAGTGGGTTCCCTCCCCTAACCTTCGGGGTCCATGCGACCTGGCCATTTAGCCCATTGTGTGCAAAAAAGTGCCGCTCAGAGGTAAAACTACCCAACCCAACTCTTATCAGCTTTTGTACATTTTTATTCTACAGTTATAAGGTAAGTAATTAAGTACATTAAACGGATTAATGCTTGCTGTTTTTTTTTTCTATTATTAAATTTAGTAATAAATTTCTATTACTAAATTTATGAAAGGGAATATTATAAAAGAGAAATATTGTCAAAAAAATAAGTTTTCTACCTCTGTGTATAGATTTTAAAACCATGAATCACAAATGTCAAGAAGGATTACAATTTAGTTTCAACCACATGAGCAGGAGAAACAATATATGAAAAGGAAAACAATTCATACGTTGCAGTATTTGGTAACAAAAAATAATAATGTCTCTACCATTATATATATAAATAAGTATTGAAAATATGGGCAATTGGAACCGATATATTTCTAGCTAAATATTTCACGAGTTTCATATATATATTTTTTTTTCAACACATATTTCTATTTACAGTTCTTCGATAGATTATTGCCTTAAATTAGAACTACTTAAAATAAAGTAATAAAATACATTTCTTTACTAAAACATCATTCTTAATATACATCTCTTTCATAAACAGAAATGAATGGTAAAGGTGTCTTGGAGAAAGATATGACAATGAGGGAAATATAAGATACTAATAGACATGGCGTGTTGGCCTTCTCGCAGATAAACCTTGCAATGAAAGAAATCAGCAAGCGATATACTGTATATATACACATTCATCCCCACGAGGATGGAGGCAATTCTGCGGACCAGTCTTCTGGCGACTGCTCTAAGCAAGAACAAACAGCGCCAAACGAGATACTCTGATCTCATATTCCTTTGATCAAAGTTTTAAATCTAATCAACATTTCTTGCTTCGGATGAAGCGCGGTTGCTCGCTGTAAGTTCGAAATGGAAATAAGAAAGAAAACAATTGTTTTTCTCTCTTTCCTTTTCTTGCGAATAAGTGTTCATAGAACATCAAGATCAGTTACGATTGTTCTTAGTTTACGAAGGAGACAAGGATTTCTTTGCAGAGGGACAGCTTTTTCTTTTTATTTATTTGGAATTTTCTCCAGAACTTCTAAAAAAGTATTCAGTAGTCACTGTCTTGAAGTTTTCGGGTCATTCTCGGTTTTAGATTTAGTAAGCAGTTAAATAATTTGTACTTATATGATTTATATATAAAATATGACTCAAGCACTTCTTTAACTATTTTTCAGACTAAATGGTAGATTATGTAATATTATAAAAATACTCGTTAGGTGTAAATTGCTATACAGAATGTGCTGAATTATATGTCACGAATCTATACAAATTACAGTTCCGTATTCGGTTTAGTAATGCATAAATTTGTTTACACTTCGACATTACACGATATTAATATATAATATTTTGCATATGACACAATAAAGATTTAAAAAATGAAAAAAAGTCGAAACTTAAACTTTTTGCGAATTTAAATTGATGCACTTGTTTTTAAATAATTGTGTAAATGACTGAACTGAAACAATTTAATGTTATTATGCATTTCATATGAATTTAGCCTGCATTCCTCGGCTGATTTTCGGAATATTTTATTGAACAATCATTTTACCATACGAAAACTATTCTTGATTAAATTAATATGTCACCTTTCGATTTCCAGGCTCGAACGGTATTTTTGGGGAAAAGAATCACTTTGGCCATTGACACTTGAAATTTAACTACAATGTTATCATAAAACTATTATTAAAGTCAACAAATTGTTTTGTGCGAGAAGTGTGAAATAGGTGTTGGATGCTTAGTTAACAATAATGATTTTTGCATCGGCAATGCAAATGGAACAAAAGGCCGATGGCGGTGTCAAAACTTTGTTTACCGAACTGATAGTTCTACGGATGAGAAGTGAAAGGCAAACAGAATTCCAGTAATCAAATCAGTAGTGGGATGTTCAAGAGAACCAGGTGTTCATGTGAAGTTGTTTGCTGACCTGCAGGGGAAAATTAACAAGTCTCTTGGTAATCAAAGCATCTTTAGGAAGAAAAGTGACTTTAGCAATGACTGCAATGTGCTGCTGAGATAAGAGGTGGTTCTGATTGCATTCATGGAAAGTTAAACATAAAAAATAAGCTAATTATCAAACCTACTTCTGAAACAAAGTATAATTTTTATTCCAACTGACACCTTTGCTATTTCCAATTGCTTATTGATAAAAAAAATGTTTATTTTAGGAAACCACATGAAAATAATATTTTAAATACGTATATATATATGCATTTATAGATTATGGACTAGTATGATGAAAGTTATATATCCCAAAACAAGAACTGGATAGCAAAAATTGGAAACAATTGTAAATTATCTTATATACATAAAGTAAATCTATTTTCTTAATGTGTGTGTGTATATATAATAAAAGTATTCTGTATGAAGGAGAAGTTGTGAAGAAATTTTTCAATGTTTCTACTGAATGCATGTTGAATTACTGAAGGTTAGAAATGAAAAGAATGGGAAATATCTTGCATTAATCGTAATTTTCTTCAAAGAAATCTTGACTTGTAATGCTAATGCTTCAAGTGTATTTTGCAAGAAACGCAAAGAGTGTATTTCGGTTTTTTAATTCTGAATATTAGTAACAAGTTATAGAGAAATTCAACGTTTTTTTTCCTTATATGGAATTAATAAAATGGATGCTCTTGTTCCTAATTAGGATCATGAATATGGTCATACACGACAGTCTTAAGTAGTTAAGAAGAGTCGAGGAAACGTTCGAAACTTATACTCGAAAAATGTCTTAAACTCCATCAATCTCATTAATCGTAATAATGCACTTTCCACATAAGCTGTTTAGCAGACCATTCGTTATTATTGTACAATTTGATCTTTTTCGATAGTAGTATGCGTATATTCTATGGTAGATGTGCAATCTCATCTCTATACGAGAGAACGGCAAAAATATTTTTTTTAAGATAAAAATTCCTGACGTTAGCATAAAACACAATATCAGATGAATACACATATATCCAAAGTTAAAATTGGATCATACTGCAATTTAGTTCTCCAAATACTACTGTCCTGAGCTACATCTGCTGCATCCCGCCACTGAAGACCAATGCTACAAGGTCCTGTTTGACATTGTCTGCCCACCGCATCCTAGGTTTTCCCCTTTTTTGATACCTTTAGGCACACTGTTCATAACCCTATTGGCTAATCTACAGTTATTCAAACGGGTAGCATGGCCAAACCAACGAAGTCTCTATCTGCACAATATGCTTCTCAAAGGAGGTTGCCGACTCCTTTGTCTAAACTCCTTGTTACTTACTGTATAGAGTTGAACCACCTAATGCTCTAGATACTGCGTAAACATCCAGAAAAAAAAAAGCATGACGTTTCCGGTTATCTGGTTTACAAAGGGTCCAATTTTCACTACCATACCTAACTGTAGAAAGAACCAAACTGATATACAGTCTAATTTTAGTCTTTAGCTGTATCCGCCTATTTCTCCACACTCTCCATAGAATCATAAAAGTCCTGGCAGCGATCACTATTCGTCTGTTTATCTCATGCCACACATCAAAATTATAACTATCTGTTACATAGCTCCAAATATAATTAAATTGAGACACCTGCTCAAGAGTGCAACCATTCAGAGTAATTGAACCTGCCTCACCAATTTTAATCACCTCAGTTTTCTCTCTGCTTATCTATTATCAAACCTACTCTACTACCAGTCTCATCAGCAAATGTAATGAAACATTTCAATCCCATCAATATCATTTGCCAAAAGGGAAAAATCATCAGCATAATCTAAATCAGATATTTTCACACCTCTAGACAATTTCAGCCCAAAAGGTTTCCTTGCAATGAATTTCGCATAACATAATCAATTACCGAACTAAAGAGAAAAGGAGACAAAATACATCCTTGTCGAACACCAGAAGCAATGCTAAACCAATTGCTACAAACTTTACCAACTCTCACACACGGCTCAGTGTTATTATAGAGAGATTTCATTATGTAAACTAACTTCTCAGGTATACCATATGGTCTCACAATCAACCATAAATTATGACGATCAACAGAGTCAAAGGTCTTTTTGATATCAACAAAGCTAGCAACCAAAGGTTTCTGGAATTCTAAACATTTCTCAAGAATCTGCCTAAGTGAAAATATCTGATCTACACATCCCCTACCACTTCTGAATCCATATTGCTCATCACGCAATTGCCTGTCACCAGATTCTTAATTCTATTAAGCACAATCATGGAAAGAACTTTACCTGGGACAGAATGTAGACTGACACCCCTATAATCATCACAAGAACTGCAATTATCCTTTTCGGAAATACGGATGATAATAGCTCTGATAAAATCCTTCGGAACCATGCCTTTATCAACTAAATTATAATAATAATATATAATAATAATAACTAAAATATATGCAAAATTTCAGTCATCCATGTGGTAAGAGAAACATTCCGAGCTCTAAGCATTTCCGTAGTAGTTTCATCTACCTCTGGGGATTTATGAAGTTTAAGTTTAGAAATAGGCAAAAAAACTTCAGATTGTGTTATAGGACCAACATTAAAGCCACCAATGCATCTATCATCATTGCAAACAATGAGAGTAGAACTAACCATATTGTTTAGAACATCAATGAAATGCTCAGCCCACCTAGCCATAACATAATCCTCATCTTCTGTAATCTTCCCTTATTTATCCTTCAATCCCAGTGTACCTGTCCGTTTTCTACCACACAAAACATTAACTATCTGGTACAGCTCTCTGCTCTTGTGCTGTCTAATCGCTTCCTCGGCTTTGTCAGCCAAGCCATGAAGCCATTGATTATTATCAACAGCTAACTGATCCTTTACACATTTATTAAGCTCTCTGTAATACTTTATATTAGGACTAGTAGGGTATTGATTATGGACATTCCTTAAGTTCTTCAATTTTCAAAATAATCAATCATCATCATCATCATCAAGCAGCCATGAGCTACGGAGGTCCAACCAGACCGTGCAGTTTAAATCTCCAAGCATATCTGTTCTGAGCTACATCTGCTGCATCCGGCGACTGCACACCGATTCTAACAAGGTTAGCCAATCTATAATTATCCATACGGGCAACATGGCCAAACCAAAGGAGTCTCTCTCTGCACAATATGGTGCTTAAAGGAGGTTGCCGACTCCTTTGACAAACCTCATCATTAGTTATAAAGTTAAACCACCTAATACCCAAGATACTACGTAAACATTTAGAATCAAAAGCATCTAGTTTCCTGTTATCCTGTTTACACAGCGTCCACGTTTCACTACTATAACTAACCACAGAAAGAATCAAACTATATACGACTATTTCTCCACATTCTCCATAGATTCTTAAAAGTCCCGGCAGCAATCCCTATTCGTCTGTTAGTATCATGCCGCACATCACCAGTATTTGTTACATAGCTCCCAAGGTAATTAAACTGTGACACCTGCTCAAGACTGCAACCATTCAGATTAATTGAATCACAGCCTGCCTGACCAATTTTCATCACTTTAGTTTTCTCTCTGTTTATAACCAAACCTATTCTACTACCAGTCTCATCAACAGCTCGAATGAAAGAGTTCATCTCATCAACATCATTTGACAAAAGGGCTAAATCATCAGCATAGTCTAAATCAGAAATTTTTGTGTCTCCAGCCCATTTAAGGCAAAAATCTTTCCCTTGTAGTGAATTTTGCATAACATAATCAATAACCAAGCTAAAGAGAAAAGGACTCAAAATGCACCTTTGTCGAACACCAGAAGTAATGCTAAACCAATTGCTACGAGCCTTACCAACTCTCACATACGACTCAGTGTTATTATAGAGAGCTTTCATAATGTTAACTAACTTGTCTGGTATACCATATGATTTCACAATCAACCACAAATTATGACGATCAGCAAAGTCGAAGGCCTTTTTGAAATCAACAAAGCTAGCAACAAAAGGTTTCTGAAACTCTAATCATTTCTCAAGAATCTGCCTAAGTGAAAATATCTGATCCACACATCCCCTACCAATTCTGAATCCACATTGCTCATCACGCAATTGCCTGTCAACCAGATTCTTAATTCTATTAAGCACAATCATGGAAAGAACTTTACCTGGAACAGAGAGTAGGCTGATTCCCCTATTGTTTTCACAAGAACTGCGATCACCTATTTTTTTTAAAAATATGGATAATAATGCTCTGGTAAAATTTTTAGGGACCATGTTTATGTCATAAAAGATATTCAAAATTTTAGTCATCCAAGTGGTAACTGAAACAATCCCAGCTCTAAGCATTTCCATAGTAATTTCATCTTCTCCTGGGAATTTATGAGGTTTAAGTTTAGAAATAGCCAAAATAACTTCAGATTGTGTTATAGGGCCAACGTTAAAGCCACCATTGCATCTATCATCATATAAACAATGGGAGTAAAACTAACCACATTGTTTAGAACGTTGCTCAGCCCACCTAGCCATGACAGAATCCTCACCTTCTATAACCTCACCTTGTTTATCCTTCAATCCCTGTATACCTGTCCGTTTTCTACCACATAAAACATTAAATATCTGGTACAGCTCTCTGATGTTGTGCTGTCTAACTGCTTCCTCAGTTTTGTCAGCCAAGCCATCAAGCCAAAGATTCTTATCAGAAGCTAACTGATCTTTTGCACGTTTATTAAGCTCTCTGTAATGCTTTCTATTAGGACTAGTAAGGTATTGATTAAGAACATTCCTGCAGTTCCTGCCTTCTGAAATAAGCTCAATTATCTTATCGCTCAGATAATTCTGTCTCCTCTGCCCCATTTTTCCTAAAAGAGTACTGTTAGTTTCCAAAAAAGCCTGTTTAAAATGGTCCCATTCTTCCTCAACTTTAGCAGTAAGCAAACCATGACTGTCATAATGACTAAGTAACCTATCATGGTAAGCTTTAGTTACAACTGGATATTTCAGAGCTTCAGTGTTAAAGGTAAATTTTTTAACTTTAGCACAACACTTTTTAAGTTTAAATTGCAAGACACTTTTAACAAGGTAATGGTCAGATCCAATTTCAGCTCCCCTATATGACCTGGTATTCCAAATAGAACTAGCTCATTTGCTGTTAATTGATATATAATCAATCATATTCTTATGCAGCTAATCAGGTGAAACCCATGTGTACTTATGTACGTCGCGGTGTTTGTAATAAGTGTTAGTTATTCTGAAACCATTGAGTTTACTTACCTGTAGGAGACGTTGCCCATTGCCATTGAAGCTACCAATAGGGCCTATTACTCCTCCCCAAAGGTCAGAGTCAGTACCAACTTTGGCATTGAAGCCACCTAGAACAAAGGTAATATCTCCTTTCTTCACAGAATTCAAAATATCCTGAAGTTGTCCGTAAAACCTATCCTTCTCATCCTCATCAGCATCCTCAGTGGGGGCATAACAGCAGATAACATTCAAGTCTTTAATGCTTGTCTGAAATTTTGCTGTAAGAAACCTTCATTAATGCACTCATATCCTAGAAGAGCATACTAGCATGTCTGCTGAGAAGCAGACCCACGCCTTGGTGATACTTTCCATCCTCCCTCACTGTAAAGAGAAATTTAAAGTTATTTTTAAATATCTCACTTTTACCTGTCCATCTGGTCTCGTGCAAGCCTAGAATATCTAGGTTATAGCGCTGGAATTCCTGCGTGAGGACATCAAGAGAATAATCTCTATATAATGTCCTCACGTTCCACGTTCCTGCAGAGAGAAAATGATTAGTAGGATTTTTAAAGAAACTAGGTTTATTGAGATAGGTAGGGCCAGCAATATCAAACAGCCCCCTGATCGTAGGCATGGGGCAAAGAACTGTTCCTCCTCCGCTAAAGGCTGAAGTCACCGATGTTGGTAGGAACTTCAGGCACCACCTTTTCAAGTGGACTTTTTCAAGAGCCATATGGACTGCCTGAAACACATTACCACAGTTTAGGCTTGACGATGTCCAACTAGCTAAGTGAGGCTCAGGTACCTGCGATGGCCTCCGATTAGGATTATCCACCAGCTGATATAAGGTATCCCATGCCTCTGTTCACTTAGGGCTGGCAACCCAGAAAGCAAACAGAAAAGACAGCGACAGATTCTCCCTCAACAGAGGCCCACCAGTGCAGCAAGTCCAGGATCCATAATCAAGCTCAAATCCATAAACAAGTCCACTCTAGTAGTTATAAAGAGTCAGCACCAGGACTCTGTGACGTTGACCACTCCTCAGCAGGGTTGAAAAAAAAAGAAAAAAGTGGCCATATATGACCAGATCAGTAGGCCCATACTGAACTGGCAGCCCTCTCCTTCCGGTTCCCTTCCAAAAGAGAATATCTCTTTTGAAAGGTTCTAACGGCCTGCACCACGAGACGGCGGGGTCGGACATTAGGTGTTAGACCTGGCCGGTTCTGGGGAACTGGGGAACTTCAGTGGTAAGCAAACTGTGACTATCATAATGACTAAGTAACCTATCATGGTAAGCTTTAGCTATAACTGGGTCTTTCACAGCTTCAGTATTAAAGGTAAATTTTTTAACCTGAGCACAACACTTTTTAAGTTAAAGTTGCAAGACACTTTTAACAAGGTAATGGTCAAATCCAATTTCAACTCCCCTATATAAACTGGTATTCCTAACAGAACTAACCCATTTACTGCTATTTAATATAAAATCAATCGTATTCTTATGCAGCATATCAAGTAAAACCAACATATGTATGTCGCGGTGTTTGTAATAAGTGTTGATTATTCTCAAACAATTTAGTTTACTTACCTGTAGGATACGTTGTCCATTGCCATTGCAGCTACTACCAAATAATCTATCATGCCTCCTAAAAGGTCAGAGTCACTACTAACTTTAGCATTGAAGTCGCCTATAACAATGTAATACCTCCTTTCTTTAGAGAATTCAAAATATCCTGAAGTTGCCCGTAAAACATTTTCTCCTCCTCATAGACATCCTCAGTGGGGGCATATCAGCAGAAAACATTCAAGTCTTTAATAAAAATAAATAAATAATACCCCCTCAAGCAGATGCTTGCCACAGAGCTCTGACAGGAGCCTGTCAATTTACATGCCATAGTAGAAGGTCTGTGAAAATGGTAGGACTTCGGCAGAAAAACGATACACACATCCATGCCTTACAAAGGCTCGAACCCAGGTTCCTTAGATCACTAGCCAAGCTCGCTAATCACTCGGCAATGGGACGGTTAAATCTTTAATACTTATCTGAAATTTAGCTGTAAGAAACCTTTCATTAATGCACTGATATCATAGAACAGCATCACTAGCGTGTCTGCTGAGAAGCAAACCTACACCTTGGAGATGTTTCCGTCTTCCCTCCCCGAAAAAAAGAAATTTAAGATTATTTTTAAGTATCTGACCTTTATCTGTCCATCTGGTCTCTTACAAGCTGAGAATATCTAAGTTATTACAGTGGAATTTTGTGTGAGGACATTAATAGAATAATCTCTGTGCAGAATCCACACATTCCAACTACCTGTGCAGAGAAAATGATTAGTGGAATGCTTAAAGCAACTATGCTTATTAAGAGAGGAAGTGCCGACAACATCAAACAGCCCCCTAATCGCAGGTATTAGTCAAAGACCTGTTCCCCCACTGCTAAAGATTGAAGAATCTACAGTGGAAGACTTCCTGCAATGTAGGATTTGACGATGCCCGTAGAAGCAATAGTTCAGGTGCCTGGTTGCGCTCTGCTCAGGATCATCCACCGGCTGATAAAACGTATCCTGTGAATTGGGTGAATTGGTATCCTGAAATCTCCCCCTTGGGGGCTTTCAAATCACAAACAAAACAGAAAACAAGCGGAATATTTTCCCTCAACAGAAGCCCACCAACGCCGTAAATTCAGGATCCATAATCAAGCCCAGAACCATTATTCTATTCCGGTTGTGTATATGGTTAGTGTCCACAAAAAGCCTGTTTAAAATGGCCCCATTCTTCCTCAACTTCAGTAGTAAGTATACCATGACTGTCATAATGACTAAGTAACCTATCATGGTAAGCTTTGGCTATAACTGGGTCTTTCAGAGCTTCAGTATTAAAAGCAAATTTTTTAACCCTAGCACAACACTTTTTAAGTTTAAGTTGCAAGACACTTTTAACAAGGTAATGGTCAGATCCAATTTCAGCTCCCCTATATGCCCTGGTATTTCTAACAGAACTAGCCCATTTGCTGTTAATTAATATATAATCAATCATATTCCTATGCAGCCCATCAGGTGAAACCCATGTGTACTTATGTATGTCGCGGTGTTTGTAATATGTGTTAGTTATTCTGAAACCATTGAGTTTACTTACCTGTAGGAGACGTTGCCCATTGTCATTGCAGCTACCAATACCAAAAGGGCCAATCACCCCTCCCCAAAGGTCAGAGTCAGTACTAACTTTGGCATTGAAGTCACCAAGAACAAGGGTAATATCTCCTTTCTTGACAGAATTCAAAATATCCTGAAGTTGTTCATAAAACCTATCCTTCTCATCCTCATCGGCATCCTCAGTGGTGGCATATCAGCAGATAACATTCAGGTCTTTAATGCTTGTCTGAAAATTTGCTGTAAGAAACCTTTCATTAATGCACTCATATCCTAGAAGAGCATCACTAGCGTGTCTGCTGAGAAGCAGACCCACGCCTTGGTGATGCTTATTGTCGTCCCTCCCTGAAAAGAGAAATTTAAGATTATTTTTAAGAATTTGACCTTTATCTGTCCATCTGGTCTCTTGCAGGCCAAGAATAAGGGTTATATAAAGGTTTGTTATTTAAACTCGGTCCCATTTCCTATGGCCAGGTTACATTATGAAAACCTAAGCAGATAATTCGAGAGAATTACAAAAGACGTGCTCTTTTATGTCAAAATTAAATACTGTAACAGTTTAATAATAATCATTATACTCCTGAAATTCTTACTCCTGAATTAGAACAGCCGAAATCAACTTATAAACGTAATAATAAAATCGGCAGCATAAAATATTGCTATGGTTGATTGCAATCCCGTGTTTAAACTTAAAAGAATATGATTCGCAGTGTTTTTAATAGCTATATAAATCATCCTGTACTTGTAAACCAAACTTATTTCGGATTTAAATACGTTTCTCTCAAAAGGCAGGGATTTTTTTCTTGTTTTTGGGGAAATCAAAATTGTTTGAAACCTAATTACTTCTCAGATTTTTAATATTCAAAGCATGTTATAATAATTTTACGAGTATGTTTATTCGCTATAAATCCAAAGAGATATTTGTGGAAAGTTTTATTTCTGGTTATAAAGCAGGATTTCAATTATAAATCAGTGTAAAACAATTAAATTTTTTGATCCAAGCTAGTGTTCTTCAAACTTTCTATTACCTATTCTTTACTCTGGCAGCTTTCGAACTTTCTTAGGCAGAGTATAATATATTTAAACGAAATTACAACTTTGGTATGTTCGCTTATTACCTACAGAAATACTCGCTGATGAAAGAAAAAAAATCTTGTATTATTATTATTACTGATAGATTGCTTCTTTTTAGCTAAAATGCATCCCCCATCCTTACTCGATTTCTTTCCGTACCGTATGTATCCTGCGAGTTGATTAAAAAAGTACTGATCCAAACGACACTCTATCACACCAACCGTTTTTACTTGCATGGGATGTTAGGTGAGAAAGGAGTGCTTGAAACAACTGCTAGCAAGAGAAACAAACTTCGTTAAAAATGATGCTTGGGGAAGCTTCTAACGAAAGTTTAGAAAACTGGCCAACATACAAAAGGTATTCTGAATAATGATGTAAAGAAATCGGAAATTGGCCGATCAACAGACGACGGCAAAGAAATGGATTACTTTCCCTAGTTGCTGAGAAGTACATAAATAGCATTCTCTTCTTTATGACTTGCGAAGAGAGTCAATGTCTACCATCGTTTTTTTACAACAAATAGGTCGAATTAAATTGAAAAACAGATTCAACTAATTTTCTTCACAAAATGCAAGGAAATATTGCATGTCTTATATGCATTTATTTATTGTGGCAAGGAAGTATTGCATGTTTTATAAAAATTAATTATTTGTATTTGGCAAATAATATGCATAAACGTAATTTTGCATATTTCTTATATTTGTGTATGGGTAAATATTCTTTGACACATAAAACTAACATTTTTTTTTACAAAGTAATTTTACGTATTTATAATTTTACTTTCAAATATGAAATGCCTAGAGAAAAACTGATATATAAATCCGAAAAGTATCATATACTTAAAAAAAATCAGTAGCTGGAATTTATTGAACACAAGAAATTCTTTCTACTAAATCTCGATATCTTAATAAAACGCATTCGTAATAACATTGTATGTGATTGCCAACATTACTCGTGTGAAAGGCCGTTTCATCTATAGAGGATTCGTACCTTTTAGAGGACTTCAGTGTTTCGTCACTGATGTTCAGAATGGGCTTCAAGTCTTTTTCTCACTTCACGATCCTTTTCACGATATATTGAACTGCACGTTTGCATTCCTTGACATCAATCATTTGCGACTTGCCTTGCAGACAATTTACGTGTGACTTGTATGAAATCAACAGCAAGTAGGAGGGATTTCATTTCAGCAGGTGGTTTGCCCGGAAGTGGATTGCATTTTCCGCTAACGATCGAATTCATTTTCGTATTGGGAGCACTAAATAAAACGATGTGTACTATATTCAGTAGGGGACTAAAACTAAAATCCCTTAATAAAAATAATACGAGTAAGCAAATGCAAAAAAAATAAATGAAATATAGCCGCCTCTCCGTTAACAATTTGAACACTTCTTTGTTGAAATACCCATTGGTAGACAATAAGTTCAAGCAGTAGTCCATTTTAGGTCAATCACCACTGTGTGCAAAGTATTAGTTCATGTATGTGGAACAAAACCACACACGAACACGTAGTCTACTTCCTCTGTCACACTTCAGTGAAGGCGGCTGCTTCCGAAACATTACGCTAACGACGGCTGGAAGTAGGAACCGACAATTTTCGAGGCAATTAAATAAAACACAAGAGAAAATAAGTAGGTATCTTATATTGAATCATGAATATTCGTAAAGCAGTAATGATAATTATAAAATGGGACGATTCAAAGGAGAGACTCACAATTAGCCCATTAAACACTTTTATGAACTTCTAAATAAAAAAATAAATATCCCCTCAAGCAGCTGCTTGCCACAGAGGTCTGACAGGAGCCTGTCAGTTTATATGCCATAGTAGGAGATCTGAGAGGATGGCATGACCTCAGCAGAAAAACAACACACTCAACCATGCCTTACTCGGGGCTCGAACCCAGGTTCCTAAGATCAGTAGCCAAGCGTGCTAACCACTCAGCCATGGGACGGCTCATAGACATTATTAAATATGATCTCAAATTGGATTAAAATACAATATACTAAAGAATATAAAATATCTGAAAATTAATTCGTCTCGTGTCACTGCATCATTAATTGAAGAAACAGAATCATAAAAGATATCAAGGTAACTGTGAACATAAATGTTAAAATTGTATAAATAACTACATATCAAAGCATCATATTATGCATTTACTCTTATAGCGGCTAAAAAGTTAATTCTTCCTTGCATTGGTATTGGTTTAACCACTCCTAATATAAGAACTTAAAATAGCTATTCTTAAACCTCAGGAATCAGGTCCTCTTACACCCAGAGAACTGTTATCAGTTGGTAAGTTTCATGTTGATTTGCCTGATAGATATATTACCTTTGTACTACGTACAAAGTAGGAAAACTTCCTTTTAATATTGTTGCAATTTAAAATGGATGAGCACTGAGCTTGAGTTCAAGCACAAATTGGTCAATGAAAATTACAATACAATACAATTTATTACAAAAGCATGGATGAAATTATTTATAAACAAACTAAATCAACCTGCACGAAACTCTATAATAATATAAATATCAACTTTCCTAAGAATCCATTATCTCAATTCCATTTCCTTCCAATTCACGAAACAAGACTAAAATCGTTCAATGAACAATAAATTCATGTTGATAAATAAATATTCAAACTAACTAGAATGACATATGTGAATACTTGCAATATCTCGAGAATAACCTTACCAATTCCTAAATAATTATACACAAAATGATTTCCTTCTTAGTTTTTAGTCCTCAAGTACTCCAAAACTGTGGCTTAGTAAACTGGTTTCTCAGAACCAATTCTTTTCAGACGTTGATCACCACACACAAGACGACAAATTCATCTTTAGCTTTACCAGCTTAACACGATTCGCACCAATAATCGACCTCCCGCGCACATACCAAATAAAAAAAACATTTATTTTTTAGACTATCGTGCACAGACTAAGGCTATTTATGCCTCCTTTCAGATCTCCACAATTCCAACAACAACTCTATCTTTTCTATTTATTTTAGATCGGTTCTGTATTCCAATTCGTTGGTTAAAATAAATCTCTCGCAGAAGCATACACGAGCGTTCATGTCACGTTTATCGTAAACTCACTGCAGCACGTTTATCTGTCGTAACAATATTTTTTCCATAGTCCAAATCACCTGATTGATTCATTAACGCAGTCTTTGCTGCCTTTCGCACAGGTAACAGAAATCACACAAGGTAAGAGAGAGGGGGATCTCATTAGAGCTGTTGCAGGCAGCTTGGGAGGTAGCATTTATTTCCTCAATTTCTCTTTCTCCCCATACCAGTGGCAGGGTCTACTGCCATAAGGCGGCCTCTCTCGTTTATGGCCGGCTGACCACAGTCACTCAAAGATTAGGTTATCTGAGCTCATCCACAATGAGCACAGCTCATTTATGGAGTTTAACCAGAATGCGCTAGGTTAGAGCTCACAGCAAACTGGTAGCTTCCGAGGGAACCTCAATAACTATGTTAGGATATTAAATTACATCAGTTGGCTTAGTGTGTTTCCATTGACATTTGTTTCCTATTCTCCAACATCACAGAAAATCTCTCAATTATGCTTTGCAAAAAAAATAAACGGGAAATTACTTCTCATTATGTCATCTACAAATTAAATTTAATTCATTATAAATGTCTAATATTCGTGATTACAATGTGTATTGGTTTGGCTAAACTTCGGTATTAATTTTAACATTTGGGAGCATTAACAGATGTATTTATAATACCTATAGGCGTAACAAATTTCAGTTTTAATTTCAATATTATTTGCATTTTAGTTTTCACTCGAATAGCTTACATCTTAGGAAACACACAGAACTGATTAACATTATTATAAAGAGTATTGCACATATACCGCTATTCTTACAACTCAAAACGTTAATGTCAGCATTTAGTGAAGCAAATCAGATAAAAAAATATAAGAAACAATTGTACAAAATAAAACATATTTTCATAGCTGTGGGTATATAACATATTGGTGGACGGGGGTAGCTCAATCGGTAGTGCGCCTAATCTGCAGTTCCCAGATTCGAGTCCCACCTAGGCTAGAGTTGGGACTTATCACCGCAAAAAGTCTCGCCCTACCTCGGTCAATAGGGGACACCGATGGGCTTAGAAAGACCGCCGTCCGACGGACGGGAAGTTAGGCCATGGCTACTTGGGCGGAAGAGCCATACCCTGTGCACGTTAAAGAACACGCTGGATGGCCTTGAAGGGAGGCTACCATTTGTTTCCCAACATCTGTTCCAGTGGGTCCCCTCTCCAATCTTCTCTGAGTCTTTAAAGTCTTCGTGACCAAACATTTGTGTGCAAAAAAGTGTCGCTAAGAGGTAAAACAACCCAACATAATATATCGGTGATTATAAATGAGTGCAATGTTTTTAAATATTATGCAAAACCTATAAATGCAACATCGGGAAATCCTACATATTTTGAGAGAACATTTTAGGGAAAATTTTACCCATACGTGTTTACTTTGGAACTGTCTCACACATGTTCCAAAACTTCCCAGTATTTTAATACTCCAAATTCTAACACTGAGACCTTGCCACTGATCTCAAAGGTTGCTTCATAAAAAAACAAACTTTGCAGCAAGACTTTGATCGTTTTTCAGCCATTCCTGGAAGTCAAAGTAAAAACTGTATTTTTTTATCTATTGGTTTGATAGAAATTTCAGTCTATATTTTCATGATGTTAAACAAACTTTGGTGTTTCTTCTTTCAAAGCATGCATGATTAGTTAAATTTGCGGGTATAGGCTTTCCATAAGGAATTTTAAAAATTGTTACATTCATTTACAATCATTCCATATCTTAAAATACTCTTATATTACCTCGATCTTAAACCCTTTCGTTCATTTCTTCGATATGAATGAAAATCGATCTCTTTCTTATGCAAAATTCCAAATCCTAAATAAAGATGATGCCCCCATTTCTTTCCAAATCTTGTACAGGTCGTCATCAATCAATGGTTTCATATCTTGTTTGCTTTATTTCACATGTATATACTATAAAACATTTTTCTCTCGTTCCCTGAGTCTGATCCCTGTTGTGTGAAAAAATACTATATCCATAACAGGAGCATTTTTATCCTACACTCTACTACACTACTTTCACTCAGAGTCTGCGTTCGTCTTTTTCTATACACTCACATGATTTGTGTCCAGTTTATGTGTCTGGTCTAACTGCGATATTAAATATATATTAAATGAGTGTTTCTGAAAATCTTCTTCTATTATTTGCAGATGGATAAATAATCTGCATTCTTATGTGTCGCGTATCGCTTTTCGTTTATGGAACATTCACTTCTTTCGCTTCCTTTATATCTCTTTGGCTGTCAGTAACAGATGCAACAGATTCCTCCTTTTAATTTCCATTTCATAAGGTAACTGTAATTTCTCTAATTTTAGAGATCACTTTCCATCTACTATGCCCGTTTTTTGCATTATTGTCTTTTCTATCTCCCCATAATTTGTTCTTCTATCAAAATGCCGTCTTATAATTCTCAACCAGGTTCTCTAAGAATATATGTTCTCTTCGCTTTTCAGTTCTTCCCGTAATGACTCACTCTCCCGAGCAAAACCCCTTTTCATCAGACTTATCAAGATTGCTATCCAAAGTTCGCCTATGATATTCTAACCAATCTTTAAATCTATTTCGCGTTACGGTTTCTGAGCAATGTCACAATGTCAATTTCTGAGAAATTTCTGAGAGTTAATTTGCTAAACAGAAGGCTTTTGAATTCAAAATCTTATTTTATACAAATATAGTATAAATCTCAAAAGGTCAATGACTAAAATGTCCAGTCAGATTGAAGAACGGCATTTCCAAATAACAAATCATTTTTCTTTGTTAAGAAAAAAGAGATAACTCCCAAAAAACTTGCTTGAATATAAAACAACATTTTTTTTTTGCAAACTATTAATAGACCGCGTAAAAATTAAAGGTCATACTTATAATGAATACATATATACACTATGTCGAAAAAAAAGTGTCCGAACACTTCCATGTTATGTGAATGGAAAGTCACTTTCAAAGCTTCCTAACTAACATTGAAAATAAATCTTTTACGCCAAAACTGTTATTGGTGATAAATTGTAGATGCCACTCAAATCTCTTTAAATATATTTCCCGTAATATTCGTTTAACATTTAAAGAATGAATGGAAGCTGAAGCATTTATCTTAAACATTTGCTAAAAAAAAACTCCAATAGATAAAACACAACTCTTGTAATAATTTGTTCACTAACATAAATTAAATATCTGAAGTTTGTTGACGATTTTTTTAAGATTTCATCAATTTGGAGGCAATGTGACAGTGTCGTCTGCTGTTAAGTGGTCGCGCTTCAATGACTCTTTAAATATTGATCGAAGAGTGTTGAAAATTGACATTGTCACATTGCTTCCAAATTTATGAAATCTTAAAAAATCGTCATACAAACTTTAGATATTTAATTTATGTTAGTGAACAAATTGTTACAAGAGTTGTGTTTTATCTATTGAAGTATTTTTTTACAAGTATCAAAAGTTGAAGATAAATACTTCAGTTTCCATTCATTCTTTAAATATTAAAAGGATATTGCGGGAAATATATTTAGAGAGATTTGAGTGACATCTACAGTTTATCGCCAATAACAGTTTTTGCGTAAAAGGTTTATTTTGATGTTAGGGAGCTTTGAAAGTGGCTTTCCATTCACAAAACATGGAAGTGTCCGGACACCTTTTTCAACATAGTGTATATATATATATGCCCTATATATATATATCAGGGGAAAAATTTCACACATGTGAAATTTGTCTACTAGAAACACAAAACACAAATAAAACATACACACACAAATATATATATATGTAATAGAAGTAAATAAAGATGCGTTATCAACTATTTTGTAAATAAATGTAAAAAATCACAAAGTATTGAGTCCGAGTCCATCAGAGCCAGAACTACATATTTCGCTAGTTACGGAGTCCATGAACTATTTCGATAATAACTTCATCGTAGGCGTGAACAATTTTGATATTTATTGAACCCGAGCTCGGTTTGAGAGAAAACGTTTCTGACACAATCGTGTAAGTGATGCATGCCGCTAAACCATTTCTTTAATATTTCGTATTATAGATTACTATCAGCTTTAAAACAGTTATGATTATTTGAAGACAGAATTAAATATTATTTAAAGTGTAAAATGCTTAAAAATAATTCACAGAAATTGCAAGCACGTGAGTGAAAAAATGCCTTAAACAGTAGGGACGATTTTTAATGAGAGAAAGAACACCTGGAAATGTAGTCAGAAGCTCAATAGTGTTTATTAAAATTCTCATCCCTAATTAAAAGGTTTAAAACATGAATGAAAAAATTCACTTTTGTTTCATCTTTTCTTTTACAATTTTACGCAAAATTGGACTTTTTATTTACGACTGAGCATAAGTCCGCATTGTTGAGAACAGCCCTGGCCCTAACTTATATCTAAAAAGTGATAAATAAATAATAAAAATATTTTGAATAGCAGAAAAATGTAATCATAATCGTTAATATTTAAAACGATTAATTATGGAATAACGTCTTGCAGCTGAATCTGACAAGTACAGCCTGCTAACGATTTCCACATTTTTGTAGTGAGAAAATTGCCTGTTTTAAATATAGATTTGTTTTTACAATACTTGCACGGCAGTTTTTTTAAATCTCTGGTGTGATTTCTTGCAATAAACAGTAAATCAATCGGAAAAACATACCAAGCATTAATGTTGTCATACAGTAAACACGCTATCGAAGTCAAATTATTTTTGAAAGTAAGTCATTCTTCAAGAACGATAAATATAGTACGGAAGAAAAAAAAGTAATTTGTTTGTGGCGGACAGTCAGTTAGATATAAGAGAAAAAAAAATCCCTGCTTATAAGTGAGCCTTGTTGGTTGTGTATGTTGAGCATTTGCTTCGTATATTATTCACTGCGATGCTAAACTGTACACAGTTGACGAAATATAAAGCACTTTACGATGACCATGTTTATTCTATTCCTTGGCATTTAAGCCTGACATCAGAAGATATCGATTGCACAGCCTGAATAATGGGATTATCGGATTGTCGTATGATAGCAAAACAAACGTAACAGCGAAATAAAAACATTTTTGTTTTGTAAATGCGAGAAAATGCAAAAATGAAAAAGTACAGAATGGCCGCAAGGGAAAATGTAAATAGCGAAAAGAAAAGGAAACAGACGCAGTGAAAATACCTTAGATAAAATCTCGTCGAACAGCTGAGACAGCAATCCAAAAAGGAGAACCGCACACGTTTGCTTTTTAAATTTTGTAATTTTTCTCTTTTTCTGCCACCAGGAATACGTTTTGAATTGATGCAATATGTCGACGTCAAACGCAACAAAGACATGAAAGGAGCAATTACAGCGGACTGAAAGTCCAACCTTCGATCGTATGGAGCGTTCCCTATGTCTTTCTTGCCTACTTAACTCGAGAATGAAGAAAAATGAGAGCTTAGCACGTGAGGTCGTAGTATTTTCGAGCAGCGTGAAAATAACGTGAACGGACGGAACGAGGCGTCTTACTGTTGATGACAACGCTGCAAGTTAATGGAAAAGCACATAGGTGAAGGGAGTAGGTGGTAAGCGATCACTTTCTCTCGGTGTCACGAATGGCGTGCCATGTGGCACCTATTTCAAGGATTGAATGTTATGCATCAAAGAACACAGGTCCACTAATGCACGTTTCAACTAAAGTGTATATTTCAGCAAAGTTGCGCCTTGTAACTTTAATAGATCTACAAAGAGTAATTACCATTCCATTTTTTTTTCTTTGCCCAGCATAGTGCAGATTGCAGTATATGCTGCAGAAGTGTAAATATCACGTAATAATGCTTTGGACACCTCTGCCATCAGAACTACGTGTAGACAGATCATTCTGTTCTGAAACGTTCCTAAAAGATTATTGAGCGAAAAATTCGAAAAAAAAAAGGAATTTAAATGATGTTCCAGATTTCATTATTTTTGTGTGTTAATCAAACAAAAAAAACTATATAGTTTCCAAAATCTAAACTAGGTATGGAAGATGCAAAATAAAAATCAAGACTATATAAGTCTACTCGGTTACATTTTTGAGCTCGCCAGTTTTTCATTTACCAAATTTCGCATCTTTTTGTAAACCTGGGGTGAAAAAAAAGACAAAGACGGAGACGAACACACACATAAAACAATATTATTTTGTAATATATATTTTAGATATTTTTCATCCCCTTGTCAGTTTTCTATTTCTTTGCGAAAACAAATAGGCAGTGGCTGCTAGTGACACCAAATTTTTGATAGGGCCCGAATTGTTTGAGTTGTTTTATTTCTGGGATCCACTTTTTTTGCACACATCGGGCTAAATAGCCAGGTCATAAGGACTCCTAGGGCTCATCGAAGGTAAGGGGGAGGGAAAAAATTCAAGGGGAGTTCAAAAATGCAAAGGGGAGAGCAAGAGACTAAATTTTTCAACGCAGTATAAAATTTTCCCCTCCGTTTTACAGGTCTTCAAAAGATTTCTTGTAAAATGCATGGAATATATTTTTTACGTTTCACAATTTTTTGCCTCTATTACCATTACACCGGTTTGGAAGGTTTTTTTAACATGAACAATTGTAGCTCCTTTAGCTATTTTTCAGGTGCTGATTTCAGATCTGGCCTTAAAAAATAGCTAGCACGTCACGTTTTTATGTTGTTGGTCATTTTGGCTCCTATTAAGATCTTCCTATACCAACACCACCAGGCAACTAGGAGAATACTAGATATTTTACTTTTTGTAGCTGGCAATACTCATTGCCAAAGGGGACTAACTTCAGACTACCATTCTTGTTGTTTTCATTGTAGGAGGAACACGTGTTGTACGTTGCAGAGTGCATTTTGGCGTTTAAATGGCACAAAGCAGCGTCGCGGATATGTTAATGTGCCAGATAAGTTTTGTTATGTGTGTGGAAATTATATTTTAAAATTCCTGGGTCATTCTTTGACAAAGATTGTGAAGAAAGCCTATAACTTGTATTTTGGATGTCATGTTGGAAATCAAGACAAAACATGGGCTCCACATGTGTACTGCATTTCGTGCTTTGTTGGCCTGAGTGAATGGTTGAAAGCTAAGATAAAATCCATGGCCTTTGTAGTTCCAATGATTTGGTGTGAGCAAACTAGTCACTTGCGTGATTGCTATTTTTGTTTAACTAAAGTGCCGGGCTTTTCAAAAAAGAACAAAAGCAAAATAATATATGCAAATGTGCCTTCAGCCTAAGGTCAATTCCTCATGGAGATCTTCCTATACCAACACCTCCAACCAACTGGGAGGAGATAGATTCACATTCATCAGAGGAAGACTTTGAGGCACATATCAGATCCTGATCCTACATACACCCCTAAAAAGTTAGACGACTTTCATCTGATTGAGCCAAATGAACTAAATGATCTTGTTTGAGACCTAGGGCTTTCCAATCAACAAGTTGAGGTTATAGGTTCAAGACTTGAAGAGTGGAATCTTCTGGCCAAGGGTACCAGAGTTTTTCTGTTCAGAAAGATAAATGTGGCTTTATGTACTTATTACGAGATGCAAAATGGTTTGTGTTTCTGCACAAATATTTCACGGCTGATGGAAGAAATTGGAAAAACTCACGACCCTAAGGAATGGCGTATATTTATAGATTCCTCAAAATTCAGCTTAAAAGCTATCTTTTTGCATAAAGAAAAACAAAAACCTTCCATTCCAGTGACACACGATGTGGGAATGAAGGAAACTTATGAAAGCATGAAAAAAAATACTCACTGCTATAAAATATGACCAGTTTAAGTGGACATTATGTGGTGACCTAAAAGTCATATCTCTCTTGCTCGGGCTTCAAGGAGGCTTTGCAAAAGTTTGCTGTTTTCTGTGTTTGTGAGACAGTATAGCCCGAAAGGAACACTACAAAATAAAAGACTGGGTTGTGTTGTTTTACCTCTGAGCGGCACTTTTTTGCACTCCATGGGCTAAATGGCCAGGTCACATGGACCCCGAAGGCTCAGAGAAGGTTGGGGGAGGGGACCCACTGTAACGGCTGTTGGGAGACAGATGGTAGCCTCCCGTCAAGGCCATCCAGCGTGTTCTTTAACGTGCACAGGGTATGGCTCTCCTGCACACGGGGCCACGGCTTAACGTCCCATCCGACGGACGGCGGCCTTTCCAAGCCCATCGGTGTCCCCTACTGACCGTGGGCAGGGCGGGGAATTTTACGGAGATAAATCTCAACGCTGACCCAGCTGGGACTCGAACCTGGGAACTACAGATTACGAGCCTGGCGCGCTACCGACTGAGCCACCCCCGCCCCAAAAAATAAAAGACTGACCCAAAAGAGATGTTTATATTCCTGGGAAGAGTAATGTGAGGTATAAGCCTCTAGTTGACCCCTCTGATGTTCTGCTTCCACCAGTACACATCAAACTGGGGCTTATTAAAAACTTTGTAAAGGCGTGGAGGAGAGTTACAAAACTGCGCTTGAAGAAAAAATTTCTAAGTGATGCCAGACTAAATGAAGGGATTTTTGTTGGTTCTCAGATTAGGAAGCTACTTAATGATACTGCTTTCGAATTAAAACTGAATATGAGAAGCACGCTGCATGGAAATCCTTCACGTCTGTGGCCCAGGTTTTCTGGGGAATCACAAAGTGGAAACCTACATCAGCTCATTCAAGATATTCTCAAAACTATAAAAAATAATTGGCTACCAAATGTCTTTGAAGATCCGTTTCTTGCGCTCGCATCTCGACTTCTATCCCAAGAACTTAGGAGCTATCAGTGATGAGCAAAGGAAAAAATTTCTCAAGATATACCAACCATGGAGGAGAGATACCAAGACAGATTGGACCCAGAAATGATGAGTGACTACTGCTGGTTCTTGCAGAAGGAACACACCTCAGCACATAAAAGACAAAAATGAACTTCTCGTAAGTATAAAAGACCCTTACCCATGTTTTCATACTGTAATGATGTAATTAATTAATGGGTTTTAAGTTGTAATTTAATGAAATAGTCACATTTATTTTCATTTTCCAAATATGCGTATTCATTGAAATTTGAAATATATTAATCCGTTATTTAATAAAAAAAACTCTACGTGTTGCAGATTTTTCACAGCCATATTTGAATTTAGCCCCCCAAAATTACTTAAAAACATTCTATTTGACCAATGATGAAAAGAAGTTTCAATTTGTTGTCTAGTGTTATTAGTATTTTGAAAGGGGGGAGAACATGGACCACTCCCCCCTAGATTCAGCTAACTATGTGTTAATGAGTCCCAGGTGTACAGGATATCTCCTGTGATACACTCCCATTCCACATATTCCTTTTCCTTTTTTCAGCTATTTTCAAAACGCATTATTTAGCAGAAACTTTCGAGCAAAATAGCAAACTTGGAAATGCGTTCTGATTCTTTCCAGTTCTCTATTTCTCTCAGTATTTTGTTCCTCTCCTATTATAAATGCCTATATATATATAGGGTGATTGTAAACTCTTTCAACAAAAAAAGAGGGGTGATAGTACACATCAAGACGCACAATTTTTGCAATGGAACCTTGAGTCGCATTCCACTCCTTCCGACAGAAAAGAGTACTTTCGAAAAACGCCACGCATGCACAAGTATTTAGAACCGGTGCATGAAAAGCACATGATGCAAATCAGGTGCGCTGAGCAAGTGCGTAGACAATTAAGAACAAACATTTAAAAACGCAGCCAAACCCGTTCAACGACATTACCGTGATAAAGTCACATGATAGTGACGTATTCGAGAAGGACATGGAAGACTACACATACGAGGAATTGGCGAATATGCACATAATGTACGACCAAGCAGGTGATAATAGACGTGAAGCGCAAAGATTGTACCTGAGAGATTTCCGAATCGTCGTATTCCTTACCATTCGACGTTCGCCAATGTTGATCGAAGACTGCGCGAAACTGGCTCGTTGGCTATCTCAATGAATGATACTGGACGTTCGCGAAGTGTGCCGACACCGGAAATGGAAGAACGTGTCTTGCAGCGATTTACAGAAGTTCCTTCCAAAAGTACGCGAGTGGTGTCATCCGAAATGGGAGTTTGTCAAACCTCGGTGTGGAATGTCGTACATGAGGTATGGATGCATACCTTCCACGTGCAGAAGGTCCAAGCTTTGAACGAATATGACTATCCCCGCCGGGTAGAGTTTGTTCGGTGGATGCTCCAGATGAACAATGTTAATCCGGGTAGAGTTTGTTAGGTGGATGCTCCAGATGAACAATGTTAATCCGCAATTTCCCGCATTAGTGTTATTTAATTATGAGGCCACGTTTACCGGGGAACGCATTTTCAACAATCACAACTAGCATGCTTGGGCTCAAGAAAATACACACGTCACTGACCCTCGTAAACACCAACAGAAATTTGGCATCAACATCTGGGCAGGTATCCTGGATGATTGTCTGGTGGGACCTTACCTCTTGCCAGAACGACTGACCAGTGCAGCCAGTTTTTGGAGTAAGTGCTTCCCGGTCTGTTGCACGGTGTTCCGCCATGCAGAGGGATATGTGATTTATGCATGATGGAGCCCAAACATACTTTTCCATCGAGGTCTGATACTTCCTAAATGCAACATATCCCAGGCGGTGGATTGGACGTGGTGGACCTGTGGCTTGGCCTCCACGCTCCACAGACCTCAATCCACTAGACTTCTTCTTCTGGAGGCACATGAAAACACTTGTCTATGAGACACCTGTGAACTCCCTGGAAGATCTCATCGCAAACAAAAGCACTTAACTAATTTATGAGTTGCTTAATTACATTTGCATCAGAGAAAGACTCAAAGTAGCTGGTCAAAGTGGCAACAACGCCCTCGGACGCCACTTTGATCAGCCACTTTGAGTCTTTCTCTGACGCAAATGTAATTAAGCAACTCATAAATTAGTTAAGTGTTTTTGTTTTCACTGTTGAAGGATTAACGTGGATATGTAACTTTACACTTCTCTGGCGGAAGGAGTGGAATGCGACCCTAGGTTCCATTACAACAATTGTCAGTCTTGATGTGTATTATCACCCCTCTTTTTTGTTGAAAGAGTTTACAATCACCCTGTATATATATCTGCATTTTTCCTCTACCTTCTAGTGGCATTTAAAGAAAGCACTTAACTAATTTATGAGTTGCTCGTGAAAAATATGCCTAATATGTCGGTACACCCTCTTTTTTTACCCTGTTCCAATTTTAAATTTATATTTATTATTTAAAACTGATTTATTTGTCGTAAATTACTACTTGGACAGTTGTTTTTTTTTCATAATAATATTTAGTTTATCATATTACTTTATTATACAATGAACAATAAAAAAGTGATATTGTAATTCAATGAATTTTATAAAAAATTACTAAAGAAAATATTATGAGATGGCTGATTGAATCCCGGACCTTTGTATTGATATTAGCTTTCATCGTGAACTAAATGCATTTTTATATTTTCGTTAACTAAATGTCCTCCTAAACTGTTCACACCTAAATGTCCTCTCTGGGCAAAATAAAAGGTTGGCAACCTAGGTCGAGTTAGTTCAAACACATCCTTCCAGGGATGTTTAAGACTTGTGCTTTGGACTGGCTAACCAAATGAATATTTTCGCATGTAACAAGGTCTTCGACTATTCGTTGCATTGGTTGAATCAGTCAATCAAGAGTAACCGGTCGCGCTCAATCTGTAACCTACATCCTGCAGTTCATTGCTATTGTATTTCGCACATGAGCATTTTTATAAGTGCCATAATAATTTAAAAATTCGGGGCGGTGGCCGTATTGGATAAATTCGAATTATAAATGAAACGAAGGATGTGTCATTGATTCACAAAGTAACACTACCAATGATGATTACCAAAAGAATATAAAAGTAGTACCATGTTTTTTAGACAAGATAAATGATAATAGTAAATTTCGAACTCGTTAATTATTTCTTGTGATTATTTCACTGGCGCATGCCATATCCCAGGTGACTTAATGGACGAGGCGCACGTGCAAATATGCAGCTCTGTGCATATTGCACCTGCACCTCGTGTGTGTTGGGGTGCATTAGCTGCACTTTGGGGTATATTATGCACACATTATCTGCAGACCACAAAATCTTTACTGATCAAATATGACCCTTGGGCAGTTTGGGTTATTTTGCCTCTGAGCGGAAAGTTTTTTCACACAATTGACTGAATGACCAGGTCACAAGGGCCCTGAAGGCTCAGAGAAGGTTGGGGGAGGAGATCCAGTGGAACAGCTGTTGGGAGACAGATGGCAGCTTCTCGTCAAGCCCATACAGCGTGTTCTTTAACGTGCACAGGGTGTGGCTCTTCCCCATATGGTCTACGGCTTAACGTCCCATTCGAAGGACGGCGGACTTTCCAAGACCATCGCTATCCCCTGCTGACTGTGGCAGGGTGGAGAGTTTTGCTCAACGCTGGCTCAGCTCGGACTCGAACTTGGGAACTGCAAATTACGAACCTGCCGCGCTACTGACTGAGCCACCCCGCCCCTAAATATGTCACAATGCTAAGCATTTGAGTATCCTTGTTATGCGGTGTATGTTTATTAAATGCCATTTGCAAAATAACAAAATGTACAAATTTTCGTATTTGACTAAAATCTCGTTAAAATATCTAAGAACTAAATTTATGCTCACGTAATTAAATATTTAAAGAAGAATTCTTTAATTAAATATTAACGCAAGTATCTTAATAATTGAAATTTCAATTAAATTATCTTTATGCAATGTGAATAATGCGATAAATATATTAAAATGTATTTCTAGATTAACTGAAAATTTGTTGCTCGGTCAAAAAAACAATATCCTTAGTTTCAGCATGAGAAGTCTTTTACATATAAGCATATTAACAAAGAAATATTCATTCAAAACTCAACAAGCTTAAACATAAATACACTTTGCAAAGTGTTAATTTTTGATTATATAATTTAGAATGCAATTCAGATATTCAGTTAACAGCAAAAATTAATCATTTTCTAAACAAGTTTTACTTTATTAACTCCCAGATATCCGCGAAAATATATTTGTAAAAGGTCAGAATCCGTGGACTTTTAATAGCGCCAAACTTCGTAAAGTCTTTACCATAATTACTCTGACGGATCTAGTTGCCACCTTGGCTTGAAAGAGAAGCCTAACTTCTCACTTGCTTCTCCGTTGCAAGAAAGTTAGTGCAGCTGCATCACACGTGGTCTTTACTGGCTCACATCCAAGCAAAGAGGCAGCCAACCAGCCAACGAACCAGACGGTCAACCAAGCCAGCATCCAAAGGTGCGGAAGAATTACCCCGATGAGGTGAAGCGTTTCTCAGATAAAATATGAAGCCCATAAACAGTGGTTACAGCATCTTGGCCACATTACCTTGTAATATAGCATGCTTTCCCCACAAGAGTTCCCGAAATGAGGTGCTCCAAGCGTGCAATATATTCCGCCCACAAACAGCCCATATATCAGAGAAAGTTCTCTTTCATACTGCGCACATATCACCCACCCATATGCCACTGTCATACGCCTTGATTCTCATTGTAAGCAAATGAAAAAATGAACTCTCGGAACCATATGTGAATACAGATTTTCACAGCATTAAATGGATGCCCTTTCTCTTTCACTGTCGCACGAGTGTTGTGAGTGGGTGTGCTGCAAGTGTGCCAACGAAGTGGAGAAGCAAAGTTATTCAGGCTGCAGCAAAATCTTGAATATTTTACGACACTCTGTGCAGACAGTGAAACACCCTGGTATAAAGTATGCCAATAAAAGAAAATAATAACAAAAAAGGAAACTAGAGAAAGAGCCAAAGCAAAACCTTTATCTGTTTTAAACTTGTGGTGACAAAATTGAGTTCTGTATGTTTTCGCTTTATATACTTATGATATTTGAGTAGAGGTAACACCGCATACAGGAAATTAATATGATTCCGATTGATATTTCTACATTTCTTTTAACATTATGAAATTCAATTAACAACTGAGGATTTCGTCAATAAAGGAGAAATTGAGTAAAAACTATTCATCTATCTAAATTATTATTTGCTTACATTGCACGAAGCTCTGTCAAAATGGATATATTTGCTTTGTAAATATATCCTATATTTAAGTAACTATATCCATGGTGGGATACAGCACTTTTTTGCACACAATTACCTAAATTGCCAGGTCATCAGAACCCCATGGCCTCAGAGAAGGTTGAAGAACTTGACGACTATTAAGAAACGAAAGGAAATCTCTCGTCAAGGTGCAAATGCTCTTCACGTGTACATGATATGGCTCTCTTGCACATGGGTCACGGTTTAACGTTCATTCCGATCGAGGGTGGCCTTTCCAAGCCCATCGGTATCATCTTTTTCACTGAGGGAAGAATAGTGTTAGCAGAGAACATTCTCAACGCAATTGGGACTCGAACCAGGATACAGCAGATGAAGAGCGTGTTGCGCTACTAACTGAGTAAACCCCCGCTCTCAGAAAGGACGGATACTCAGAACTCAGAACCTTATTTAGCTGAATTGGTTTTAATTTGGTGTAAAGTATAATTGGTTAACCATTCCAGCTTCTCTTAGTTTTTAAGGGGTGATGCTAAAGAAGGGAAAAGTGACTTTTTATGCAAAAGAAGGAAACTGGGATGTTAAAACATCCCAGTTCCCTTCCTTATTAATAAGTATTAATGTTAACATGAGGAACATTACAATCATTTTTAAACATATTACATCGAGGTCAAACTTGAAAAGGCCGTCGTTGTCCTGATGCTGCATGTGTGAGAACGCCATACCACGTATAGATTAAAAAAAATATGCTAGATGTCGTTGCGTAAAGTTTCCACCTATCTCTCTTGTGGTGTCCAGGTGTCCCTTGTTGATCTTTAGATATGACTATTTATCCTAATGCGCAGTAAACTGCCGCTCAAAGGTAAAACAACTCAATATGCAGCTATGAACATCCACAAATATAGCCTAACTAACTCATCATTCGGTGTCTGTAGAAGTAATTACTGAACAATCAGAAACCTGTAAATTTCGTTATCTCAAGTTCACAACTCTGCTTCAGGCCTTATGTGTTAGGATTTAACCATCACCTATCATCAATGCAGTTCACTGAAGGGGAGAACGACTGAATTTTACAAGGCGCCATCTGTCGGATTGGACGTTAAACAGTTGTCTGATGTAACGTCACCGTCTGAGAAGAGTCCGTCTTCGATAATACACCTTCATTACCTTTCTCTGTATGTGAGGGATGTATATAAATGGAGAAAATCTGAAGTTTCGCAGTATCGGTGATCGAACCTCCTAAAGTTTGCTAACGTGGCAGTACTCTGATGTCACTCTAGGGTGAAACAACCCAATCTCATTACAACAATTATTTCAGTAAACAGAAACGAAAAATTTCTGAACAATCTTGAAACAACAGTGATTCTATGCAATTATGATGCACAAACTCTACTTTGTTTAGAAAGAAAAATGGTAACTTTATTGCCCTTTGTCTTTTTTTTTGCGAAACTAAGTACACAACAATCGAAATTTATTGTGAAATGAAGTATTTACTCTTAACTCTATTCGTTCTTTTCCCTTTGGCGCTTTAAAACGATACTTATCATATTTATATATATATACTACATACCAAATACATACTATTAGAATTTTAAAACATAACCTCTAGAATTTCATGCATCACTCGATTTCTCCTTTGGGAGAAAAACAAAACCGAACCTGAACGACTCTCTACTCGAAAGGGATCAAAGTTGTATTTCTATAGATGAAGCATTACTTCAAAATGCTATTCTCTTTTACCCAGAAGCGGGTTGCTCTGCACGACATTAGTTACGAGATGCAAGGGACACAGGTTTCACGAAGGCTTGTCCTCGGTTATGTCGTTTCGTGCAACAGAAGGGCTCTTTACACAGCGCGTCTTGAAATGGAAGGGCAAGTTGGTGCACCAACAGTAATGGACCTCTTTCTTCTTTCCCCAACCCTTCACCATCTCGTTCTGTGTCTCATACAGCCTTCCTCCCTCAATGCTCTTTCCCTTGCCCGTTCCTCCGTCTGCTGCTTCCATTGTTACGTAAGTCACTGGCCTGTTGTCTTGAAGGCTGGTGATGGTCCGCACGCCCGGCCCCAACAGATAACGATCCTCCGGCTGATAACTTATCGAAGGCGAGAGAAACGCTCGTCAGCTGCTCCACGCGGCTGTTGCCATGACTACAAGGGGCGAGACATTTCTGTCACATGATCAGTTGTTATTATTCTTTTTTTTCTTATCGTATGTCTCTGGGCAGAAACTCAGAGCAAGTTCTTTCTTTTTATCTTTTTGCTTGCTATTCCGAAGTGCGCTGGAAACGTGGGATGTAGAAATAAGGACGTTATTTAATTATCCATTTTTTTTTCTTCCAGTTCCCCATTTCTTTCTTTATGGACACATGCTGTCAAATATTGCCAAAGAAGCAGCCAGTTATTTACTAAAGGAAAGGAAAAATATAAATTTAACAAAAAAGAGTTTTGAAAAATATTTTTAAGGCAGACGATTTAAAACCCTGGAAAGCATCTCCTTGAGGGCAATCGAATGCCAGTCAGGAGAGGGAGGAGTAAGACACTTTTGTTATAAACAATATACAATCAGGGCCGGATTAAGATGGAGATTGGGAGTCCCGGCTCTGAGCCCTAAGAAAAAGAAAGGCCCCTTCTGCTACTAATTCCCAGCATTGTTTTAAACACAATTAGCATATTTTTGAATGTGTGCAAAAATTTCAAATGGTGACAACCTTATATTCAAATAAAGGTGGCATAAGATCGGCGCATTTGTTTACTTCTTCATTTATATTTCATTTCTGAAAACGTTAGAGGGTCCCAAAAATATTCTAATGTTTTGGGCCCCAAACTCTTTTTCCGCCCCTGTGTACAATAGAATTAATCTAATATGTAAGAAATGTATTAGAAGCATTTCTTGCACATGAGATTAATTTTATTGTGTAAGAAATTCCGCCCTAGTGTACAATATGAATTAATCTAATGTGTAAGAATGTGTAAGAAAATTTAGTTCATTCGATTAAAGTAAATCATCAAACTATGAAATAACCAGGAAATAGAATTATTTTCGCAAAGCGTGGGAACGGAGACGGCAGCGTGATACTTACAAAGCTGTTGAAAGTGATCTTACTATATGTTGTTTCTGCATTTTTGTTTGACCGGGAAGCACCTGAAAATATTAAATGCTTTATGCAACGATCCTGATGAAATTTTTCACGAAATATTTGTCATATAGAGGGCGCTTCAACGTTTCTTATCCCCCTCAGCAAACACTGATGATAGATGGCGTTCTTACGGTGGGTCACGACTATTTGCCATCACAGTTTGCAAATTCCTGCTAAATTTACCAATTTATGATTACCGGAATTTTCTCCACAATCATGCGGAGCATCTACATTGTGCAATGGAGCACAGGTTTAGAAACACATTATTTGCGGATCTCTTGGAGGCATGCCGGTTAAAACAAAAAGTATTTGCTTAAGTCTCCAATTATCACAACTGTGTTATTATCAGACAAAAGTTTTTCATTTCCCTGCACTTATCAGAAATTGAAAATTGTACATCTTAAAAAATCTTCATTACCCTTCTTATTCCTGTTCTTTCTTTCTCATTCCTAACTTCTTATTCTACTTTTCATTTGATATATGGCGTTATATCTTGGGGAGGTCTATATGAGACAAATTTGAAACTCCTACAAATTTTTCAAAATTATGTATTAAGATGTATATTAGAAAAGAAGAAATTTGACAGTATAAAAACTTATTGCAAAACATTAAATATTTTACCATTTGGGAAATGATATATTTATCACCTATTAATATACAATAAACAAAATTGGGATGATTCTAAAATTTCCCAAGTATATACGTTTATCATCAACTGTGCATTTAAGCATACCTTATCCTAAAACAACTATTACCTAAAAGCGTTATGTTTATTTGGCCCAAAACGTTTTAATGCTCTGCTGGCTAACGTTAAAAATGAAAGAAACATTCACGCTTTCAAAAGATAATATGGATTCTGATAACGTAGAAAAATATCTGTAGTAAGAGATCTGCAGTTTAAATTTAATAACACTTATTATTTTAGAAATTTAGTAACAATAATTAATTAAATGCTACATTTTTTATAATACTGTCGTAGTTAATTTTGCAAACGTATATTCTTCAACTTCTCCACATACGAACTTTGACTTAAATTCGCTTTGGTTATTACATAACTTTAAATATTTAGCTTTCAAATACATTTTTTAACTTATGTTAATAAACTTGGTGTGAACTCTTGAACAAAAAGAATTTTATATAAAACTATGTTCCTTACTTCAATGTTTTGTATTGAATTATATTGGTATTGAAAGTAGTGAATAAATATATCCATCTATCTGTCGTTTATTTTTTTTTAACTTCTTCTTTTATCCTTAACTTCTTATTCTATTTCTTTTGTTCTTAACTTCTTATTCTACTTCTTTTGTTCTTAACTTCTTATTCTACTGTTTTATTCGTATTCTTACTATTTGACTCAGTAGCAAGTACAGTCACAGAGAGAGGTGTTATTTTTTTAAATAATAATGTGAAGTTTATGGAGAGGTATATGCTAATTGGAAAATAGCGACTTTGTCGTGAAAATGAATTTTTTCCTCGGGTAATAATATATCTCGAAAATAAAAAGTTTGGTTTTGATTTTGTAACTTATCTTAATTTTTCCAAACAGTGCATTTAACTAAATAATAACTTCTTTTCTAAAACATAAAAAGTAAAAATCACATTTCAAACTTGAAGTAAGAAGTGGTATGCACACGATATTCTTTCAACAGAATAAATAATTTCGGTATTCCTTTTTATGCGTAAACAAAAGAAACAAATTTTGCACACTTTTGATTTCATTAAGTGCGAAATGTCTTTGCGTATTCTACTTATCCTGCAACGATTGACTAGATTATATTTATAGAAATGAATTCATTAAGCCCACACTCTCAGAGTTGCTGTACAAATCTCAAATTCTCTTGGAACATAAACTTTTTTAAACCCATACAGAATTATAACAACTGCTAAAGTAAAACGAGAGTTTTGTTTTCATTTGTTTCTAAACTACTCTGTGCATTTATGTTAAGGGATTTACTAGTTATCCTGTAACATAAAAGAAAATGAAAATTTGCAAGGTGAATGTGGTGCAATGAAGCATATCCAGTGAACAAATACAACTTGGACATAAACGTCCTATCGGTGGTATTTTTCACAGGACCAATTTCACCCTGTGATACTCTGTGTAATAGAAAAAAACCTACATAATAATGCTTTTCTTAATAATTTATTGTCATGAATGCAACAAATAAAAACGTGGAACACTGACGAAACAATGGCAATTCCTATCAATGATCCAGAATGTCTCCAGTGTGTGCAGGAGCATAGACACTGAACAGTTGAGGATTTGAAAAAGCCTGGTCGGACGAATGAAGGTTCCTTTTACATCATGCTGATGGAAGTATCAGAATTTGGTACAAGCAACATGAGGTCATGGAGCCATGTTGTCCATGACAACAGTACAGGCCGGTGGTGCTGTGTGTAGATGTGGAGAATGTTTTCCTGGCTCTAAACCCTGTCTAATATCTTTGGGATGAGGTGGTAAGGGCTGTTCGCAATGAGACTGTGTCGCCGTCCATGTGCAACAACTGCACGACACAATCATTCCGCATGGCACAGCATTGCTGCACAACTCATCCAGCATCTTGTAAATTCCATACCCCGACGAATTCGGGCTGTTCTGAAGGCCAAAGCAGACGCAACTCTGTTCTGCAGGCCAAGAAGATGCAACCTTTATTAGGTACACCTATATAACAGACGCTACTAAGTAGATGTACCAAATAAATATGCATCTAAGGGTAGTTATTGAACTATGTAATACTAAAAGAATATTGTTTTTGATGTAGCGTTATCAGGTTGTGGTTGTTATCTAAATTATTGGTAGTACAGATTTTTTGTTTCAGTCAATAAATTATCGTATATATCGGATTGATGGTTGATCACGACGTTTCATCCTTGCAACTTTTCGATTCCGTAAGATTCGATTACAATATGCATCAAATATCAGAGAAATTAATTTTGTTTTGTCCATTGGTAACCACTTTAGAAATAGCAACCCTCCTGCTATGAGTATACATCACTATCTCATTTATCATGTGTGTTAACAATGATAAGTGGTCGATAACTGAAAAGTATGTTTGAAGTTAAAGACTTTTTTTATTTATAGAATTCGGTGCTAATATAGTATTTTGAGTAACACACTCTGATTGCATAGTAATTCTCTGCATTAAATCATTGCTCTGAACCTTATACCATAATTTTTAATAATATAGAAAAAAAAATGCTTTTTGTCTAGTACAGCATCCTTAGTGAAAGGCTGGAATGAAGTTGATATTCTTGGAACCATTACAGAGGAGTAAACATCCAGACACTAAAAATAACACTCAAGCAAATGTTTCTTACAATTATGATTTTCAACTACTACAGTTCTTCTCTTCAGAGAAGATAAAAAAAAAGGTAATATGTATATATTAGCAATAACACTTCTATGTGTATTAGTAGTTAATATTACAGTAATTTGATAAAAGTAATTATATTTATTACAAATAATGATTGTATTGTAAATTATTTTCACCTTTTTTGAGGAATTCATAATTGCTGTATACATATATTGTAATTGTAATTCATAATATCACTGAGTGACAATCGGTTTTAAAATTATTGTTAGACATGGATATAATATTCTCAGATGATACACAACTCACTGAATTTCCTTTCTAAAATATTTTCTCAATAATCACATTCTCAATAATATTATCAATAATCATACTCTTACTGGAGAGATAGTTCAAATTTTCGCATATTTTTATTGCATCCAGCATTGATTGTCACAGTATATTTTCAAGACTTTTTAGTGAGGGTTTCTCTTTTATTTAATTCTGTAATATTATAACGTAGAGCATTCTGAAAAGCAATGTATATTCTGTTAGGTGAATGGTGTGCAATCTTACAATGGTGTCTAATTCTACCTACGCTAGTGGTTAGCGCACCTGACTACTATTCCAGTGGGCAAGTCCTTATGAGTTTCTATGTTGTTCTCAGTTTGTATTATGTACGAGGGACCAACACAAGCCAAAAGGTTATCTCAGTCTTGTTTTTTTATTTTTAAAAAGGCTGAATTCATTATGAGCACACTCATGTGAAAAGGAGGGAGAGAATGCTTCTCAAAAATCCCAAAATCTGTTCAACGTTTTAAAGATATGTTTTGTTCAATTTCAGTAACGAAATTCTTACCCTAGAGAGGGGTCGGCAACCTTTCAGTAGTGTTGTGCCGAAGTAATGTTGCAAAGTCACTCAGCGTGCCAACCTAAGTCCACCACATTTTTATATACAACAACCATTGAAACAAATTAATTTGATCTTGTATTAACATGCTTCCGATACATTAAATAACTGTTATGTTCTTTGTAGATCAGTCAATACTTTAATATAAATAGGAACAAATACAAATATTATGTTTTGCAAAATTTAAGTTCTGAACACATTATTTTGAAATTTTATTATAAAATTGCCATATGTATATTTTGTTAAGACAGAAAGTCCAATAGTTTGAAGAACAAAACAATTAAATAATTCAAACATAAAACACGTTATTAAAATTTTAATATAAGTAATCATTGATTATTATTGATCTGAGCATTAATCAATTACTGGGACCCTTGTCCTTGCTTCTCCTTGGTTAATTGTTCAATATCAGGTATGTATTTGGTCACTTATAGCTTCCCACAGGCTTCTGAATGCACGGTGTTAGGCGACTTCTCTGTGAACTTAAAACAGCTTTATGTGTGAGAAAATTTGTTCACATGTATAAGTTGACCCAAAAGCCGAAGGCAGAGCAAATGCAACTTTCTTCAAACAGCTGAAAGCTTCAAGCAAGGATGTTCAGCAATTGAGGATGGCAGCTGACTTTTCCAAGCAGGTTCCTTGAAGAGTTTTCCGCAGTTCCGTCCATAACTCTGATGCCTTGAATTCGATGTGTTGCATTTCAAAATTGTCAACATCCATCCACTCGAAAAGAGATAGGTCAAATGGGATGGTAGTAAGATCAATTTAGTCGGGCTTGATGAGGAAAGAAAATATGGCCCATGAATTTGGAAGTCTTGACCTCGTTTAGCAAACTCTCCTTTAAGCGCTTCAACGTACTTCTGAAGCTCATCTCTGTTGACAGTAAATCGATTTGAATAAGCCTTTACGTTTGAAAAGTACTTGTATGTGTTAATGGTAATATCACGGCAAAATATGTCTAATTTTGACGCAAATCCTTTCCAGTGCTCAAAAAGATCAAGTACTGTTTGACCCTGCTATTGTAAACGCAAGATTAATTCATTCAGATGTGTAGTTATGTCTGCCAAAAACATCTGCTTGCACAGCCAGTCCTCGTCATTCAATTCCGGGAAATGTTCTTTTTCATCAAGAAACACCTTGATTGCTTCTAGACATGATACAAATCTGTGCAAAACATTATCTCGACTAAGCCAACGAAAATTGATGTACTCTCCATTTCTTGTAGAAGAGACTTGAATTGCATATGTACTCTCCATTTCTTGTAGAAGAGACTTGAATTGCCTGTGGGACAATGAAGAGCGCGAAACTATGAAGTTAACTATCTTGACAACAATTTCCGTTGCAGAGTTCAAGCACAGTGCCGAAATCTTTGCACATAAACTCTCCTGGTGTATAATACAATGGAAACTCAATACTTGACATATTGAGTTTAAACATTATAAATACTTGACGTTATAAATACTTGACGTTTTTATTCAAATGAAGTTATAATGTCCTCTACCTTGGCTGTATCATCAAGAGGTATAAAACAGCACAGTTCTTCATAAATACGATCGTTGTCACAATATCGCGCAACTATAGCTAGGCGCGCCATGTCATTCACATCGACACTTTCGTCAAGAGCGGCACTAAATACAACTTGTTGTAACCCGCTTGTTTGTTTTACCGTTACATTTTCAGTCATATCAGTTATGTGTCTCTCGATTGATCTCGCAGAAGCCGGTATTTCTCGAATCCGAGACAGTATTGTTTCTTTATTTGGTAAATCACTAAACAAAATTTCAGCACTGCTCAAAAAAGTTTCCTTGATGTATTCTCCATCTGTGAAAGGTTTGCTCTTCGAAGCCACACACTGAGCAATTTTGTAACTATATTCGGTAGCTTTATTTTTGGTTCCAATTACTTGACTAAAAATACTACTTTGTTTTTTGTAGCCAGAAACAGCCCTTTTTATGACTTCACTTTTCTCCTTAGAGTTTTTAAACATGGACTGATGTTTGGTTTGATAGCGTTTTTCTACACTTGACGTACGGCACACGACACTTTCACAACATAAAGCACAAACAGCACGATCCCTTTGTTCTATGAATCCATATTCGTTTGTCCAAAAGTCTTGAAACGAGCGTATGTCAAATTTTTACCTTTTTAGAAACATTTTAACGGTACCGTATTACTTAATAACAACACCAACTTTTGTGCTACAGTTAACGGACTGTACTGGCATGAGTATGCGACAGACGAGTGAACCATAGAGGGCGTGGTGGGGGTGGTCGGAGAGAGGGGAAGGATAGGAAAGAAATAGAACTTCGTCAAGGTCAGTCACTGTTGCTCTACATTCACTCAGTTTGCATCAGATCTCATATTCTTACCTCTAATGTCTAACAACTTTCGTTTTGAAAGGATGTAAAAACAGGAAGAGCTTTAAAAGAGTTATATGCTTCTATTTAATTAAAAATTCATTTTTTAATGAAATCATATACGGTATTTCAATTCACTCTGCGTGCCACTGAAAATCGTTCCACGTGCCACGCTTGGCACGCGTGCCGTAGGTTGCCGACGCCTGCCCTAGAGAATGAATATTCTGCTATTCCTTATTCTTTCCGAAGTCTTAACACACTTACAAATAATGATGCTGAAAGTTAACACCAGAATTACGACAAAACATAATAATAAAAACCATTTTAGTTTCTGATAAAGCGAATCAACATTTACTCGAAATAAATGCAACAGAGAAGGTAACACTCATAGTTACGATATGTGCGTCAGCGAACAATCGAGAGAAGTCAAGCGAATTCTTTCCCCTCTGAAAGACCTCGCTGTTTGAGAGAGACAGAGATTTCTGTCTCCCTTAAATGTAAAGAGTTATACTCTAAATGAATTATGTGGAAATTTATTGTATTAGAAATGACAGAATGCTCAATAAGCTCACTAATATGCTTTCACTTTTATTTTAATGATCACTGTTTGTCATTCAAAAAGAAAATATTTGTTTCCTGAAGTGAGGTACTTTTGTAGCATTACCAATTGTTTTGGTCAAGATTTAGAGTATGAAAACATTTAAAATAGCTTAGGTGACACACGTACCGTGAAAGATTTTAATTGCTAGTCTATATATAGAAAACAATTATCAGTGCAAATGTGTCAACTGCTGTTCCTGATTCCAACAAATTATCTCGTTTGTTAGGGAATGTAAATTGGAACATTGCGATGATAAATACGTTTGCTTTACTGCTATTTCACGAGCTTAAATCCTTCGAAAACTACAATTTTTCGCCGTCCATAAAGCATACTCTTTCTCTAGCAGTGGTCGCTTGCATTGAAAGAGACCATCTCGCGATTAGCTTTCGTAATGTTCCTTAAATTATGATCAAACAAACTCCACCAAAAGTAGGAGGAAAACAAGTGCAAACTGTCTCCTTGCTAAAACTTCCCTGTTGCCGCTGCGGAGCCTTTCCGCTTCAACTATTGCTAATGATTTATCGTTCAATGTTGGTCGGGTGCATGTGTCCTGAGTGGTCGTTGTCTGTGTATGTGCACGTTCATGCGAACGACCGCGTGTGGCGCTGACTGAATGTGCGTAACCTGTTCTTTTCTTCAAGATCCGCGTAAAAGTATGGAACTGAAAAGTAAAGGGGGAAGAAATTCCATGAGCTTCAACTTGATACGTCATCTGCAGAAAAGCCATTAGAAGGCGAAGACATTTTTCTTCACTGACTTTCTTCGTAATGGGCCGCTTGTTATTCGGCCGAGAAGCGTGCACAGAAAGAGAGAAATACAACCCTTACTGCTTGAAAAAAAAACAAATCCGTGTTTTTCTTAAGAGCGATTTTTCCTTGCTTTTAGGGTAATAACTCAAGGAATTTAGTTCGAAGCAGTTTTGGAAATTTGATTCGTTACAAGGAATTAGCGTATATTTACCGTGAATAAAATTTTAAAAACTACTTAAGGCTACAAACTGCAGTTGACTATATTATTATATCACGATTATTTGCCTCAGTAATTATCTAAAACTTACATCAAATTATTATTTTATTTAACCATTACATAGGGTTTCTACTATGTTTTAAATATGTTTTAGATCAATGTATGATTATACTAAAAATTAGAATTATTTTAACTTTGATTTAGTTCGCTATTGAAGCATAATATGATTTAGTTAAAAACTCACCCCGAAAAAAATGATGTTTGCAAAGTTTCCAGTCTATGTATCGTAAACATATCGAAAATAAACAATCACATACTGCTGATAATTCGCAATTTCACAATAGTGATCAAGAGGAATAAAACAATATTTGCTTACTAATTTGAATAATAATAAATTACTCCTGAGGCAGCCCTATTTTCGTGGAGGTCTTAAAGTAGCTTTTTAGTATAATACGTCATGAGAGGATGTTCGAGGAAGGAGAATTCTTGGCAGAAAGACAGAAAGAAATCAGCTGTAATTTATGCAGGCTTTCAACCCAAGTCCCTTTTCTTTACAACTCAACATATTAACCACTCGGCCATGGAATATCTGGTTTAAATAATTTTAGCCGTCCCGTGGTCGAGTGCTTAGCGCGCTTGGCTACTGATCTAAGGGACCTGGGTTCGAGCTACGGGTAAGGCATGGATGTTCGTGTTGTTTTCTGCGAGGTCCTGCCATCCTCACAGACCTTCTATTATGGCATATAAACTGACAGGCTCTTGTCGGACCTCTGTGGCAAGCAGCTGCTTGAGGGGGTATTTTTTTTTTTATTTTAATTTTAATTATCTAATAAAGTTACATCCTCATTTTAGGAATCCCCACAATCAGTAAACTGCATGATTAAGATCTGGATAGTGTGATGGCTAAGCTGAGACTAACTTTTGTTGATTATTCTGTCAGGAAAACATTGCTCACACAATTCTCGCAAAGTAGGTATATATCGGAACCGTCTGTAATGGTGTCCTGCAAAACATCATATTGCGCAATGGAAGAGATCGCTGCATTTGCAATAAATATAAGTAGTGATTCTCGGTTACTATTGCATCTATTTTTCTTGGTTATTATTGCATTAGGTATGTTTTATTCGAAGAACTAAGTGTTATTGATGAACGAACTTGTGAACCCACAGAAAGCCATGAAGTTTCGGTAGTTCACAAAATACTACACTCGAACATATAGGTGTGTTTCAGTCCAGATTACACGATAGCGAGCGTTGACCGTCCATTATGTGTAAATTGAGCTTCGTCATCCTATAAAATGTGTTCTAACCAGTTATTCTGTAGCTGAACCTTAACAAGAAATTGTATTGCAAAATCTATACGTATTTGATGGTTGAGACTGCGCAGCACGAATGATTTTTTATGGGAAACAGCGTCAAGTCTTTTGTATGACTTTCCACACAGTTGTGGAAAACCAATGTGTGGATTGCCTGAAGGTTATTGCCATCACTGTGTGAATTGGCTCGGGAGTTTCTTCCGCCCCATATGCGATCTCGGCAGTTGTTTCCACAGGTGTTGACGGCCGGCATCTACGGATAACATCGGCTACTGATCCAGTTATTTAATACATTCTTTTTTCGAATTCCGAGAACTGATACATGGAACTCTGACTCTCGTACTGGTATTTTTCTGAATGCGGCAGCTACATTGGCATTGCGCTGGAGCATATTTCGATTCTCTCACAAAGCGTAAACTTATTATGGTGCATCAGAGATGACAACGGACGAATCATCAGCGAAATTTATTCGAGCAATATGCAAGAATTTCGAGCGATTACTGTTGCTTTTCAATTAATTAAAATTTTAATTTGTTTACTTGGTTATATTGGTCTATACCTTCGACTAGTCTTTTTAAGAATTCTTGTTACCTTTATTGCATATGGGCCAGTGTTCAGCCAAGTGATTAATAAAAATCAACAAAAATAAATTTCGCCCCAGCTTATTTTTCGTTATCAATATTATTTTTAGCTATTCAAGAAAGAGTAGGCCAAAAATAAAAAAATAAATCTCGATACTGCTTTAATTCCATTAGAAGTGTAAATTATAAACACATTTTTTTTAATATTAAATAATAATATCGCATAAATTTCGAAAGATACGTAATTTAATGTGGATCTTTTGGATAGAATAACATTTTTTTAAATATTTTTTCGAAAAAATTTATTACCAGCTGAAGTACAACTACTAGTTGTGGGGTCTTTAACTCAAATTTAATAAAACATATAGTAGATCACATTCCAAAAGGTTGCAAGGTTTCATTTGAAATACAATTCATTATGATCTATCGATCTATTAATGAAATTTATTTCTCCCTCGTTGTTTTTTCGTTCTTTTTTGGTGGTGGTGGTGGAGGAGGGAGGGGTGGTGAATCATTTGCGGTAGTCCATGATGCTGCACATACCAGAAGTTTTCACTTGAGATATAAATCGTTACAATCGACAGTCATTCGTACACTTTCCCCTTTTTTTTGGGGGGGGGGGGGTGATGAGTGTTTTCTAGGGTAATATTTTGGAGGAGGGGAGTAGATTATTACACTACTCTATATTACGATAAGAGGGAACTGTACACCGAATTCTGTTATCTTAGCTCTATTTAGGAAGAGTTCAGTTTTATTTTTAACGATTTTTTTAAGTTCTTTCCCTTCTTTGTGAAGGTATTTTTCACTATGAAATAATAGGGGAGGGATATAAAACATTGTTTTAAGGGATATTAACATAGCTGCATTGTTTATACCTATTATGTTCTTTAATTATTTAATTACTGATACCAAACTTTAAAAACAAACCTTTCTTAGTGGTGTAATGTCAAGCATATACGTATGCATTTCAATGATTCCAAAATGAAAATTCTTCGTTTATTTGATCCAGAATTTCGAGCTACTCAGAAATTTCCAGAATATTTCTAATGGCTTACCACGTCTCTTCAAACAGATATGCGAGTATTGCTGTCTTTATGCAATGTTTTTGATTACAGTCAGATGAAAACCCAACATCGATTATTACCGGGTAAGAAAAATTATCCGTATTTCACACAAAGTTCAGAGTAGCCTATCAGAAAAAATATAGAAAGTTTAATAAAGGTTGTATTTATCATTCATCACTTTTTATAAGGAGGAAAGATGATTTCATTTTCAAGAGCAGCGCTGCATACTTAGTCCTATCTACATAGATATTTTTCTTGCGTAAATTTTCTTGTACTCAGCTAAAAGAAAAAACTTTTTAACTGATTTTTTTTCTTTATTCCTATTTGGTAAAAAAAAATAGTTTGAAAACGATATATAGGGCAGTCAGAAAAAAATACCATGGGCTGACAAAATCTAGGAGAGATCCAATTAGTGACAAACCAGTCAATTTCAAACCAATGATAATTCAGTGTTCATGTCAAAAGATGATTTCCAAAGAGAATCATGTGATTTGGATGAGCTAGAACTATGGTAACCCGTAATGGAAAAGGTGTAAAAGCTATAAGGCTCGACCAAGCTAGGGCGAAGAATGAGCTCTATTGTGGCAGACTTCTTCGTCTAGGAAGAGCAACGGAACTAAATCCGTTGGGGGCAGAGGATGAGAAATATACCTAAAGATTGCTGCTTTCTGGGAGTTCTGAGCGCGCCCACCTCTCGTGTTCCTTAACGAGCACATGTTATGGCTCTCCCAAACACGGGGTCAGGGCTTAACGTCAGATCTGACATACACGGCCTTTCCAAGCCCGTAGGTGTCACCTGCTGACAAAGGTCAGGATGGGGAGACCGAGGACAAGGCACGTAAGTCTCCATTTTTTACCCTAAAAAGGTTTCAGATCCCTGATTTACATTAAAGCTTTGCTAGAAGATTTCATCTAGTCCCTTAGAATTTGAAACGGGCGTTTACTAGTATTTATTATTACAGAAGATTCAATTGGTGCGAAGCGGCATTTCGGTCACTTTAACATATTCCTTTAACGTAACTAAAACTTACACGATATATTATTACTTGTGCGGCGACCGTGCATGGCTAATGACATCACAAGTCACATGATATTACGTTCTCTGTCACTTATCGTTGTCATTTAGGGAAAATATTTCAGTCTCCTAACTCAGAATTCCAATTCGTTATTGCTAAATTGCCAGGTCGCAAAGATTCAAAAGGATGAAGACAAGATTAGAGAAGGAGAGCTACTGAACAAATGTTAGCCCCAATTGGTAGCCTCTTCCAAAGTCGTTCAACCTGTTTTAACAAGCACATGGCTGTCTTAGAACAAGAAGACAAGGCTTAACCTCTGATCCGAAGGAAGAAGGCTTATCAAATCCATTGATGCTCCTTTCCTCACCGAAGACAGGAGGCGGGCAAGTGAATCAAATTTTAACGTTGCAGAAGTCGGCTCCCGGACTTGTCAACTTCAGATTACGAGTCTCGCGCATCAGTGACCATGACGATCTCAGGCGCCACTTTCTTGAAATTGTTATTAGAAATGAAATCTCAATTACAGAAAACTGTGGTTTTCTCTATGGAACTTCTGAGCACTGCATTATTTTGACTCGAGCACATGCAGCTCTGTTACATGGCATTGAAATATTTAGTTCTATTTTCCGTAAGCAAGTTACAACAGAACATTGCTTGTTTTAAAAATCATGAGTCGGTTTTCAACAGAATCGCAGATATTTCGAAATAATTTTACAAAATACGAAACCAAACGAAAATGTTTATATTATCTCTTATTTACATAACTTCCAATCAAGAAATATTCTCATTATGTTTTACAATATATAAAATGCACCACGCCGGGTTCTGGAATAAGTAAAGTCGAGGCGAGCAAGTGACTCGATTGAGAACGGGAAAAAGTAAGAGAGGGGGAGGGGGGCAACTGCAAAATTTCTTGAAAAATGTATGAAATTTAAATAAGGTTAATAATTCTGCCTCTAATACAATTAATAATATTCTCACGGGGGAGAGGGGGGGGGGGTAAAACACCTTAGATCTCTGTAAAACTCTCCCCTCCTCTAGATCCTGCGATGGAAAGCATCATGTTAAATTTCTCGTCATGAATTTTAACACACATTATTTTCTTCTTCGGGTATATAACTAACCACATGCGATATAATAACATGTTTTGTGACTGTTTATCCAGTTTTTAACGCTGAAAGTTCTATTTATTTTAGCTCTCACAATTTACCGTCCGAGCTTCTTACATTCGAACATATTTTATTCATTTAGTCACATTTACAGCCAGTCTTTGTTTTTTCAATGTTACACAGATATTTTAATAGAATTTGACATTTAACATTATCTTTGCTTTAGACTTGTTCTTGTTGTTTTTTGACGCCTTCTTTACACCTTTTATTATTTATCTTGTGTTATAACCCTTGCTGGTTCTTATTTCTGCATGGGTGATTAATGTCCATTGTTGTTTTCTACAGCTTTATTGTGACGTATACATTTTTGGTGCTTTGGTTTTAACTTTGGTTGTGGGTTTGCATGACTTTTATATCTTTACTCTTTTACCTTCTATCATGCTTGGCGCAGCATGGGTTTAGTCTGTTGTAGGGGACTGATTTATTTCCTAATCTTCTTGATCATATCCCGAACTGCTTGACTTATGCATATTCCGGTGCGCCCAGTGCATTTGTGAAGCTTTCAGGACTGAATAGGTATTGCTTCTGAGAATGCTGTACAGATTTGCTAAATTCTTTGCTTTCTCATGATTGTCACGTGAGAGAAGTGAGGTCAAGTGTTGTTATATTTCTTACCATGCAAATAATATTCTCTTAGCGTCCTCTAACTCACTGCTAGGAACTCATAATCTCTGAAGAAATGTTCCTGGTTAGATATCTCTGAAGAAATGTTCCTGGTTAGATATCTCTGAAGAAATGTTCCTGGTTAGATATCTCTGCAATTTCATTTCTTTCGGATAAATCGTTACCGAGAATTTTATCGTCAAAACGAAAAGTTTCTTTTCACTCTATATATTTGGAACTACTGATCTGTGTAAGGGGTGTTGCTTTTACTTCTACGCAGCACTTTGTTTGCGTACAATTTTCTAACTGGCTAGATAGCAAGGACCCTAAGGACTCAAAGAAATTTGCGGAAGGAGATACAATGAAAAACTGCTAAGTAAGAGATAGAAACTTCCGATCATGGTCATCCAGTGTCTTCTTCAACGTGTACAGATAATAAGTGATATGTCGCAGACCTATTGATATTAAAATTTTATTTTTTTTTAATTTTCTATCCTGATGCAAACACTTAGTGTCTGACGGAGACGTCTTCGGAGGTTAATGGGGGTTAGACCTCGTTTGCGAATATCATTCAGGTTTCGATTTCATCTGTTTACGTTGATGAAGCTCGAGAAGTACTTTGCTGGTATGTAAACACGACAGAAAGTCGACTCGCGTGGAACCATTTCGTCTTGCGCAAAAGCAGACATTAACCTTCGGAAGTAATGCCGTGTCCTGGAAAAAGTCTCCGTCCCACTTGTGAAATATGGAAGTGGACGTTGTGTTTTTGCCCGGGGCTTGCTTCTGATTGGCCATAGGGTTGGAAAATTCCTGGTGTTGCCAGAAAGATATTGTCACGCTTCAACCGGAGAAACAGTTCGGTGTGGGGTGAACATACTAACAGACCAGGGTTCGGTCTTATTATCTATCTTTCTTTTGCTCTCTTCGCTTAAATCCGATTTTAGTGAAATCACTGGACAGATTTTTAGGCCATATTTCAGGGAGGGAAATTTTATAATAGACATCTCTTAATTTGCGAGATGGTAAACTTTTACTTAAATAAGTCAGGCGAAATTTAAAGAAATTTGTTTTGCATGGGAAAAACCACGATCAGAGAAATCTGGAGTGGGTGCTTCACGAAAATTTATTCCGAGCCCACATTACAATATCCTAGCAGAATACAGTTCTCGTTGCTGAGAAGCTTCAAACATGGTATAGTTATTTTAATTCAACTTTTCTGATTGTTGTCAATTTCATTTTTAATTTTGATTGTTGTTTGAAATTAAGTTTACTTAAGTGGAGTGGGTGCTTAGTAAAATGATTGTAATGTAAATTCATCCACCTTTATAAGCCAGTGGTGGAACTCTGTTGATTCTGAAATTTAAATAAATTTAACTTTTTTTGTTATTATTCTAACAAAAATTGGTATCTTTGTCTATCATTTAAAACCTCTACCCGTAGGAACTATAGTTAGAGAATACGGGATTGCATATTGCTAGCTTGTAGATTGTTCCTGGTTCGAATCTAAATCTTCTTTCGGCCACTCTTTCAAACATATTTGTTAGAAGGCATTAATTTTCGAAGTCAGATCATCAAGATATTGATATGTAGTTCTAGATAAGTTTTAATTATGAACAGATAATTAATTTAAACAACACGGAATATATTTAGTTCATGCCGCATGCCTGGAAGAGGAAAAAGTTGCGGGTGACATAAGTCTCTTGCAAACGGTACCATAGTTTCATATCCTATCCGAATGTAATGTTCTTTACAAGACTATCGATGGCCCATTTTTAACATCGAGAGTCTGGTGTTGAAAATCAAGAATTAAATAATTTATTCAATTCAAATCTTTAACTATATTTCACTCTGAATTTTCTATTAAAAGCTTATTTTAGAAATTTAAAATTCGAATTTGTTTCTTATAATGCAATATGGAATTGTAGCTTATATTTCATACATCAAATTTAAAATTCATTAATTGAAGTTTGGAAACTTCTAATGAAAAACAAAGTAACTTGTGATGACCGTTTAGCTGATTCTGTCTGACTACGCCAGATGTGATGTCCTGTATCTCTTATCCTGCCTGACTACGCCAAATGTGATGTCCTGATAACCTCTGATTCTGACAGACTAAGTCAGATGTGATGACCAATCCCAGTAGGAGAGACAATTAATCGTACGCCTCTCGAGGACGATGAAATTGCCACAATAAACTTCATCCTCACTTCAGTGAAAAGACAGGTTCGCGGGTTTTTACGCCCTTAGCACTGCACGCCTAAGGTTGGCTGCGTTGAATAACGAATATAAATAGTCCATCAATTAACTGCACGAGAGTTGGATAGGGACGACCAGTTTATTTACACTTTATACACTCAAATGCTGGGGATGCGCTGAACTTTGTGAGCCTTTGCTGCTGCAAACATTAACAATGAGGTGGAGAATCGCACACTGCAAATTCTCTCTTTACAGACCTCAAACTCGGCGAAAGGATAATCAACCTTTGCCCACACTGTGGTTCGCTCTGAATCCACAAAACTGTTATCAGATTCACACAAGAATCTCGATTCCTCTTCGAATCGCACTTTTCCTTCAGGGTTTCTTTCGAGTAAGGCGTCGTTCTTTTGACGCGTGTTGAAACGACCTTCTTCGCTTAACAGCTACGCACAAAACTGTTGCTTCAATCTCCTCACCCTAGTCTCGTGCACGGACCTCGCGCCCCAGGCAGGTCATATACGGCTATAAACGACTTCTGCAACTGATCTGATGCAAGCAGCCAGCTTTAGACACGAAAACAACATCCTATGAGTCACGCACACCCCAATCAGCACTCAAGAACACACTTAATACATAAAATATCTACAATCATAAAAATACAATAAAATACATCAATAAATAAATAAAAATAAATTAGAGGGACACGACATAATTTAACACCATTCTTTTTGTAGAAATAAGTTTATATCGTAAGAAGTAGAGCTATTTCCCATCTATCCGGAAAAAGCCAACTATTTATTGCAATATTTATTCTTCAGACTATGAACAATGGTGATTTAAATTCACAAATCCAGAGAATTCAGCCCTTTACTTTTTATATAAGTTTTGAATTACAAACATAGAAAAATAAAAAAAGCGTAAAATTAAAATAACTAATCGTTATAGACATATAACTCTTTACGAAAGTAAATCTTTTTTTTTCTTATTAAAATCTAAGCAATATTGCTTAGAGATATGTAGGACGAATGATTTAATAGTCTCTCTTTTTTTTATACAGTTGAGCAGCGTTTTAAATTGATGAAAAATACGATAATCTAAAGTTCGAACAGATTGTTCAATCTATCGAAATCCATAGTTCGAACATAGCCAATTAATGCTCGGCCATAAAAAATATCCTGTTTTACAATTATTACTAATTAAATCCATGCCAAAGGTTTGGCGCGAAACGTATTGATATCTCTTCCCATCAATAAATTCATTCCCAGGTTTCCACCCTACTACTCCATTCATAATTAAATCCCTCCAAAAGTTCGGTGCCAAACGTACATATGTTCATTGATTACTTCATTCACAGCTTTCCGCATCTATTGCTCACAACATACTACTCCATTCGCAAAGTAGGCGACGGCGGCGACCCCAGAAATTGTGGACGCTATTCGAGGGATCACTCCCGACCCACAGCAGCTAGGAACCCGATCTGTTAACCCAAAAGTGTTAGAACTAAGTGAGACCACCCCACCAAATTTGTGACCGATCGCTCAAGGAATCGCAGAAAACACGGTGAAGCTGTCAATTTCTGCCACCGATGACGTCACACGTGTACGCCCGTTCGTCTCTTTGTTCGAAATTAGTCCTATTCTATAATGTGATTCGAATTATACACCGGCGGAAATTGGAAAAAGAACGCCCAGAAGGAATTCCTTTAGGAACGTCATATTATATGTTAATAGTTAAGGGCAGCAGAAACCGTGATCCAAGATTGAAAGTCATTGGATGAAATAATGACGTCACTGAGGACAACATGCAAATATACCCAGCACGTATTGGAAGACTAGGGCGTGAAGAAAGAAATTATTCTTCTTGTGTCGTGTTGTTCAGTGCTCTTTGAAGAAGCTACCATACTAGGATGATGCAAGCACGCAACATTTGTTCAGTTAGCGGAGTTTGAGCGAGGTCATATAGTGGGTCTTCCGGAAGCACTTCGGTCTTTTCGTCAATTGGCAACATCGCGTTGGACGAGAGGTATCGGCAGTGGTACAATGGTGGCGTCGATGGTCAGAAGAGCATTTGCACACTCACAGATGTGGTTCCGGCAACACAGAGTTATGGATGCACGAGAGGTTCAGTGTATCAGGAGGGTGATGGTGGCAGAGCGGACGGCTACGGCGTCACAAATTCGATCCTCTGTCGTACCAAGGGTGTCTACAAGAACGATATGCAATCGTCTTTTGGAAGCAGGACTACTGGCATGTCGAGCACGTTTGCAGTGGTGTCAAGAATGAGTTCATTGAGGGAAGAATGGCAGTCTGTGGTCTTCAGTGATGAAAACCGATACTTAGTAGCATCTGATGGTCGTTTATGCATCCGAAGACGACAAAGTGAGTGGCGTCTTCCATCGTGCATCCGCCAGCGACACACAGGGCCCAGACCGGGCATCATGGTGTAGTGAACGATTAGTTATCACTCTCGTACGTGTCTGGTGTTTGTACAGGGTACACTGAATAGCAATACATATATCAGCAACATCGTACAGCCAGTCGTCCTGCCATATTTGAGTGTAATCCCAAATGCGATATCCCAGAATGATAACGCCCGCCCACACTCCGCCCGGGCAACGTAACATGCTCTTCAGGCAGTGCAACAATTCCCTTGACCAGCACGCTCCCTGGACTTGTCTCCAAACCTGCATGTCTGGGACTGGATCGGACAAAGACTCTTCCGTGGACCGCGGCAGGCAACGACCATCGCTTAGTTACGCGTCCAAGTTGAAAGCGCATGGAATGGTCACCACCAGCGTGATATCCAGCATTTGTACGACCGATTGCATGCTAGATTGGAAGCTTGTATTGTTGCTCGAGGAGATTCAATACCTTTCTAAAATGTCCCTTCTGTAAAATGCAATACTTATTAAAAGGTAAAATAAACATTGAAACACTTCACACGTGTGATCACTGTCCTTTCTCAACAAGTTGTTTCTACTAAATAAATCTCATAGATTACGCTTCAATTGTTCATGGTGTTCTTCTTTCAATATCTGCCAGTGTATCTTCAATATCTTCCTAATTGAAGAAACAATTTAAAACTTCTGAAAAAACAAATGTTCTATGATTTAGCATCAGATGGTGTATAATGAAACATCTCCAACTTCTGACTAACGAAGTTTCTTATACTTGTTTAACGTAAGAATTCATTTATTAAAGGTCAATGAAAAAATGTGGTATTTTTTCATAAATAGTTAACTGATAAAACGAATTTTTATAAAAACGAAATTTTTCGATCATTCGCTGCAAAACGAACTCTGAAACTTCCACCGAGCTCAAGTTCATTTGCAGAAAGTAAAATCGAAATTACTTGTTAATTAAATCTGCGCTTGCTAAAGATTAATTTAAAGCATACCACTGCTAATACATTATCTAACAGGGAGGTACATTAAATTATAATTTAAATTCAGGAATGACACAAGGCCAGAGATACGAGAACTGTTGGTGTTGCGACCATTTTTCCAAACAACACTACTTCAGTCTCTGTTCGACGTAATTAATTAGCCAACATGGCACAAGCCTAGCCATCTGGGGATCAGTGCATAATAAGCAATCTTATTTTCATATAAATGATGACAAGGGAGTCTCTGCTCTCGGATGCTGGCTCTGAGCGGAAATGGCACAGGAAGCAAGAGGTGGAAGAGAAACACGAGAGAGAGAAATGGAGAATTCTCAGAGACAGATGTTGCTCTAGCTTGCGCACAGCAAAATTTAATTTGCACAAGAAGTTTACTGTCTTTTGGGGTCTTTCTCTTTCTTTCCTATCATACAACTACAATCTTAAAAATAATGGGGTTTTCCTCTTGCTTCAGTGAACATTCGTGTAACGGAAGTGTGTCGATTTTGTTAAATTCTACGTAAGTCTGTTCCTTCTCTTTTCGCTGGTAATTAATTTTACGGGGCAGATCGTGTGTTTGTATATGTATATGTTCGATTAAAGGAGAGCAATAAAAGAATTAAGGAGTATTCATCCTTTTAATCGTTAAAGGAGGAATTTTCTAATTTGAATTTTGCAATTCTTTTCTGGATGAACTATAAGCATTTCTCATGCTTCACAAAACTTTGCAGCAAAATGAAAAATGTTTTGCTGATTCTGAATTGAACTTTCGTGTAGCAGGTGAATCCGTATGTTTGTCTCCCTCCTAAGAAACAATTTTGTTTTCAGCTTTTGTTCTTATTTGCTTGAAACTAAATCTTTATTACCATTATGACATGACGTAAAATACGAATTACTTAGAAAGTGATTTTGAACATTTTTTTTTCTGTCTAAAGTTAATATTTTATGTTGTGCTAGCCGAAATACCGTTCTTCGCTCAAGTTAAGATTGCTTGCTCTCTCAGACTATGTGTTGTACATAAGCTATTTCCGAAATACGCGCAAAATCTAGTTTGTGTTCTCAGCTTAAAGCTGTAATTACGAATGTGCCCATCCAAAAATTAGACTACGTTTCATATGAGTTCCATACACCTCTTTCGTTGTTTACCAGGGGAAAAAAGCTTAAATCAGATCCTTTGAAGCACATAGTGCAATGCTTCTACCTTGAATAAGCTGTAGTCAAATTGGTCAATAAAAGCACGACACAATCAGGTTCTAGGTTTTGCATTGACACTGCACTGAACAATTTGTAACGGAAATGAAAAAAACACAGAAGTATTTAATGCTCAAGTCGACGGATATGTACAATTATGTCCCTTTTGTATCTAATAGATACAAAGCAGTAACAGGTAAAGTTTGTAAGCGAAATCATTATTTTACCCAGCCCTCCCTAAACTAATGATTAAAGCCACAACTCAAGAAAGTCGAACTGTAATCGTAATATAATTTCAACTAATCGAAATGAACCTACTGAATACACAAATTCTAACCAAACTGGAGAAACACGAAAGAATGGAGCGAAGAAGATCATTATTAACCATCAGCTGGCAGAAATGTCTCCTTCTTCCATATTACACTCACGCTTTGCTAAAGGCTATGACAGATGGCTTAGTAATAGACAATTAAAACACTATGCGCCTAATGGTTGCTATGACAACATGCCGCCAGGGACCACATAGGAAGGCACTCAAATTTTATTTATTAAGAACCGTCCCCTAAACACCTTCACCCGAAGTTAATTCATTTGGCTTTCACAGAGATTCCATGTTATTATACATTGAGATACATTTCTCTGATTGTTATGCTTAATAATTAACCTCGTATTTTTACATTTTTTCATCCTGCCAAGCAAACGTTTTTCCTCAGTGTTTTACGGTGCAACAGAAATATTTTAAATAATAATTGTGCATTAGTAACAGAAGCCTTAAAATTGATATGTGTTCTTAAAGCAGAGAAGAGAATGTAAAAATGAATTTAAAAAAAATCTTACAAAAAACCTACATATTTTTGTTTTATTATTATTTAATCACTTGCTCTAATAATATTAATTTCAAAGTATTATAATAAGGTATAAATTTTTCAATGAGCAGAGCAAACTCGTTTAAGCTATTGCCTTTTGAAATCAATGTATAATGCATTCCAAATGTATTCGGACACTTCGAATTATATGAATGGTAAGTCTCATTCGAAGTCCCCTAGCTTTAAAAGTTAAATTTTTTTGACAAACTCTTTTTGAAGATAAAATGCAGAGCTCACTAAAATCTGTCTAAATCCCAATTATTAACACCATTCGTTAGTTTTTAAAAAGAAGATGAAAAATCAAACAGCGGACGCTGCTCCTGAACACTTGAAAAAATTTAAACATTAAAAGAATCTACACATAAACTTCTAAAATTGCATTTGTTTTAGTAAATGATTTTTTACACACTCCCCTATTTCAATGAATGTTTATCCTACTCTTATTTGTCACAATTTACTCCTGGTGTGGGAAAGAATTGATGTGATTCAGTCGATGCACGGTCCTGAAACGGCTGAACATGAGATCAAAAGTAATGAAGTTATAAGTTGCAATGACATAATAAATATATATTTCTTTCGTAAAAAACTTGAACAGAGATTTAGATTTTTTTTTGTACGAATGTAAGAAAGAGGAAGTGGAAAATTTAATACCGACTGTTTCTGCTTATCTTTTTATTAGAAACACGATATTATTAATATAGCTGCTTGTTGTCGCCACGGCAGTAAATTGTTTAATAAATTATCAGGACAGTAAATTGCTTAATGTAGGGTTTCTCAACTTGTGGTACGCGTACCTCTTGGGTGTACGCGGTAAATGTTTTTTGGGTACGCCGTGAGAGTTCAAAAGTCGCTAGATCCAGTAACAAAGTAAAAATAACCATTGCTATATTATAACTATTGTTTTATCTATCTATGCAAGGGGTACGCCAATTACATACACATTTCCAGAGGGTACGTGAAGCATAAAAGGTTGAGAACCACTGGCTTAATGCATTGACATGGCAATGAGGGATTCCACGTAATAGATGTTTTTAAAGTTCTCTATTATGGGTTCTAATAAAATCTCATCTCACTGCCTTTGAGAAAACAGCAACTTTCCTTACCAGAAAGAGGAAGATTCTATATTGAAATTCAACAATATTCGTAAATAACAAAACGTTTAAAACAAAATGATTGATATTAGAAAGCTTCGATTTCTAATATGAATCATTTTGTTCTTGAAATTTAGGTACCTTGTCCACATGTGAATCATGTGTAATCAAATACAACGATTTTTCCTGATAAGGCGGTTAACGTATTACTTATTTACAGTTCAATGTATGGCGGGAAACCTCTTTACCATAGCATGCCTAAGAAACCTAGGCATGCTATGGTAAAGAAGTTTTTAATACAATAAAACCTTGTATAACGAGGTTTTATTGCATTAAAATGGATAAAAATTGTAGAATGCTTATTTTGATATTTCAGAGAAGATTACTTTACTAATAATATTTATAGAATTCGAATTTTTCTTATCAATTTGATTTCATACTTGAGGGCTGCGTAAGTGTTTCAGTTCTCTTACCTCCTCCATTCAGAGCAACCAACCTATCTTTTATCTATTCTTTCCGTTTCTGGTAAACAACAAACGAGATCAAATAGCAATGTGATTGCAAAGCAAAGCCAAAAAGAAATTTTATTGATTCTAGAATGGTAAATTAATTGCTTCGAGCCCGTTCTAAAGCACAGCAAAAAACAGTAACTGAATCGTAGATGGAAAATTGTTGCTTTGTTTTTTATTTATTTTCCATCATTTTTTTTTCCATCAAAAGAAACATTTTTACCTAACCCACGGTAAAGAATTCAAGAAAGTTAAGAGATTCTGATTATAGGGAAGAAAAAAAATAATTAAAATATAGGCAAACCTTTTTTAATCTAATAAAAGGTGGAATAAAAATGTTTATATTGCATAAGTTGTATGCATTTATTGCGTTTATATTATGTTTCATTCGAAACGAAACAAACATTTACCTTTGATTGGTAAAAGAAAAACGTTCAAAATATCGCGAACTGTTTTACTTCACATCGATTAATTTAAATATTTTATATTTCAAAGGCTTCGGTATAAACTATGATAACAAACACGTTCAGAAAATCAAAATGGAAATCAAGAGCTGTATGCGTTCTTAACATTTTGAAGCAACATTCACTTGTATTGCAACCGATGATAGCGTGATGAAATGTGAAAAATTTGTTAAATATAAATCATTTCCTAAAAATACTATCGTTAGGAAGCCGTCGTTTAATTTTGGAGGAAAAAGTAATAAAAAATAAATAATATATTTTAGCAAAGCATGATTAATATTATAATACGTTCTTTTCATTTGTCTATCGTTCACATAAAGTTTGAAATTTTTCAATTACTATACTTTAATCGAACTCTCAACTATGCCAAGTAAAGCTTGAGATTTGCATATTTTAAAATTGGTAAAAATTGGTAAAGAAAAACTCTGATCATCCTTCAACTTTCAAAACCAATGATTCAATTGCTGGTGTTCCTAGTCAGATCAGGAGTGATCGAAGCTTAACTATTCACGAAGTTTCTAGTGAAACTGATATTTCTCATGGGACATGTAAAACAATTTTAACACAAGATTTGGGAATAGGTCTCATTTCAGCCAAGTTTGTGCCTCGCATCATCATTGATGATCAGAGGCAGTGCAAAAAAGCAAGGCAATCTTGATCGAATGTGAAGATCATGTTAATCGTATTTTTTAATTCATAGAATATTGTTCATTATGAATTTCTCATTAATGGCCAAATAATGAACCAGGTAAACTACAAATCAATTCTACGCTGAAAGTGGGCTTCAGAAAATCTGTTGATTTACTTCTTCTTTTCCTGAACATGTCTGTTATCATGGTTTACACCAAGAACTTTGAAATATAAAGTGTTTAAATTTATCAATGTTAAGAAAAATAGTTCGTGATATTTTAAAAATCATGACAACGCTTCTGCACGCTTAACACTTTTTATTCATGAATTTCCTGTGAAGCACCCCCTAGTGATCCGCCACTACTAACCTGCATTTAGCTCTCTGGGATTATTTTTCTAAGCTGAAAGCCCATAGAATTGCAGTAACTGAGGAAATTATTCAGAAAGTGATACAAAAACTTTTAGCAATTCCAAAATATGCCTATCAAGAATGCTTCCAGAACTTGCAGAAACATTGGAATCGTGATAGTGTCAAGGAGACTGCTTTGAGGGAGATCCATTCTAATCACAGGTTAAGCTTCATCATTTCCCAAATATTAGTTTAGTTCCCTAATTTTTCATCACACCTCTTACATAATTAATAAGGTATGTTTTTTTGTTTTCGGGTTAAAAAATAATTCAATTCAGGGGATAATAATCGATTTTTGTGATTCGGGTATAAAAAACAAAAATATTGTTTCTAAATTTTCTTTGAAATTGGGTTGAAATTAAAATAATCCAAATTATCAGGTATTAGGAAATAATTTTATTGTTTTCTTATATAACATATACATTACCAACATTTCTTCAGCAAGATTACTTCTGTACAAATTCTTCTGTTTAATTTTTGAATTCACAACAGATATTCAATAAATTCTGTTTTTAACATACCTACAATGCTTTTAATATTAATAACTGTGTTCTTACCCTGATTCCTTTCTATATTTTGCTATTATGCAGTATGTCAGGAACAAATAAACTAAATTATCTTACATTAATATGAAACCTTCATTTTCGTTTAATGAATGGTCTCTGAAACCAATTAATTCATTATAACGAGAACTGTTTGCATTATTCAAATATGGTGAGTGTCCCGCATCTTGTATCAATAGTACGCGTGCACTGCCACATAATTAATGCTATTAATTCGTTCTGTTATCTTTGTCTATATCCACGTAGCGTTGGCAAATGATAAACTCAAATAACTAAGCAGTATACTAATTTTAAAGTGTACAGTCGCTCAAAAAAGTATCCGAACACTATGGTTGATTGCAAAATTCAGAAAAAATATCTGGCATTGATTTTTTTAGAAATTAGTCATCTGGCAACCTTCGTGTCACGTGACACGAAGGTTGCCAGATGACTAATTTCTAAAAAAATCAATGCCAGAAATTATTTCTGAATTTTGCAATCAACCATAGTGTTCGGATACTTTTTTGAGCGGCTGTACGAACGTTTCTTTTTTGTAATAAATTAACCACAAACTAATATGAAATGCATATTTTCCGGGCTTTTTCGAGTTTATACCGAATATTTAAATCTGCTGTCGAGGAAGGGCAAATTTGGACGAAGCAGGACAAAATTCGGTGAAATCAGGAAAAGCACGAAAAAATTCATACCCTAATTATGTTTCATGTACGTTCCCATCAAAGGAAAAAAAAATACATGATAATTGGGTGATGATGCAGTGTCGGCTTCAAGATAAATTCGACGTGGATCATACTAAGATACGTAGTTAACAATTTGCAGATGCCTGTTACGATTGTGAACTACGAAACGAACTTTAAAGACTACCTGTTAGACGTAAACTAAAGGATAATGCAATTCCAAATAAAGCTATCGAACGAGAGTTCTGTCTCCTATCGAAACATACTCTTGCTGTCTCGGGGAAACAGAAAAGAGTGGTAGAAAAATAAAACCACGACAATGAGCTAACAGAAAACAAGCATTTCATAAAGCAACGGATGGTTTAAATACATTGTCTCGTATTTCACTGATTCCAGATAATAAATGCTTATTGTCGGTGTGCCAAAGTCAAAATCTACGCATTAAAAATAGAGCAAAACTTGAAAATTGCTATTGAAACCGTAAGTAAAACCGAGGGGAATATCTGTGCGTTGCAAGACTGTGATGAAAGCAAAAACAGTAAAATTTCCAACGTAAACTGATACAACAGAATAACAAATTTTGGAATTCATATAAAAACAGCAAAAACAAAAGCGGAAACCGTCTCGTTGGATAATTTCAAGGAAAATGTTCTAAGTAAATTAAAATTGTGTTTAAGCCAGGCCAGATTAAATGTCTTTCGGAAAGGAAATAATTTAAGACAATAATTCACTGAAAAAAATATAATACTTTTAGAATTTCGTTATGATTAAAATCATAGTCAGAAATAAGTTGTAAGAAATTGAAATACATATATATATTAATTCTATGGAATTTAATTTTAAGACCAATATCAAAGAAACTACTCAGAATCATCAAATACAAATTCTGTATTAAGTACATATGATATAACATTGAAATCTGTAATATCAATATTTATCCGTAAAAATAAAGACTTTCCTGATAGCTACAAAGATTTAAAAAAATTGAAATTGTAATTCTTCACTTCTTCCGTCAATACAATCTATCTTACAGTATGATTCTTATGAGATTTGTTTAGTCTCATCCCATGGCCGAATGGTTAGCACGCTTGGTTACTGATCTAAGGGACCTGGTTCAAGCCCCGGGTAAAGCATGGTTGTGTGCGTTGTTTTTCTGCTGAGGTCCTGAAGCAGACCCTCTACTATGGCATATAAACTGACAGGCTCCGGTCAGACCTCTGTGGCAACCAGCTGCTTGAGGGGGTATTTAATTTTTAGCCGTCCCATGGCCGAGTGGTTAGCACGTTTGGGTACTGATCTAAGGGACCTGAATTCGAGCCCCTGGTAAGGCATGGATCTATGTGTTGTTTTTCTGCTGAGATCCTGCCATCCTCACAGATCCTCTACTCTGGCATATAAACTGACAGGCTCCTGTCAGACCTCTGTGGCAAGCAGCTGTTTGAGGGGGAATTTATTTTTTTACATTCCCTGTAGCGGGTCAAAATTTTTAGCCAATGACCGTGAAGAAAGACTTCCTAGCGAAGTGCTACCACCCTAACTTCATTCACTCTGCTAGACATTATTAACAACGATACAGTCATATGCCATCAACAGTTAATTATATAAATCTGCTTTAAAATTATACGATTAATAGTCAAATTCCTTTCAGTGTTTAATCTTTCATTTGAATTAATTTTAATAAATGATTATTATCATTACACCTAACGTGCTATTTTAAGAATTAAGATCTAGAATTCTACAGTTGCGCTGCTGTTTTAATAACTGAATATGAGAAAGAAAGGATTAAACTTGAAAGGAAAGCGAAACTTCCCATCTCAAAAGATTTTTATCTTCATCGAAATCCCATGTAAAAGAGAAGATTTTTGAAAAGCATCTGATAACAAGACACTTCTTACTCTGTAGCATTACAACCGTTAATATTGCTCACTCTACCCACCCCTTTTTCTTGTACGAAGTTTCCGTTTTCTAGAGGGTTATTTACATTACTTGACATGTCTGTGCATCTACATAATATGTGTTTCTACGATAAGGGATAGTCAAAAAAAAAATGACGGGAAACAGATCTCACATTATCCCTTTGTAGTCGGGCACACCCCTGCCGTCTGTTTCCAACGTCGAAAATGACGGAGGCTAAGCTTTTATAAACGCAAGACATTGAAGAGAAAGCAAAAAGAAGGGAAGTTAAAAAGACAAATCTAAAGAGAAAGCAAAACAGCAGGCGTAGAAGAATAATCTATATCGCTGAGCTTGTGTGTAAAGAACACTCCCGCAAAAGTTGCTGAGTTTATTTTCAGGGCAGCGGTGCACAAAACGAGGTTTCTTCTACGGTTCATTTACGTACTCATACCCGGAAATTGGCGTCGGGGATTTCCATTTCGGAATATCGATTATGTCTTAGAGTGCAGTTGTCTGCTGCGCGCGCACGGTGTGTGGATGTGTGAGTATACGAGAGCGTGGTTGTACTGCTGATGGAGACAGTTTATCGCGTCTTTGTTCTTGAGCCTTTTTACAAAACTCTTTTTACTCCTCGTATACCCAGACCATTGTATCCTCCCTTCAGATAATGAATAACAGAAGTATGTTGAATTTTGAACATTTTCCCTGCGAAACGCGAACTTGGTGCTGTCATCAAACGTCTAGCGATGAAAAATGGAATTGAGTAAGAAAAGAATATGGGAAATTAAGATAAGAAATCCCAAATATTCAAGTTAGAATAAAGTAATAAATTTAAACAATAACGAATTTCAAGATCAAGTCTTCTTTTTCTGTTGTTCATTTTAGGGAGCGGAGCAGAGCATTTAGACTGCGCACCTTGATCTTATTACGTTAGGGTACCACCTGGGGCAGCACTCAAAGTTTTTTACTCACCAGCTTAGGCGTCTTAAGTGAGAAACAACCTCGGTTTCACAAGTGTCCGCAATTCGCTAATAGACGAACTCATCATTCTTTGGTAATTTCCCCTGTGATTAATATGCAAATACTTATAGGTAAGAAACTCAGTGTTAGAAACGTTAACTATGCTTAACAAACTATATGAATACAATCATAAATAACTGAAGCTACATACTTACCGCAGAGATCTGATAGAAACCTGTCAGTATAAAATGCATAAAAACGTAGGTAAATCGAGGCCACGTCAAAAAACAATATACATTAGGAAGGAAACACCCATGTCTTATCCGCTACTGAACCCAGATCTATTTGCTTCGTAACCAGATAAGCTAACCAGCTTTTATTAAGAATACTCTCTTGTGGAAGTGAACGGAAGGGGAGCGCTGCCAGATTAATGTGGCCTACTGATCTGGAAAACTATGGTTACTTTTTTTTTCTACTCTGCTGATGAGTGGTCAACCACACAGGGTCCTGGTGCTGACCATATAAACCCACTGGACTGGACAGATATATGGCTCTGAGCTTGATTATGAATCCTGATTTTGCTGCACTGGTAGGCTTCTGTGGAGGGAAAATCTTCCGCTGTGTTTTCTGTTTGTTTGTGGGTTGACAGACCCAAGTGAATAGATTCGCAGGATATGTTTATCAGCTGGTGGATGGATAATCCTGAGCAGAGGTCATCGCAGGCACCTGAACTCTTTGCTTCTATTGGCATCGTCAAATTTTACATTGGAGGAAGTCTTCCAGTGTAGATGGCTTCAGCCTTTAGTGGTGGGAGAACGGGTCTTTGCCCATGTCTGCGATTAGGGGGCTGTTTGATATTGTCGGCATTTCCTCTAAAATAATAATTATAATTTCTTTAAACATCCCACTAACCATTTTCTCTCCATAGGTAGTTGGAATGTGAGGACTCTGCACACAGCTTTTTCTCTTGATGTCCTCACACAAAAATTCTACCATTATAATTTTGATTAGATATTCTCGGCTTGCAAGAGACCAGATGGACAGATAAAGGTCAGATTCTTAAAAATAATCTTAAATTTCTATTTTCAGGGAGGGACGACAATAAGCATTACCAAGGCGAGGGTCTGCTTCTCAGCAGACACGCTAGTGATGCTCTTCTAGGATATGAGTGCATTAATGAAAGGTTTCTTACAGCAAAATTTCAGACAAGCGTTAAAGACCTGAATGTTATCTGCTGTTATGCCCCCACTGAGGATGCCGCTGAGGATGAGAAGGATAGGTTTTTTGAACAACTTCAGGATATTTTGAATTCTGTCAAGAAAGGAGATATTACCCTTGTTCTTGGTGACTTCAATGCCAAAGTTGGTACTGACTCTGACCTTTGGGGAGGAGTAATAGGCCCTTTTGGTATTGGTAGCTGCAATGGGCAATGTCTCCTACAGGTAAGTAAACTCAATGGATTCAGAATAACTAACACTTGTTACAAACACCGCAACATACATAAGTACACATGGGTTTCACCTGATGGGCTGCATAAGAATATGATCGATTACATATTAATTAACAGCAAATGGGCTAGTTCTGTTAGGAATACAAGGGCATATAGGAGAGGTGAAATTGGATCTGACCGTTACCTTGTTAAAAGTGTATTGCAACTTAAACTTAAAAAGTGTTGTGCTAGGTTTAAAAAATTTACTTTTAATACTGCAGCTTTGAAATATCCAGTTATAGCCAAATCTTACCATGATAGGTTACTTAGTCATTATGACAGTCATGGTTTGCTTACTACTGAAGTTGAGGAAGAATGGGATCATTTTAAACAGGCTTTTTTGGACACTAACAGTACTCTTTTATGAAAAAAGGAGCAGAAGAGACAGAATTATCTCAGTGATAAGGCACTTGAACTTATTTCGGAAAGAAAGAACTGCAGGAATGTCCTTAATCAATACCCTACTAGTCCTAATAAAAAGCATTACAGAGAACGTAATAAACGTGTAAAAGATGAGTTAGCTGCTGATAAGAATCTTTGGCTGATGGTTTGGCTGACAAAGCCGATGAAGCAGTTAGATAGCACAACAGCAGAGAACTGTACCAGATAGTTAATGTTTTGTGTGGTAGAAAACGGACAGGTGTACAGAGATTGAATGATAAACAAGGTAAGGTTATAGAAGGTGAGGATTCTGTCATGGCTAGGTGGGCTGAGCATTTCAGTGATGTTCTAAACAATGCGGTTAGTTCTATTCCCATTGTTTGCAATGATGATAGATGCATTGGTGGCTTTAATGTTGGCCCTATAACACAATCTGAAGTTATTTTGGCTGTTTCTAAACTTAAACTACATAAATCCCCAGGGATAGATGAAATTACTACCGAAATGCTTAGAGCTGGGAATGTTTCTGTTACCACTTGGATGACTGAAATTCTGAATATCTTTTATGATAAAGGCATGGTTCCTAAGGATTTTACCAGCGCTATTGTTATCCCTATTTTCAAGAACGATGATCGCAGTTCTTGTGATAACTATAGGGGTATTAGCCTACTCTCTGTTCCAGGTAAAGTTCTTTTCATGATTGTGCTTAATAGAATTAAGAATCTGGTTGACAGTCAATTGCGTGATGAGCAATGTGGATTCAGAAGTGGTAGGGGATGTGTGGATCAGATATTTTCACTTAGGCAGATTCTTGAGAAATGTTTAGAGTTTCAAAAACCTTTGGTTGCTAGCTTTGTTGATTTCAAAAAGGCTTTCGACTCTGTTGATCGTCATAATTTGTGGTTGATTGTGAGATCATATGATATACCAACATGTTAGTTAACATAATGAAAGCTCTCTATAATAACACTGAGTCGTGTGTGAGAGTTGGTAAGGCTTGTAGCAATTGGTTTAGCATTTTTTCTGGTGTTCGACAAGGTGCATTTTGTCTCCTTTTCTCTTTAGTTTGGTTATTGATTATGTTATGCGAAATTCGCTTCAAGGGAAAGATTTTGGCCTTAAATGGGCTGGAGATACGAAAATTTCTGATTTAGATTATGCTGATGATTTAGCCCTTTTGGCAAATGATGTTGATGAGATGAACTCTTTCATTCGAGCTGTTGATGAGACTGGTAGTAGAGTAGGTTTGGTTATAAATAGAGAGAAAACTAAAGTGAAGAAAATTGGTCAGTCAGGCTGTGATTCAGTTAATCTGAATGGTTGCAGTCTTGAGCAGGTGTCACAGTATAATTATCTTGGGAGCTATGTAACAGATAATGGTGATGTGCGGCATGAGATTAACAGACGAATAGGGATTGCTGCCGGGACTTTTAAGAATCTATGGAGAGTGTGGAGAAATAGGCGTATACACCTAAAGACTAAAATTAGACTTTATAATAGTTTGGTTCTGTCTAGGGTTAGTTATGGTAGTGAAACTTGGACTCTTTTTAAACAAGATAACAGGAAACTAGATGTTTTTGATTCCAGATGCTTACGCAGTATCTTGGGCATTAGGTGGTTCAACTTTGTAACTAATGATGAGGTTAGGCAAAGGAGTTTGCAATCTCCTTTAAGCAGCACATTGTGCAGAGAGAGACTCCGTTGGTTTGGCCATGTTGCCCGTGTGAATAATTATAGATTGGCGAATAGGGTTATGAACAGTGTACCTAAAGGCCTCAGAAAGAAGGGGAGACCTAGGATGCGGTGGGCAGACAATGTCAAACAGGACCTTGTTAGAATTGGTGTGCAGTGGCCAGATGCAATAGATGTAGCTCAGGATAGACTTGCTTGGAGAACTAAATTTCACGTTCTTGTTGGACCTCCGTAGGCCATGGCTGCTTGATGATGATGATGATGATGATGATGATGATGATGATGATGATGATGATGGTGGTGGTGGTGGTGGTGGTGGTGGTGGTGATTTTTTAAGTGATTTATTGAACGAGTGAATGTGAGCCAGTGAGTGCGAAACATAAAGAAAACTCTATAAGGAATAAGCGAAATGATATACTTAATAAGAACTACCTTGTTTTGAAAATTAAATGAAACGAGCTTTCCCTTAATTCATCACATCTGTTCAGTTCGTAACCGAAGTTAGACTGGAAAGTGATCTTATTTGAGGAACTTGATTAATCCTAAAATTATTAAATATTATTTGAAATTTTACGGTTTATAAGATTTGAGAACCTATTCAGTAAGCTTTGATTTATTCAAATCAAGTGCATTGAAGGTAATTTAATTAGGTAAACGCATACAGTAAGGTGATGATTTCCGACCTCATGAAGTGAAGCGTTTATTAATCGATTATTAATAATCCAATTCTTAATGTGCTGCACGTCGAGTTTCTGCTTTTAATTAACACTACTAAAATATAATTTACGCCTGTCTGGAATTCTGAAGAATACAAAAGTTAATTATAAATCAGTTCTATTTCGAGGAATATGAGAACTTATTTGCCTGAAAAATGGGAACTAGTCCAGTCATTAAAACATCCAGAAAAAATTGATAAGTGGATAACTAGATTTCTTTTTTTGTATCATCTAAAACAGTATTAAATATAACATCATTAAGCTGTAAACTAATATCGAAAGATGCCTTATACTACGATCTACAAGGTGTCTATTAAATGGAATCATCAGCTGGGTTGTTTTAACGTCTGAGTAGCACTTTTTCGCACATAGTGGACTAAATGCCAGGTCGAAAGGACCCCACAAGTATTCAGAGCTGGGGAGGAGAGTTAATTTCCCTGCACAGGGTATGGCTCTCCTGCACACAGGGTTACAGCTTAACGTCCCATCCGATGAATGACGGCATTTATCGATGATTGAAACCCATCGCTGTCACTTTTCTCACCGAGAGAAGGGTAAGGAGTTTAGTAAAGATAAATTCCCAACGCTAGCATAGTTGCGACTCGAACCTGGGAACTACAGACTACGAGCTGTGAATGTGTGTCAGAGTATACGAAAGCATAGTATACGAGAGTCTGTGGATGTGTGTAAGTATACGAGAACGTGGTAGTACTGCTGATGGAGACATTTTATCGCGTCTTTGCTCTTGAGCCTCTTTGCAAACCGCTTTCTACTCCTCGTACTCCTGGCGAGGTACTGACGAAGCCAATTCGCTCTCCAATGGAATCGTCAGTAAATCCTAAAGCTTTCAAAATCCGACAATTGTAAAATGTACAATGACAAATAACGCTCACAATGTTTAAAATGAACATTTAGTTTAATTTTCAAACAGGTGATTTTTACTTTGGTTCAGGTTATGGATATTAAAAATTTAACACTTAAAAGTTATATACGTGAAGTTATATACAGAACTGGGAATCTGATTTAAACATTTTGCAACAAAAAACTTTTGAATGATGATGTGAGTAATATATGATTACGTTGTTTTAACTGTGAAATATTCTACACTGTTTCCCTCCACATATGATTTATTTATTGCAGTGAAAAATTTTCCGCTTTACATATTTTATAATTTCATTTATTTTTCGTTAAGTAATGTATCGTACTTTACAAATTATTTGAAATTTGCTATAAGAGTTAGAGTTAACTGATTAAAGGAGCTAAATCATAAGAAATAGTGTTTTTAAAATTTTCAGACAATGATAATCATCTGCTGTCAAATAAATTATTAGAAATTCCGGATTATGGTTTAATAATTTATATTATTTGGACCATTGGTATATCCAGGATTATGAAATGGAGATGTTGGATTTACCACGATATTATGAACTGCAGATAGGTGAGGATGGCATTTGAAAAAATGCGCCTGCTCAAAAACGAAAATTATAGGACTTTTTTTTTAATTAATTTGCCAAATCCTGACGGGGGAGGTTTGAACCCCCAAATAGCCTCTGTAGGTACGCACTTAATTGGGATTATGATTTCATAAAGATTAAAAATGTAATGAATTTCTTAAATTTTAAAGTTCTGTGCATTTAGATCGAAAAGATTACAAATATAAATTCATTCTAATTTCAAAAATTAATTTCTAAATATGTACAACTAGAAGGAAGTGTAACATATAAATCCATGAATAAAGATTAATTTTTCCCCTATTCTTTCATTTTATATATAAGAGTTAGAATTTAATACAAATTCTTATTAATTTTCTCTGAATGAAGGTATTTTTCAATTTGAGCAAAACAAGCTTGTTTTGTTTACACTTTTACCGAAAGCAGCTATGATACAAAAGCACGAGAAGTATGACGAACCTGGAAGTAATCCGTTCGTGGTTCAACGGCATGTAAGAATCATGAATAAAGCGGAGTTTCCCCCCAGCATCAAAACACTGCTCGCCGCAGGCCTATTGACCGGAAAGCAAAAGCGTTTAGCCCGATAACAGAGGTATAGAAATCCGCATCCTAACAAATACTCCTCTCCGCCTTTGGTATCATACCTTCTGTTCATCGCGTTAGGAACTCCAAGATTTCCTTTTCCCCCTCTATTTCTCTTCTCTTACTCCTTCCTCTTCTCGCTGACGTTCCTCTGACGTCTATGACATCGATCCTGCAACTGGAGTCCTGTTGTTTGTGCTACACCACCTAGCAGGCGCTCACTTCGATCGCCTCTTCCTCACCACAAAGGATCTAATTAATGGATTCGGGCCGACGGTGATAGAAGTGAAGCCAAGGACCTGACGTCCAGGTTATTGAGCAGCCTCGACCTAGGTCCTCGCCTTTCTTCATCACAGACACACAACACACAACTGGTGGCGAAAGTTCTTTATTTTGTTGGCGTATGTATGCCAAAGTCTGGTCACAATTTAACGGAGCAGAACATCTAGCGGGCCCCACTTGCCATACTCAAACTAAACATATCGGTAAAATCGTTGTGCAGACGCCAGGCGACTTTTATATCTTATGTTCGTTTTCTCTTGATTGTTTCTTTTTTTTTCAGTTTTGGGTGGAAGCAGTTTTTTTTACTACTAGGCTTCAGCAAAAATAAAATAGATTCCACTTTAGTAATCAAAAATTGACAAATCAGTAACACTGCAGGTTCTATATTTTTTCTTTACTTTAAATGAAGGATGGAGGAAGGACAGAACTTAAAATATGTAACTTGTTTCTCGATTTCAAACGATATTAACCTAGTTTAAAATAATTTCTTAATTTAATATCGGAATAGTAGCAGAGGTGTAATATAAACAAAATGGTGAAACTAGTTAAAGGCGTGAAAATTTTGTTTTAAATCTGTATCAACCATGAAATCTTGGTTGCTTATATTCGAAACCCGCTGTTAAATTGTGCTGTTTATAACCGAGGAGCATTTTATTTTACAACGTGTTAAACGGACTAATGGAAAGGAATAGATTATAATTTTGGCGAAAAGAATTACTAGAGGTTCATCAAAATAATCCAGTGATCTTCAAAAATTTTAAACATGCGCAGAAGTCATCATATTTGGTAGCATTTTAATGCACCATTTGATGGTTGGTTTCATTTCTATAATACTGTTGTGATTTATTTTGCACCTACGACAGATCAGGGACCAGTGGATAAAACCTCAAGGTTGTCACGTTGGGATCTGAACTTGCTACCAATCATCAGCTAGAATGAATCCATGGTAGTGAGTTTTTTGCAACACTCTAGTTTCTCTGAAACGGTTTCAGTTCTTGAACAACAAATATCATTTTCGCTCTTATGAATATTAACTTCTTTAGTTCTAACTTCTTGGATATCTTCAAAATCCTGAATATCTCTTCTACAGTTTGATGAATCGTTCTTTTTCACTTTTTAACTTTGTTCAAATATTTCTGGGGAATTCAGAGCTCTATACTTCAAAGATGGAAGTCAATAACTCAGAAATGATTACAGATAATGTTAATCAAGAGGAGAAAGTGAATACGAAATATTTGGCTTCTACTGCATACCA